>CM074720.1:133859152-135059152 GCA_037306005.1 Rhinophrynus dorsalis | reverse complement strand
AAAAAGCCATTTTTACACATATAAGGCAAGGTAAGCAGCGACATACCTTGCATAGAAACCCTTTGAGTACCAAAAGGGTAGGAAACACATTGCTAAGCAATGCTTTCCTACTCTCTGGTTCTCAAAGGGTTAAAGGGATAGTAATGTTTCATAATAAAAGCAGATCTAATCAGCATAGTATTTGGACTTTGGAGAGTGTTATTTCAATTCTGTCAGAGTTGTAGTTCTAGAGTAATTCAGTGACAAAGTATCCCCCTCCCGCCCCTTTTACTGATGTAACACTGCTCAGCCAGAGCAGAAGGGAGGTGCCCAGGTAGACTGCAGAGAGGGACAATGTTCAATTAAGATAAGGGAAAAACCTGAACAACTTGTCAAGGGGGAAGGGCTTTCATTGTTCTCATAGGAAGAAGATTGTCCCCTGCTGTTATCTGTCTGGTCTAAGGACTGCATTCCACATCTGAGAAGAGATGTCTTACACTAGGTAAAAGGGGCGGGAGGGGGAAACTTTGCTTGTGATTATCTCATAAACCATAAAGGTTTGAGAGATAAGACTTATATCGTTCTTCATGTTTTTTTAATGCCTACAAAATAAAATAAAGATAAAACAAAGTATTACTATCCCTTTAAGTGTCGAATGAAGGACAGGTTCTCTCGAATAAATGGCAGTTCCTGTCCAATGTTGAGATGAAGTCACATGGAGCTAGTATGTTGAATATATGTCAACATACTAAGGGGGGGGCATTGTGTGCTTGGTGTACTAGTTCTGTTTATTATAACCCTTTGAATGCCACAGGGGTGAGCAATGCACATCCCTATGGCATTCAATGCTGTCCATGGTGCTGAAAGCCTTCTCTGTATTCCCCTACTGGCTGGGTAGGGAAGCACGGAGAATGCTGTTCAGAATTGTCATAGTGTTGGTGATGTGTGAGGGGAGAAGATCCCTTCCACACAGATAGCACTTCAAAAATCCTGTTTGCTAATAGGGACCTTCTCCAACCTTCCCCTTCCATCCGACAATTTTGGTGAACATGTCGATGTGTGTGCAGAGTGATTCGAACACATCGATAATATCATACTGACACCACATCAACTTTTAGTGCATCTAGGCCTAGGTCTGTGTGCACACTCCCCTCAGACATGATGTGTAAGGCGTTCAGGCCCAATATAGTGGGTCTATAGGGAACTGCACAGTGTACAAAATGCAACAGAAATTAATCAGGGTAGGGGCCTTTTTTCAGCGTAATGGATACAGCTTACATTCACATCTGTCTACAAACCCTCCAAATGGTTCTTAACCCTGTCCTTAGGGGTACCGAACAGGCGAGGTCTTTAACATTTTCCTGCTTGTGCACAGGCAACTTAATTAAATGACTGCGCCTCAGAATAATTAATCTGCACTCAAGCAGGGCAATTCAAAAGACATGCCCTGTTAGGCATACCTGAGGAGAGGGTTGGGATCCACTGGTCCCACCTACTGCATTATAAGTTATGCCCACAGTATTACCAATAATATGGTGGCTCATCTTAAAACAAACACCTTATGATAACTTAGGTTCATATTGAAGTGCTTTCAAAATCACCTATAGGTTAGCCATTTTTTTAAAATCCTAATGTTAGATATAATTAAAAATGATGTATTTCTCAGTTTATTTAAGTTACATCAATCTGGCTGGCATAGCCTTGTGCCATATACTAACCTTCTCCAAACCAAATATCACTCTCATGCTTTTCCTTCCTCCCACCTACTTATTTTAGTAACTGGAGAATAGTGATTCATAAGACCCCTCTTTAGAGTAAAAAAAAAAAACACAATATGACTAAATTTATTGTAAACGCTTTTGCATTCCAGAATGAAAGGAAGTGACAGCTGGGTGGAAAGCAGTGCAGAATGTTAGTAGTTAGAACATGGTTTTTGCCAGGAGTACTGTAACTTGTATAAATATAGCAAATAAAGCTAAATATCTCAAACTATTGTTTTAAATAAAACTGGTTAACATAACCAGGGATTCTGAAAGCTCTTTCAAATTATGTTAGGATTAAAGGGATAGTAATACTTCGTTTTATCTTTCTTTTATTTTGTAGGCATTAAAAAAAACATGAAGAACGATATAAGTCTTATCTCTCAAACCTTTATGGTTTGAGAGATATTCACAAGCCAAGTTTCCCCCTCCAGCCCCTTTTACCTAGTGTAAGCAATCTCTTCTCAGATGTGGAATGCAGTCCATAGACCAGACAGATAACAGAAGGGGACACTCTTATTCCTATGAAAAAAATGAAATCCCTGCCCCCCTTGACAAGCTTTTCAGGTTTTTCCCTTATCTTAATTGAAGATTGTCCCTCTCTGCAGTCTACCTGGGCACCTCCCTTCTGCTCTGGCTGAACAGTGTTACATCAGTAAAAGGGGCGGGAGGGGGACACTTTGTCACTGAATTACTCTTGAACTACAACTCTGACAGAATTGAAATAACACTCTCCAAAGTCCAAATACTATGATGATTAATTAGAGCTGCTTTTATTATGAAACATTACTATGCCTTTAAATGGAATTTGAGTGATTACCCACTGAAGGGAAGCAATGGAACCAACCCAGCCCTGCACTAAACATTTTTGTGTGACCTGTATTAAAGGTGAAGAAGAAGGTTACTCTGTATCTTACAGTTCATGTATGATTTCTCATTGCTCTTGTATAACCACACAGAGAAAAGGAACACCACCAGCCATCTCTGAACAGCCATTGTCATCACTTCCCTTTCATCAACCCCTCTTTCACACATCTATATTATGAGATATTTAGCTTTTTGTTTCAGGTTTCAGTGGGTCTCAGACTAAATTTCATGAACAAGGTCAAGATGTTCTACAAACCAAATTTCAGTAATCGATAGTGGAACAAGGGTGGTGTGACTGATAGTGTGGCATACCGTTAATGGTAAAAGTGGAGCAAATTTGGGAAAATTATTTAATTTTCTTAATGTGTTTTCTGTAAAGATCTCAAACACATTGCTTGTAAATTCCACAGAAATCTCTAACACTAAGAGGTTCAAAATTCCCATTTGAACAGAATCCTTACACCTACACAGTGAAGTTGATCTACTAAATAAAAAAAATGTACAATTTTGGCGCAAACCAACTGCACCAATAGGGTCTATATGACCGTCTTACCATGCCTGTGCTTTGATCAAAGTAGACGCAGAAAAAGTCTTACAAGCATAAAAGATGTGAAAATTGCTTATTCATTTAAAAACAGGTATTAGAGAGCAAGGGTTCCCATATCCCCACCCCCCTCCAACACCTTAGATGATTGAGAAGTCTCCCAAAGCATTTCTTTGCAACGTAGTGGAGAATCCTCTGGCATTTAAAGGGTTAACATAGTATCATCATTAAATGCATTACAATTCTAGTTTATGTTAAAACTAGAATGAAGAATGTATGTTTAATTTGCCTGTGCTATGTAACCTTTAATTTTCATACAATAAAACTTCTTTAAAAAAAAAAAAAAAAAAGTACCATTAAGATTAATTTATTAGTCTAAAATTCTAGGTACCCATTACCATAATTTTCCACACATTCACTGGTAGGGACAGAACCACAAATACATAGAGGCTGATATACCAAAACAGGGATGGGCAAATATATAATAAACTTAGTAGGTAGTCAGGACTTTGAGGAGCCAGTATAGGGGTGCATGCATATAGATGAATACAAAATACCTCCAAAATGTAGATGTAAAATTTTAGAAGACCATGGTCCCACAGTCTCCTGGGATTTTTCACCCCTGCTCTAAGAATTACTGGAACAATTTGTTAACAAAATCAGCTGCATCATATGGGGCAGGCAACAGTTAATACATTTCCAACTGATTTAAATTGAACTTTTAACTCTTAAGATAGGTCATCAACATATTACAGTATAGTCAATTATAAAACAAATATGCTGAAGACTACTGCTTACATCTGTTCTGTGGACCCGCTTGAACCCCCCACACACACACACACCAGACTGTGAGGACCCCGAGAACTCTGTATCACTGAATTCAGGTGAATTCAGGTGATTTATTCAGTTAAAGCGGAACTGTCACCATATACAACCCCCCACCACCCCTGAATCAATTGCTTATATCTATTTTATAAAGGAGAAGCTGGTCAGGTGACCAGCAAAATTCTCCAGATGTGCCACACACACCCCTAGCTGTTCAGGAGGATGAGTTAAGCCAAAGAGGCCAGTTTCACTTACTATGGTATTTCAATGTAGGTGAAACTGTAAGCCAAATTTGCAGAGAATAGGGAGAGCACAGCCATCTTTTCTTCGTCTAAGATGATGTGGATCTCTCTCCCCATCATTTGCCTTCCTCCTTTCCTCCAGTAGTTTGTCTAAACAGCTGCCTGGCGGCAGCATCACTGTAAAGGAGCAACCTGGGCAACCTTATCAGTGCAGAACGTTACCGTTTACTGTGTATTCATTGCCCGGCTTGCTCTTTCATGTCGATGCTGCCCACAGGCAGCTGTTTAGACAAACTACTGGAGGAGAGGGGGAAGGTGGTGCGCAGACATTCATTGCCACAAGTAGTGCTACACACAGGGTGTATTTAGTCACTTTAAAAAAAATAGAGCAAAAAAAGTAATTAATTAAATAAAAATGACATGAATTTTTATTATTTTCTTTGCTTCCATTTTCACATGGGAGCAACATATATTTAGGTGATCGTTCTCCTTTTATATATAGGAGGGAACAGCAGAGCTGAACTAGTGCTCTCACATCTCCATCACCGTGCAGTGGTGATCTTTCCATATTAACAGCTTTGTTCCTTTTACACTGTGTTCCCTTATTTTAAGTTATAGCTATTTTTTTTTTGTCCCGTGACCAATATACACCAATGGGGAGGTGGTGGGGATAGACATGTCTGGTTGAAATATTGCACTGGCAGCCAAGTGCAGGAACTGTGCAATGAACTGTCAGCAGTTACATAATCCAGCATATCAGGAAACTGGATTTTCATGTATAACAGGTTGAAATATGTTACTGTACTGATCAACCTCTACAGTTGGAGAGTCAATGTATTTATTCCCCTAAATGACTGTAGGGCCTTATCCTAAAGAGGTGTAATTCTAGAGCCACCCATCTGCAACACAAGGTTGAAATGAGAATTCCACAAATTCCCATTGACTTAAATGGGGATTTTAACCCACTGAATGCTAAAGAGGAATCCAACGCAAAGACTTTTCTAGCATTCAAGGCATTAAGAGGACCATTTTAAAAGCAATGACATTTTCCATTCCTGTTCCCACCACTATGGTTGGTTTGCACCAGAATGGTACCTTTATAACTTCCTGCATAAGTTCTTATATGACAACAGGTCACAAAGCTGCACGGATGTTAAAATTTGTCATAAAGGTTATTACCTACTTATTAATGGAAACAATGCAGAAATCTTGAAAAAAGCGACCCATTTTACTGAAATGTTAGTTCAAAAACTGAATTAGCAAATCCTTGCAAATTACAATTATTTAGCTAAAATTTTGCTATGCAATTTTTTTTTAGGGCAAATAATTAGTGACACATAAGGCTGCCACAGATGTAAAGATCTAACGGCACCAGTTCAACTTTCTTTAAATAGCTAACGTTATTACTAGTCTCTTGCTAACAATACAGATATACACAGGTTGGGTTCACTAATAACTTTTTAGGGAACAAAGTAGCGACCTCACAGTTACATGTTGATACAAATGACCAATAATGTCTTATGCAAATACAAAAAGGGTAATTGATATAAAACAATTACCCATCTGATTTTAACCCCCTTAAGGACCGGGAAAATCTGCATTTGATTTGACTTAAAGGGATAGTAATACTTCGTTAAACCATAAAGGTTTGAGAGATAAGACTTAAGAGATATTCACAAGCAAAGTTCCCCTCCCCGCCCCTTTTACCTAGTGTAAGCCATCTCTTCTCAAATGTGAGTCTGGTTGTATGACAGGACAGATAACAGAAGGGGACAATTTTCTTTGTATGAAAACAATGAAAGCCCTTCCCCCCTTGACAAGTTTTTCAGCTTTTTCTCTTATCTTAATTGAAGATTGTCCCTCTCTGCAGTCTACCTGGGCATCTCCCTTCTGATCTGGTTGAACAGGGAAGGGATACTTTGTGAATATCTCTTAAACCATAAAGGTTTCAGAGATAAGACTTATATCATTCTTCATGTTTTTTTAATGCCTACAAAATAAAATAAAGTTAAAACGAAGTATTACTATCCCTTTAAGTACCGGAGCAATTTTGACTTTTTTGACTAGGTGTTTGTTCAACCATATTTTCTCTTTAACACCTTTTGTACACCCACACAAATTATATATTATTTTTTAAGCACAAGTAGGGCTTTCTTTTGATACCACAATTATATGAATACCTCATCGTTTAATTTTATTCAAATAGAAAAAAAGAGGAAAAAAAAAACAAACAAAAAAAACACACATTTTGCTTACATTTTCCTGTCAGGATTTGCATACTATTAGTTTATTACAAAAAAATACCCCTAAATATATTCATTTGCTTCTCCTGAATATAAGAGTACCCCATATGCCTAGTATTTCAATCCCTTTCTCACATTTACAAGGTAAATATTACAAGATGGCTGCCATTATTTCCAACCTGTAATTTTTCAACAACTGGCACGTGAGTATCATAGCTTAGCTGACTGTGTCAGAACTAAAAATGTCCCAAAAAGGTATATGTTTCTGAAAACTAGATAACATAAGGTAAATAATCAAGAGAATTTTGTAGTTTTTTATGCAGCTATTTTTCCAGAAATATTTTTAAAAACTGAGGTAATATTTTGGTTTTTTTAGCATTTTTCACACTTACATTTCAATATTACTGTTGATTTCAAGCACGGGGTAGTTGAAAATTTAAAAATATCCATTGTTTAGCATTCAGCTCCTTCTTCTGAGTACGGCAATACCCCATAAGTATAGGTTTGTCAAGGTCTGTGCGAGCTACGGGGCCCAAATTGGAACATGCACGTTTCCAGTTTCACACTTTGAATTTTCACAGCTTGCTTCACTGGTGCCAGGTCTCATTTGGGGCTGTGTACCAGTGCTCCACCTTAAAATTTCCCCTCAAAAGTGTATATTTTTGGGAAGTAGACACCCCAGGCTTTCATTTTATGTATTTTTCAAATTTTTTACGCAGCCATTCTACCACCAATCACTTGACGTAAGTGAAAAAAAAAAAAAAATCAGCATTTTTCACACTTTTACTTCAATGTTGATGTGAATTTCAAGCACATGATAGGTGAAGATTTTTAAAAATGCATTTTGTTAGTGTTCAGCTTCATCTTCTGAGTACATCAATACCCCATATACATAGGTTTCTCATGGTTTGGGGGAGCTACGAGGCCCAATTTTGAACAAATATTGAATTTTCACATCTTGCTTAACTGGTGCCATTTTTCATTTGGGGCTATGTTCCAGTGCTCCACTCTAAGATTCCCCCCTAAAAGTGTATAATTTTGGAAAGTAGACACCCCCAGCTTTCATTTTAGGTGTGTTTTCAAATTTTTTACACTGTCATTTTACCACCAATCCCTTTTAAAACTTGACGTAAATAATTCAGCATTTTTCACACTTAGATTTCAATGTTGATGTGAATTTCAAGCACATGATAGGTGTAGATTTTAAAAACTGCATTGATTACTGTTTAGCTCCTTCTTCTGAATAAGAGAATACACCATATGCATAGGTTTGTAAGGGTTTCGGGCAGTTACTGGGCCCAGTTGTAACATGTGCATTTCCTTTTACAGCCATGCCATTTTTACAGCTGGTGCCTTGTCTCATTTCGGGCTGTTTGGAAATGCTGCAATGAATTTTACCCCCAAAAGTATATGTTGTAGAAGAGCAGACAACCCTGGCTTTCATTCTATTTGCATTTTATACATTTTTTTGCTGCCACATTATCACTAATCCCTCCCAAGACCTGCAGTAAGGAAGAGAAACACCATTTTTTCACACTTATATTTTGGTGTTGCTCTGGATTTCAATCAGATGATATTTGCAGATTTTTTTAAGTGCTTTACATTAGTGGTGAATTACATCGTCTGAGTACGGCAATGCCCCATATACATGTCAGGGTTTGGGGCAGCTACTGGGCCCAGTAGAGAACATGTGTGTTTCCATTATCAGAGATGGAAAAAACTTAGGGTGCTTTGTTTCCCATTATATATTGATGGTGTTAGATCTAAGGAGGGATGTGTTTTGAAAAATAAAAAAAAAGGATATTTCACGGGGAAAAAGTGGCCAAATAATATAAAATAAGCTTTACAGCACTACTGCATTGTGCCTGAATGGTATTGCTTGATGCAGTCACCAATGTAGAGGCCAGGTTTGGAAGGGCAATCAGGACAGTAAGTGGTGGTGTCTGTCCGTATTCCCTTACTGTAGTAAACCCTGCAGCGCTTCTGTGGTTTGTACTTTTGGGGAGTTGGGGGAATTTTATAAATAAAGTGTGCTACCCCGGGTCTTGCTGGAATGATTTCTGGTGCACCATGAAACAAAAATAGAGAAATAAGTTGTAGCTCATACTGTAAAAAAGTACATTTTGGATTGGGGTTTGCCAGTTTGAAAAGTAAAAATGAACTGTGTACTGCAGTCTGCATCATATAGATAGCAACTTTTTTTGTAACATGCCTACACTTTCTCATAGCGAGGTATGGCTGCATTAGTTGATCACGCAGATCAACTCCCCCATGTTCTTATTATAGTCCCTGATGCAGACTGGCCTTGAACTTAACTGCCAGCAGCTCCTGTTGGCACAAAGATAAGGACGTCCCAGTTTTTAGTTTGGTATCTACAAGTTTTTTGGGCAACTCCCTGTAATTGTGCCTAACAGTGCCACAGGCCATGAGGATCAAGTTGGCTGTCCTTGCCCTCATAAATTTGAAAAGCCTAGGTACAGCCTGTGGCACTTTCACACAATTTCTAAAATTTAACACCAAACTTGGGGAGCTTGGAGGGGATGTATTGGTTGAACCCTAACCTGCCTTTATACTTCATTAGGGATTCACGTATACCAATTTGTTTTTGGGGCGTATATATTCGGGCAAATTTTTTCTGTAAATGATTTATTAGGGGGCAAATTTTGTACAATCTGTCATACTGGGGGTGTTCTTTTGGGAGGCACAGGGTATTATCACTAAAATGCATAAAGTGCAAAATCACTTCAAATCTGGACCTGGTCTTTGTCTTGGGGAATATAGGGGTATCACATATGGGGTTTTTGCTCCAGTAGGATCTTATACTTGGCTTTTTTTTTTTTATTATCCCCATTGCCATTATTAGGGCCCAGAATTACTTAAATTCTGCTATGTCTGTGGGCTTCCATACTTCTTGCTTAACAAGGAAAGCTGATGTGTTGGCGGCAATATACTGGGCTGCATACAAATTGGTTTGGGACACAATTTCCCCCAAAATGTCTTCCCCCCCCCAAAAACAAATCAAAAAACTGATCATGGGTAAATCCTTCCACATCAATTTGAATTCCTGGGCTGCCGGTGAATTCTGGGATTTGTGGGTTTAAATTAGTTGGTGATACCCATTCATTTGGATCAGAAGGAGTGTCAGGTCTTGTGGCATTTCTTTGGACAGCTCTTTAGGAAAGTCTTTTGGCAGTTACTGGGGCAGCTATTGGGGCAGTTGCTGGGGCAGCTCTTGGAGCGGACCAGTGTCATCACTACTAGAGCTGCTCTCACTCTCTGAAAATTGCGTTATATCAAAATCTGACTCAGTGTCTGTGGCTTCTGAGTCAGACGCCAAAAAGGCATATTCCTCTTCCAAACTATAACGCCTCTGCATTATGAACACCTACCTAAACTAAATACATTTCTAATTTCTCCTAACTACCCACCCACTACTTAACTATTACTATGTAAAAACTATACCTAACTCTAACCCCAAAAGGTCACTATTCCTATGATATTTTTTTTTTGAGGGGGGCTTCCGTACACTACTCCTAAACCTAAACCTATCCCTAAGCCTTACCCTAACCCACGTATTCCCTGAACCTACCTAAACAACTACCTTTCTAAACTACCTTATAAACTAAACACGAACTGTATTTTTAAATAAAAAATTTTTTTTCCCTACGCTACGCCTAAACCTAAATCTATCCCTATGCCTTACCCTAACCCATGTATTCCCTGTACCTACCTAAAAAACTACCTATCTAAACTAGATTATAACACAAACTCTTTGTTTTTTTATAATGAAAAATGTTTTGTTTTTTGGGGGGGATTTTTTTTCCTACGCTACTCCTAAACCTAAATCTATCCCTAAGCCTTACCCTAACCCACATATTCCCTGAACCTACCTAAACAACTACCTATTTAAACTAGCTTATAACCCAAACTTAAAATTTTTTTTTTTTTTTTTTTTTTTTTTTTTTGGGGGAGGGGGTTCCCCCGTTTTTAAGGCACACTTTGTAGACCATTTCGGCTCTGCTGAAGAGCCGCCGGCCGATCCTGGGTCCAGAATCTCCTGCTGTCAGTAGAGAACTGACATCAGTGCAAGAGGAGGGAGGGGGATCTTTAGCTGCGAATATCTCTCAAACTATAAAGGTTTGAGAGATCGGACTGCCATCATTTAAAGGGGAACTTTCACCTAAACACATGTTTTCTTTAATCCACATAGATTACCGATGTAAACTGTGCTGTGTTTTGTTTTTTTTAAAAAACGCAATAGAAAATAAGTTTGAGGGTTTACCTTTTCCCTCTTCACGTATTCTCGTTCTGATCGGCAGAATTTGTGCCGATGAGAATACATAACAGATCCTCCTCCCCGCTGGTCTGTCAGTAAGCTGGAGAACTCTCATTGGTAGAGATCGATATCTAGCCAATGAGAGTTCTCCAACTTAATGACAGACCAGCGGGGAGGAGGATCTCCTGTATTCTCATCGGCAAAATGGTGCTGATCAGAATGAGGAGAAGAGGGATAAAGTTAACCCTCAAACTTAATTTCTATTGAGTTTTTTTTAAAAAAAACGAAACCCAGCAAAGCTCGAATCGGGAATGTAAGTGGATTAAAGAAAATATGTGTTTAGGTGAAAGTTCCGCTTTAATTTATTTTTTTAATTTCAACAAGATTAAATGTTGTTAAAATAATCCAATACTATTCCTTTAAGGTAGGCGTCCTTCATAGAGTGCTCTGGTATATGTTTATATCATACTAGCAAAGCAAGAAAGGCATTGCCCGTGAATGAAATATATATTGTATTGGTTTATGTGGATTGTTATGTGGTGTGAAATGTTTGTATTAAGTAAATTAAATGGATAATGTTTTTTGGGATACTATGTTCTGCCTCTAGGTCCTGCTTCACAAACAGGCTTCAATAGCACTGAGCGTAAGGGACATTACTTTTAATCGGATCACATAGATAGTACCTTGAAAACATTCTAAGATTAAAAAAGCACTTTTGTAATTGTGAAATAGCATTCAAAATCTGCTATATGTTGTATTAGTCATTTTTTATTTAGAAAAATAGTGGTCAGATTTATAAGTTATCCTAACTAAGGTATGCTGTGGAGACACTTCCTGTCTTAGCCCTACATTTCCTCCCTTTTTACCGCTAGGGATGGCTAGTGCACTGCAGAGCAGTGTCAGTGAGGGAGGGAGGTAATGCAGGGCTTAGACAGCAACAGCCTAAATTTACCAAGCTAAAGAGATAAAATTCTAGAGAGTACAAATTACACAACAGGGGAACATTGAATATTTCCATTTATTTAAAAGAGGCTTTTGACCACTGAATGTTGGCGACGTCTCAGATGCAGTTCTTCACAATGCTTAGGAGACCTCTCGATCATTCAAGGTGTTAACCCTTTGAGTGCCAGAGCGGTACGCAATGCATTGCAAAGCACTGCATTACCCCATCTGGAACTCAAAGGGTTAAAAGCCATTTTAAAATCATTGGGAACTTGCAGAATTTTATTGTCAACCCTATAGTGCAGTTGGTTTGCTCTAGAATTGCACCTGTGTAGCTTGATTAATAAGGTCTTAAATCTATAACTCAAATATCAGTGTTGTAAATCAAAATGGCAAATACAACATAGCCACTTCAAAATGATCAAAGGTGTATTTAGGTGATGTGGTTCTTTTAAGAACTATAATTCCGACACTTTACTTATACATAAGTAACAAAATGTTGCAGTATCACCTGAATTCTACATTATGAGAACCAACACGTGCATTTCCTTTTTTCACAAGAGTCTGTGTCTGCACACAGGATCCTTTAACCTAGGATTTCCTAAAGCTGTGGTTCTCAGAAACAGTGTTTCCTATAAATATTTTAACCTTTTGAGTGTCAGAAAGGTAACCAATGCGGCTATACTGCACTTCAATACAGTACAAACTTGCTACTAAATTAACCCCTTGAATGCTAGGAGTCTCCAGAGCCATCTCTAGCACCCAAGGGATGAACCCTTTGAGTGCCAGAGGGTTACGCAATGCGTTCCATCCCCTCTCTGATACTCAAAGGGGTTAAATTGTTTGGTTAAGGTTCGATTTTGTAAGAAACCAAAGAGTTGCAGCCACCACCACCCAAAAACGCCACATCCACTCTTCTAAACAGAACAAACAGCTATGAGAAATTCTGTGGTTTATCATGCCTCTCCGCAGCAAATTTCAAGGTACTGAGGGAAAGCAGCAAAGAAAGAGGACTTACTAGAGGGGTCATGTGTTATACTAATGGTGGGGGAGGTTTATTGTAGGACTGTTTCTATTGGTTTACATATAAATATTTTGTTTTTTCTCTTCCTTTGCTGCTGAGGGAAATAAAGAAAGAGATATGCAATAATAGGCGCCTCCGTGTCTTTATAAATCATGACTTTACGTCTTGCAAATAGCAAAATCTAGTAATTTACCAACAATGGTGCAAAAACATAGAAAAATACTTATTATATTATACATTCACCCAGGGGCATACATACAGCATACAGTGGACTAGTAACTTCATCTCCTGACTATATCATTTTTTTGTGAGCAATAGGGTTGTCTACACTTTGCTTTGCCATCTTTTGGACACTCCTCTGGAAAGGGTTAAAAGGGCAAATGATTAGGGCTCATACCCTTAACCCTATGAGTGCAGCTGACGTCTTGATCAGAGTGCAGCTTACATATCCTACGATGTTAAAGGGATAGTAATGCTTCGTTTTATCTTTATTTTATTTTGTAGGCATTAAAAAAACATGAACAATAATATGTCTCATCTCTCAAACCTTTACGGTTTGAGAGATTTTCACAAGCAAAGTTCCCCTCCCGCCCTTTTTACCTAGTGTAAGCCATCTTTTCTCAGATGTGGAATGCAGTCCATAGACCAGACAGATAACAGAAGGGGACAATCTTCTTCCTGTGAGAACAATGAAAACCCTGCCCCCCTTGACAAGTTTTTCAGGGTTTTCCTTTATCTTAATTGAAGATTGCCCCTCTCAGCAATCTACCTGGGCACCTCCCTTCTGCTCTGTCTGAACAGTGTTACATCAGTAAAAGGGGCGGGAGGGGGATACTTTGTCATTGAATTACTCTTGAACTACTACTCTGACAGAATTGAAATAACACTCTCCAAAGTTCAAATACTATGATGATTAATTAGAGCTGCTTTTATTATGAAACATTACTATCCCTTTAAAGCTGAACTATCACTGAATATAAAGTGTCCCCCAAATCATTATACATATAGTGATAGGCATATCCATACTAATATTACCCTGAATAAAATTGGCTTTATTGATAAATCCAACTCATTCCCAGACGCACAGGCAGGCATCTTGATGTACCAGCATCTGTGCTCCTGTACCGTAAGTCCCTTCCTGTACCTTAAGGTACAATGCACAGCACACGTGCACAGATGTCTATTTGGTAAGATGTCTGCACTGATGCCTGCCTGTGCCTCTGGGAAACTAATTGGATTTATCAATAACGCCAGACTTATTCAGGGTAATACTAGTATGGATATGCCTATCGTTATATGCATAATAATTTGGGGGGCACTTTATATTTAGTGACAGTTCCACTTTAAAGCACTCAAATGGACACATTTCTGGATTTAATCAAGTAAGGAGTACTTACCCGGGTATTCAGTGAAGGGGCCTCTATTGTCCTGCTGTCTGGTTCACACAGCCATCTTTGAACAATAGCCCGCAAGTAAAAGTCACATGACAAGACTGACTTTCCACTGGGCCGCCAGGGACATGTTAAAGGTAGGAGCTGGGATGGGAGACACAGAAGTTCAAATTCCCCACTCCAGGCTAAACCTCACACAATTTAGGCATCATTGGAAAGAGGAAATTCTCCCCTTTCCAATGATGACCCATGTGTTTGAGTAGCTCACCAGCATTTACTCTAACAACCAGCATGAATATTTGCTCTCCCCAGCAAAATATAGAAGTAGGGGGATATGATCAAGAATCCATGTACTGCTCCCCAAGTTGTTTCAGGAAACGATCATATCAACAGGTTAAAAAAATGAATTTTTTGAAAGGGGCGGGTGGGTCCTAAAAGAGCCAATCTTGCCCCCTTGTTTTGCTGAATCGGGTAAAAAAGTACTCTCTTTTAAAAGAGTGAATAACCCTCTTACAAATGCTGTTAAGGGTACTAACAGGATTATCACCCCATTTTAGTATTTAATAAAAAGTTCAGCCCACAGCTATATTGAAGATCTTGTTTTTGCACTCATGGCAGTCCCTACAGTATGTGAGTCCAATCAATGTAATGCAGTAGCTATTGAAAACACTAGGGAATTATACAGTTTAAGATATTTTAGTATATTTGAAGTAGAGGAAATAGAAATATGATTATGCAAATTAAATTTGGGGTAAAATAAAAGTGACTGCTCATCTGTAGCAGCCATTTCTACCATACAGTGGTAAAGTTCACCTTTTCGTTGAACTTTTCTTCATACCGGTTTCAGGACAGGCAAGTACCGGTAATTAAAAAATAAATAAATAAATAAAAACTAAATCATTTTTGGTAGGTGAAATGTGGTGCATTAGCGACCCTCTAAGATATGGCAAACCATACCGATAAGGATCTACTGAATACAGTAGGAAATACCATGCTCTTCAAAGATTTTAATATATTTAAAAGTGATGGAAATTTAAAAATATATATTTTTTATATAGCACCTCCTTCTGGAAATTTCTTTCTATACTAGCCTAGAGGGTAAAAATTCAAGCAACTCCTAATTTGATGAAGCAGGTTTTCTGATTTCCAATCTGGCATGAATCAGCTTCCTTTTCTTCCAGTTTGCAGTTACAAACAATTTTTTACACGCTTGTCCCATTCCACACTATAATGGAAGGTGTAATTTATTGGTCCTGAACGGTACCACCTACAGTATCCTAGCTCATACCAGTGAGGTATTAATTTTGTGGGAAGGACAGCAGCTACTGAATACAGCAGAAAATGTCTTATTTATCTAATATTTTAGTACTGAAAGTGAGAGAAATTTTGGAAAACATTTTTGCTATAGTACCATCTTCTGCAGAACTAGTACCAGTCAAGTTTTAAGACAGAAAAACAAACTAAATGAGAACTTTGTATACTGATCAAGAAAAGGTCAGGGTTCTTTGTTATTATTATTACCACTTATGTTTCTGTAAGGGACCAACTCAGGCTTTAATAAATCCAGCAAATGTCTGCTTGTACAGAAAATCCCAGAAAACGGTAAGTACATTGCTATATCAGTACATAGGTTCTGTGAATAATCCAACAAACTAGAGCATTACCTCTCATCTAAAATTAGACACTGAGGTCCATTCAAATCAGATGAAGGAATTTTGTAATTATTGCTGGCACATGGTAGTTGCACAGTTTAGGAGATAATGATACTTTCAATTTGCCTTTTCAGAATGACTTTCAATGTGGTTCCATATGCCAATTAACATCTGTGCAGCACTGAGAGCTTCATTTCCATAAATTTGCATATGGTACAGCAGGCAGAGAGCTCAACATACAGAAAAAAATTCTAATTTACTAAACTATGCATCTGCTAACCTTTAAACTAATGGAATACACAGGCAGTTTAAGTTGAAGTTTTAAAATATGCAAACTTAATTTCAAAGTGTCAGGTCTACGTTAAGAAGAATAAGTCAGTATAAGCCAGTTTACTGGCAAAAATTTCAAACTTAACACAGTTAGTATGCAAAATGACCTTTTGAGTGATCATAGCAATCATGGCCTGGATCACATGATCACATCGCAAATCGTCTGCCATCACTCTAACATTATGATCTAACAGCAAATATACATATATTCGTGTAAAAGCCTGTGCACACAAGCCAAGGTCTGAGTAATGTTAACCCTTTGAGTGCCAGAGGGGTACGCAATGCATTGCTTTGCAATGCATTGCGTACCCCTCTGGCATTCAAAGGGTTAAAAAGTCGCTGCAGTCTTGCGTCACCTCACTCACGTGATGCAATCATGCATAGTAGAGACTGGCCAAACGCAGGCAGTCTCTACTGCACATGACTGCATTGTGACAAACATCCTAGCGAATTATTATATAGGAGATGTATAAATAGCAAAGTACTTTAGATGACCAAAGCAGTTTATGTTAATACTAGTGTAAAAGCCCGTGTACACAGGCCAAGGTGCGGCTAATGTTAAGAGTCCGCTACCTCACTGCTCCACGAGATGCAGTCTTGCGTCACCTCACTCACGTGATGCAATCATGTGCAGCAGAGACTGACCGAACATGGGCAGTCTCTACTGAGCATGACTGCAGCGGGACAAAGATCCTAGCGAACTGAAAGATCCTAGGAGGACTGAAAGAGATCGCTCCGGTCTTGGAGCGATCAATTTCAGTCCACGGTATTACGGTAAAAGTACGTGACGTACCAGGACCGTCACTGGTCCTTAAGTGCCGGACCAGCGTGACGGCCCGGGTACGTCACAGGACGCGAAGGGGTTAACCAACAACCACATACATAATTTGGTTAGCTCCAGTACTTTGATCCTTTTTGCCCAGCTCTTGAGATAGACTAAGTATACATGAACAAGGCACCTTACGACTATATTGTAATTTCCTCCTCTGCTGGGTGCTCTCGCGAGCCCCGGCAGAAGTCTGCATCGGAGCATTGCCGTGGTAACCCGCGGCAATGCTCCGATGCTGCAGGAGAGAGAGAGGCGCCCGGGAAGCATTGTGAGCAGCTCCCCGGGCTCCCTCTCTGCGGCACCGACCCTGACACAGGGTATCAGTGCTGGCATGGGACCCATTTGCGTGCGTACGAGTACTTGAACAAATGCCGGTATGGGCACTGATACCAGTATCGGTGCAACCCTATCTGGAACTACACATCGCAGAGAATGATAATACCACTCAACATGGCCCAAAAACTATAAAGAATAATTGAAGCTGCATTTGTTTTGAAACATTACTATCCCTTTAAAGCTAGCTCTTACTATGTAAATGTAATGTAGTTCAGTACTGACAGGTATCTGTTGCAAAGTGATCTGTGTGCAATACTAATGGATAGATACACTAAAGAGAGATAAAGGTGGGAGACTCTCCAGAATGATAAACTCCAACATTTATGCTCTCTGGAACATCCTATCTGCATTTAAACTCACAGTCATAATTCTCAATACTCTTCTTAACTAGAAAGGTATCCAAAGTCATTTTGAAAGCATCTACAGTATGCAACACAGCCTCCTGAGACAAAGAATTCCATAACCTTACTGTCCTTACTGTAAGAAATCCCTGCCTTCTGCAGTCTTATTGAATGACCCCTTTTTTTCGCACAACTGTTTGAATATATGATTACACAGAAACACAGAATTTAAAGGGATAGTAATACTTCGTTTTAACTTGTAGGCATTAAAAAAACATGAATAATGATACAAGTTTTATCTCTCAAACCTTTATGATTTATGAGATATTCACAAGCAAAGTTTCCCCTCCCAGCCCCTTTTACCTACTGTAAACAATCTCTTCTCAGATGTGGAATGCAGTCCATAGACTGGACAGATAACAGAAGGGGACACTCTTATTCCTGTGAGAACAATGAAAGCCCTGCCCCCCTTGACAAGCTTTTCAGGTTTTTCCCTTATCTTAATTGAACATTGTCCCTCTCTGCAATCTACCTGGGCAGCTCCCTTCTGCTCAGGCTGAACAGTGTGACATCAGTAAAAGGGGAGGGAGGGGGACACTTTGTCATTGAATTACTCTGGAACTACAGCTCTGACAGAATTGAAATAACACTCTCCAAAGTCCAAATACTATGATGATTAATTAGAGCTGCTTTTATTATGAAACATTACTATCCCTTTAAGAGCCATTTGGCCCATCTACTCTGCCCCGCTTTCTATTATAAAAACCTCAATTATTTGGTCATTGGTCTTGTCTTATGTTCAGGACAGCCTTATGCCTATCCTATGCATTCTTAAATTCCATCACTGTATTTACCTCTACCACTTCTGCTGGTAGGCTATTCCACTTATCTAGCACGCTCTCAGTGAAGTAAAACTTTCTTATATTAGATCTAAACATCTTTCGAATTCAGTTATTTGCAGTAGCTTCAAATATATTTGTAAATGTTAATCATATCACCCCCTTAGATGTCTACTCACTAATGTAAACAAACCCAGTTTTGTTTATAACTAAGTCTTCCAATTCCTTTATCAGTTTTATTGCACATCTTTATACTTTTCCCAGTTAAATCTCTTTAGGAACTGGTGCCCAGAATTGTACTCCATATTCTAGACAAGGCCTTAACAAAAATTAATGAGGAGGCAGAGTTATATTCCCTGTGAATCTATACCCCTTTTATACATAATGGTACCATGTTGGGTAGTTCTATTCCCTGTGAATCTATACCTTTTTATACATGATGGTACCATGTTGGCTCTTGCAGCAACTGAATGACTGCACACTGTTGCAAAGATTATTGCCTACCAGTACCCCTAAATCTTTCCTTTAAGGGGCAGTAATACTTTATTTTATCTTTTATTTTATTTTGTAGGCATTAAAAAAACATGAAGAACGATATAAGTCTTATCTCTCAAACCTTTATGGTTTGAGAGATATTCACAAGCAAAGTTCCCCTCCCGCCCCTTTTACCTAGTGTAAGCCATCTCTTCTCAGATGTGGAATGCAGTCCATAGACCAGACATATAACAGCAGGGGACAATCTTCTTCCTATGAGAACAATGAACACCCTGCCCCCCTTGACAGGTTTTTCCCCTTACCTTAATTGAAGATTGTCCCTCTTTGCAATCTACCTGGGCACCTCCCTTCTGCTCTGGCTGAACAGTGTTACATCAGTAAAAGGGGCGTGAGGGGAATAATTTGTCATTGAATTACTCTTGAACTACAGCTCTGACAGAATTGAAATAACACTCTCCAAGGTCCAAATACTATGATGATTATTTAGAGCTGCTTTTATTATGAAACATTACTATCCCTTTAAAAAAGGACCCCAAGAAGTACCCCACTTTGTGTACATGAGAAGGCTTTTTTATGCAAACCAAACACAAAAACCTTACATGTATCTATATTAAAACTCATCTACTACTTTTTCACCCACAGTTTAAATAAACTGATTAATTCAAAGAGAAATGATTAACTGATAGACTGTAGAGTTGCTGTAAATAGAAACTTTTCATGTTGGTCTAAAATTTTAAGTGGAGTACCTCACTATTTGGTCCAATGTCCCATTTTTTAATGATCCTGAAGTTTGTCTTTGCTGATGATACTAAACCACATAAAAAATATATAAAGAGCAGGATGTTCCCTCTGTGCAGAAAGAGTTGGATACATGAAGTGATAAGGCAGGAAAATGGTAGGTGAGGTCCAAAGCAGACCCGATACCTTATGACAACTTTGGCGATTATAAAAGAACTTTCCAAAGCAGACCCGATACCTTATGACAACTTTGGCGATTATAAAAGAACTTTCAAAATCATCTATGTTAACTATTTTGTTATTATAAAAATAGTTTTCAGTTATTTAGCTTCATGCAACACTAGCAATAGAAGCACAGCATTGTCCATGTGGTAATACCTTATCCTTGCTCCACTATTTACTGGTGGTCACAATCGCATGTAGTCTGACACCCCAGCCTCTAACTATAGCAGAGTTACTTCCTGTCTCCTCACCAAAATTAACTCGGCAGTGTAACAAATGGATACTGCTAGCATCACCGAGTGAGGAAAACAGCACACACACAGGACCATCACAGAGCAGGTTGGCGGGGGGGGGGGGGGGGGGGGGCAGCACGAGAAAGATGGTTTGCAGGAAGCGGAGGAGGAGAAAGGTTGTGTGTGGGAGGGTAAAATAAGCTGGGAAGTGATAAGATGGTGTGCAGGAGGCCTCATGGTGATGTTGTAGCAGGTAATTTGTGAGTGGTGGCCTGGGGTGCTGAGATAGGAAGGGGAAAGATGATGCTTGGAAAACATAGCAGTGGGGGAGGGGGATTTGGACAACTCCTTATTCTTTCTATAACATGTCAACCTAAAACTCCCCCTTTCCTCAGTGCTCTCTCTTCCATATATAAATATTTAATAACTGGTAAACAGGTCTCTCCCCAGCGTATTCAAGTTATTTTTAAGAAATTGAGTGCCACATGGATAGACATCCCACCAACACCCATAGGTTAATGTAATGGGCTTCCTGCTTAAAACTATGTGAACCATCTTCACATCCTCAACAGCAATCCACATAAGCACACAGTGATATCCTATATAATAATTCGCTAAAGATGTTTGTCAGAAGCATAACGTGTGGTAGAGACGGCTGCGCACGCTGGTCATGCACATTACAGACTTCCCGCGCCACGTATCAGGTGCGCAAAGAGGACTCCGGTCTGAATTCGGAGTGCCCCGCTCCGTACCAGCTGCGGCACAGGCAGTCTGTACTGCAGTGCTGCCAGTGCTGGCCCGTGGACACGGGCTTTAAAACTAGTATATTATATATAAGACAGAAGGAGAGTCCATATATACACAATGGAGAAGGAGGTGTTCCAGTGTCCCCTGTACTTTATTTTATCCTCCGTTTGCTACATTTGACTGAGAGGCAGGGACTGTGTCTCCTCGCTCACCAAGTAAATAAGCTGTAGTCCCATGACAGTACAATTAAAACCAACGGGAACGTTTTCGCTAATTTACTTTGGAGAAAAGTGAGATTGCCTTTTATAGTCAGTAAGGCTTTTTTCACCATCTTGGGGTTTAACTGGAAATGGATTCAATGGGAGTTTGGTTTGCCTTCCTCTGGATCAACAAAGGAGATTTGACAATGATAAAAAAGCTGATAAGTCCATCAAGTTTAACTATTACACAGAATGACATAAGCACAGCATTTATTGTTGCTTTAACTGCACCAACATAAAACAAATGACCATTATGCAGTTCGCAGGTGAGTTCAGTCTTTTATTATACAGCCATTTTACAATGTCACAGTGTTAAAAGAAACAAGAAAGATGCAGCACACGTGACCTACAGGGAGATCTATGGAGCCCCCTGGCACAGTGATCATCTAACAGCCAAAGCACAACCAACCCAAATGGAATTATGTCAACCCATTAGGATGGGTCTGACATCAATCATTCACCATGAAAGACTGTATCTCAGGCAAGTTTAACAGTTAGTGAAAATGTGTCTGTATCACATTCATGGTCCACTCACACAGCCACACACAAACATAATCTAACAGCCAATCCTTCCAATTCCCCCTGACAGTCATTATTTACAATTGTTCAGTGAAACTCCTTCTTCAATAATCTCTGGGACGCCAAGGAACCCAATCTGAAAAGCAGTGCCTTAAAAGAACACCAAGGTTAACAAGCTGTCTTTACATGAAAGAGCATGTTATAAAAAGCATACAGAAATATACTTTAATTGAGACCTTGACATGATTTAAAGGAACAGCCCACCCAAAAAAGCCCCAAATTACCAAAAACATTGGCCAGTTGTTCCCATCACTAGCATGCTCTGGAAGCTCAGGGGTTAAAAGGATAGTAATGCTTATTATTGAAAAATATATATATATATATTGCAGGGTTTAACCTGCAAAGTAAAACATAGGAACTTCCACTGCTGACAGGTTTTGTATTCAAAAGTTATTGCTGCACAAACTTGATATTTTTTGGGAAGAAGTACCACAATAGCCTGAAATTTTACTCTGACGCTGTTACTTCAGGATCCTATGGAGGTTTCTGGTCAACTGACCATAGCTGGCTATAGACAGCTGTAGTTACAGCACCTGCCAAATAAATGCAAGTTTAAGCTACAATGACTTTTGAATAAACCATCTCTCAGCAGTAGGAGTACCCTTGTATTACTTATCAAGATATATGTATATAAAAAAAAAAAAATTTTTTTTTCTTTTTCTTAAATATTAAGCAATACTATCCATTTAATACTTATCCAGTCACATGGCCTATCCTGCAGTGTCAAACAAGCAGCAGGGAGAAGCAGCCACCACTTCCTGTCTCTGTTCAGTGACTGGCTCTATGGAAGCCAAAACCGAAATGTCAAACCTTCGCAGAGCCAGTGTGCTTACACAGGGCTAACATTCTGCTGTTTTCCCCTACACCACAGGATAAGTATTAACCCCTGGATTTTCCTGTGGAATCCAGTCTATTCTCTAGTAGAGTGGGAAGAGGAGATAAATGTCCCTCTACCACAGCACACATACACAAGCACAAGCTTATTTTCACCATAGAAAGCACATGTCCTCTCTTGTGTCTAAAGTGGAGTCATCTCCACCCCATACTGGATGTGAGGGAGGAGTGGAACTACCACTCTCTAAACACTGCCATTACAAACAGCTCTCTGCCCCTAACTCACTCTTCTTCTCTGAGTAATGAGCTCCTGTGATCTCTAATCTCCCACCTAACTTAATACTGGAGACCCCATCTCCAGAAGGATATTGATACTCTAGAGAAAATTCAAAGAAGGGCTACTAAAATGGTGACTGGTCTACAGGAAAAGAAATATCAGGATAGACTAAAGGATCTGAATATGTATAGCTTGGAGGAGAGGAGAGAGAGAGGGGATATGATAGAAACATTCAAATACATGAAGGGATTCAACAAAGTACAGGATGGAAGTATATTTCAAAAGAGTAAAAACTTTAGGACAAGAGGCCATAGTCTAAAACTAGAGGGACACAGGTTTAGATGTAATGTAAGAAAATTTTACTTCACTGAGAGGGTAATAGACAAGTGGAATAGCCTACCAGCAGAAGTGGTAGATGTCAATACAGTGACAGAATTTAAGCATGCATGGGATAGGCATAAGGCGGTCCTTAAAGGGATAGTAACACTTCGTTTTAACTTTATTTTATTTTGTAGGCATTAAAAAAACATGAAGAATGATATAAGTCTTATCTCTCAAACCTTTATGGTTTATGAGATATTCACAAGCAAAGTTCCCCTCCCCGCCCCTTTTTCCTAGTGTAAGCCATCTCTTCTCAGATGTGGATCAGGTTGTATGACAGTACAGATAACAGAAGGGGACAATTTTCTTTGTATGAAAACAATGAAAGCCCTTCCCCCCTTGAAAAGTTTTTCAGCTTTTTCCATTATCTTAATTGAAGATTGTCCCTCTCTGCAGTCTACCTGGGCATCTCCCTTCTTATCTGGTTGAACGGGGGGGGGATACTTTGTTTGTGAATATCTCTTAAACCATAAAGGTTTCAGAGATAAGACTTATATCATTCTTCATGTTTTTTTAATGCCTACAAAATAAAATAAAGTTAAAATGAAGTATTACTATCCCTTTAACATAAGAAAAGACCAAGGACCAAAAAAGGTTTGAGTTTTTTTTTTTTTTTTTTTTTTTTTTTTTTTAACACAGTAGGAAATTGGGCAGACTAGATGGGCCGATTGGTTCTTATCTGCCGTCAAATTCTATGTTTCTATATGTACACCTTCAAATTTTCTCTCTGACTGAAACCTGGCTCTCTCTTTTTATGTCATCAGTCCCCCTTCCCTTCTTCTGGGAGACTTTAAATGCCATGTGAATGATCCTTCTGAGCTGCTTGCTTTATCCACCTGAGCTGCTTGCTTTATTTCTCTTACATTCGGTTTTAGTCTATACCAGTAGACAGCTTCTAGTACTCGTACGAATGTCCAATTAGAAACTGTGTTTACTAGAGGATGTATACTTTCTGATTTTAGTCTCTCCCACGGTCCACTAACCAATCACCATCTTGTAACATTTTCTACTACTCGTGCACCTTCGTCTATCTCCAGTTTTTCCCACTACTTCACTTTATTTAGTCTCACCAACTTTCAGTCATCCCAATCTCCTGAATTTTCATCCATACCCACTAACGCAGACACTAACAGCCTTATCTACCCTATATCTAATCTTCGGAAATTGCAGAACAAAACCACCAGTTTTCTCTCCAGTCCCTTGACTGTAAATTCCTCATTTCTCTCTCTTTAACTCTGCTTTTTACCCAAGCCAAAAAAAAAAAACAACAAAAAAAACTTTTGACATCTCATTAACCCCTTAATGCCGGAGGACTTACATGTACGACCTCGGGCGGATGTCCCTTAAAGACAGAAGACGTACATGTACGACCTCGGGCGGATGTCCCTTAAAGACAGAAGACGTACATGTACAACCTCAATTTCCGTGTCCCCGCGGGGCTGCACGCTATTCAGGGACTCCGGAATTGTGTTAAAAAAAAAAAAAAAAAAAAAAAAAAAAAAACCTCACTGTGGGCGTTAAGTGCCGGCCTCACATGCACGCGTCACTAAGGAGTTAACACAACCCTGTCTCTTCTCTACCACTGACTCCTCCCTCTCGATTTCTATACAGCTAGAAGACATTGCTAACTTCTTTAAAGCCAAGGTAAAATTCCAGATATGAAAATAGCCTCCTATGCCTAGATCCCCTCTTGCCACCACTCACAAAGGAGGAACTGACCAACCTGCTTTCCTCATCTCGTTAAACCACATGCTCACTTGGTCCAGTTCACTCTCCCTTAACTCCCTCCCATGTTACTAACCATACTATTACAACTTTTTAACTCCTCTTTTGCCTCTGCTACTTTTCCTGATGCTTACAAACATGTCATAATAACACCCATTCTCAAGAACTGTGCACTTGACTCTACTGGTTCCTCTAGCGATCAACACAGGCTAGTGGTAATGAGGGACACATGACCAATCTTTTCGTTAGGTTAAGTTTCTGAGGTTTACGATTCCTTTATATTCAGTGTTTTGTTCAAACATGCTTTGTTTAAAAGTTTAACTTTTTTTTTAATCTTATTTGTTGGATATAGTGATCTTTGTGCAACTTTGTATCATCTGGTCTTTTGTTCAATTGAGCGTGTTTTATGCACATAATAAACATTTTGTTCCATCTAGTCTTTTGTTTCATAAAGATTTGCTCCTGTAATCAACCTTTAATGTGATGTTTTGTTCAAATTGAGTGCACTTCACACTTACAATAGTTAGGTCTTTGTTTAATGGTTCTTTGCAAGCTCTCTTGAATGCAAAATCATCAGGGGATTTTGTTCTTTTCTAGCACTGGACCGGCGTATTTTTAAAACTAGTTTCTCAGATCAATTATCGAGATCAACTCAAATCCTTTACTGTGCATGTGGGCAAAAATTGTACAGCATCTCTGGAACAGGACCACCAATCTACAAGATTTAAGTTATATTTGGAAAAGCCCGTTTCTGAACAGCCGCATAGCTTTGTTCTTGCAAACAGACTTGGATTAAAGGGATAGTAATGTTTCATAATAAAAACAGCTCTAATTAATCATCATAGTATTTGGACTTTGGAGAGTGTTATTTCAATTCTGTCAGAGTTATAGTTCCAGAGTAATTCAATGACAAAGTGTCCCCCTCCCGCCCCTTTTACGGATGTCACACTGTTCAACTAGAGCAGAAGGGAGGTGCCCAGGTAGACTGCAGAGAGGGACAATCTTCAATTAAGATAAGGGAAAAACCTGAAAAGCTTGTCAAGGGGGGCAGGGATTTCATTGTTTTCATAGGAATAAGAGTGTCCCCTTCTGTTATCTGTCCAGTCTATGGACTGCATTCCACATGTGAGAAGAGATTGTTTACAGTAGGTAAAAGGGGCGGGAGGGGGAAACTTTGCTTGTGAATATCTCATAAACATACCTGGGAACTTTCAGTTGAGGGCTACCCGGAGGGTAGTCCTCTGTTCAGCAGGGGGTAACAAAAATTACTCTAATCGCGTCATAAGGGGCGGGGCTTAACTCAAGTGTTGGTGGAATTTAACCCTTTGAGTGCCAGAGTGGTACGGAATGCATTGCAAAGCAATGCATTCCGTACCACTCTAGTACTCAGAGGGTTAAATGTGTCACACAGAAGGCTGGGGACGGAGGCACAACGGGAGAAAAAGCAGATGTGGCAGAGTTTCAAAAGAAACTCTCCACATCCGAAGGAATCAGCCTCTGCCCCAGAGACCCGGTACAGCTCTGTCAGAACCGGAGTCTCCGGGGCAAATACGGAGAGTTCCCAGGTATGCTCATAAACCATAAAGGTTTGAGAGATAAGACTTATATCGTTCTTCATGTTTTTTTAATGCCTACAAAATAAAATAAAGGTAAAATGAAGTATTACTATCCCTTTAAATTTTCAGGGTATGGTGGCAGCCCAGAATTCAAAACTTCTAAATTTAAAAAAAGTGTGTCACTGAAAATAAGCTATTTAACCTAGACCACTCATTTGAACTATAACTACAGCTGGAAAACTCCATAGAACACAATACTACCTATTTTGTGAAACTTAACAATGCAACAAAGTCACCTATGTGAACTAGGCCTAATTCTGCAACTGCAATAAGTGAACGCTATAGCTTTACTAGCAATGTACTAAAAGTAACCTTTTCAAGATCAGTTTGAGTGTAAATATTTGCTTTTCAGTGTGTTGCACACTGCTCTGGTGCTTAAAGGCTTTAACAAGTTGTTGTTGGGTTTTTTTGTTTTTTTTTTGTTGTTGTTGTTTTTTTTAATGTTAGCTGACCTTAAAGCAGAACTTTCATGAAAATTAAACTGCCCCCCAAATCATTATTAATATGGAGATATGCATATACTATTATTATGCTGAATAAGTCTGGCATTATTGAGAAATATAATTTGTTTGGCAGGCGGGCAAAAGCGCAGACTCACAGATGCCTTTTTGTATGCGCTGTTGCCAGCTGATGCCTGCCAAACAAATTATATTTCTCAATAATGCCAGACTTATTCAGTATAATAAATGTAAAGAGTGTCCCTCCCAGTCTCCTCCAGGATTGGTGAGGGGAGTTCCATTGTACCTTAAGGTACAGGAAGGGACTGATGGTGCAGGAGCACAGTGTATCTACAGTAAGATGCCTGCCACTGATGCCTGCCAAACAAGTTGTATTTCACAATAATGCCAGACTTATTCAGCATAATAAAAGTATTTATATGTGAATTGCTATGTTAATAATGATTTGGAGGGGACTTTAATTTTGATGAAAGTTCTGCTTTAAGGCAAACATGCATAGTATTGTTGTCCCATTAACCTTTAAGGATCAGGAGTGCTCAGTGCATTGCTAAGAACAACTTGCACATCCTTTTGGTCTTTAAAAGGTTAAAGGATAATGCATATATGTGTCTACATGGCCACCACATAATAATTCACATGAGTGCAGCAGGATGCAGCAAGCTGCAGCATTCCTGCTTTCAATACAAAGTGAAGGGAGGTTGCAAAAAAAGGCATCTTCATTGTGGTCCCATTACATTGTTGCGATGCTCATCCAATCAATGCAACCAACAACAGCATCAACCACACATTAGTCACCCCAAACAGGATCACAAGGTGAAAGGAGGATAATATATAAGTTAATAGAATACTGAAACTTGCCAGTTTGCTGAATCATCCCCACATTAACTAATCAAGAGATACCTGCGATCATGCTAACATGAATGACTGGAAACTGGATATATGCTGCCATGATTCATGCGTTCTTACCAGTGTTGTCCTACACTCCTCTTATGATCCAATCACTAAAGGGGGGGGGGATAAATGGCTGGCCCATGTCTGCCTCAGCAATATATGGGGGCAACAAAAGAGACACATAAGTATGTGTTTCATTATAAAGAGAAGGTCCAAAAACCTGTCTACAAATGTTAGAGCGTGAATCTACGTTTCGGGGAGTATAGATGGTTGTAAGTAGATTTCTACTAGCCTGACAACGTGTTCAGCATGTCAACATCTACACAAATCATTGGCAAAGATGTGTCTTTCTCAGCAGAGGTACAAGGATACATTTAGCACAATGCACAAGACTGATAAAATGTCACTCTTCCAATGCAGACAGCACCAAAATCTCTGTGCAGCAGAACAACTGTTATTGTAATGTGTGATCTTAAAGGGATAGTAATGTTCCACAAAAAATATATTTTCATATTGTAACCCTTAAAAAGTTGAGCACAGCAACAAAAAATGTATCTCTCAAACCATAGTGGTTTGAGAGATACTGTTTTTTGTGCTGTGCTCAACTTTTTAAGGATTACAATTTGAAAAATATTTTTTGTGGGACATTACTATCCCTTTAAGTGTAAGGACAACCAGACATAACCCTCTCTGATTCACACTTATAACATACCCCTATCTCTTCAACTCATCTACTGCACTCCCTTCCAGGTCATATCAATCATTAGCTTTGTTCTGTATTTCTTTGGATATGATATTCAAAATTATTCAGAGAGCAAAGCTGAACAGGCCAAAAAGTATTGCCCGCCAATGAGTTACACTGGGGCATACATTTTTGGACCTCCAGCTCTTGGCATCTACAATTCCCATTGCTTGGGGATAAAGATGGAGATGGAACAATTTACTACAACTGTTCTATAATAACAGAGGGCCATGCCTTGTTTATGGGAGGTTGACTGCTGGCTCCTCCATCAGAATTCTATAGCATAGCACTGATAAAATGCAAATAAAGGTGGGGTCCAGTTGATGCATCAACTTTACTAAGTTTAAAATTGGTAACAGATTCTCATCCTAAAGGGATAGTAATACTTCATTTTATCTTTATTTTATTTTGTAGGCATTAAAAAAACATGAACGATATATGTCTTATCTCTCAAACCTTTATGGTTTAAGAGATATTCACAAGCAAAGTATCCCTCCCCCCTGTTCAGCCAGTTCAGAAGGGAGGTGCCCATGTAGACTGCAGAGAGGGACAATCTTCAATTAAGATAAGGGAAAAACCTGAAAAACTTGTCAAGAGAGGAAGGGCTTTCATTGTTTTTATACAAAGAAGATTGTCCCCTGCTGTTATCTGTCTGGTCTTACAACCAGATTCACATCTGAGAAGAGATGGCTTACACTAGGTAAAAGGGGCGGGGAGGGGAAACTTTGCTTGTGAATATCTCTTAAACCATAAAGGTTTGAGAGATAAGACTTATATCGTTCTTCATGTTTTTTTAATGCCTTCAAAATAAAATAAAGATAAAACAAAGTATTACTATCCCTTTAACCTTTGCCTGCTAGAGGGGTACACAACATACTGCTTTACAATGCTTTGCTTACCCACTCTGCAACCATTCAGCCTTGCGGCTTCATTCTATGCATATTACTGAGAATAGTGTCAATATGGAGCAAAATAATGCAATAATTACAAAATTAACCCCTTGGATCCCAGAGAGATATCCAACATACTGCAAAATAATGTGAGGAGATCTCTCTAACCGTCAACGGGTTAAAACCCCATTTAAATTTTTGAGTGTCTAAGATGTGTCCAGTGCATTGCAATGCGATGGATACCTCTCCAGCACTCAAAAGAAAATGTTTACTTTGTTGTGATAATGTTTTGGCCCAGACATTTTTGTGTTTATGTGAGTACAGATATATTTCAGTGTGATAGAAGGTGAAATATGACATGTACATTGCGCTTGCAGTGGCGTAACTATAGGGGTCGCACTTGCGACCGGGCCCATCAATCCAGGGGCCCGGCCTCCCCCTGCGACCCCCTCGCATGACGCCCGCAATTAAGTAATGCAGAGCGCTGGGGCTCTGCATTACGAGAGTGCCGGTTTGCCAGAGTGAGATCAGTATTCCCTCCAGCAGACCGGCACTCTCGTAATGCAGAGTACTGGGAGATGACATCATCTCCCAGCTCTCTGCATTACTGAAGAGGACCGCGCGGTAGAAGAAGTCTGTGCAGAAAGAGGCACAGACCTGTCCTCTGCCACTGGACCACCAGGGAGGTAGAAGATTTAGGGGCATTGTGGAAGGGGCAATGTGGAGATTGAGGGGCATTGTGGAAGGGCAATGTGGAGGTTGAGGGGGCAATGTGGAGATTGTCGGGGAACCCATGGCAATTCTTGCACCAGGGCCCCGTGGCTTCTAGTTATGCCTCTGTGAGCTTGTGTGATATATATAATAGTCCATAGTCCGAAGACTAAAGTAAAAGGGGTCTTGCTGCAAAAACGATTTATTGACAGATCATTGGATCGTCAAAGTTTCATCAGCTTTCTCAAGACCGAAGAGGGCTGAAACGTTGACGATCCAATTATGCATGTCAATAAATCTTTGTTTTTGCAAGACCCCTGACTGCTTCTTTTACTTTAGTCTTCGAACTATGGACTATTTCTATATCACTTTAAGAAGAACCGAGGCACAAGACTTTGTATGATTTTGTTTAATGGAGTGCCCACTACTAAATATATATATATATATATATATATAAAACATTCTATTACAATGGGCTGCATTTTGAAAAAAACGTGACACTACATAACAATACCATACATAGCTACCCTGTTTGCACTATTTTGCCTTACGTAGTATATATTTACAATGGATGTGCATTGTCCTGTACTGCACACACATATGAAGATGACAATGCTACAGATATGGGAAGTGGTCGCCAGCATAAGGAAAGCCGATGGCCCGCACTCACCCGCACAACTCGCTCGGTGCCCCGGTCCCAGATTGCCCGACAGAGCCGGTGATCAGGATGATTAATAGGATCAGTGCGCTGGGCACCGTGGATCCCCAGGGTCTCATGCTGGGGCCGGACCAAGAACAGAACCCTGAAGCAGCAGCGACACAGACAACCCAACACATCGTCATGTGACCATCACATGACAGCCCCGCCTACTTCACACCATGTGATCTACAGCTACGCCTTACAGCGCCCTTCTTCCGTATAGCACACGAGTTTGATGTGGTAAGAAAGTGGGGCAATTCTGTAGCAAACGAACTGCACCACATAGAACGAATAAAACGTCCAGTTCATTTAAAGGGGAACTAACATCTAAACATTAGATTGTAGCATATACTTTTAAATATCAAGTATTCCCTTCCTGCTAGAATCTGCACAATTTATTTTGAGTCATATCTATAAAATCTAATCCTAAACTTTATTTTCCGTGTATACAGACTAACCTATAGAGGCACCGTTTGTACAGAGATAACACTGTTATTGTATAGAGTAGCACACACTGTCATTCTATTCAGAAAGGTTGTTACCTATCGCGGTTCATTTAAAGACAATGCAAAAATGCTCACTTTTTAGACAACCTAGGAAGATTTCTCTGGTAATGGGAGCCACCACAGAGCATGTGTAAGAGAAGATTTTAGAGAAAATAAATGAAGCATTTTTACAAAGGATGCCCTATAGTACAACTCCAGATCATTATGTGCTGTGTTTCTTCAAACATAGAGGTACCTTTTCAATACATTGGATGGGTTAGAGGCCCCATGTAAATACATAGGAATTTAAGAGCTAAAAAAACTACATACCTCTAACTCTACCTTTTTGATTCTTTGTACCATACAAAACAGCAAGAGCATTTTGTAGTATAAATAAACAATTACAATTCCAAACTGTGCATGCTGGCATTTGTAGCCCTGGATCGCGTGAAATACTTCTTCCCTTCCTAAGGCTATTGCTCTTAAGGTCTTCAACAGCCACTTTGTGCGTGTTTTGGCCAGTCGGTGGGGATGTGTGTGTGTGTGTGTCGAATTTATAGATATGTAGATGTAAGGTGATGCACATATATCCTGAAAGGGTCATCTCAGCCCTTCATCCTTCCGAGGTCAATAAATGAGTACCATTGATTGCGTAATAATAACATCTATTATTCAGCTGTCATTCTGGTTAATACCAAGAGCATGCCCTGAAATCGCTTTGAGTCCCACTGGGAGAAAGGTGATATATAAATACTAGTTATTATTGTATGATACATATGTACAACATTGCTGTAAAATGCTTTCACTTTATAAATTTACTAGTGTAAAAGCCAGTGTACACGGGCGTACTACCGCAGAACTACATGGGCAACGTTGTAGTAGTGGTCTTGTCCCACTACCTTGCATCTTAGACTCGGTCTGTTTCTCCTTGCTGGCCGTTCGTTCGGGCAGTCTCTACTGTGCCTGCGTTCGGACAGTCTCTACTGCGTATGACCGCATCAGACAAACATACATCTGGCTTTTTATATTATAGGATAGGATGTACTCTGCATATGGTTTTCATACTTATTCTGAATTAACCTTTTAAGAACATAGGGATGTGTAACACATTGCAATGTTAGTGGTAGAGGTGTATTGTTGCTGGCGTACAGAAGCTGTGAGTGTACCATTTTCATTTGCGAAATGTCAAAACATATGAAACTAAACAGGCCACTTTGCTGCAGTTGCAGTGTTGCTAGATGTTAGAAGACCATAATTGCTGTAGATATTATAAACCTACATGGGCTGTAGCAAGACATTGTGATTCTCAGAAACTAGGCTAGTATCTTTATCTTTAACAGTTATGGCCTCAAGAGCAGCATTTGATTGTCTGCAGTGTTGCTTGCATCATATTTACAGCTCCCTATTTTCTATGACTTGTAGTAACAAGTGGAGGACACTTGAGCATCCTAACCTTTTATTTTTAAGAAGTTTAAAAAACTTTAATGATCTGGGGTTATTTACACTTAAATACCCTGTAATTTATGCCAACTTCTGTAAAAATCATATATTTGTTTTCTAAGTCCTAAAATCTAGTCTTATATATGTTCTGTGGTAGCTGCCATTAAAGGGATAGTAATGTTTCACAATAAAAGCAGCTCTATGAAATACTTCATAGTATTTGAGCCATGGAGAGTGTTATTTCAGTACTGTCACAGTTGTAGTTCAAGAGTAATTGAATGATAAAGTATCCCCCTCCCACCCCTTTTACTGATGTAACACTTCCCACCTCAGAACAGAAAGGTTGTGTCCAGATGTATTGCAGAGAGGGACAATCTTCAATTAGCATAAGGGAAAAAACTGTCAAGGGTGGCAGGGTTTTCATTGTTCTCACAGTGAGAAGATTGTCCCTTGCTGTGAGCTGTCTGGTCTTAAAGGGATAGTAATACTTTGTTTTAACTTTGTTTTATTTTGTAGACATTAAAAAACATGAAGAACGATATAAGTCTTATCTCTAAAACCTTTATGGTTTGAGAGATATTCACAAGCAAAGTTTCCCCCTCCCGCCCCTTTTACCTAGCGTAAGACATCTCTTCTCAGATGTGGAATGCAGTCCATAGACCAGATAACAGCAAGGGACAATATTCTTCATATCAGAACAATGAAAGCCTTGCCCTCCTTGACAAGCTTTTCAGCTTTTTCCCTTATCTTAACTGAAGATTGTCCCTCTCTGTAGTCTACCTGGGCACCTCCCTTCTGCTCTGGCTGAACAGTGTTACATCAGTAAAAGGGGCAGGAGGGGGATACTTTGTCATTGAATTACTCTTTAACTATAACTCTGACACTCTCCAAAGTCCAAATACTATGATGATTAATTAGAGCTGCTTTTATTATGAAACATTACTATCCCTTTAAGACCATATTCTACATCTGAGAGGAGGTGGCTTACACTAGGTAGGAGGGAGGATACTTTATCACTCAATTACTCTTGAACTACAACTCTGACAGTACTGAAATAACACTCTTCATGGCCCAAATACTATGAAGATTAATTGGAGCTGCTTTTATTTTGAAACATTACTATCCCTTTAATGCCCTTTTCAGGGCTAACTGACTCCCATCATAGCACAGCATACCTGCCAACTGTCCCAGATTTTCAGGGATCACTAATCGCACTCTTTAATGTGACTACCCAGGGGAAAAAATTTAGAAATGTTTGAGAAATATTGACAAATACACAATAGCAGTCTTCATAGATGTGTCTGAAATGATATTGCTGTACTCTGTAAACTGGCTCAGATAAAGTAACAGCCTTTCAGAATACATAAGAGGTATTCATCTCAATAAATTAATACCTTTAACTCTGGTTTCTCATTTCATATTGTGCAAACAACATTAATGAAATGTTGTCTATATGGGGCATTTTACACATGCATTAAAAATATAGTACTACTTCATTTTTCAGGCAATAACATTGCCTATACTATAAAAGAGAAGCTGGTCATGTGACCAACAATTCTACAGCTGTGCCACACACATCCCAGGGGGTTCAGGAGGAGGAGATAGCACGTCTCCTCCATTCACTTTGCTCCAACTTACAGAGGGGCATGATTTTCACAGGAGTCTGCATGAGGCCAAAGGCACTCCAGTGAAAATCTCTGGAGCAAGTCGCACAGATTTCAAATATCCTCTGTGCTAGGACTTTACATTGGGGCATCATTTTCACAGGCGTGAGCGGCCCCATGCAAATGTACGCAAGGAGTTTGCCTCATCTCTTCTGCTGCCACCCTGAGCAGAGATGGCCCTTAAATGGGTCCCGGTGGGTCCATGGGACCCAGGCGGCATTTTGACAGTGGCGGCAATGTGCCACCCCAAGTCATGTTTTTTCAGGAGGCAGTAAGTGCTGTCATTAGCTTAGCTGCTGTTAAGGTGTGCCACAAATCAAGTCATATCCACCCACAGCCTGTGTGCAAGGCCGTTTTGTGCTTCTGCCAACTGCAGTAGGAATCTGCAGACTCCTTTGTGATTCTCACTGAAAAGCTTAAGTCCCCATGCATGGTCTATGTCCTGTATTCCTGGTGAGGACATGATGTCACCTGGAGGGCAGATAACAGAGCGGAGAAGAGTTGGGAGGTAGGTGGCAGGAGATACACTTCTTTAATGTGGAGAGTGGCAGATATGGAAATGCTCACATAATGGGGTGGGGGAGCTCAAGGGAGGCCTTGAAAACTCAATGGCAATGGAAGGGAGTGGAGAGAGAAGAGGCAAGGACAGGGAGCCAGTGGGAAGTCATTTACACTTGCCGGAAAGGAGCACGGACAGGAGCAGTTCTTGGAGGGACATACAGTAGTTTAGCATGTGGCCAGTGGAAAAAGGAAGAGAGCGGAAGCCAAATGGATGGGAGGTCAGTCATAACACTGCAAATTCCTCTTGTGCTGATGAGTGGTGTGGTAGGGTGGCGAAACAATAAGCTGTATGGAGCAAACCACCTGAAGTGATATGGCTGGTGGGAGGGTGGTGAAAGACAAGGTGCAATGGAGGCAACAGGGTGGAGAATGAAGCCAAAGGGAGGATGGGAGTTGGCAGGCTAATGAATAATTAGTTTAATAACAAAAAGATCGTCATGTGAGATGTTCAACATTAACATTTAGTGAGTGGGGTAGACACAGTTATTGTAAGGAGGCTTCAAAGGAAGTGGACAAAATATGGAGTGCATAGAGTGGCATGAAGCAGATACTTTAAAGTGGCAGAACTCATGGAGAACTGAAATAGGGGAGACACAGGGCCATTGCAAGGCATAGTAAAATTGGGATCCATTGTGAATCTGTACACGTCACATTTTAAAGTCTTTTACTGCTAGAGGGATACGCAACACTTTGCACCACGTTGCATACCCTCTGCCACTCAAAAGGTTACTATGCTCTCATGGCTCCTACTCTCCCCTTCATCAGACCTTGCCAATTAACCCTTGGAGTGCCAGAGGGGTACGTGCCTCTCTGGCACTCTGGAGGTTAAGCCTTTGCCTCCCACACTTGTACGCAACGCATTCACCGCAGGACCCTACCTTCACGCAACAGTGTTGCCCCCCCAATACAACAGGGATCTTGATGGTTATTATTATTTTACCTTTTTTTGTTCTTTCAATGAGAAGCAATGGGATCTACCTATACTACACATCAGTATACTTCTCACACACTTTAAATGTCCACACCATGTGTATATTATATTCACTATGCCAGTTATGATTCACTACCATTATGGCTTGCGTAGTCAGGAGCCAGGACTTATAATTTTAAGTCCTTTGCTACTAGCCAGACCTGAAAAGTTATTTGCCACTGCAAGCCATAACATACCTACCAGGGCTGAATTTCTACTCGCCAGGGCTAAATTTTCACTCGCCATTGGCTAGTGGAGAGTGGAAATTTTGAGCCCTGGTCAGGACAAAGGCATTTAAAGGGTGTAAGGAAAACCCAGTGTCTACATACGCGTTACAGAGGCACCAAATGGAGATCAGGAGGCACTCTGAGTGCCACAGGAGTACGCAATGCCTCACGTACCACTCTGCCACTCAAAGGGTTAAGGCATGGGTCATATCTCAGTCCGCTTCAACACACGGCTATTATTTTGTACCTTTTACATATGTTCAGGAAAACGGCACTAACATTTCACACATAGCTACATACACCTCCATATACATCCATACAGACCCATGCACATAAGTATATTGCCAACGCCGGACATTTTTCTGCTACTTTACAATTACACTTTATATTACTAAATAGTAATTACGGGCAACACCGTCCCAAACTGCTAGTATATATTAAAGAAATAAACAAATCCATCTATGTATTTTTCACATATCTTTCATAGTTCAGGAGCAATTACATTTTAAAGTTTACCCCTCCAGACCCTTTGATGCACGTCATGACTCAAGCTGTCAGACTCGGATTCTGGTCTGCGGATCGGATGGGGCGTCTGGAAAGCTGAAATAGGAGTGGATACCAAGGGAATCTTCATAAAGATGGTCTACTGTCTCAAACCGTGCCCACTTTGTATACCGTCTTCATGAAGATTCCCTTGGTATCCACTCCAATTTCGGCTTTCCAGACACTCCGTCCGGTCCGCAGACCAGAATCCAAGTCTGACAGCTTTATGCATACGAGGGGTTGCTGATAAGTATTGAGCCTTACTCAGAAAAATTGAGATAGGAAGCTGTAAATTGCAGGGTGTACTGGCCAATTTGTCTACTACCTATGATTTTAACTTATCTTTATTATTAAGGTCCAAAGTGAACATGGCAGCACCTCCAGAAAAGTTCAGTGTGGAAGAACATAGGACCATAATCAAGTTTCTGTTTCTCCAAGGGAAAGCTGCAAAGCAAATCCATGAAGAAATGTCACAAACTTTGGGTGACAGTGGCCCTTCATATGCAACAGTTAAACGTTGAGTTGTCAATTTCAAAACTGGCCATTTCTGTGCTGAAAGTGAGAAAGCCAGTGGAAGGCCTGTTTCTGTCTCTGTGCCTGCAAATGTGAAAGTCATCCATGACATGATCATGGAGGACCGCCGAATATCAGCCAAACATATTGCTACATATCTGGGAATATCAAGTGAGAGAGTTGGTGCCATTATCCACAACATCTTGGAAACGAGAAAGCTTGCAGCAAAGTGGATCCCAAAACTTTTGACAACCGAACAAAAGAGGAGACGTGTGGAGACATCGGTGGCTGTTTTGGAACATTTTGAAAGAAATGAGTCAGATTTCCTGGACAAACTGGTGATGAGACATGGATCTACTGTTATGATCCTGAGACGAAGGAACAGCCTAAGGAATGGAGGCACAGTGGTTCCCCCAGGCCAAAGAAGTTCCGTGTGCAAAGGTCAGTGCAGAAGCAAATGGCAACAGTTTTTTGGGATAAGAAGGGAGTTCTGCTGGTGGACTACCTCCAAAAGGGTTCAACCATCAATGCAACATATTACTGTGCTTTATTGACGAAGTTGAGGCAAAACATCAAAGATAAACATAGAGGAAAGCTCTCGAAAGGTGTCATCCTGTTGCATGACAACACCTCATCACACACACTGCAGGTGACATAATGGCAAAACTGACCTCCTTAGGCTTTCAAGTGATGCCACATCCACCCTATTCACCCGACCTGGCTCCTTCTGACTATCATCTGTTCCCCAATCTCAAAAAACACCTAGAGGGACAATGATTTGGGAGTGTTCCGGAGGCAACAAATTCTGCAAATGAGTGGTTACACCAGCAGTTGGAAGAATTTTATTTGCAGGGACTTAAGAAGCTGCAGGACAGATGTCACAAGTGCATTGACTACCTGAGGGAATATGTAGAATAGTTTGGCAGTTACAGTTTCCTAGCTCAACTTTTTTCTGGGTAAGGCTCAATACTTATCAGCACCCCCTCATAAAAGGGGTGGTAGGGGTAAACTTTAAAATGCATGCTGCTAAACTATGAAAGTCATGTGAAAAATACATAGATGGATTAGTTTAAATCTTTAAAGCGTTAGAAATGTTGATCTATTAAAAAATGTCATATTGCAGCTGTCACAGGAACCACTGGGCCCCTGGCTCCTGGAGGGGCCTGAAGACCAGCCTCCTGCCCACAGACTATGGACCTAGCCCTGGAACAAGGTATGGCCTCTCCCTGAGACTAATCTCTGCCCTGTTTTCCCCTTGCCATGAAGGATCCTGTAATAGATCATAGTCCGTTACTAGAGCCCTTGTCTGGGCCTGGAACTGTTATCCCAAGAACCCCAGAGACTGTGGACATGTCTGGGCCCAAAGAGACTGACAACCATGGACTGCTGGCTTGCTTCCAAGGAAATGGGCAGTAAGGGTTAATTATTTGAGTTTAGCCAAAGTCACTTCCAGTGTGTATTGTAGCCCTTCAAGCCAGTGTATTGTGAACTCTATTGAGACCCCCTGTGGTGTGCTAACCTAATCACGCCTGGCCCTTTGTATTGTGTTGTACCATTTGTGCTAGCCTTTTGTGTAGTAATGCAATCACGCCTGTGTTATTATAATTGCTGGGACCTTCTGTTGTTGGCCCTTTCTCTTGTACATTATAATTATATTATCCCTGTGTCTCACCTATTGTATCCTGCCTGCCCATGTATTTCAATGTAGGTTTTGGGTATAAATATGTGTGGTTTGTTCCAATAAAGTAATTTCTTGTCTTAACCTACACTGGTGTTATCTGGTGAGGTAAAGCTTGCTGTATGCAGAGTGTATGCTGGTTACCCTGATACTAGTTTTGCTTAGTTTGGGGTATATTGTAGTATGCTGTTGGATGTCCATCTGGCTCGTAGCGGAAGAAGTGACCATTGAAGGGGACACCAAGGCTGGGTGTCCGCTGGTACCGTCACATCTGGTGGCAGAGGTGGGATTCAGCTTCTTCCAAGGAACTGAAACTGAAACCAGCATCCAGGGAGCGATATAGCCGCTGGCTTGACCCCGGTCTCAGCAACGCCGCGAGCAGTGGATAGAGAGACTCAACTAGGGTCTGAAGCGCAGCACCCTAAAAGATTAATTAATGGAGGGGGAGAAGAACAACAACCCCTCATCCTGGGTAATGAGCTTTGCTGAGTTTCAGCTAGAGGTTATGTGGCGCCTGGCCCTCTGCGGCGAAAACCCTCCGCATGAAGTGATCACACGGGTTCTTGGAGAGGTAACTAGAGATGCACCGATACCAATTTTTTAAGACCGAGTACAAGTACCGATACTTTTTTCAAGTACTCACCGATACCAATTACCGATACCTTTTTTTTGCAGTCATTTGCCAGTTTTCTAAGTACCTATATGCTTTAGGTACTTGGAAAACTGGCAAATGACCGCAAAAAAAAGTATTGGTATTGGTGAGTACTTGGAAAAAAAATTATATATATATATATACATATATATATATATACACATACACACACACCACCTCTTGATTCTCCCCTTTTGACTCTTTCTCCCCCTCTTGATTCCTACCTTTTACTTCATTTTACCCCTCTTGAGCCCCCTTCTTTTGCCTTTGCTTTTTATCTCCCTTTTGATCCCCCTCCTTCTCCTTGACTTACCCTTTTGCCTCTCTCACTCTCTCCTGATCCTTCCTCCTTTTGCTCCTTTCTTGGCCCCCCTCTTTGCCTCTTTCACCACCAGCTGCCCCATCTAGCCTCCCTTACTGTCCTCTGCCGGGTGCTCACTGTTCTCTCGCGAGCCCCGGCAGAGGTCAGCGTCAGAGCGTTGCCATGGTAACCCGCGGCAACGCTCAGACGCTGCAGGAGTGAGAGAGGTGACCGGGGAGCATTGTGAGCAGCTCCCCGGGCTCCCTCTCTGCAGCACCGACCCTGACACAGGGTATCGGTGCTGGCATCGGCCGCATTTGCGCGAGTACAAGTACTCGCGCAAATGCTGGTATCGGCACCGATACCAGTATCGGTATCGGTGCAACCCTAGAGGTAACCCAATTAAGATTGGCGTCATTTGCCCAGTCCTGGAGGCCGAAAGAGAGAGAGGGCAGGTTGCATCTGAGGGATATTGTTCTCTACCCAGCACTGCGAGACGCAGCCACGGCAGAAGCACCGGCAGCAGGGCAGAGGGACCCTATCCTCTGCCCGACTCACAGCACAGAGGCCTCATCTGCTAGCAGGAAAGTTAGTCTCTGCCTAGCACGGGTCTCAGCCTTTGAGTGCCAAGGGGAGGGCACAACCAGAATCTCGCCCCAGCGGCTGTCTGAGCTACAGGGAGAGGGGGTAGTTGACCTCTCTCCCCAGCGGCAGATGGCTTTTGAAACTGAAGGTGTCATGGATGAGACTTTGGTCACCACGGGCACCCTGCAAGTAGAAGAGTGGGCTCCTTCGACTCTTCCTGAGGCTGACCCAGCGACCTGGTATGGTCTGGTCAGCGGGTAGCAGGCGAGACTACGGCCTTTGCTACCACTTCCTTTAGGGGTGGAACAACCGTCCCCGCTGGTGGGCATTTGGCCCCTTCCCCTGTTTTTCCTACTGTGGTGAGTGAGAGAGAGCTCACCAGCAGCCCCAAAAAGATGGCCCCTTTGTTATTGGACACTGCCCTGGAGAAAGAGAAATATGTGCTCTACAGGGGCATGGATGTTACTGCCCGGAGGATTGGGACTGCGGTCTTCCTCAAGGCAGAGAATGGCCCTGAAGTTTGTGGCCTGAAAGAAGAGGACCCCAGCGGACTGAAGGAGAACAGTGCTGCTGATCCTCTTGTTGTACCTGTGTACTGTGAACTGGTGGGTGGGAGCAAGCCCACCAGCCCCTATGTAACCCCTGGCCTGGTGAGTGGGAGTGAGCTCACCAGGGCCTGGGAAACCCCTGCTGTGGTGGATGAGACGCAGGTCCCCACTAAAAGCCCCTTTCCCTGTGGATGTTGCCCTGGAGAAAGAGGAATGTGTGCTCTCCAGGGCCACAGATGCATCTGCCATGGGAAGTGGGACCGGGACCGCGGTCCTTCCCAGTGGCCACATGGACCTTGAACTGGTGAGGAAGGAGACATGCCTCACCAGCAACCCTGCAACTTTTCCTGCAGACCTCATACTGGCGAGTAGGAGAGAGCTCCACAGTCCCCCTGTGACCCCTGGCCTGGTGAGTAGGAGTGAGCTCACCAGGCCCTGTGACACCCCGGCTGTGGTGAGTGGGACAACAGTCCTCATCAGCAGCCCAAAGCTTGCTACCCCTTCCATTAAGGATGTCCCAGCATCAAGGTGCAGTGTTCCAAGGGATGGTGCAGTCAGTCCCTCGCAGCAGCAGCTGTGCCTGGTCTTGGGAGTGGAGGTTGCTGCCCTCCCTCCCCAGAGGGAGATTTGTGTTTTCAGAGGGGAGGAAAGCAGCGGAGATCCCGGTGAAGTATTGGCTGGGAAGGCACTTTTGTTTGGGCGTGGGTTTTTACTGGCTCAGAGACTCCTGGGTACCGGAGCCTGGGCTGGACGGCCTCCCCGGCTCAAGGAGCCTTATGTCTGTCGCCCTGTACCTGGAGGTGCAGGGTGCAAAGCTGGCCAGACCCCAGGACTGAAGGGGCTGGCAGGGGACAAGTGCTGTGTGGACATGGCACTATCAGACTATGTGTCCACTCCAGACAGCAGCAAGCTGACCTGTGTGGATCATGCTGTGGCTGTCGGAGGTGGACAAGGGGGAGAAATGTCACAGGAACCACTGGGCCCCTGGCTCCTGGAGGGGCCTGAGGACCAGCCTCCTGCCCACAGACTATGGACCTAGCCCTGGAACAGGGTATGGCCTCTCCCTGAGACTAATCTCTGCCCTGTTTTCCCCTTGCCATGGAGGATCCTGTAATAGTTCATAGTCAATTACTGGAGCCCTTGTCTGGACCTGGAACTGTTATCCCAAGAACCCCAGAGACTGTGGACATTTCTGGGCCCAAAGAGACTGACAACCATGGACTGCTGGCTTGCTTCCAAGGAAATGGGCAGAAAGGGTTAATTATTTGCCTTTAGCCAAAGTCACTTCCAATGTGTATTGTAGCCCTTCAAGCCAGTGTATTGTGAACTCTATTGAGACCCCCTGTGGTGTGCTAACCTAATCACGCCTGGCCCTTTGTATTTTGTTGTACCATTTGTGCTAGCCTTTTGTGTAGTAATGCAATCATGTCTGTGTTATTGTAATTGCTTGGACCGTCTGTTGTTGGCCCTTTGTGTTGTATATTATGATTATATTATCCCTGTGACTCGCCTTTTGTATCCTGCCTGCCCATGTATTTCAGTGTAGGTTTTGGGTATAAATATGTGTGGTTTGTTCCAATAAAGTCAGTTCTTGTCTTAACCTACACTGGTGTTGCCTGGTGGGGTAAGCTTGCTGTATGCAGAGTGAGTGCTGGTTACCGTGACACTAGTTTTGCCTAGTTTGGGGTATATTGCGGTATGCTGCTGGATGTCCATCTGGCTCATAGCGGAAGCAGTGACCATTGACGGGTACACCAAGGCTGGGTGTCCTCTGGTACCATCACAGTAGCTATTAGAAAAATAAAAATAAACAACCCCAGTCCCATGTTTCAAACCTTTATGGTTTTAGGGATATAGAAGGCTAAAGTTCCCCCTCCCCTTTCCCTGATGTCAGCTGTAAAGCTGACAGCAGGAGATTCAAGGCAGCTGAGCAGGCACACTTTGTAGACCATTCCAATTAAGTATTTATTTTTACATTGCACTATTTCGGCTCTGCTGAAGAGCCGCCTGCTTGTCCCAGTACCAGGATATTCTGCCATTGGCTTACGGCTGACGTCAGGGAAAGCGGAGGGAGGGGGAACTTTAGCCTTCTATATCTCTCAAACCATAAAGGTTTGAGAGATGGAACTGGGGTTGTTTGGTTTATTTTTCAAATAGCTGCAATATGACATGTTTTAAAGTAATACATATTTTTTCAAAATCTTCATTTTGTAGATATTAAAAATGTAAAAGTAAATGCCCAAAGTCCCATCTCTCAAACCTTTATGGTTTGAGAGATATTCACTGTCAAAGTTCCCCCCTCCCTCCCCTTATCCTATATAATAATTCGCTAGGATGTTTGTCAGAAGCCATCATGCGCAGTAGAGACTGCCAGTGCTGCAGTCATGTGCAGTTCAGACTGTCTGAGTGGGCCTCTCTGAATTCAGACTGGAGTTCTCTCTGCGCACCTTCTTGGGACCAAGTCTGTACTGCGCATGACTGCAGCACAGGCAGTAAGTAGAGAGACACCGGGCACCAACCAAGGCTATTGGGTGGCACTGTGGCCCGTTTACACTGGCTTTTAAACTAGTCTCTTTAAAGGGATAGTAAACCTTGAAAATAAGTTTATTTTATAATGTAACCCTTAAAAAAACATGAAAAATTATATAAGTCTTACCTCCCAAACCTTTATGGTTTGGGAGATATTCAGAAGCAAAGTTTCCCCGAGCGACGTCACCTTTCTAGCTCACAGATTTGGAATCCAGTCCCGGGACCGGCTGCGGCTGTCCAGAAGTGCCAAGATCACAATCTTTAAAAATAATTTCTTAATTGGAATGGTCTACAAAGTGTGCTTGCAACCCAGGCACACTTTGTACACAGTTCCAATTAAGTACTTCTTTTTAAAGATCGTGATCTCAGCACTGCTAAAGAGCTGCCGGTTGATCTGTGGACCGAATTCCAAATCTGTCCACTAGATGGTAGACGTGGCTGAAACAGCCAGGAAAAGGGAACTTTACTTTATTTTACTTCTGAATATCTCCCAAACCATAAAGGTTTGGGAGATAAGACTTATATCATTTTTCATGTTTTTTAAGGGGTACAATATAAAATAAACTTATTTTCAAGGTTTACTATCCCTTTAATATATCTACATTACTAACCCTTTAATGCATATAATATTATTGACTTAAAAAAATGAAGGATTACTATTATTTTAAAATGCAATTGTAGGACTTTTAGGGATCAAGATAATATAAAACATTTTACAGATGCTAGTTCAAAACACATGATATTTAAAATCCTGTGACCCTAAAAATTTTTTTAGGTGTTAGCATTCCTAAAAGTGGAAAAATTCTGGGGAAACCCAACTGCACCATAATGAAATTAATAAATCCCCCAATGATTTAAGTGAGGCTTTTCTCTCTGATAAACATGTTATAGAAAAAGTAATAAAGGTAATGGGACAGAAGGAAAAAAGGGAGTAGGCGGAACCAGACATCAAATAAATAGACAGGACCTGCAAATAATCACCTGCAAAGTTATACGTTTAAGTTTATTGTCACAGGGACAATGCAGATGTTGTAACCATGTGCCAAAAATGGTGCTAAGAATCTCAAGCCAAGGCACCAACTGAGAGTGAAGGCATCTGAAGTTCCTATGGATATGAATGGTAAGCACATTCAGCTCAAAAACATCCCATATTGTGGACATTACCCTGTCAAGTGAGGAGAAAACAGGGTGTTTCCAGTATTCAGCAATCTCTTTCTCTCCTGGTAACCAAGACACAAGCTTTTTGGAATCTGTTCTGTACTGGATTCAGTATATGCAGGGTCTTAGAAAGGAGAAATCACTCAGGGTCAGTATCAATGGAATAACCCAGGCATTTTGTGAGTAGCTTCCTTAAGTTCCACAGGGAGGCAATGCTCAGACAGGCCACCAACAGGGCAAATATGCACCTGGCTGTTGGCAGCATTTCCACCAGAACTCCATTGACAGCCTGCCTATCTCCTGCAGTTTGATTGGAGTGCTTATATATTTTCCCCAGGCTTTCATATAAGGAAAATCTTCTCTAGTAGAGCTGCAGAGTGTATCATAAATATTTAAGATGAGCCCATTGGAGCCTACCTCTCGGTTGCATACCTGCTCAAAATATGTCAGAGTAAGTGGTACTCAGTTTACTTAAGATTCTGAGCAGTACAAACCGTAAGACGAGTCTAAGGGTCAAGTGATGGTACTGGCAAGGGCTTGGAAGGAAAGTATGGTGTCCAGATTGAACACGTCCTTAACCCCTTAAGGACTAACAGTACAGGGAATTTACTTTCCCTTAACGACCACTTTGATCTTCTGCATGCCACATTGGGGTCTGAGAGAGACCACTCCAGTCTTGGAGAGGTCAATTTCAGACCCGTTTTTTATTTACAGCACTCCCACAGGAGCGGTGTAAAATGTACATGATGTGCTGTGACAGTCACTGGGCCTTAAGGGTATAAACTGCGTGACTGTCATAGCACGTCACATTGTCCTTAACACTCTGAGTGCCAGAGGGGTACTGAATGCATTGCAAAACAATGCATTCTGTACCACTCTGGCACTCAAAGGGTTAAGGGGTTAATTTGGGTAATCTTTATGGTGTCAAGAAAATCGAAGTCCTTTGGGCTCAGCCCACAGGGGAACGTTTTATGTAAAAGGGGGGGTCATAGGAGAAAGATGTGAGAACAAAAAATGTTAAAGGAGCAGTAAACTTTTTTTTATGAAAAAATATATATCGTAGGGATTTTCCTACTGGGTAAAATAATGGTACTCCCACTTGCTGAGAGATTTATATTTCCAGAGTTATTACAGTTTAAACCTGTGTTTTTTTTACATTAGCAGTGCCCTCTAGTGGTCAAATTCTAATTAGATTTCCTGTTAGATTCTAATGGAGAGGAAAGTCAGAAGTGTCAGACATACAGTTCTCCATAGAATGTGATAGAAAGTGCCTGTCACTTCCTGTCAGTTAGAACTATCAGGAAGTAAACACAGTAAATTCACTTCCTGATTATTTAAACTGCTATAAATTTTGAATAAAAAATCTGACGGCAGTGGGAGTGACCTTGTTTTATTCAGCAGGAAAAGGTCTATAAAATATGTGTTTTCATAAAAATAGTTTACTGCTCCTTTAAACTACAGTAGAATCTCATAGTAATAGGGAGCTAGCGAAGACTGGAGGAAGCATAGCCAGAGTGGTGCTATATTTGAGAGGAGCCATATGTAGGTGTGGGGGGATGCAGGGAGAAACAAATCTGATTTGATAAGCAACTAATGGCCTGCAGTTCAGGAAGCACTGTACTAGAGGGTGGGAGTTTCCAGGCTTAAATTTAAGACAGTTGTGGGTCAAAGCAAAGAAGACTTGAGTCTGCAACCTTTGCCTCTTATTCTGCCTGACAAAACTGTTAGTAGTCAAGGGTGAAACTACAGAGAGAGATGAATATGCTGTTGTACTGGGGCCCAGTATTACCCCTCTGAAAATATTTTTATGATAGACGGCGTAAACAGTGTTTGCATTGGAAGCTTACTTTGATCAGTTACACCACTGTCAATAATGGTTTGTTGATGGTTAAGGTGTCTCAACAAAACTGGAATCGGGAAAGCTTGAAAGAGATACAAAAGACACAGAAGAATGTTCATTTTAACCACGTTCATATGAAAAATCAAGCAATGGAATATTTTGACCATGTCTCAATATCCAATCTAAGTGATTTAATGTGTGGGAAATAATTAGGAAACATCTCCTTAAATGGGAACTACACACTTAACAAGACCTGTCCGTATCTTACCATATATGCTTTAGCTATGGCGTGAAGGTTGGTTTATCCATCCTCAGAGTATGGACCTCCTGTGTAATCAGGTCCTCTTCTTCAGTTCCACAGTGCCCTCCTCCTTACATACAAGCTTGCTTTGCCCATCTAAAGCCTGAGGATGATGGAAAACAGAAATACATGTATTCAGTCCAGACTTACAAGGATAAAATTATGTTTTTATTCTCAAAACTTTAAAGTGTACAAGTTTAGATTCACCGAAGTGTTCAGGTCTTACACAAGTCACATACTATTTGCTTAGTCATAGACCCTCTTTGGTAGATTTGAGAATAGTATGATGAAAAGTATGATGTATTTATCATTGTAAGACTGGTGTTTGCATTATTGGAGAGTCGACCAAATAAGATCCACAATCAATCATCCAGGTTCACCTGCCCCAATACTTAGGGACATGGAGAGTATTATTTCAATACTGTCAGAGTTGTAGTTAAAGAGTAATTGAATGAGAAAGTATCCCCCTCCCGCCCCTTTTACTGATGTAACACTGCTCACCTCAGAACAGCAAGACTGTCCAGATGGATCACAGAGAGGGACAATCTTCAGTGAGCAATAAGGAAAATCCTGTCAAAGTGGGCAGGGTTTTTCTTATTCTCACAGTAAGAAGATTGTCCCTTGCTGTGATCTGTCTGGTCAAGGGACCAGATTCCACTTCTGAAGGGAAGTGGCTTACACTAGATAAAAGGGGTGGGAGGGGGATACTTTATCATTCAATTACTCTTTAAATACAACTCTGACAGTATTGAAATAACACTCTCCATGACCCAAATACTAGGAAGATTAAGTAGAGCTGCTTTTTTTTTTTAAACATTACTATCCCTTTAAGGAAGGTTGCACTATTCTATTCTTCTGTGTTCGACCAAATAAATATATTGCTCAAGTGATGGAAGTTGAACGTTCTTTATTGTATTTTGAACTGTTAAAATGTTCCATTAAAGCGGAACTTTCAGCTATTACTAAGTCGCCATGTATTCATTAAGATTATGGCGAGTAGCTTGGAAATCCATGTCTTACCAGATTCTAAAGAAATCTTTGCCGTTTGGAGACTAACGGGCAGGTTAGTGCGGTCTGCGAGCCTGCGCCGTTAGTACTTTCCAGTTACCTTGTGGCACACTGCAGTGCTACTCAATGGAGACCAGGACTGACAGCGCAGGCACGCAGACAAGACGTCTGCACTGTTACCTGGCTTCCAGTCTCTAAATAGAATAGATTTCTTTAGGATCTGCGAGTTTTTAAAGGTAAGAGATGGATTTCCAAGCTAGTCGCCATGCGCTTAATGAATTCATGGCAACATAGTAATAGCTGAAAGTTTTGCTTTAAAGGGATAGTAATACTTAAAATGTAAAAAAAAATATGTTGTAGGGTTTATTCCCCTGAGTAAAACAAGAGTACTCCCACTGCTGAAAGGTGTTTCATTCAAAAGTTATTCGTTTTCAAAGTTGAATTTTTTAGGTGCAATATCACAGTGGCCTGAAATTGTACAGTGGCGCTGTTGCTACACCATCCTATGGAGATTTATGGTCAACTGACCAGAGCTGTCCATAGGATCGTGTAGCAACAGCGCCACTGTACAATTTCAGGCCTCTGTGATATTGCACTTAAAAAATTCAACTTTGAAAATTAATAACTTTTGAATGAAACACCTTTCAGCAGTGGGAGTACCCTTGTTTTCCTCAGGGGGATAAACCCTACAACATATTTTTTTTTACATTTTAAGTATTACTATCCCTTTAAGAACCCGAGTGAAGAATGTGATCACTAATAACGTGTTTGACTATTTAACTGAGATGGAGTATAAAAATCTCAAAGCTTTATCGTAGTCTATTATTTTTACACATCTCTCTTTTGTGACTTGGGACTACATGTTCTTTACATTTTTGCTGAAAAATCTTATGTTCTAAGGATCTGTGCCTTGTTTGAATGTAATTTTTTTTTTTTGGCAGAAGATGTTCTATATCTTGTATTTTTCTGTGTTCCTTAAAGCTTTTGAAAAACTTAAAACAGTAATGTCCCATAAAAAATGCTTATAGTTTTGTAGAGGATAAAAAATAAACTCTATGGCACAGACCCTATCTCTCAAGCCGCTATGGTTTGAGAGATATATGCATTCAAAGATCCCCACTCCCTCCCCTTCTCCTGATGTCAGTGCTGTGCTGACGGCAGGAGATCACAGTCTGGGGACCAGCCGGCGGCTCTTCAGCAGAGACAAAATCACGTTATTGGAAAATAATTACTTCATTGGAAGGGTCTACAAAGTGTGCCTGGTTTGCAAGTACACTTTGTAGACTGTTCCAATGAAGTACTTTTTTTAAATAACGCAAATTCGGCTCTGCTGAAGAGCCTCCTCGAGTCGGCCAACTTGAATCTACTGCTGTCCACTTTACAGCTGACATCAGAAGAAGGGGAGGGAGGGGGAAATTTGAATGCATATATCTCTCAAACCATAGCTGTTTGAGGGAGAGGATTTGTGCCATAGAGTTTATTTTTTTATCCTCTACAAAAGAAAAGCATTTTTTATGGGATGCTACTGTCCCTTTAATTTAGAGAATGTACCACATAAAGCTGGCAGTCATCACGCTAGTTCATTGGTCCTCTGCCTGAAGCTGGTGAACAAATCTGGGGATAGGCGCTTGAGAACAGATGGCTACCCTTACTGCAGGTAATAACCAGGGAACCAGTAGGCCAAGAAGAGTGGGTAGACACCAAGGAAATTAAGCGGATCACATGTTATAGTACCGCTGTAGACTACAGAGGGGTGTGAGTACTAGAGAATTGTTACGGTTTTCAGACACTGGTTGAGTAAAAACACAGTTTTAATGAAAATGAATGAACAGTGCCCCTAGGGGCCAGCAATGGTAATGGTGAGAACAAGCCCAATAGTATAGCAGTGATATATAGCTCAAATGAGCCCAACAGATACAGGGTTAATAGAGGAATACACAGGTTTAGTAATCTGATTGACCAACGCCCAGAAGTAGATATCAGTCTCTAGATGGTGCAGAGAAGGGTGTAATGTGAGCCTGAACTAATCACTCTCAGATACTTTTGCACATGAACGCCCAGATTGACCAGCAAATGCCCAGAGCTGAGCCTAGACCACCTTAGTGGAATAGTCAAGGGTGAAGCCACTACAGGAGCAACGGACCAGAATCTGAATCACCCTTAATAGTATAACCGATGTAACCCTGCGTGTCCCAATGGGAGGAAAGCCGTACACACCCCTTGGGTGCCACAATGGAGTAATCACTGCACAAGCGATACTGAGCCCAGTAATGATAATACGGTAGATGGATAGAACACAGAGCACTTGGAAACCAGAGCCGGGACACCCTTTCGGTGTCATACAGCGCACATACTGCAAGAGCCAATGGAGGTACCAACGCCAACCGGCGCGGTTGCGGCGCACAAGCACCGAGGAGGATAACAGCTCTGCTAGTGCGAAAGGTAGGCTCGGTAAACTGCCCAGGCTCAGAATGAGTTAACTGGCTTGATCGGTACTCTCAGGCTTGGCAAGTGAAAGTGAACAGGTACAGATAATTGGAACACCCGGCACAGCTAGGGTTAAGGCAGGTTCGAAATGGAAGACTACAGCTCAGCAGTGCTTTGGGTCGGGCTCAGGCAATAGCTCAGTGGACAGAGAGAGGATTAGCCAGAGGAACACAACACAGTTCAGAATGTCGCCAGCCAGCGACCAGGATACACAGGAACAATCACGAAGCAGGAATCCAACTGGAACCGGGTCAGTACGCGGAGCAGGAACGTCAGCCACAGCCGGGTCAATCACGGAGCAGGAGCGTCAGCCAGAGCCAGGTCAATCACGGAGCAGGAACGTCAGCCAGAGCCGGGTCAATCACGGAGCAGGAACGTCAGCCAGAGCTGGGTCAATCACGGAGCAGGAACAACGGAATGGTCAGACTAGCCGGGTCGGTACACAGGAGAGCAGAACACAGCAACAAGGTGCAGACTCAGGAACACCACGAAAGGGCACTGATAAGTGCCCATAACACAGTATATAAAGGAATACTCTGGGCAGGCCAATCAGCCTCCTCCAATGCACAGGTAACACTGCAAAGATTGACAGGGAATCATGGGGACCGTGATAAGAATGGAAACAATGGCAGTCTGCCTCAGTAGGAACTGGCAGGTGGATGCTATCGTGATCAGCAAAATTTGCAAACAAATGACTTGGCAATCAGTCTCAGTCAAAACTGGATGCCAGCTGGGATGGTGATCAGCAAAAGTGCGGACAGATGTCTTGGAGATCTCGGTAGGAAATGACAAATAGCAATAAGGGTGTTCACACAAGTTAGGTTGATACACAGAAGAGGAGCAAGGTACCAGAGAGAAATTCGAAAGGTAAAGTCAGACTAGCTGAGGTCAGTGCAGGCAGTGGATTCAAAGAAGTAGTATGAGGTACCAGCGTGAAATCCACAAGGCGAAGTCAGACTATTCGTGGTCAGTGTAGGCAGATAGCTTCAAAGACAGTGAGACAAACTGGGTCAATTTGCAGAACTAGCAGCGAAGTACCAAAGGGGAATCCAGAAGTCAATGTCAGTCAAGCCCAGGTCTGTGCAGGTGGAACATATTTGGGAACTATGAGACAGGCTGGATCAACCATTAGGACACCAAGCTGAACAAACAGTACTGGAGCTTGATAATCGTCTGAGGAGTATACAGAGATGAGGGTGTAAAAAAGGGAAGGTATCCAATAACAGCACAGAGAATGCAGCTGAGCTAAATAATTCTGAGAGCAGCAAAACTGAAACAGCTGCTACTGGTAGACAAGATGCATTTAGTGGCCACTATTCTCTATTGCTCAGATGGCAGGAACCATCCATGTACATTTGTAATAGCATTATATGTTTTATTTTTTGTATCTTTTAATAAATTAGCCATTTACAAATTATATCCTGTCAATATTATTATTGTTATTATTATTTTACTCTGAGTCACTGGCCTTGGTTGACATCGAAACTTTACCCCTAAGGGTGCAGGCCCACTTTGTAGACCCTTCCAATGAAGGATTTCTTTCTAGACAAAGCTATTTCGGCTCTGCTTAAGAGCTGCCGTCTGGTCACTGGACCAGGATCTCATTCTGTCAGCTAGATCACTGATGTCTATGAAAGGGGCAGGAGGTGGGGGGACTTTAGAAGCTTATGTCTTTCAAACTATGCATGTTTGAGAGACGGTACGTACATCATTGCATTTATTTTTTAATATCTACAATATTAAACTTTATTAAAAGCAAGCATTACTATCCCTTTCATTGGTACAGTACAGGGTAAATCTGTTAACGTCATATTCATCAGCTTGCAGTAAAGGATAAAATGCACAGCAGCAGGGTGCAGCACAAGAGTCTACCACACCTCAGTATACGTTTGTAGCTATTCTTATCTGTGGGGATATAGGACTGAGTGTGTGTGATTAACACAGTATGTCAGGTTGTACCTGTCTCAGTCGAGTCTCAGGTTCATCCAGTTCTAGCTGGGAGAATCACTGTTTATATATGTATGTATTTTTTCTCTATTCACTTCCACACTGCCCACCCACACACACACTCACACACAGTTGTCCGGAGAACAACTGACTACCACCAGTACTCCTATATCAAGAAACTCTTCCTCCCTTTCTTGGCCTGTCTGGCTTTACATTATCTACCATTAAAAATACAGCAGCTTTTTCTTACTCTTCCAAGCACAAACTGACGCTCTCTGTTATACTTTAACATTGCAGGAGCACTCTGCACATTGAGTGAAATTTCATTATTATCGCTGATTTCAATGCAATGAAAAACTGCACTTTTGGTGGGAGTTCCCACAGAAGTTGGCAAGGTCTGCTCTTTGCATGCTTTCTTTTGAGACAAAAAGTTTTGCACATTCTTAGGCACATGCCGCATTTAACATTTTATCCCTTTGTTTGAACCGCAAATATACTCTTAGCACTGTAAGATTGCTGCAGTTAAGATGTTTGATTGCATCATTCGTCAATGGTATATCTGAATAGTAAAACTTACTTAATGAACCACCTCTGTATGTTTGTAAGTGTGTTTTTTGTTAATGTGACTATACGCCATATTCACTAAGGTCGGATAACTCCTATAGTGTCAGAGTATACAGAAATACCTTTGTCTCCCAGAGGCTGGTGGAGTCTTGTTTTTGTCATAGATTTCTATGTAATCTTCAGATTACTCACTCAAGTATACCATCTCACATGAAATGTTAACATATTGGTGAGATTGTAATTGGCACATTCCACGGTTCTCAATAAAGTTGCATTGCAAAGTTATCCGCAGAAGTATATACCAAAGCTCTCCATAGTCTTTCAAACTTCACCATATAGAAGTGTATGTCAGACTCTTCCATAACTGTCTAATGTGAAACTTTTCAGAAACCTTTTATATGAAACATTAATGCATCTCCGTCCCAAGTGTCTGGCTTGAAAAAGGCTGATCATTTTGTGAGAAATACTAAGGCAGTTATTACCAATCCTATCTTCAAGATTCAAGAGAGTTTAAATAGTTTTCATTAGGTTATAACTAGTCGTTTGTAAATGAGTTTCTACAAAAAACTCTTCCTCAGGATACATTTTTTATTTGTAAAGCGGAACCACCACCCCTGTTAAAATTTGGCCCAAATAAATACCCATCTGGAGACTAGCTGCTCAGTATGCTAGTCGCCAGAACTGTTACCTGGTTATTGAGAATTAAACACTGTTCCCGGACTGACAGGCAGTAGAGAGTGCAGACAACTTTCCATAGTGACGTCTGCGCACCTGCGGTGTCAGTCCCAGCCTGCTCTAGGAGGTGTTGCTAGGAGCCGTTCAGCTCCAAAAGGACTGACAGCGCAGGTGCACAGATGTCACTATGGAAAGATGTCTGCGCTCCATCCTGCCTGTCAGTCTGGAAGCAGTGTATAATTCTCATTAACCAGGTAATAATTTTGGCGAATAGCTTATTGAGCAGCTAGTCGCCAGATGGGTATTTATTTGGGCCAAATTTTAACAGTGGTGGTAGTTCCGCTTTAACTTTTATTTTAATTTTAAGTTACGATAGTTAAGTATTTGAGAGGACCTGCTTGAATGTGTGGTACCTTGGTGTGGTAAGTGAGCTTGAACATACTTTGGCCAAATTATGCTACAAAACCCTAAATTGTTTTAAATTTATCAACACATGGGTATAATATATACACAGGGTTTAACATTTCCGGGTACTCTGTATGGATTAGCGCTGGTTTGTTTCTTTCTTTGCTTTTTGTTCTAGGTTTTTTCCTAGTTTGGGGAATTGGAGATGCCATTCTTTCCTTGCTGCTTCTCATATCTTATACACTTGGCATTTTAATTTCACTGACACTATATATGTGTGTATAATTAGGGTGCGTTAGTACTGTGAGTTTTTCTTTTCTTGTTCTATCCTCAAGAGTGCCTATCATGCCATGTCTTTAGAATTTCCTTGCTTATACACTGGTGAGTTGATTTAGTGACTGAACCTGCTTACCTGTATTCCCAAAAGAAAATTCCAAAGGCGTGGCCTGTTAAGTGACCCAGAAGATAGTGTTAGGAACCACTGCACTAAGGTACGATAAAGGTGAGATACACTCCCTGAGGTTTGAAACATGGCTAACCCTGAAAGCTCTTCTGAATGTATGAATGAATATGTTTGTTTATATAGCACCACAACTGTACGCATCACTTTACAAATTAACCCCTTAACAACCAGTCAGCCTTTAACCCTTTGAGTGTAAGAGGGGTACAGAATGCATTCCATACCCCTCTGGCTCTAAAAGGGTTAAGAACCACAGGGCACTTTTTTTATTTACTGCAATGGATTTCATGACGTGCCAGGACCATCACTGGTCCTTAAGTGTTGGACCAGGCGTGACAATCCTGGCATGTCAAGGGTCCTTAAGGGGGTTAAGTGTTTAGACAATACAGGGTTACAAGTGCTTTGCAAAGTGAAACACTGGAAGTGTGGTCCCTGCCTGAAGGATTACAATATCTATGGTATGCTTTGAAATACACATCTATGGAGAAGTGTGAAATATCCCAGTTGGTCCAATATGCAAAGGTTTCATGTGAGGAAGTGTACATGAATATGTGTAATCTGAGTACTGCACATAAAGCTACGGCAAAAATCACATTTTACCAAATAGGAGGATTTGCTTATATCTGCACTGGAAGTATTGCCAGCTATCACCCTTTAGTGCATAAGGCGAGTAGCCACATTAATATAGAAACAACCTCAGGAATATGAAAATGCCTCACTTAGTCAAATTTCAATATGCAAATATGCTATTAGCAAAGAAGACAATGAAACTTCATAAAAGTTTAAAGGCACAGTGAAGGCATGCTGATATAGGCATATTTAAAGAGATAGTAATGTTTTAATTAAAGTGTGCAGCGCCGAGTCTTCTACATGTTTTTTATAACACGTTGTGCTATGTTTAATTACTTACAGTTCTGTAGTTCAAAAGCTATTCAAGGTGAAAGGATCCCCATCCCGCCCCTTTCTGGCCACCACCCATTGAATCTGGAATCCAGTCATGGGAACGAAGGATGCAGCGAGGGACAATCTTCACACAGTAACCCTGCACACCAATGACTAGGAGGGAACGATTTTCCTTTTGCGGAAGATTGTCTTTTGCCGTTTTCCATCCGGACCAGACTGAGAGGAAGTGTGACACGGAAAGGGGCAGGAGGGGGATCCTTTCAGCTTGAATAGCTTTTGAACTACAGGACTGTAAGTAATTAAGCATAATGCTACCTGTTATAAAAACATATAGAAGACTTGGAGTTGCACTTTAATAAAGACATTACTATCACTTTAAGGCATAATTACAAGGATAAAGGGATAGTAATACTTAAAATGTAAAAATAAAAAAATGTTGTAAGGTTTATCCCCCTGAGTAAAACAAGGATACTCCTACTCCCAAAAGTTATTACAGCTCAAACTTATTGTTTTTTCATTTATCTTCAGTAGCTTAGAGGCCTGTAATTGTACAGTAGTTCAGAGCTGTCCATAAAATGGTGTAGCAACTGTGGTAATGTACAGTTTCAGGCCACTGAGATACTGCATCTTTAAATTAAAGTTTGAGCATTTTGAATAAAACACCTTTCAGCAGTGGCAGTACCCTTGTTTGATTCAGGGGGATAAACCCTACTATATAATTATAATTTTTTTAAGCTTTACTATCCATATAAAATGTTCAAGAGAGCTTAGTGCATATCACAAGATGGACTCAGACTAAAGTCACGTCTGTATTGCCAAACAGGATTCTTATCAAACATGGAGTCCAGTCCTTTTAGTGCACAAGTCTCTGGGGAGCAATTGTTTAGAGCAGCCTCCCAGTAAAAAGGGTCATCTTACTGACAGCCCCCCCCACACACACACACACACACACGAAAAAAAAAGCTGTATTTCTAATGTGCTAGTAATTTGAGACTTTCGTTAATTAATAATTATCACTTGCATCCAGATCTCTTCCATGTGCACAGCTGTTTGTAACACTTTAGCTAAGTTGCTATATTAATTATGCTTACACAGGTGTGAAGACTAAAACTAAATTAGTGTAAATATTGTAGCACTAATGAGATTGTATCACAATACATGAAGCTAATTAGTATCATCACTGCAGAAGAGGCAGGCCTAGAACATATGATTGTTCACACAAATGATGTACGTAGCTTTTTGACTTTGCAATGTGTTGATGATTTTAGCTTTTCCAATTGGTTTACACTGTCTTCTGTAAGATTCCTTAACCCTATGAATATCAGAGGTGTGCGCTAAGGGTTAATTGATTTAATAGTTAGCAATTTAAGAGTGAGAGTGATCTCAATTACACTCTTAAAAACCATTGTATTTGGTTAGTTATTTAAAGTTTATTATCCTCCTCCCTTTTTGTGACATCGACCCCCTTCTCTTTGGAAGTAGCTGGCTGGTTGCCTAATCAATGGAGCTGTAGTTGCCAGTGACAATCCTACATAGCAATCAGCCAAATGAGGTATTTACTAAGTTGAGTACTTGCTTTGTTACTCATGAGTACTTGCTTTGTTAACAGTTATTTAAGCTACTGAACCAACTAAATTCTTCAGGAAGCATGTCTAGCCCTTTAAAGACTGAACGCAAAAGTACATTTAAATGTACAAAGTCGAGATACATGTCTGAAATGTTTCCTTATTTATTTTTTATTATAGCTAGATAATGAAATAATGCTGCCAATTATTTTATACTGAGCAGTGTTCTAATTCAGTGGTTTTCAAGCCTGTCCTCAGGGACTATTAACAGGCCAGGATTTGAAGATTCTACTGCTTGATTACAGGGGAGTTGATCAAAGACGAAGTCATATTTATTATATTGTGTGCTAAAGCAGGAAAATTCTCAAGTCCTGGCATGTTAATGTTCTCTGAAGACAAATTTGAGAATCGGTTGTAAGGTTCAGTCTGGGAATTTGGTCTAACTTTCTTCTCAATGTAAGGTCATCTGTGGTACTCTGCAGCACACACTCAAAGAACCTACTATCCAATTTCAAGTCTAAAGATTGTTCAAGTGCTGTCCGCCTATTTTTGACCTTTCGAATGTCTGATTCTTGTCTGACTTCTCAGTATAAAATATTCACTTGTCTAACCTTGGTCTGACCAGCCAGGCCTACTTGTCTGCCCTCCTGGCTTCCAAAATTCTCAGAAATCTCATTTCCCTTTATGCCTCTCTGGAGGGTCATCTACTGGAAAGACATCATGAAAGAGAAAGAGGGACAGATCTCACAAACCAGTTTCTTGTCCAGTAGCTTATCCTCAACCACAGAGTCATGCGTTTAGCGCAACTCTTTAGAAGTTCATGTAAGCCTGTTATACAAACAGTAGAAGAATTGTCAGTACTCATGGACCTCTGCTTCTGTTGTGGAAACTCTGGACATATGGCACACAAGTCTGTCTAAATAATCGAGGAAATGCCAGAACTATTCCATGTGATTTATTTTTATCCCCCAACATCTTTAAAACATTTTGCCAGCAGATCAGTATCTAGTCGTTTGTATACTCCAGTGCAGACCCCCTCCACAATCAGGACCTCCCTGCCTAAGCCACAGGGGGCTCCTGATGTGTCTGATTCTTCTGAGGAAGAACTTTTTCAGGATTCTGATGCTGAGGAAGGCACTGTTATAGAATCTAATAGGTCCATTGGTGACCCTTATGAATGTGACCCTGAAGTTTCTGCTGAGTGTTTGATCAGAGCTGTGTTAACTACGCTCAACCTTCCTCTGACTCAGGAATCTACTCATGATCCAACTGATGTTTTCCAAAAACCATCTAAGGCTGTGGTTTGTTTTCCTAATAACCCTACTCTTGCCCGTTTAGTCTCTGATGCGTGGAGGAATCCTGAAAAATCCTCTTCTGTGTTCAAAAAGTTTGCTAAACTTTATCCTTTTCCTGAGGCTGAAATGGCAAAATGGGTTCATCCTCCTAAAGTGGATGCTCCTATTTCTAGGTTATCCAAATCTACTGCCTTAGCTGTGTCAGATGCTTTGGCCCTGCAGGATTGGACGGACAAAAAGTTAGAGATTTGCCTTAAATCCATTTTTGCCTCTATTGGCACTGCCATGCGTCCAACCTTTGCAGTGGCGTGGGTTAATAGGGCCATTGCGGCCTGGACTGAACAACTGGCTGAGGTGGTTCGCCAGGATGCACCAGTGTCTGAGCAGTTACAGCTTCTTGCTAATATATTAGAAGCTCAAAATTATGTTTCTGATGCTGCTTTTGATGCTGTGCGCATGATGGCGAGGGCCTCTACGTCCTCTGTATTAGCTAGACGTGCTCTTTTGTTGAAAATTTGGTCTGCTGACACTGCCTCTAAGAAAGCCTTGCTTTCTTTGCCTTTTCAGGGGTCCTTACTGTTTGGATCTGAACTTAAGGAGATGATTAGCGAGGCCACTGGTGGCAAAAGTACTCTTCTGCCATCGGTATTCAAGAAGAAGTTTCCAGCCAAACGCAATCGGTCCTTTCGTTCTTTCCAAACTGAGACACGCTCCACGTCCCAGACGGGTCCGTCCTCCACGCGCTCCTCCTCCAACCCAAACAGTCCTGGAAGCCCAAAGTTGCCCCCAAGGCCAAGACCTCCAAGACTGCTTCGGCATGACTCGCCGAACCCGGGTCCGCATCTGGCAGTAGGTGGACGTCTCCACATCTTTTGCCGTGTTTGGGAGGAGTCAGTGGCGGACCCTTGGGTTGTTCAGGTGGTATCAGAGGGATACAGGATCCCTTTCTCTTCACTTCCTCCTTTTCGTTTCCATTTTACTCATCCTTCTCAGGAGCCTACAAAAAGACATCTGTTCGACAACGCTATTCAGGATCTTTTGGACAAAGAGGTCCTGGAATTGGTTCCACCAGAGGACACAGGTTCAGGATTCTATTCCAACCTGTTCGTTGTGGCCAAAAAGGACGGAGGTGCTCGTCCTATTTTGGATCTCAAGGATCTCAATTCCTTTGTTGTGAGTTCCCACTTTCGTCAGGAATCTCTGCGTTCTGTGATAGCAGCAATGTCTCCAGGGGAGTTCCTTGCCTCCCTGGACCTTCAGGATGCATACCTTCACATCCCTATTCATCCAGAGAGCAGACGGTATCTCAGAGTTGCCTGTCACAAAGGCCGCTTTCAGTTTACCGCTCTTCCCTTTGGTCTGACTTCAGCTCCTCAGGTCTTTCAGAGGGTATTGGGAGCTTTGATAGCTGTGCTTCATCGAGATGGAGTCAGGGTGACTCCTTACATGGACGATCTGCTCCTGAAAGCCTCATCTGCGGAGATCCTTCACCAGCAGCTGCAGTTGTGCATACAGACACTCAATCGCCACGGATGGATTGTGAATCTGGACAAGTCAGACTTGGTTCCATCTCAACAGCTCCTCTTCCTGGATCTCCTGTTCGACACTCAGCAGTGCATGGTGTTTTTACCGGAGGAAGTGGCTCATCAGATTGCTATCAGGGTGGCCAGGATCCTGGAACTGGACAGGGTTCCAGTACCAAAGTTGTCCTCTCTGGTGGGGAAGTTTATTTCCACAATAGAGGCAGTGCCTTTTGCCATGGCACACACCAGGGAACTTCAGAGGTTTGTGATTCAGACTTGCAGATCTCATCCAGATCATCAGCATATCTCTGTATCTCTGCCCCCTCATGTCAAGCTGAGCCTAGAATGGTGGTTGGACCTGTCTCATCTCCTGAAAGGGAGGTCCTTTCGGGTTCCTTATTGGACCACAGTCACGACGGATGCCAGCCTTCGGGGATGGGGGGCAGTACTGGGTCGTTTCAGTGCTCAGGGGAAATGGGGACTGGAACTTCGTGCCATCTTTCTTGCCCTGAGACACTGGGAATCTCAGCTGGAAGGTTGTCCAGTCAGAGTGGAGTCCGACAACGCCACCTCCGTGGCTTACATCAACAGACAAGGCGGCACAAAAAGTCTCACCGCTTGGTTAGAGGTCAAGGCCATTTTATCTTGGGCAGAAGCTCATGTGCCAGTCATCCCAGCGGTACACATTCCAGGCGTAGACAACGTCATGGCAGATTTTTCTCAGTCACCACACAGTCGACAGCGGAGAATGGGCGCTTCATCCAGAAGTGTTTCACCTTCTCACCCAGATGTGGGGGGTGCCAGTAGTGGATCTGATGGCTACCAGACACAATGTAACGGTTTTTAAAGACTCTCAGACCAGTGTGTGAAATAAAACACAATTTCTTTAGAGTAAGGTAAGGCAAAGGTCCGCCCTCTAGTGGCGATTGATATACACCAGCAATGATGATTGATAGATACAAATGTAATTGCACAAACGTATTAAATGTACAAATATAAGGCAGTAGAATGGCATATAACCACAGAGGGTTAAGTCCTTGATAACAGTCAGTCTCAGATATGGAGGTTTGGCACACCCTGGGTGTTATTAAGCTGTGCTGGAGACAACATTCACCATAGACTGGATACAGGACTGCCTCGCCACGGTGTTCAGTAACAAGCAGAACAGGAATCCACTTAGCCCCCTCGGGAGTACCTACTGGAACTGTTACTGCTGGTGCGAGTGAAAATAGCCCCACGGGCGTAGCTGGAACCGGCCTGCAATGCAAGAGCTCCCAAGCCTCCTCGGACTCAACCGGACACTGGGATATGATGTACAAGAGCCAATAGCCCCACAGGCGTAGTTAACGGATTTGCTGAAGCTGAAGCCTTTGTCTGCCACTACTCGGTATAACGGAATCGCCCAGTATTTGCAATGAGAGAGAGAGAGCCAAAAGCGCCCAACCGGCCCAACGGATGTGAATACTCTGCAGGGATGTACAGAGTTGCCGACGGAGAGCGGCCAGCTCAGCAGGAGTATCACCGTGAACGAGGCTCACACTGAATAGCGAGAGTGGTACCAAGGCAGCACTGCTAGGGTTAAAAGGCACGTTTACTCGAGGCTTTTCAGCGGTACAGCAAGGCTCTGCCGTATGAGTGAGGCGTACAAGCACACAGCTCTGCACAGGTAGAATCACTGCACTGATCGGGGTAACACCAGGCAAGACAGCCACACAAAGACTGGAACAGCGGATAATAATGTCGCGGCAGCGACAACTTGAACGCAGGTCACTGGAACAAGCTGGAAGTCGGTCTTCGGAGCAGGAAGTCAGCCAGGCCGGGTCGGAGCACGTAGGAGGTAGTCATACAAGCCAGGTCATACACAAGCAGGAATGTCAGCCAAACCGGGTCAGGATCCAGGGGTGGTAGTCAGACGGACCGGATCATACACAAGCAGGAACACTGGAGAATAGTCAGGACAAGCCGAATCGGTACACAGGAATCCGGAACACAGGAACACAGCAACAGTATAACTGGCTCAGAAACAGCACAAAAGGACATCTGACAGAAGTGATAGCCAGGTATAAAAAGGTCACCAGGAGGCGGGACAAACCAACTCAGCAAATCAGTGTCTGCCATAGATGAGAGTGACAGGAATCACAGGCACTGTGATAGTACCCCCCTCTCAAAGACCCCCTCTCCCTGTCTGAGGCCTGGGTTTCAAAGGATATTTAGAATGAAAGCTGCGTACTAGTCTAGGCGCATGGAGGTCCCCTTGATCCACCCAAGAACGTTCCTCAGGGCCATAGCCCTTCCAATGGACCAAATATTGCAGCTTTCCTCTAAATCTCCTACAATCAATAGTACTCTGAACCTCATACTCTTCTTGGCCCTGGACGTCCACCGGCCCAGGAATCACTGGCGTAGTAGTATAACGATTGCACACCAAGGGTTTCAGGAGCGACACATGGAACACATTGTGAATGTGCATTGAGGGTGGAAGTTCCAGTGCATAAGAAACCGTATTAATCTTGCGGATAATCTTAAATGGACCGATAAACCGGGGAGCCAGTTTGTTGGAGGGCACTTGTAAATTGAGGTTTCTGGATGACAGTCATACCCTGTCCCCAACTTGAAATGAGACCGCTGGACGACGTCTCCGATTAGCGTGCCGTTGCTGCCGCCTAAATGACTGACTGAGGGACCTCTGAACCTGTGCCCAAGTGGAACGAAGTTGCACCAAATGCTCGTCCAGAGCAGGAATCTGCTGTGCCTGGAACGAGTCTGGGAGCAGACAAGGCTGGAACCCATAATTAATGAGAAACGGAGAGCTCCCGGACAATGAATTAACCGCACAGTTTCTGGCAAACTCCACCCATGGCAATAGGTCAGCCCAATTGTCATGATGATCGGTGACAAAGCAGCGTAGGAACTGCTCCAGTCCCTGATTGGCACGCTCAGCGGCCCCATTAGTCTGGGGATGGTAGACGGAAGAAAATGACAATTGGATGCCCATCTGACCACAAAATGCCCTCCAGAACCTAGAAACGAACTGACTCCCACGGTCGGAGACAATCACTCTGGGTACTCCGTACAGGCGGAACACTTCTCTGGAAAAGACTACAGCCAATTCCTGGGCCGATGGAAGGCCAGTCAGTGGCACAAAATGTGCCATCTTGGAGAATCTATCGACCACCATAAGAATAAACGTATAACCCCTAGAGGCCGGTAATTCTCCCAAGAAGTCAATGGAAATATGAGACCAAGGGCGGTCTCCGTTGGGCACCGGTTGTAGTAAGCCCACAGGGAGATGCCTAGGGGTCTTGGCACGGGCACAGGTGGTACAGGCTGCTGTAAAAGCGGCGCAATCGGCTCTCAGGGTAGGCCACCAAAATAATTGCGAAATAGACCATACTAGTTGGTCCCTACCAATATGCCCAGCCGCTTTAGAAGCGTGATAAGTTTCCAACAGACGGACACGGAATGGCTCATCGTCGAAACACTTCCCCACAGGGGTCTTAGGGGGTGCCCTTGATTGTGATGCCAATATCTCCTCCCCCAGGGGCGAGGTTATGGTGGTACGGATAGTGGCCAAAATGCGATCTGGCTGAATGATAGGTACAGGTTCCTCCTCCCTCTCAGTATCAGAAGCGAACTGACGAGACAACGCATCAGCTTTAATATTTTTAGAGCCAGGAAGGTAAGACACTAGGAAATTAAATTGAGACAAAAAAAGTGCCCACCTAGCTTGTCGAGAGGACAGTCTTTTGGCTTCGGAGAGATAAGTTAAATTCTTATGGTCAGTCAAGATAAGTACCGGAGTCTGAGTACCTTCCAAAAGGTGACGCCACTCCTTCAATGCTAGGATGATGGCCAACAGTTCCCTGTCACCAATCTCATAATGGCTCTGTGCACTAGACAATTTCTTAGAGAAAAATCCGCAAGGCCTCAAGGCGCCACCTCCCACAGGACGTTGGGAGAGTACTGCCCCAACCCCAACCTCTGAAGCGTCAACCTCCAAAGTAAATGGCAGGGAGGGATTAGGGTGGGACAGTACAGGAGCAGATGCAAAAGCAGATTTCAGGGTAGTAAATGCGTTTTCAGCTGCCACGGACCACTGAGAGGGAGAAGCGCCCTTATGAGTCAAATCTGACAAAGGTTTTACAATCGAGGAAAAGTTCTGGATGAACTTCCTATAATAGTTAGCAAAACCTAAGAATCGTTGGATGGCCTTTAACCCTTTAGGACGAGGCCATTGCAAGACTGCTGCCAACTTCTCCTGATCCATGGCAATGCCATTTTTGGAGATTACGAAACCCAGGAATGGTACTTGAGATGTATGGAATTCGCACTTTTCTAGTTTACAGAATAGCTTGTGCTTACGAAGTCGGAGCAAGACTTCTGAAACATCCTTAATATGTTGGGAGAGGTTGGCAGAGTGAATTAATATATCATCTAGATATACGACCACGCAAGACTGGAGCAGGTCACGTAAAATATCATTAATAAATTCCTGAAATACTGCAGGTGCGTTGCATAGGCCGAATGGCATTACCAGATATTCATAATGCCCTGTTATGGTATTAAATTCCGTTTTCCACTCGTCACCTTCTTTAATTCTGACCAGATTATAGGCGGCTCGCAGGTCAAGTTTAGTAAAGATCGAAGAGCCCTTTAATCTGTCAAACAATTCTGTAATAAGTGGAATAGGATAGGCGTTCTTAGGCATTAGCTTGTTCAGCCCACGATAGTCAATGCATGGCCTGAGTTCACCACTTTTCTTTTTCACAAAGAAAAATCCGGCACCTGCCGGAGAGGTAGATTTACGAATGATACCCCTCTCAAGGGCATCAGCAATATAGTCCTCCATAGCTTTATTCTCCTCACAGGACAGTGGGTAAGTGCGTCCCCTGGGGGGCACCGCATCTGGAGGCAAATCAATGGCGCAATCATATGACCTATGCTCAGGCAATGCGCTGGCCTCTCCTTTGCTAAACACGTCACTGAATTGCCTATATTCGGTTGGCACAGCCGGAGAGGTACACATAATCTTGACCAGTAGAGAGAGACAATTCTTATTACAGTATTCAGACCAGGAGTTAACCTCACATCTCTGCCAGTCAAATTGAGGATTATGTACCTGTAGCCATGGGAACCCCAAAATAACTGAGTGGTGCGGGGAACGAATAATCTGAAACCGAATTTGCTCTTTGTGACAAGCCCCCACCGTCATGGTCACTGGAATTGTCTCAAACGTAATAAATGCAGGCTCCAGGGGTCTGCCATCAATGGCCTCAATAGCTACAGGAGAGTCCTTTTTACATAAAGGAATGCCATGCAAGTCTGCAAAGGACTGATCCATGAAGTAACCGGCTGCCCCGGAGTCCACCAATGCCAGGACCTCGATTACCTTGTCTGCCCAAGCGAATACCACCTGGATGGTGGGTTTAGTGGTGCTATGATCTAGGGACTGTTCTACACCACCTAGGGCCTGTCCCCCAAGGTACCCTAGCTGTGTTCGTTTCCCGGCCTAACTGGACAATTGCGTAAAAGGTGCCCTGGTTTGCCACAATATAGGCATAGGCCTTGCCTCCTACGATACAATCTCTCTTCCTTAGAGAGCCTGGTGAACCCTAACTGCATAGGTTCAGAAGTATCAACTGGTCGTTCAGGAAGAACGGGTGGTGTGGGTGGGTTAAGGAAACTGGTCTGGCCATAGTTTTTTGCTTTAGCCCTCTTAGCCAACCGTCTCTCTCGGATGCGGGAGTCTATAAGCATGACATAATCGATGTACTCATCCAGATCGCTGGGTACATCACGAGCGGCTATCTCATTCTTAATTTGCTCGGAGAGACCCTGGGTAAAGGCAGCCAGTAAAGCCTCATCGTTCCAGCCCACCTCTGCTGCCAAGGTCCGGAACTCAATATCATAATCGCCCAGTGTGCGATCGCCCTGCTGAATTTCCATCAGCCTTTTGGCAGCAGAGGCAGCCCTGCCAGGAACCTCAAACACTCGTCTGAACTTCAACACGAATTCTCTAAAGTTCAGTGTGCCGGGTCTGGCATTTTCCCACAACGGATTTGCCCATGCCAACTCCTTGCCCGTCAACAGAGATATCATAAAGCCGACCTTACTACGGTCGTTAGGAAATGCCTGGGGTGCCAATTCCAAAAATATCTCCAATTGATTAATGAATCCCCTGCAAAGGGAGGGTTTGCCATCATATCTTAACGGTAACGGCGCTGCTGCCGTTAACCCTCTCGAGTTAGCTGAGGGGACTATAGGCGGATTTTCCAGTGTCAGGACTGGGGTGACCACCGGAATAGGACTAGGCTTGTCCAAATGCACTGTACGTTCAAGTAACGTCTGTAGAGCCAGTGCCAATTGGTCTATGCTCTGCTCATGGGCATCCATTCTCCAATGGATGTTCTGTGTATTACTTTCATCCTTACCATCTGAGGTCATGGCCCTTTCGTAATGTAATGGTTTTTAAAGACTCTCAGACCAGTGTGTGAAATAAAACACAATTTCTTTAGAGTAAGGTAAGGCAAAGGTCCGCCCTCTAGTGGCGATTGATATACACCAGCAATGATGACTGATAGATACAAATGTAATTGCACAAACGTATTAAATGTACAAATATAAGGCAGTAGAATGGCATATAACCACAGAGGGTTAAGTCCTTGATAACAGTCAGTCTCAGATATGGAGGTTTGGCACACCCTGGGTGTTATTAAGCTGTGCTGGAGACAACATTCACCATAGACTGGATACAGGACTGCCTCGCCATGGTGTTCAGTAACAAGCAGAACAGGAATCCACTTAGCCCCCTCGGGAGTACCTACTGGAACTGTTACTGCTGGTGCGAGTGAAAATAGCCCCACGGGCGTAGCTGGAACCGGCCTGCAATGCAAGAGCTCCCAAGCCTCCTCGGACTCAACCGGACACTGGGATATGATGTACAAGAGCCAATAGCCCCACAGGCGTAGTTAACGAATTTGCTGAAGCTGAAGCCTTTGCCTGCCACTACTCGGTATAACGGAATTGCCCAGTATTTGCAATGAGAGAGAGAGAGCCAAAAGCGCCCAACCGGCCCAACGGATGTGAATACTCTGCAGGGATGTACAGAGTTGCCGACGGAGAGCGGCCAGCTCAGCAGGAGTATCACCGTGAACGAGGCTCACACTGAATAGCGAGAGTGGTACCAAGGCAGCACTGCTAGGGTTAAAAGGCACGTTTACTCGAGGCTTTTCAGCGGTACAGCAAGGCTCTGCCGTATGAGTGAGGCGTACAAGCACACAGCTCTGCACAGGTAGAATCACTGCACTGATCGGGGTAACACCAGGCAAGACAGCCACACAAAGACTGGAACAGCGGATAATAATGTCGCGGCAGCGACAACTGGAACGCAAGTCACTGGAACAAGCTGGAAGTCGGTCTTCGGAGCAGGAAGTCAGCCAGGCCGGGTCGGAGCACGTAGGAGGTAGTCATACAAGCCAGGTCATACACAAGCAGGAACGTCAGCCAAACCGGGTCAGGATCCAGGGGTGGTAGTCAGACGGACCGGATCATACACAAGCAGGAACACTGGAGAATAGTCAGGACAAGCCGAATCGGTACACAGGAATCCGGAACACAGGAACACAGCAACAGTATAACTGGCTCAGAAACAGCACAAAAGGGCATCTGACAGAAGTGATAGCCAGGTATAAAAAGGTCACCAGGAGGCAGGACAAACCAACTCAGCAAATCAGTGTCTGCCATAGATGAGAGTGACAGGAATCACAGGCACTGTGATAGTACCCCCCTCTCAAAGACCCCCTCTCCCTGTCTGAGGCCTGAGTTTCAAAGGATATTTAGAATGAAAGCTGCGTACTAGTCTAGGCGCATGGAGGTCCCCTTGATCCACCCAAGAACGTTCCTCAGGGCCATAGCCCTTCCAATGGACCAAATATTGCAGCTTTCCTCTAAATCTCCTACAATCAATAGTACTCTGAACCTCATACTCTTCTTGGCCCTGGACGTCCACCGGCCCAGGAATCACTGGCGTAGTAGTATAACGATTGCACACCAAGGGTTTCAGGAGCGACACATGGAACACATTGTGAATGTGCATTGAGGGTGGAAGTTCCAGTGCATAAGAAACCGGATTAATCTTGCGGATAATCTTAAATGGACCGATAAACCGGGGAGCCAGTTTGTTGGAGGGCACTTGTAAATTGAGGTTTCTGGATGACAGTCATACCCTGTCCCCAACTTGAAATGAGACCGCTGGACGACGTCTCCGATTAGCGTGCCGTTGCTGCCGCCTAAATGACTGACTGAGGGACCTCTGAACCTGTGCCCAAGTGGAACGAAGTTGCACCAAATGCTCGTCCAGAGCAGGAATCTGCTGTGCCTGGAACGAGTCTGGGAGCAGACAAGGCTGGAACCCATAATTAATGAGAAACGGAGAGCTCCCGGACAATGAATTAACCGCACAGTTTCTGGCAAACTCCACCCATGGCAACAGGTCAGCCCAATTGTCATGATGATCGGTGACAAAGCAGCGTAGGAACTGCTCCAGTCCCTGATTGGCACGCTCAGCGGCCCCATTAGTCTGGGGATGGTAGACGGAAGAAAATGACAATTGGATGCCCATCTGACCACAAAATGCCCTCCAGAACCTAGAAACGAACTGACTCCCACGGTCGGAGACAATCACTCTGGGTACTCCGTACAGGCGGAACACTTCTCTGGAAAAGACTACAGCCAATTCCTGGGCCGATGGAAGGCCAGTCAGTGGCACAAAATGTGCCATCTTGGAGAATCTATCGACCACCATAAGAATAAACGTATAACCCCTAGAGGCCGGTAATTCTCCCAAGAAGTCAATGGAAATATGAGACCAAGGGCGGTCTCCGTTGGGCACCGGTTGTAGTAAGCCCACAGGGAGATGCCTAGGGGTCTTGGCACGGGCACAGGTGGTACAGGCTGCTGTAAAAGCGGCGCAATCGGCTCTCAGGGTAGGCCACCAAAATAATTGCGAAATAGACCATACTAGTTGGTCCCTACCAATATGCCCAGCCGCTTTAGAAGCGTGATAAGTTTCCAACAGACGGACACGGAATGGCTCATCGACAAAACACTTCCCCACAGGGGTCTTAGGGGGTGCCCTTGATTGTGATGCCAATATCTCCTCCCCCAGGGGCGAGGTTATGGTGGTACGGATAGTGGCCAAAATGCGATCTGGCTGAATGATAGGTACAGGTTCCTCCTCCCTCTCAGTATCAGAAGCGAACTGACGAGACAACGCATCAGCTTTAATATTTTTAGAGCCAGGAAGGTAAGACACTAGGAAATTAAATCGAGACAAAAAAAGTGCCCACCTAGCTTGTCGAGAGGACAGTCTTTTGGCTTCGGAGAGATAAGTTAAATTCTTATGGTCAGTCAAGATAAGTACCGGAGTCTGAGTACCTTCCAAAAGGTGACGCCACTCCTTCAATGCTAGGATGATGGCCAACAGTTCCCTGTCACCAATCTCATAATGGCTCTGTGCACTAGACAATTTCTTAGAGAAAAATCCGCAAGGCCTCAAGGCGCCACCTCCCACAGGACGTTGGGAGAGTACTGCCCCAACCCCAACCTCTGAAGCGTCAACCTCCAAAGTAAATGGCAGGGAGGGATTAGGGTGGGACAGTACAGGAGCAGATGCAAAAGCAGATTTCAGGGTAGTAAATGCGTTTTCAGCTGCCACGGACCACTGAGAGGGAGAAGCGCCCTTATGAGTCAAATCTGACAAAGGTTTTACAATCGAGGAAAAGTTCTGGATGAACTTCCTATAATAGTTAGCAAAACCTAAGAATCGTTGGATGGCCTTTAACCCTTTAGGACGAGGCCATTGCAAGACTGCTGCCAACTTCTCCTGATCCATGGCAATGCCATTTTTGGAGATTACGAAACCCAGGAATGGTACTTGAGATGTATGGAATTCGCACTTTTCTAGTTTACAGAATAGCTTGTGCTTACGAAGTCGGAGCAAGACTTCTGAAACATCCTTAATATGTTGGGAGAGGTTGGCAGAGTGAATTAATATATCATCTAGATATACGACCACGCAAGACTGGAGCAGGTCACGTAAAATATCATTAATAAATTCCTGAAATACTGCAGGTGCATTGCATAGGCCGAATGGCATTACCAGATATTCATAATGCCCTGTTATGGTATTAAATTCCGTTTTCCACTCGTCACCTTCTTTAATTCTGACCAGATTATAGGCGGCTCGCAGGTCAAGTTTAGTAAAGATCGAAGAGCCCTTTAATCTGTCAAACAATTCTGTAATAAGTGGAATAGGATAGGCGTTCTTAGGCATTAGCTTGTTCAGCCCACGATAGTCAATGCATGGCCTGAGTTCACCACTTTTCTTTTTCACAAAGAAAAATCCGGCACCTGCCGGAGAGGTAGATTTACGAATGATACCCCTCTCAAGGGCATCAGCAATATAGTCCTCCATAGCTTTATTCTCCTCACAGGACAGTGGGTAAGTGCGTCCCCTGGGGGGCACCGCACCTGGAGGCAAATCAATGGCGCAATCATATGACCTATGCTCAGGCAATGCGCTGGCCTCTCCTTTGCTAAACACGTCACTGAATTGCCTATATTCGGTTGGCACAGCCGGAGAGGTACACATAATCTTGACAGGTAGAGAGAGACAATTCTTATTACAGTATTCAGACCAGGAGTTAACCTCACATCTCTGCCAGTCAAATTGAGGATTATGTACCTGTAGCCATGGGAACCCCAAAATAACTGAGTGGTGCGGGGAACGAATAATCTGAAACCGAATTTGCTCTTTGTGACAAGCCCCCACCGTCATGGTCACTGGAATTGTCTCAAACGTAATAAATGCAGGCTCCAGGGGTCTGCCATCAATGGCCTCAATAGCTACAGGAGAGTCCTTTTTACATAAAGGAATGCCATGCAAGTCTGCAAAGGACTGATCCATGAAGTAACCGGCTGCCCCGGAGTCCACCAATGCCAGGACCTCGATTACCTTGTCTGCCCAAGCGAATACCACCTGGATGGTGGGTTTAGTGGTGCTATGATCTAGGGACTGTTCTACACCACCTAGGGCCTGTCCCCCAAGGTACCCTAGCTGTGTTCGTTTCCCGGCCTAACTGGACAATTGCGTAAAAGGTGCCCTGGTTTGCCACAATATAGGCATAGGCCTTGCCTCCTACGATACAATCTCTCTTCCTTAGAGAGCCTGGTGAACCCTAACTGCATAGGTTCAGAAGTATCAACTGGTCGTTCAGGAAGAACGGGTGGTGTGGGTGGGTTAAGGAAACTGGTCTGGCCATAGTTTTTTGCTTTAGCCCTCTTAGCCAACCGTCTCTCTCGGATGCGGGAGTCTATAAGCATGACATAATCGATGTACTCATCCAGATCGCTGGGTACATCACGAGCGGCTATCTCATTCTTAATTTGCTCGGAGAGACCCTGGGTAAAGGCAGCCAGTAAAGCCTCATCGTTCCAGCCCACCTCTGCTGCCAAGGTCCGGAACTCAATATCATAATCGCCCAGTGTGCGATCGCCCTGCTGAATTTCCATCAGCCTTTTGGCAGCAGAGGCAGCCCTGCCAGGAACCTCAAACACTCGTCTGAACTTCAACACGAATTCTCTAAAGTTCAGTGTGCCGGGTCTGGCATTTTCCCACAACGGATTTGCCCATGCCAACTCCTTGCCCGTCAACAGAGATATCATAAAGCCGACCTTACTACGGTCGTTCGGAAATGCCTGGGGTGCCAATTCCAAAAATATCTCCAATTGATTAATGAATCCCCTGCAAAGGGAGGGTTCGCCATCATATCTTAACGGTAACGGCGCTGCTGCCGTTAACCCTCTCGAGTTAGCTGAGGGGACTATAGGCGGATTTTCCGGTGTCAGGACTGGGGTGACCACCGGAATAGGACTAGGCTTGTCCAAATGCACTGTACGTTCAAGTAACGTCTGTAGAGCCAGTGCCAATTGGTCTATGCTCTGCTCATGGGCATCCATTCTCCAATGGATGTTCTGTGTATTACTTTCATCCTTACCATCTGAGGTCATGGCCCTTTCGTAATGTAATGGTTTTTAAAGACTCTCAGACCAGTGTGTGAAATAAAACACAATTTCTTTAGAGTAAGGTAAGGCAAAGGTCCGCCCTCTAGTGGCGATTGATATACACCAGCAATGATGACTGATAGATACAAATGTAATTGCACAAACGTATTAAATGTACAAATATAAGGCAGTAGAATGGCATATAACCACAGAGGGTTAAGTCCTTGATAAGTCAGTCTCAGATATGGAGGTTTGGCACGCCCTGGGTGTTATTAAGCTGTGCTGGAGACAACATTCACCATAGACTGGATACAGGACTGCCTCGCCACGGTGTTCAGTAACAAGCAGAACAGGAATCCACTTAGCCCCCTCGGGCGTACCTACTGGAACTGTTACTGCTGGTGCGAGTGAAAATAGCCCCACGGGTGTAGCTGGAACCGGCCTGCAATGCAGGAGCTCCCAAGCCTCCTCGGACTCAACCGGACACTGGGATATGACGTACAAGAGCCAATAGCCCCACGGGCGTAGTTAATGGATTTGCTGAAGCTGAAGCCTTTGCCTGCCACTACTCGGTATAACGGAATCGCCCAGTATTTGCAATGAGAGAGAGAGAGCCAAAAGCGCCCAACCGGCCCAATGGATGTGAATACTCTGCAGGGATGTACAGAGTTGCCGACGGAGAGTGGCCAACTCAGCAGGAGTATCACCGTGAACGAGGCTCACACTGAGTAGCGAGAGTGGTACCAAGGCAGCACTGCTAGGGTTAAAAGGCACGTTTACTCGAGGCTTTTCAGCGGTACAGCAAGGCTCTGCCGTATGAGTGAGGCGTACAAGCACACAGCTCTGCACAGGTAGAATCACTGCACTGATCGGGGTAACACCAGGCAAGACAGCCACACAAAGACTGGAACAGCGGATAATAATGTCGCGGCAGCGACAACTGGAACGCAGGTCACTGGAACAAGCTGGAAGTCGATCTTCGGAGCAGGAAGTCAGCCAGGCCAGGTCGGAGCACGTAGGAGGTAGTCATACAAGCCGGGTCATACACAAGCAGGAACGTCAGCCAAACCGGGTCAGGATCCAGGGGTGGTAGTCAGACGGACCGGGTCATACACAAGCAGGAACACTGGAGAATAGTCAGGACAAGCCGAATCAGTACACAGGAATCCGGAACACAGGAATACAGCAACAGTATAACTGGCTCAGAAACAGCACAAAAGGGCATCTGGCAGAAGTGATAGCCAGGTATAAAAAGGTCACCAGGAGGCGGGCCAAACCAACTCAGCAAATCAGTGTCTGCCATATATGAGAGTGACAGGAATCACAGGCACTGTGATACACAACAAGAAGGTGCCAGTGTTTTGCTCCCGGTGGAGGGACCCTCTTGCTCTGGCAGTGGATGCTTTGTCAATCCCCTGGACGTTTCCTCTGGCTTACATCTTCCCTCCTCTTCTGATCCGAGTCATCCAGAAGCTGAAGGTGGAGCGTTGTCCTGTCATCCTGATCACTCCAAATTGGCCTCGTCAGTCCTGGTATCCGGAACTGCTAGCCATGTCTGTGACGGATCCTGTTCCACTTTCTGCACGTCCAGATCTACTTCTTCAGGGATATCTGTGGAAGGAGGATGTTCAGCATCTCCATTTGATGGCTTGGAGGTTGAATCCTCAATTCTAAAGAAGAAAGGGTTTTCCTCTTCAGTGGTGTCCACGATGCTTAGAGCTCGCAAGCCTGTGTCTTCCAAGATCTATCATCGCATATGGTCCACCTTTGTAGCATGGTGTACTGATAAGGATCTGTCTCTAGATTTCCATCTTCCCACAGTCCTAGCCTTTTTACAGGATGGGGTTGAGAAGGGACTCAGCCTGAGTTCTCTCAAGGTTCAGACTTCTGCTCTGTCTGTGTTTTTCCAGGAAAGAATTGCTATTCTTCCTGATGTTAAGGTTTTCTTCCAAGGCGTGGCTCATGTTCGGCCTGCCTTCAAGAGTCCTGCTCCCCAGTGGGACCTCAATTTGGTGCCGGGGGTTCTCCAGAGACCCCCGTTTGAATCCTTGGCTTCTATTCCTTTGCGTCTCTTGACCTGGAAGATGGCTTTTCTTTTGGCTATTGTCTCAGTTCGCCGGGTAGCAGAGTTACAAGCTCTGTCTTGTAAACCTCCTTACTTGGTGTTTCACAAGGATAAGGCAGTGCTTCGCACTTCCAAGGAGTTTTTACCCAAGGTTGTCTCCGAATTTCACATCAATCAGGAGATTGTGGTTCCCTCTTTCTGCCCTAACCCTTCCTCTGACAAGGAAAGGGATCTCCATTTGTTGGATGTGGTGCGTTGTCTTAAATTTTATGTTCATCGCACTGAGTCTATCAGGAAGTCTGACGCCTTGTTCGTCAATCCTGAGGGGCCTAGGCAGGGAGACCGGCATCCAAGGTAACTATTGCCTCTTGGATAAAATCTACCATTCGTGAAGCCTACAAACTGCGGAATAAGCATGTTCTGTTCAGGGTTACTGCTCATTCCACCAGATCAATTGGGGCCTCTTGGGCCTATAAGAATCAGGCGTCTGCTGATCAACTGTGCAGTGCGGCCACCTGGTCCTCTGTGCACACATTCTCGAAGCACTATCGAGTTGATGTACTGGCCTCGGCTGATGCCAGCTTTGGGAGGAAGGTCCTGGAGGCAGTCTTGCCTGTTTAGGACTTTCTACTCTGTGATTCTTAGTGCTTCTTTGCTGTTGAGCCCTGTTGGCTCTAGTTCAGTGTGCTGTGTTAGTTCGGGGGTTTGTTTTTATCCCTGGTTGGTGTCAGTTGACACTTCTGTTGTTGGGCTCTATGATTAATTGGCTCATAGCAGTTCTGAGTGACTTGGGCCTTGCGCCTGGTCCTTGCCTTACTTCCCGCCTCAGGGACAGCTCAATGTTTGTACATCCCATTGTACCAGTGACCTGTATTGGACGACAGTGAAAATAGGATTTTAGTCTTACCTGTTAAATCCTTTTCACTTAGTCCATACAGGTCACTGGTCTCCCACCCTGTCAAGGGACCAAGCTTGGCTCTCCTGTGGCATTCAGTGGGGGACCTTCGGGGCATGCTCACAGGAGTCTTCCTTTTCTTCTTACCTCTGGTCAGTTTAGTGTCTCAAATCAATCTACTTGGCTCTGGCCTGAAGGCAGCTTAAGTAGGAGGGGAGGCTCCACCCCCTGCATACATTTGAATGAATGTTCCTGCCTATTAAAGGGGCGGATCGCCTCCCATTGTACCAGTGACCTGTATGGACTAAGTGAAAAGGATTTAACAGGTAAGACTAAAATCCTATTATCCCTTACCAATTATTTCTGAGCTGTTAGATTTGCAGGAACCAATCAATTGATTTAGATAAGAGGAGAGGGGAAGACAATCTTTAACACCAGTGAGAGATACCTCAGTTGATTAATGTTCCAGATATAGAATCTGTTCAAACCTCAGGGTTGAAGGTTCTAGTCCCAATAAGGGCAACTGAACCTTTTAATCCTTCCGACGTAGATAAAACTCAGTGTATCTTTCCTGGTTGCCAAAGCCCTGGAAGTAACACAGGCTAGAGACTGGCACTAGATGGCGCAGCTGGAGGTTGGAGTGTCATTCACTGAAGAAGAAGGGAGATGGGAAAAGTCTATATCCCAAGAAGAATGGAGGACAAGCCAGGGGGAATCCCAGGGAGAGAGAGGGACAGAACAATAGGATGGGAGAGCAGGCCCATGTAAAGCAAGCAAGAGAGAGAGGGAAAAGAAATTTGGTGGGCCTAAGCGTTGTCTCAGGGAATCCAAAAATTGAACCACCGCAAAGAAGACTATAGGGAGGAGAAGACAAGAGCAACCCATCAGATGTGAGGTGAAGCAAGTGCACCACGAAAAGAGGGACAGACTGAACCTAACCACTAAATCCACTCTACCACATATGTAAGTACTACAGGACACTTGCCACAGAGACTGGGAGCCTCCAGGCAGAGACAAGCAAGTCCAAGGTCACCTTGGGTAACAGGAGTGAGGAGACGCTGTGGTTGAACAGAGTGGTCGTAGTCGGATGCAAGGCCAGTAGTCAAGCCATGTGATCAGTCGTAGTGCAGAGTTGGAAAGCTGATTCGTAATCAAATATAATGCCAAGGTCAAGCCTGGTGATCAAGTCATACAGAAGAGTCAAAAGGCTTTTTCATAGTCAGATGCAATGCCAAGGTCAAGCCAGGTGATCAAGTGTATAGCAGAGTTGAAAAGCAAGATCAGGGTCAAATCCGGAAACACAATAACAAGACAGAGATACTGAACGTAACAAGCATGTAGAATGGACGTAGTAAGGTGCACAGGCTGTATTGAAAAGACCAGAAGCAAATCACAGACAAGAAGGAAAAATAAGACAGCATGAAAGTGAGGGCAAAAAAAGCATGAACCATGACACTGGTAAACTACTTTCATAACCACAACAGACTCCTGATTTGGCCATTATGAATACCTGGGCATGCCTTTGGTCTGTGTAATGCTCCAGCAGTCTTCCATTCTTTCATGAAAGACATCTTCTGGTATCTGCTACTTTCCTGTGTAATCATCCAATTCAGTAATATCCTGTTTTGATTTTGAGTACTCATGGTTATATGGTGTTGGCTGAGGGTCTGGAGTTGGATCCAGCCAATCTCTAAGCTGTAAAGCACTGACCTCTTCCTGTTGGACTTTAAGCAGTAAACACTTTTTTGGATTTGCAAGTTATTACTGGAAATTTATCAAGAACTACTTGGAAGAGATCACACTACTAATTGCCTCCATGACCTGTAAGGAAGCAACATAGTAACACTATGTTACTTCCTTACAGGCAGTCATCATTATATGATCCATCTGGATACGCAAGTAAGCATTAAGTTACTTTAATTCTAACCTCGCCAGCTAGTATATAACCAGGGGACACTCATGTAAATTATCATATTTTGAGACATTCTTTTTATGCATGTACTAGTTGAACAGCCCGTTACACGGGCCACAGTGTCACAGCCACCCGGTCGCGGGGCAGTCACGCGCAGTAGAAACTGCCCGCGCCACGGCTGATACAGAGCTGGACGCGGCGCGGGCAGTCTCTACTGAGCATGACTGCAGCACTCGCAGCAGTGTCTACTGCGCATGTCGCAGCATTACACACGATTTAGCGAATTATTATATAGGATGCCATGCCAATATCATTTTCATACCTCCCAGGTGTCCCTCTTTTAGACCCAAATCCCTGTGTCCCTCTTTCCCACCCTGCTGTCCCTCTTTTTAGGAAATCAGACTGTGTGGTGTGTATATAAGTGTATCACATTGCTCCACAGCAATAAAACTCACATTACTGTTTGTATAAATGTCAGTATATGTGTTTATAAATTAGTCTGTGTAAATAAAATACTTTGGTCTTGTTTTGAATTATTTATTAGGTTTCACAAGTAGGTGTCAATAAGTCATGAAATAGCCTAAAAATTCTTGGTAATGCCACGTCCAGCAGACACTTCCCCAGCAACACCCCCTAAAACACAAGTGTCCCTCTTTGGCAATTTGAAATGTTGGGAGGTATGCATTTTTGATATAGGTTTTAGAGTTTTAGTTAAGGGGTATTTTCAGTTATGGAGGCTTTTTGCTTAATAAATAAGTAAAATGGTTTTTTTGATACGATATGATAGAAAATATGATGTGCATATTCTCTAATCTCTTAGAGCTACTGTAATCACTGTAGTTACCCACATTAAGGGGTGTATGAGTCAAAGCGCCAGGGCATTTATTATATATTATTGTGTGACATATTTATGCGTCAGTCCCTCCTAAGACCCACATTTATAGATCTCTTGGTTGCTAGAGGCACCTACAAGCACATACTGAAGAAAGGTGTTAGAAATGTCTCTGGCACCCAAGGGATTGCTAGAGGTGTCTCCAAAAACATTTGAGCCATTGTGGTAGAGATGCCTCTAGAATCCAAAGAGTTAATGTTTTAAAATGTTTTTGGATCAGTGCCTCCTTAGACTAAAGTTTTTTGCTAGAACAGTGATGTTTTTATTTTTGTCTTACCTAGAACCAAAGTTAATTGACTGTTTGGATGCAAGAGACTTCTCGAAGCACCTTTTGAAGCCAGGTGTAAAAGATACATATAGCATCTAATTTGTTGACAATTACATGTTTTTTCACACTGACCCTTTTATGGGTCAGCCCTCCATAGAATATTGTATTGACCACTTGGTTGCTGGGCATCTGACATAAACAGTTCCTTCTGCTAGTAATGAACTCAGTCCGTGACTATAAAAACAGGGATAGAGGCTAGGGTTACCACCCAGCCGGTATTTTACCGGCGGGCCGGTAAAAAATTGGCTTCTGTCCAATGTTAAGTCTATGGAGAGAATGCCATGGCCGGAATTTTTTGTAAGAAAAGGTGGCAGCCCTAATAGAGGCACAATGATCCACTATCCTTGAATATGAAAGAACTCATTCACTCCATCTGAGTGAATGAAGATAGACTGGCAGGTGTTACATAAAGGTTTTATGAGACTTCCCCAGTGGGAATAAACAATAAGGTGCTTGCACATTTGTCATAAATGACATCTGGAGGATCCAAATCTTAACTTTGTTATGTAGACAGAGCACTGTCCAATGTGATTGCTTTGCTTAATGTACATACAAATGAATAATTTTTATTTGAATCAACAGAAATGAGCAACCTGTGGCACCCAAGCTGTTTTAGACTATAACTCTTATTATTTCATTCAAGGGTTGGCTGAGATCATGAGGCATCATGATAGCCACATGTTACTCAGCTTGTGAAAAAAGTTGGCTGTGAAGGCATGGGTTAGAGACCCACTCATTCCCTCTTCTAATCAGGCACACTATTGGATCAGGTGGAGAGAGGGAAAGGACTCCCTATTCCCACTCCCATTAATGTGTTATTCTCCTAGAATAAAGGTGCACAGTAATCCTTTCCCTGCTTTTCCAGACCAGGACCAGGTCCATTCTTAGCAGTGATGTCACTTTTGTTAAAAAAGAAAAAAAAGTCTCCTTTCACCTCATAATCTTTCTATGATATATGTTAGCATTAGTTTAGCAATTGTACTTCATCTAGATTAAGTATAGTATACCTTCCCATAATTCAACACCACAAACCAGGCTCACAGAAATGAAAGGACAGAAAATAAGGTGAACAAGGGGATGACAGGTTGAAATGCAAAAAAAAAATGGAATCTGAAAAAGTCCTTTGATAAGATACCTTCTGAAGCGTAAGCTGAAGCTGTTGAAATTTTTGGAGTAAATGAATATGTTGAAACTGAAGCTGTTGACATGGCAGAACAGGAAAGTACATTAAGCAGCGCTTAATCTGCCACCATTAAGGATTTAGTAGCTGTTGTTAAGTCAGAATTCATGTCTGAGTTACAAGAACAGCCTTCAGCTAGTTCAGCTGATGATCAAAAAAATGTGGAAGCTATTGATTGGAAAAATCCAGGAATCCAGCCAGATGCATTAAGGGCAGAGAAAGGATTGTGATTTGTGGATTAAGACCTGTAAAGGAGTTGTTGGAAATGACTACATTTATGACCACCGATTGTGAAGCACATTTAGTGAATTCCTCATATAAATAGTTGTAAAAAGGACATTAGAGATTAATAGGGGACTGGCTTGGAAGGAGTCCTACTAGCCATGCATTGTATTGTGTTAGTCGATTGGCATTTATGTCCAGCCGAGATAAAGTTGGCAGTTATGTTTGATGGAAGGAACCCCAAATGGCATGAACTATATGACCAACTACAAGAACATGAAAAGACTGTTCAGAAAAGGAAAGATGAAATATACTGGAGTTGGACAGATGTCTGTTGAAGGCCATGGCGTGGACACCAAAATACAAAGGCATTTGGAAAGAGAAACAGAGACGTTGACTGTAGCTTGAATGGTTACTTGACTTGAGTTTGTTTTTTTGTGCAAGTAATATGGCATTCATAGGAAGTTAACAGAAAACTGGAGATTTAAACAATGGGAAGTTACTTGGCTTTCCGTAGTAGATGTCTCATTATGGTGCATTGTTGGAAGAACACATAAAGTAAAGGTGCAAACACATTATTTGTTTTAGCCAACCCAAAATGAATTTATTAATATACATGGGAAACATGTTCTACACAAAATATTTATTGAAAGAGAAGCCATTTATTTTTCCTGTGATTTCTGATGCAACACCTGATATACAGCACATAGAACTAAGTGTTATTATTTTGATAGTATTCACAAAGATATGAGGACAGCGTAATGGATCATTGAAGAAGGGTTAATTTTATGTTCTGACTTTCAATAACACTGGACAGGAAATCTCAAATTATTCAATCAGAATTAAATCAACTTCAAATTGACATGAGTGACCTCAAAGGGTAAGGCTTTGAAAATGGCACCAACATTTTAGAGAAGGCAGTGGGCATGGAGTTGGTGTCAAGGATGTGATTATATAAAGATAACAAGTGAGGGGCTATTGAATTCTCCAGAATCTTATAATAATCAGAAATATGTCAGTCTGGGCCTGGGGCTTTGAGCTTTTTAAGGTCTTTGATAGTGAGGCGAATCTCACCTTTAGCTACCAGGGAGTTAAGATGTTCCTTTTTGGGATGGGAAGAGATGTGGTAGTGGTATGTTGCGTAAAAAGGAAGGCACATACCTGTGAATCGTCCGGGTGAGCAGTATAGTGCTTTTGATAGTGGTTAAGAAATTCTTTGTGTGTTTCTGTCAAAGAAGTATGAATAGTGTTGTGGTTGTCTTTGATGGAAGAAATGTTACCCATTTGTGCTTTAATAATAGAGGCCAGTAGGCGTCCCGATGTGTTTGCCTGCTTAAAGCATATGCTGTTAACATAGCAATGAGATACTGGAGCTTTCTCAAAGAGAGCCGTATTACATAGGCGTTTGGCATCGAAGTATAATTGTTTGTTCATTCAGTTACAGAGCATTTGTATGTAGTGTTAGTCCCAGTTAGGTGGTAATGCTGGGTGAGTAGTTTTTTTGTTTACAGATTTTGCATTTTTCAGTCATATTTTTTATAATATGTGCCTGCAGGACTGCTTTAGGTGCTGACCAGAAGAGGAAAGGGTCAGAGCCATGTATATGGTTGTCTTTGAGATACAGCTGCCCTAAGCGAGTTTCTAAAATGTTGGTTTTTGGCCAGGTAGTGAGGCATTTTCCAGTTCGCAGAAAATGTGGGGTGTGACTAGAGGGAAAGTTATCTCAATAGGTGCATGGACCCAAATAACAATGTAATGAATACTTGCATGCGTACCTAGGAAAACTAATCGAGCTGACTGGAGGATTAGTTTGCATGACACATTGACCTCCTCTATTATTATTTTTTTAACATAATTAGAGCATAGTGCTTGACCTATTTCTTCTCACCCTTCCTCTTTCAGTAACACTTCTTTAAATTATTAACTTTAATCTGTTCAAGTGACTGTTACGTATAATAAAAAAAAATTTATGTTTCTTAACTCATTGAATCCACAGGCAAATATTCGCTCATATGATGCAGCAAATACAGTGTGCTTTATCTTTATTTAATTCAAAGCCTTATGACGTGAAGTTGCAGCAGGGCTGGACAACAGAGGTAAGATGGGTGCTGGAACTGTCCTGCTTCACAGCACTGTTCAAATTACTAAGACACACAGTGTTCTTCTTTTGTTCCTTCTCTAGCTGTTCTTCTAAGAAACATTTAATTGTAACCCGTTTCTTAACCATTTTTTCAACTTCTATATCAAAGTTAGCATTTTTTTTCTGAAACTATTCTACTTTCTATTCTACTTTCGTAGGCTAGTCTGTTAGCTCTTAGGCAGTCTTCTCATGACCCCTGCTGGATACAAGCTGCAAATAAGCAATATTTTATTTTGCATAATCCAGTACTCAGAAAAATGCAATTTACAGTAGAAACTAAAATCCAAAAAGCTGAATTCTGTAGTAAAATGAAAAGCAGTTGATTTAGACTTTGAGTGTGACTTGCATCCAATGCATAGCTTCACAATGAGCTAGACTCTCTACTGAGTTTAATGATATTGTGAATCCCATTGATAAATTGTTATACCATTCAGACTCAGTTCAAATTAAAGATCAACTGTCTTCTTCTATATATTGGAGCACTTACTACCTCTGATTTGACATTTGTTGCCCCCAAAACAATCCTGTCAGCTTTTTTTTTTTTTTTTTTTTGCAGGGCAAAACTGATCCCCTTTCAGTGAGTGCTGGACTAAACCTGTAGCTTAAACCACAGACTTAATTTGTTACATTGGTGTTCTTCATAAACTCCCAAATACCATATGCACAAAGTGGAATAATTCTTGAGCAAATGAACTGTACCACTGGGGATAAAAAAATGTCAAAATTACAGTTGAAATGGGCCTTTTTGTGCCAATGGCCATTAGTGTCAGTATTGGAAATCCAAACACCTGGAGAGTATGGGAGCAGCAGCTGATGAAACCTGGAGATTGAAGTGAGAGACTACGTTTCACAGTTCAGTTTTACCCTCGATCTGCTCTCTGGTGATCTACCAGTGCTATCGCCACAATAATTACATTTTAACTTCATATTAGGACTGCATACATAGGTGAATCAAATTTGTAAAGGGCAAATGTCAGAACTAATACTTTATGTGACCTGCAAATAGCTCTCACTATCATTTTTATTAATGTTATGTTATAGTTTATGAACTATTTAGTTTTATTTCCTAATTCCTGGTAGGAAATGGTAATTGGGAGGGAGCCGTGACATTGGGAGGCAGCCGTGGGATTGGGACAGCGGGGTCAAATGCAAGAATGCTGCCCCAATGTCACTGCTGCCTGTCACATGTGTGCATTAAATCTGTGGTAGTGCCCTTTCAAGAGATCCTGACAGGGCAACCAATTTACACTACAGAGGAGTTCCAGGAACAGGGGAATCAGGCAGTGAATGCTGCCCGCTGCAAGACCGAAGCAGTCAGTTTTAGCCTTTCTCACGGTGAGCCTGTATGTGTGATCGCTCACACATATCAGCTCTCCAAACACCTTTTTTTTTAAAAAGTCCTTGGTCCTCCTGTGCAGACAACCCCTGGAATGCCAGTCCTTAAGGAATTAACCTCATTGGGCCTCATCACTGATATGCAGCCATTCTCTTTTGGTACCTGTGATCAAGGGGTCTATGTCTGAAAAAATATCCTTCACACTCACATTTTTTCAAAGTCTTTGTTGAAAAAAATAGCACCCTAATTTGGGTCTTGCAGCATACCAATGTGCCATGGCACCCTGATTGAGAACAAATGATGTAAGCACTTGTGAGTAGGGGGCCCACATCTGGATTCCCCCATTACCCTTAGAGTGATCAACTCCAAGAGCAATTTACATATGCAAAAAAAACAATAACTCAGAGATGCTCAACTGGGTTTATAAAAGTGCAAAAGTGTGTAGTCTGATCATTAGGGCCTTCATCAGTGAAGTACAGTTACTCTCTATAGGCACCTGTGAGTAAGGGTCCACATCAGGATTCCCCATTTCCCTTATGTAACCAAGCCCAAGAGCAGTTTCCTTTACAAACAATTGGTTAAAGATCCTCAACTGGGATTATGTACCTGCAAGGGTATGCAACCAGGTCATTAGGGCATGTGCTTCTTACCTAGGATGCAATATCTTATAGCACAGAGGTGCCCTACACAAAAAAAAATATTATGAGGCATATCGTACTGGCCTTGCCAAGATGGCAGTCTAACTGCCAGCTGGTTCCTCTCTAGGCAAGAGATGTGATGTATAGCTGCACTCTCTAAGTGTTATGCTTTAGCTGGCTGGCTGTCAGTCTTGTCTGGCTCCTCCTCCGCTGCATGGCAATTGGGGAGTCAGACATTATCAGCTAGCCTGCCCTTGTCTCGGTGCTCGATTATTCGTGCTCCATACATGGGCTGGCGGTAAGCTTGGGTCTTGCAATCCTCACATACCGCTTTTGGCCGTTCCTTCTCCCGTTGTCTCTTGCGTCTCCAGCCCTCCTGATGTCCCAGATGTCCTCGGTAAGTCTGGCTTCTGACCTCCGCTTCCTTCCTTCTCGCTCCAGTGCCTTGGCTGGCTCTGCCCCTCTTCTCCCTGGGTCCGGCTTTCTCCCCTTTCCTGACGGCCACAGGTCTCCTTCCCCCGCTGCGGGTGCCTTTCTCACTTCGGGCTGCTCGGCAGTTGGGAGAACGGGGTTGGTTAACCCTTTGGTTACCGGATCTCCCTGGCTGGCGTACTCCCGTCACTTGGTTCCCATCCTAGGCTGCCGTCTGAGTCTGCTCCGCTCAGGGGCGGGTTCCTTTCTCTGCCTCTTGCTCAGTTCAGGGTTGGTCCCGGGCTTGGCGGGTGTGTGCGCCCTGTGTGGGGATCGCTTGGGGCGCTCCTTCCCTCCGGTTCTGGGACTAGGCTGGGAGTGAGCCGGTCAGGGTGAGTTGGTGCTCCTGGTTCCCCCTCTCTCCCATCGCTTGGCGCTTTGGGTGGTTGTGCACCTTCCTTTTTCTTTCTCCAGTGGGGCCTTGGTAGATCTGTGGGCTGTCTGGGGCTAGGAAGAGGGGTGTCTGGTGGTGGGCTCCTGGGAGTTGTTGGGGGTTTCCCTGGCCTCTTGGCTTCTGTGTTGCATCCCTCCCTCATTCTTGGAGAGGAAGTGATTGGTTCTGAGGCAGGTTCAGTTTGGGTCAGTATCTGTCTGGGTTGGGCTTCCTCTGTCTTAGTGTGTCCGTTTTCCCCCTTGTTTTCCCGTTCCTGTTTTTGGGAAAGTTTGTCTTCCGGTGACCCTGATCCTGGTTGTTTGAGCTACTGTTCTCTGCATTTGGATCCAGCGTAGTTCTTAGGAAGTTCTGATATACAGTGTGTACTTACCCCTATCCTGGTCTCGGTCCTGGCTCAACTGGGATCGGACATCTGGCTTCGCAGCCAGCAACTTTAACCTCGGCTTCGGCCGCAGCAAAGGGATAGGTACAGCTGTCAACATTCCCGAGCATCACACCCAAGCGCCACACTCTAGCAACACCCAGAACTTCCGAAGATTGTATCCACCTACAGCCATCTTCGCTCCCGAACATCGCATGCTAGCGGCGAACCCTAGCATTCCTCTGAACTTCCTAAGTTCTCTCCAGATATTGCTGTCAAGGATCTATTCCACCTTCCGCTGCCTACGCCTCCAAGCATCGCTCTCCAGCGTCGCTCGCTAGCTTCATCCTGACAGCTTCTTCCTGGAAGTGAGGAGTATTCTTGACAGAATAATCGAGCCACTCTATGGATCCAGCAGAGATTTCCCTATCATCTCTAGACAAGATCATCAGGAAGAAATCTTAGCCTCTCACGACAAGCACCTTAGAAATTTAGACCAGAAGATGGATGCGGTCTTGGAATTGTTAAGGAATATGTCTTCTCAACCAGCCACTCCTGCTCCTACCCCCGTGGCTACGAATTTTGGTCCGGGAGCTGTTGGGTCTGAAGAATCTAGGCTGTCATCCGTTCCTAAACTTCCTCTTCCTGAACGTTATTCTAGCAACCCTATGGAATGCAGAGGCTTTATTAATCAATGTTTGCTACAATTCAATGTTCAGCCGCAATGTTTCAGTACCCAATCTTCCCAGGTATCCTTTATTCTATCCTTACTGAAAGGCAAAGCACTGGCCTGGGCGTCTCCGTTGATTGAACAGAATTCACCTTTGCTACAAAATTTGGACGAATTTCTCAAAGCCTTCCGACTGGTGTTCGATCTTCCAGGTCGGAGACAGACAGCAGAAGCCTTCTTGCTGGAATTACATCAAGGATCTCAGCCAGTCAATTCTTACGCCATTGAGTTTCGGACTTTAGCCTACGAGACAGATTGGGGGCAAGGAGCACTGAAGGCAGCCTTCAGAAGAGGATTAAATGAGAAGATTAAGGATGCTTTAAGCAACAGAGATATTCCTGAGACCCTGGAAGAGTTTATAGCCCTGTGTCTAGAAATTGATAGACGTCTCTCCGAAAGACAGTTGGAAAGGGATCTTAGCAGACGTCCTCGATTTTTCCCACCCACCCACCCTGTCTCCTCCAGCACCAACAATACTGAGGTGCCTATGGAGATCTGTGAGGTATCGAAACTTTCCAATTCCAAGAAACTTCGACGAAGGTCGTTAGGCCTTTGCCTATACTGTGGGGCCAAGGGCCATTTTCTCCGCCAATTTCCTACTGGACCTCAGCAGGGAAACTCTTCGACTTGGGTCTTGTGGGAGGTAAGTCCCTAAGTCTCATTGAGAACCTCCCCTCGGATTCTGCTAGACTCATGGTCCCTGTCTGCCTTAGATGGGCAGCTACCTCAGTTTTCACTATGGCATTCATTGATTCTGGGGCTGCTGGAATATTTATTGATCAGACCTGGGCTAAGCTGCATGGGATTCCTTGTCGCCCTAAACGAATTCCCATGTTAATTTCTGCGATTGATGGCAGCCCGTTGGGGAAGGGTCTGGTAGTGGAAGAAACTATTGCTATCCAGATGGACACCGGAATTTTACATTCGGAACTGATTATCTTTGATGTCATCTCCACCCCTACGACTCCAGTTATTCTGGGGTTACCATGGTTAAGGATTCATAATCCTGGATTTGATTGGCGTACTGGCCAAATATGTGTGTGTGTTCACATTGTTTCCAGTCCTGCCTCCGTAAAGTTTGGCCTAGACCTCAGACGATGGCTAGCATATCTATGTCCACAATTCACAAGATTTCAGAACCCTACAGGTCCTTCCAAGATGTATTTTCCATTAGTCAGATTCAACATCTTCCTCCTCATCGCTCTTCTGATTGTGCCATTGAGCTTCTACCCGGCACCATTCCTCCTAAGGGTCGTACGTTCCTGGTGTCCCCTGCTGAGATCCAAGCCTTATCTAATTATATTAAAGACAATCTTGCGAGAGGGTTCATTCGTCCTTCATCCTCTCCGGCCGGAGCAGGGTTCTTTTTTGTACAAAAGAAAGATGGGTCCCTCCGCCCATGTATTGACTATAGGGGATTAAAAACAAGATTACGGTTAAGAACAGTTATCCCCTACCATTGATCGCGGAATTATTCTAACAACTTAAAGATGCCGTCATTTTCTGTAAGATTGACCTTCAAGAAGCTTATAATCTTATCAGGATTCATTCGGGGGATGAGTGGAAGAAGGCTTTTAAAACTAAATATGGCCACTATGAATATCTTGTTATGCCCTTTGGGCTTTGCAATGCCCCAGCGACATTCCAAGAGTTTATTAACAATATCTTCAGGGACATATTACTTTCCTATGTGATCATCTATCTAGATGATATTCTGATTTACTCTTCCAGCCTCTCGCAGCACCGGGTTCATGTGAAGGAAGTACTTACCCGTCTCCGGGATCATCAGCTATTTGCCAACCTGGATAAGTGTGAGTTTGAAAAGACTCAAATTGCATTTTTGGGATATGTTATCTCCAAGAAGGGGCTGGAAATGGATCCTGAAAAAGTCAAGGCAGTCACGCATTGGCCTATTCCTTTAGATACCCGGCTATTCAAAGGTTTATTGGATTTGCCAACTATTATAGAAAATGTATTCGGAATTTTTCTCACATCATTGCCCCTATTACGGCTCTGACTAGGTCCGGAGCTGATCCTAGTCACTGGCCGGCTCCTGCCATAGAAGCATTTGAAAGATTAAAATAGCCTTTACTACGGCTCCTATCCTACGATTTCTAGACCCCTCCAGACAGTTTATCCTGGAAGTGGATGCGTCGGAACAAGCTGCAGGGGCGGTTTTATCTCAGCGCCATCCCAGTACGGCCAGAATTCACCCGTATTCATTCTTCTCCAAAAGATTCTTGGAGGCAGAACGCAATTATGACGTTGGCAACAGAGAACTCCTTGCTATCAAACTAGCACTTGAAGAATGGAGACACCTTTTGAAAGGTGCTACTTTGCCTGTCCTTATTTTGACTGACCATAAAAATCTTCAGTTTTTGGAATCAGCCAAACGTCTTAATCCTAGGCAGGCCAGGTGGGCATAGTTTTTTTACTCACTTCAATTTCATTATTTCTTATCGCCCTGGATCAAAGAACATAAAGGCGGATGCCTTATCTAGGCAATTTGAACCCAGTCCTCCCTCGGTGCCGGAACCCATTCTTCCACCCGACTGTTTTCTTGCCTCTTTGTCCTCATCCACCTTGGACAAGATAAAGGCGCTTCAAAAGACGAGAGCACCACTTCAACCTGCCAATACCTTGTTTGTTCCTCCCCGTTTCAGAGTGGAACTCCTGGCATGGTCTCATGCTTCCATTGCTGCTGGTCACCCGGGGATCAAGAAAACATTGGAATTACTGGCATGTCAATTTTGGTGGCCTTCCATGAGGGCGGATGTCCACGACTTTGTAACAGCTTGTCAAGCTTGTGCTCGCCATAAGACTCCTCGACACCGCCCAGCGGGACTCTTGTGTCCGCTTCCGATACCCTCATCCCCATGGACCCATCTGGCCATGGATTTTGTGGTGGACCTCCCTGTGTACAAAGGTTGCACCACGATTGTGGTAGTGGTTGATAGGTTCTCCAGACAGGGTCATTTTGTGGCTCTTCCTAAGTTACCTTCAGCCCCTGAATTGGTTCCTATCTTCATTAAAGAGATTTTTTGCCTACATGGATCTCCTTCACATATTGTTTCTGATAGAGTAGTCCAATTTGTCTCTAAATTTTGGAAAGCATTCTGCAATCATTTAGGCATTACCCTACAATGGTCTACGGCCTATCATCCTCAAACCAATGGACAGTGCGAACGCACTAACCAATCGTTGGAGCTCTTTCTTTGACTCTTCATGTCAGCTAATCTTGATAACTAGGTTGATTTGTTGCCTTTTGCGGAATTTGCTTTTAATAATCGACTACATGAGTCGTTACAATGTTCTCCTTTTTTCACGGCCTTGGGATATAACCCAAGCATGTTGCCTTGGGGTACACCTACTGATGTTCCAGCAGTAGATAATGTCATAAACAATTTGCATTCTCACTGGTCCTTCATCCAGACTCAGTTGACTAAAGCCTCTGCCATGCAAAAGAAAGCTGCTGATCGCCACCGGATTTCCGGCCCTAGATAACGGCCAGGTGATTTAGTCTGGCTCTCTACAAAAAATCTTCGACTCAAAATTCCATCTTTAAAATTTGGTCCTAGGTTTGTGGGCCCTTATAGAATTATGAAGTGTCTTTCTCCAGTGACTGTTTCTTTGGCCTTACCTACTAATTGGCGTATTCCACAAACTTTTCATGTCTCTCTACTAAAGAAAGTTATCACTAATAGATTTTTGAAGGTTTCTCGTCCCCCTCCACCCATACGGGTTCAAGGTGAATTAGAATTAAAGGTTCAGAAAATATTGGATTCCCGTAAAGTGGGCCGATCCATCCAGTATCTGGTCGATTGGAAGGGCTATGGTCCCGAGGATTGGTCTTGGGTGGCTGCCCGGAACGTCCATGCTCCAGCCTTTGTCCAAGCTTTTCATCAGGCTTTTCCAGATAAGCCTGGTCGCCCGGTGGTCTCCTCTTTAGGGGAGGGGTAGTGTTATGCTTTAGCTGGCCGGCTGTCAGTCTTGTCTGGCTCCTCCTCCGCTGCATGGCAATTGGGGAGTCAGACATTATCAGCTAGCCTTCCCTTGTCTCGGTGCTCGATTATTCGTGCTCCGTACATGGGCTGGCGGTACGCTTGGGTCTTGCGATCCTCACGTACCACTTTTGGCCGTTCCTTCTCCCGTTGTCTCTTGCATCTCCAGCCCTCCTGATGTCCCAGATGTCCTTGGTAAGTCTGGCTTCTGACCTCCGCTTCCTTCCCTCTCACTCCAGTGCCTTGGCTGGCTCTGCCCCTCTTCTCCCTGGGCCCGGCTTTCTCCCCTTTCCTGGCGGCCACAGGTCTCCTTCCCCCGCTGCGGTTGCCTTTCTCACTTCGGGCCACTCGGCGGCTTTCTGGCGTACTCCCGTCACTTGGTTCCCGTCCTCGACTGCCGCCTGAGTCTGTTCCGCTCAGGGGCGGGTTCCTTTCTCTGCCTCTTGCTCAGTTCATGGTTGGTCCCGGGCTTGGCGGGTGTGTGCGCCCTGTGTGGAGATCGCTTGGGGTGCTCCTTCCCTCCGGTTCTGGGACTAGGCTGGGAGTGAGCCGGTCAGGATGAGTTGGTGCTCCTGGTTCCCCCCTCTCTCCCATCGCTTGGCGCTCTGGGTGGTTGTGCACCTTCCTTTTTCTTTCTCCGGTGGGGCCTTGGTAGATCTGTGGGCTGTCTGGGGCCAGGAAGAGGGGTGTCTGGTGGTGGGCTCCCGGGAGTTGTTGGGGGTTTCCCTGGCCTCTTGACTTCTGTGTTGCATCCCTCCCTCATTCTTGGAGAGGAGGTGATTGGTTCTGAGGCAGGTGGTCTTTCCCCTCTTATCTTGGGGCCAGGCAGGTTCCGTTTGGGTCAGTATCGGTCTGGGTGTCTGGGTTGGGCTTCCTCTGTCTTAGTGTGTCCGTTTTCCCCCTTGTTTTCCCATTCCTGTTTTTGGGAAAGTTTGTCTTCTGGTGACCCTGATCCTGGTTGTTTGAGCTACTGTTCTCTGCATCTGGATCCAGCGTAGTTCTTAGGAAGTTCTGATATACAGTGTGTGTACTTACCCCTATCCTGGACTGGGTCCTGGCTCAACTGGGATCGGACATCTGGCTTCACGTCCAGCAACTTTAACCTCGGCTTCGGCCGCAGCAAAGGGATAGGTACAGCTGTCAACGTTCCCCAGCATCGCACCCAAGCGCCACACTCTAGCAACACCCAGAACTTCAGAAGATTGTATCCACCTACAGCCATCTTCGCTCCCGAGCATCGCACGCTAGCGTCGAACCCTATCATTCCTCTGAACTTCCTAAGTTCTCTCCAGATATTGCTGTCAAGGATCTATTCCACCTTCCGCTGTCTACGCCTACAAGCATCGCTCTCCAGCGTCGCTCGCTAGCTTCATCCTGACAGCTTCTTCCTGGAAGTGAGGAGTATTCTTGACAGAGTATTCTTGACACTAAGCACCTGTGAGCAGGGAGTCCACATCTGGATTCCCCCATTACCCTGAGGGTGACCAACTCCAAGAGCAGCTTACTTCCTATAACAAAAAGTCCTACAATGGGTCGCTCACTGTGTGCATAACCGCACATGTTCAGTAGGGACTCGCAGATCTGACTGATCTGGAGCGGAGAGCTCCAGAAGGCTGACAGCATGTCTGTGCTCCTGGCACCTCCGCTGCTGCCCCGGAGCAGGGAGCACAGACAGGCTGTGAGCTATCCGGAGCTCCCTGCTCCGGATCAACCTGTGTATATGGGCTTTGTAACTAGTATGTAAAGAATTGGTTAGAGATGCTTAGTTGTGATTGTAATCAAACCTAGACAAAGATATCAGCCTTAAAGTCACTCTGTCACTTTCTTTTCTCTTCCCTTTCTCTCTCAGTGAGCAGGGGGTCCGCGTCTGCATTTCTCTTAGGGTAACCAACCCCAAAAGTCAATTAAGATATGCAAAAAATTGGTCAGAGATATTCAACTGGGATTATAAAACTGCAGAGGCATGCAACCAGCTCATTAAGACCTTTATCATTGTCTCAGCCTAATTAGGCTTTATCACTGGGGTACAGCTACTCTTTCTAGGCAAATTTCCAGCACTTAAGTATTGAGTGTTTGTGGCAAAAAGGGCAATCAATAAATAAATAAGTGAAAAAAATCATGTAATTAACCTTGAAAAATATGCACAGTGAAAAATAGATAAAATAGTGCCAGTTAAGGCCCCAGCCTTCCAGCTAGGAATTATAAAAAATCTTCACTGCTTGCCAGAAGACCAAGGCAGAAAAAAAACCTCCTTGGTGTCTGTGCTCATGCTTTTTAAGATGCTTGTGTCCTGGTTCATGTGCTCTGTGAAACAACAAGTATGTTGGTGCACTTCAGGCTTACCTGGCGTCTGTGCAGCATGCTACCCCTGAGCAGGCATCTGCCACCTACCTGAGCAGGTACTACACTTGATCTTGGCCAAAAGGCCAACATCACACAAATGCCTTATTAGGTCTCATTACTAAGATACAGCTACTCTTTCTATACACCTGCAAGCAAAGGGTCTGCATCCCCATTACCCTTAGGGTGCCCAACCCCAAGAGCAAATTTCCCATGCAAACATTTGGTTATCAGTGCTCAGCTGGAAATACAAACCTGTTCGTGTATGCAACCAGTGTCCTTTACACAGTTCATTTCTGAGAAAAGCAGTCTGCCACATATAAAGTTCAGCCTCCCCAGTGAAGTACAGCTGCTGTCTCTATACACCTGTGAGCAAAGGGTCTATTTCTGGATTCTCCTATTACCCTTAGGGTTACCAACCCCAAGAGCAATTTACATATGCAGAGCATTGGTAAGAGAGATGTTAAGCTGGTATTATGAACCTGCAAGAGTATGCAACCAGGTCATTAGAACAAGTTCTTTTTACCCCGGTTGCAGTGTCTTTTATCTCACAAGTTCCATACACTGAGAAGAAATATTCTGAAACATATCATACTGGTCCCACAAATATGACAATTCCTCCCTGAAAAGAGAAGCAATCTAGCCTTGTCATACATTTCAGCCCTATTGGGCTTCACCATGAGATGCATCTGCGCTGTGAGCAGGGGTGTCCATGTCAGAATTCCACCATTACTCTTAGGATGCTAACCCCAAGAGCAATTTATACATGCAAAAAAAGGTCAGCGATAATCAACTGGAATTAGGAACCTGCATGTGTGCGTATGTATGTATGTGTGTATATATATATATATATATATATATATATATATATAATCAGATTATTAGGGCCTTTATCCATGAAGTACAGCTCTCTAGGCACCTGTGAGCAAGCTTCCACATCTGGATTCCCCATTGCCCTTAGGGAGACTAACCCTAAGAGCAATTTACTTATGCAAAGAATTGGTTAGAGATGCTCAACTGAGCATCTCTATCTGCAAGGAATGGTATGCAACCAGCTCATTAGGACATGTTACCTTTACCCAGGGTACAAGCGTTTTCAGCTCACAAGTGCCATATACAAAGAAAAAGTATTCTAAAGCAAATCATAGTGGTCCTGCTGCTCAGATGACAGGCCAGATCAAAATGCCAGACAATTTCACTCAACACAAGAATCAACCAACACCAGGCAAGTGTCTCAACCTTATTGGCTTTATTAATAAGCTACAGATACTCTCTTTATACACCTGTGAGTAAAGGGTCCACATCAGGATTAGGGTGACCAACCCCAACAGCAATTTACATTTGCAAATTATTGATCAGAGAAATGCTCAACTAGGATTATAAACCTGATAGGGTAGACAACCAGTTCATTAGGCCAAGTGTCCTTTGCCCTGAGTGTAATCTCTTTTAGCTCACAAGTGTGAAACACAGAGAATATGCATTCTGAAGCACATTATACTGGTCCTGCCAAAACAAAAGTCCAGCCATAAAATGCCCAACAATCTCTCTCTGAATGAAAGACAGAGCCAATCCTTTTGGCATCTGTAAGTAGGGGGGTCCACATCTTGATTCTCTATTACCCTTAGAGTGACCAACCCCAAAAGCGATTTACCTATGCAAAAAATTCTCAACTGGGATTATGAAGCTTCAAGGGTATTCATCCGGTCATTAAGACAAGTGCTGTTTACCCAGGGTACAATGTCTTTTAACTCACAACAGTCACCAAGATGAGGTGACAGGGAATTGCAATTAGCCAAAAGGGAAAGGTTTTGAGTATATACATTAGACTCTTTCGCCTCATGGTTTGAATGAACAGTTTAGCCTCATCAGTTATATATGATAACAAGATTGTCATGTTGTGCCTGTAAAGTATTATTTGGGAGTATCAATTTTTAGGATTGGGCTTTTGATGTATTAAGATGGCAATACAGAATGTTTGGCTGAAGTTATCGCCTGTGGTCGCTATGGTGACCAAACAGGTGCAGACTCCACGCCACGCTCAAATTAGAGTCTTATTTATACGATGGAGGGGAAGTATTCTGTAAAATGTTGGTCCCTGATGAAAGTCCCAGAGTAGACTGAAATGTCGGACATATTGATGCTTTTAATGTTTGGCAAGAAAAGTCAAGTTGAATTATTCAAGGTGAATGCTCGGCTGTTTTGTGATGTTTTAACTTGCAAGTGCCATACACAGTCAAGAAATAGAAATATTCTGAAGCATGTCATACTGGCGTTACCAAGCTGACAGGCCAACCACAAAATGCCAGACAATTTCTCTCTGAAGAAAAGAAACAATAAAAACCAGGCATACTTGCCAGCCTTATATGGCCTCACAGTGACCTGCAGTTGAACCTGTGAACAGGAAGTCCACATTAAGAATCCCATATTACCCTTAAGGTGACCAAACCCAAAAGCAATTTGCAAATGCAGCAAATTGGTCAGACATGCTCAAATGGGATTATAAACCTGTAGCGGTATGGAGCTAGCTTATTAGAACCTTCATCAGTGAAGTACAGTCAGTCTCTCTCAGTAGCATGAGTGTCCTTTACTGAGGGTGCAAGCTCTTTCAGTTCACAAGTGCCATATAAAAGAAAAAATATTCTGAAGCCATATCATACTGGTCCTGATCAGATGACTGTCCATCTCAAAATGCCAGACAATTTGTCTCTGAACAATAGGTAAAGAATTCTCCAACCCTAGACAAGTGTCTGCATCTTAATAGGCATTAGCAACTGTGAGTAAAGGTTATACATCTGGATTCCCCATTTCCCTTAGGTAAGAGCAATTACCTCTACAAAGAATTAATCAGAGTTGTTCAGCTGGGATTACAAACCTGTAAAAGTGCATCTCCTGTTCTTTCAAGCAAGTGTCCTTTACCCAGGGTGCAGTCATTTTTAACATATCACACTGGGCCCGCCATTATGACAATCTCTGAACAAGCAAAGCAGCCAACCTCCTCCACATAGTTTAGCCTCATTGCACTTCATCAGTGATGTGCAGCTATTCTCTCTAATTAACTGTGAGCAAGGAGTCAATGTCCAGATTCCCCCATTAGCCTTAGGATGACAAATACCAAGAACGATTTACTTATATATATCACTCACAAGTGCCATACACAGAGAAGAAATATTCTGAAGCATATCATACTGGTCCAGCCCCCATGGGGCAGGACATTAGCTCTAAAGAGCCGGATGTATACACTTCCCGGTTCATAATTCCAGTTGAGTATCTCTCTGAACTATACTTTTGTGCATGTAAATTGCTCTTGGGGTTGGTACCCCTAAAGGTAATGGGGGAATCTAGACATGGACCCCTTGCTCACAAGTGGATAGTGAAAGCAGAAATATTTTTTCTTTTCTGGTGAGGTCTAAGATGGTCAAAAGTATGGCAAGTGTTGATTGGTTTTGCTTGCTCAGAGAGAATGTGTCTGGTATTTTGTGGCTTGAGTGCCATTTTGGCAAGACCAGTATGGTTTGTTGCAGAATTTTTAGGTATGGCACTTATCAGCTAAACATGACTGATGCCTGAGCAGTAGGGATGGGTGACATTTTTTGTGCCAGAAGAGAAACACCAAAGAAGCTGGAACTTCCATGTGAAAAATGCCAATTTTCTGCCTATCTCATTGCATTGAAATCAGTGGTAAGACTAAATTTCTGCCCCACTTGGAAAGTTTTACTTAATTTCCAACAAGGGTGATATAGAAGGGGTGTCAGGATTCCACACCATGTCATTATTTGTTTGTCAGAGATAAAGAAATCACCATATTTTTGAGCTAGTTAAGATAGGCAAATAAATTGAAGCTGTATTGCAGTTTAGGAAGTATTTTGGGTGGATAATTTGTTCTCTATGTGAGGGGAGTCTAGGGGACTCTGGTGTAGACTCTGTCTACTCCTGGGATATGAAGAGTGGTGAGAGCCAGCCTCCACGCAAGTGAATTGGACCATATAGCCACACTTCTGCTGCCTCCCTGGTAGATGACATAGGCCACTGTCATTGCATAGTTGGACTGGATCCACACAGACCAAAGCTGCAAGGCTAGGCAAATTATCAGAAGCTTCAGGACATTGATGGACAGAAGATGCTCCAAACTGGACCAAAGACCCTGAGTGATCTGAGGGCCTAAAGTGTCACCCCAGCCTGTCAGGCTGGCATCTGTTGTGACTATAACCCAAACTGGAATAATGGCCATCCCAGCGATAGATGGACCCTCTGCAGCCTTCATCCAGTTGGACAGGGACATGACACAGGAGAGATGACACTGTTGCCTGGACCAGTTGCTAAGAATTTCCAGCTGCAGCTTCCACTTATAGAAATGAGCAAACGGCACTGCCTTAGATTAGAAACCAGATAATGCAGCACCTTCATGAAGTCACTCACCTTTGCAGACAAAAGCACAGTCTGATACACCCAGTGATATGAGGACAAAAATATTGTCTTCTAGTAGAAACACCTACCCCAAAAGGGGGTTTAATCTCAAACTGAGAAAGTGAAGGACCTGGGACGAAACCAGAGATTATTTCTTGAAATTCAGACCCCAAACCTTTTGCTCCAGAACATACACACAAATCTGAATCTGAAGGACTAAAGTATTCTCTGAAGGGGCCTTCAGTAAATGGCCAAAGAAATGCCTAGTGTGCGTTTGTGAGCGGCCAGAGCTGTCATGAAATCAGAGAGGTCCCTAGTTAGTGTATGCAAGCAGCCAGAGCTGTCATGACCCTTGTAAATATCTGCTGAGTGAGGGCTAGCCCAAAGGGAGAGAGCCAACACTGAAAATGACTGTCTTGGAAGGCAAACCGCTGGAAATGATGATGATCTGTATGATTGGGAGCATGTAGATAAATATCCTTTATGTCTAGATAAAACAGAAATTCTCCTGGACACATGTGGCAATAACGGAGTGCAAGGACTCCATCTTGGATTAAGGAAGTCCAGAATAGGATGGTATCCACAGTCTTTTTTTGTGAACTATGAAAATGTTGTAATAGAATCCCATGAAAGTTATAGTAATGTTTCACAAAAACAGCAGCTCCAATTAATCTTCATATTATTTGGGCCATGGAAAATGTTATTTCAGTACGGTCAGAGTTGTAGTTAAAGAGTAATTTAATGATAAAGTATCCCCTTCTCGCCCCTTTTATCTAGTGTAAGCCACTCCCCTCAGATGAGCGTACAGCTTACAGCAAGGGACAATCTTCTTACTGAGAGCATAAGGAAAACCCTGCCCCCCCTTGACAGGTTTTTCAGGGTTTTCATTATGCTCACTGAAGATTGTCCCTCTCTGTGATCCATCAGGACAGTCTTGCTGCTCTGAGGTGAGCAGTGTTACATCAGTAAAAGGGGCAGGAGACTGATACTTTATAATACATTTACTCTTGAACTACAACTCAGACAGTATTGAAATAACGCTTTCCATGGCCCAAACACTATGAAGATTAATTGGAGCTGCTTTTATAGTGAAACATTACTATCCCTTTAACCTTTCTTGAGAAGGAACAGGTACCAAAACCTGCATGTCTAGCAGTGAAAAGACTGCGTCAAAGAATAGACGACTCTCCACTGGATAGCGAGGAACTCTGGAATTGAAGAAATGAAAGGAAGAAAGTGACTTGAAGTCTATGAGTAACCTTTTGAAATTATCCACAAAGGCCACTGGTCTGCTGTGGACCCCTCCACCCCCACCCCCAGCATGCTCTGTGCAGGCTCATATCAAGGTCCACTGCTCCTATCAGGGTCTCAGTTTGAGCAGGGGGTATTATTATTGTTCTTTATTTATTCAGTGCCAACCGCAGAGCTGTACAATAGGGATAAAGCTTAACCAGTAAAGAACCAATGGGCTATGTGAGCATTCGCACCTTAAACGGTTTAAGATTGGTGGCTATACTGAAGAGAGTTGATGGGTGAGGTTTGGTGTGCTTGCGGTATGAGAGAGAGACTGAGACTGTTTGGAAGTGGTTGGGGATTTAATGCGGTGGTAGTTTAGGAAATAGGAATTTGAGTTTGTAGCGTTTGGGTCTCTGCAGATACTGGTACAGGGGTTCTGGGTGATATGGTGTGTGAGCTAGTTTCTCCCTGATTCGGTCACTACAAATTGAAAATACTGTATACCATTCCTCATCCCTCAAAATTCTTCCCTTCCTACATTCCTCCCTCAATCTTCTTCCTCCCTCCATTCTCCCAAAATATGTCCATCTCATTGTGAAGCAATGTGCTGGATAATATATCTCTAGCAGCCAAGGGGTTAAAAAGTTATACTTGTCACGTATCTCATGATTACTGATGGCAGCACTGATCGTGTGGAATTATGTTAACAAGAGAAAAACAATCAACATAAACATTTTATGGGAACTTGCAGTTGTAATATGTCCTAGCTTGTTTCCGAAACCATATCAGTTTTCAAAATGTCACTTTAAATAAAGCATATTCAAAATCTATGGTTTTATAATAGTCTCCATCAGATTTAGTAATTGCTACATATTAATAGGACAAAGGCATAAACCCAATTATATGGAACCAAATATTTTAACCGATCACCCTGTATGCTGCTCTTGACAGACTTACATGATTAAAGTGAACCTGTCACCTTAATGACCGCCTTTACGTGCCAGTACAGTACAGGCACGTCAGTAGTCCTTAAGAGATTGAGTTTAATTTTAAAGTGGAACTTTCAAGTTTGCATGTTTGAAAACTGCAATAAAAACTGCCTACTTATCATGTTAATCAAAAGGCTAGCAAATGTTTATTTTAGGAGAAACTTACACTTCTTGTTTCTGGGCAAAGTGAAACTAAACACTTCCTGGTACTGCACAAAGCTTAATTAGCATATGAAATGTCATTGAAATAGTCATTAGTATATGACGCACTTTGGAAAAGGCTTCAGTATCATTTGAAACATCACTGATTAGCTTAATTAGCATATGAAAATGTCTGATGCCACAAGGTACCACAATTAGCATTTATTAGCATATGAAAGAAGAGTGAATATCTCCTGAACTGTACATTTGCTGTCCTTTTGGTTAACATAGGCAGTTTTTAATGCCGTTCTCAAATATGCAAACTTGAATTAAGGTGAAAGTTCCAATTAAACCTAATTAAACATTTTGAGTAAATAAACTATACTTGCTGGTAGCTCAGACTGGAACTGTATGCTGATTAGTTTTGTGCTAGTCCAGTATTACAAAACACTGTGCTGTGAATCAATCTAGGCAAGGCCGACACACTAGGGTCATTTCTAATAACACAGCGAGCAATAAGATTGGCCTAGAACAGAACTAATTATCATTCTGTGTGTATGATTAGCATAAGAAGCCACGCTGTGCAACCAAAATAGAAATGTTAATTTCTTAAAAATCTGTTTATTTTACAGAAAAATTGTTATTGCTCAGGGCCAAATTTACATCCCAGGCTCACCTTTTTTATTATTATCAACTTGCATACTTTGTAATATATTTGATCTTTAAGTTCCACTACATGCTGGGCACTTCCTCATTCTTCAGTACAGTTTAACTTCAGCACAGCGGCGCAGGACTTTCTAGTCCTGTAATTCTCCTCCCACCTTCCTCCCAGCTGTCCCAGGGAGTGTGTTCACGCCTCCCTTCATAGTGGTGTTCATCTGGTCTATCGTTACAGCAAGCTCCACTGCAAGCTCAGTATAATGGTAAACGGAGCTTGCTGTAACGACAGACCAGATAAACACCACTATGAAGGGAAGAAGCATGTTCGTGCTCCCTGGGACAGCTGGGAGGGAGGTATGGTTGCCACCTTTTCTTCAAAATAATACCGGCCATGGCATTCCCTCCATAGACTTAACATTGGACAGAAGCCAATTTTTTACCGGCCTGCCGGTAAAATACCGACTGGGTTGCAACCCTAGAGGGAGGTGGGAGTAGAATTACCGGACTGGAAAGTCCTGCTCCGCTGTGCTGAAGATACACTGTGCTGCAGAATGCGGAAATGCCCAGCATGTAGTAGAAATTGAAGATCAAATATATTACAAAGTATGCAAGTAGATAAAAAAAAACACAGATCCAAATATAATTTTAATAGATTAAGCAAATGCGAAAGGGTCTTTTAGAGGTGAAAGTTCCCCTTTAACAGTCTGCAGTAGCAGAGTCACAGACAGGGCCGGATTTACATCTCAGGAGCCTGTAGGCACAGAAATCTGAAGCGCCCCCCCCCCCCGACTATCTGCATTGGACACCTCCACAATGCTCCTAATCTCCACATTTGCCCCCATCATCTCCATATTGCCCTCACATTGCCCCCATCATTGCCAGATTGCTCCCATTAGCTCCAACTTGCCCCCATCAGCTCCACATTGCCCCAATCAGCTCCATATTGCCCTCTCATTGCCCCCCATCAGCTCCATATTGCCCTCACATTGCCCCCCCATCAGCTCCACATTGCCCTCCATTAGCTCCATATTGCCCTCTCATTGCCCCCCATCATCTCCATATTGCCCTCTCATTGCCCCCATCATTGCCAGATTGCTCCCATTAGCTCCAACTTGCCCCCATCAGCTCCACATTGCCCCAATCAGCTCCATATTGCCCTCTCATTGCCCCCCATCAGCTCCATATTGCCCTCACATTGCCCCCCATCAGCTCCACATTGCCCTCCATTAGCTCCATATTGCCCTCACATTGCCCCTCATCAGCTCCACATTGCCCCCCTTCAGCTCAGTATTGCCCTCACATTGCCCCAGTGTCTATTTCCTACCTCTTCCCTGGTGGTCCAGCGGCAAGAGAGCTCTGTGCCTCCTCCTTCGGCACAAAGCTGTAGCTGCTGGAGCTCCCACGCGGTCTCCAGTAATGCAGAGCACTGGGGGATGATGTAATCTCCTAGCGCTCTGTATTACTAAAGAGCCAGGAGAGCACAGCAGCTACACGTCTATGCCGAAGGAGGAAGCACAGACCTGTCTTCATGGCGCTGGTGGGGAGGTGAATAATAATACAAAAAAAATCCCGCCACACACATGCTCGGATGATCCCAGTGACAGGCGCCCCTCTGTTGGGTGCCTACTCTGCCTAATTATAAATCCGGCCCTGGTCACAGAGAGACTACTGAGGGGAAGTGGAATATTCCCTGCTGTCCCAAGGCAAGGTGTTGTTCATTACCCTGTGCCTTGGAAAGTAGCACCTGCCTAGAAGCTGTGTGAGTGTTGCTGGGGGAGGTTTTTCAGAGCCTGGCTTAGCTGGAGCTGGCAGCATGGATTAGTTAGTGGGTGCTTCAGACTGGTCACCCAAGACCAGCACATATAGGTCAAAGAGGGCTCCAGCGGAAGGCTTTTTTTGGTTTATGATTTAATTTTTGGGGAGGATTTGGTTTTTTTAATAAACAGGGAAACGATAAACCATTAAGTAAACAAACCTGTGTTCCAGTGCCTTATTGCCCTAGAAGACCATGCTAAAGATCCCGAGGTAAAAGGGTTTGTTACACAAGCAAGAACATAGACAGCTTTAACCCCTGCCTTGGTTGCTAGATAGATCTCCAGTACATTGTTCAGCAATGCATTGGTGATCTCTCTAGCAACCAAGGAGTTAAAGTGGATGTGTCACCTATTTATAACATAGCCTAAATAATTAGGATACATAGCGAATACTTATAAATCATTATTCTTTTTTTTTTGTAAATTTAACTTAGAAAGCTTGTCCCCCAGCTATTTCCGCATAGACTGCTCTGCCTCTGCTCTCCTTCCTCCTCTGACGACGGAGGCTTCTGTCTGTAAGCTGGAGCGGTCTCATTAGCTAGATATCGATCTCTGCCAATGAGACCGCTCCAGCTTACAGACAGAAGCCTCCGTCATCTGAGGAGAGAGGAGAGCAGAGGTAGAGCAACAGACTGCGGTTACAGAGCCCAAATACCATGAAGATTAATTGGAGCTGCTTTTATTTTGAAACATTACTATCCCTTTAAGTAATAGCTTGTAAAGAAGGGTTCACTTTTAATAGGTTGCACTCAAAAGAGTGTGTGACCTTTTTACGCAGTAACCATGTTGCCTGGATAAAAATGGCAACCTGAAGATCTCGCACTGCATGAAAGTGCGGGTTTTCAGGTCACACTATGAAACGTCGCATTTACCTGCCTCCATTGCACACAGATATAATTTCCCTTCTTATTAAAGTGTTGAAGAGCAGCCCTCAATCTACCTTTCTTTGCTCCACTCTGTCAGTCTGGTAGGCACAGTCTTATTCCGCTATCTAATGCACTATCAGCCACATACATTGAAATGGAGACTATCAATGAGCAAGTACTAGCGCTGCTCCGGGACAGTGGTTGCCCAGACCTCCTCATCTCACTGACTGACGGTGGAACAAGGCTGATAGCGCATCAGACAGAAGAACAATGCTGTGCCTACCAGACTGATAGAGCGGAGCAAAGAAAGATAGATTGAGCACTGCTCAGGGCTTAATCAGAAGGGTAGTGATATCTGTGTGCAGTGGAGGCCAGTAAATGCAACGTTTCAAAGTGCAACCTGAAAATCTTGTGCTTTCATGTGGTGCGAGATTTTCAGGTCGCCATATTTATCCAGGCGACATGGTTACTGCACAAAAAGGTTGCACGCTCTTTTTCGTGTGACCTTTTAAAAGGAATACCGTAAAGAGGTATACATCTGGCACATAGCAAGTGTGCGTGCCCAGAGGAAGTGGGCTGCACTCTAGTAAACAGATAAATATGCTTCTTGGCCCTGTGGGCTCTAATGCCAACAGCCAGCCTTTCCTCCCCTCCCACACAAATTCCCTTCAGGATTCAATCTTCTTTCACTCCCTCCTGCCACATAAGTATTCCTTGGAATCAAGAACCATCCCTCCACAAAATTCATGATTGGAGCCACAACTGAATAAGCTTTCAGAGAGGGTTTTCCGTACATAGGACACAGATGGAGAGCAGCAAGTGGACTCTGCACATACTTAAGAAGCAACTCTGAGATTGAGGTGGGAGCGCTAGACTACTATAGGTTTATCTCTTTGAGGACAAGAGAGATTGAAAGCAATTCATTTATACCCCCCCCCAATTGTCATCAAAGGGTTAATGGGTTGGAAAAGGGAGGTGCTGCATCATTGCAGTTAATTTACCATTGGAATGTTAATATTTGTGTCACAGTTTATAGAATTCCCTTCATTTCCTTCACTCCCTACAATGCATCTCTATATATCTTGTTCTGTACTGCTTCTCCACCCTATCTCCTATTTCTGTTCCCCACTTGCTTGTGTCACTTGTTCCTCTATCCCACTCTCACTCGTCTATATATTTCTCTCTGCCTCCTTGCCCTTCCTCTCTGACTTGCCACTCCCATCTCAATTCTTTCTCCCACTTGCCCCTCTCATTTTCTCCTTCCAATTCCTCTTGCCTTTTCACTCCACCTCTTTGCCATTGTTTGTATCCCCATCTTTCTCTATCCTTTTTTTGCCTTTCTCTCCTTTCTTAGCCCCCCTTTAGCACTATCCCTCTCTATATCGTTCCTATTTCTCTGCCCCTTGTCCCTCTCCTCCCTGCTTTTTCTCTCCCAGCTTTGCCTCCTTTTTCTTTCTCTTTAGACTCCCTCCTCATTGCCTTTATATCCCATTGCCTACCTCTCTCTACCTTTCTTTTGTCTCTCGCTTCTCCATTTTCCTCCCTCCCCAGTTTGCCTCTCTTCTGTGTTTGCCTTCCTCTATTTACTTTCTCTCTCCCTCTCTCAATATCTCTTCCCCTTTCTCTCTCCTCCCCCTATTTATCTTTCCACTCCTTTTGTATTCCCCTCTTTCTTCTCTCCCTTCTTTCTCCTCTTTCTTCCCTCTGTTATGTCTTCCCCGTTTCCCATCCCTTCTTCCTTTTCCTCTCTCTTGCCCCCATATCCCCATAAAACTTATAACAGTTCAAAACTATCAGAAAGTAGCATCCTCCATACTTCCTGAAAGTTCAATTTCTCAGGAAGTGACTCAGCAATGACTATCATGTTCTGCTGAAAAAATGGTGCCAGTGACTCACTTTCCCATATAATGTTACAAAATAACTATCTGAAAGTTCAGTAACAAGAATAAATGAGGCACTACCGATCATTGCTTCAGGCAATTATTTTTTAATGTTCAGTGCATCACAAGATGGACAACTTAAAACAGGACAGGGTTGTCTGGGCTAATCGTGAACGTTTCGAGGACTAACACAGTCCTCTTCCTCAGCACAGCTCGCCATAACACACACCACCTTGAGACTATAGCCTCATCAAACACCGAAGCTAGGCATTGTCCCCGCCGGTGCACGCCGTTACTGACGTTACATGTGCAACGACACTCATTCGTGGGCACTCAGCCCAGCGTGAGATTCACCATGTATACATTTAACAGTTTAGGCTGTTGTATGGACCAATCATAAGTGACTTTTTCAACTGGTTTCCAGACATATAATAATATTGCTCTGAAAGAAAATAAAGAATAAAAACAATTAAAAAGCACGTTCTCAAATCATCTTTGTACTTTCAACATGAAAAAGCACTCCATCATAATTAATTATATATTGCTACCTGCATATGGTTAGAATTTTTATAGTTGCTTTAAGTACCATATTCTAGTGTTCCGGTTATATATATATATATATATATATATATATATATTAAAAAAAAAAAAAGCTCTATGATATGTAAATACACTGTGTGTTTATGTTGGTTGACATGGTGAGTCTCTCACACTGGGCTGACTGCCCGCGGATGAGCGTTGTCACACATGTGACATCAGTGATGGCATGACAACACGCACCGGCGGGGACAAGGCCTAGCTTCCTTGTTTGATGAGGCTATATAATAAAAAAAAATATATTTAAATACAGTAATGGCAAAAAATTAAAGTCTGAGAATGTTGGGTCCTTGTTATCTGAAACAGGTGAGATGGTCAAGGGGGACAGAGAGAAGGCAGATATTTTAAATAATTTCTTTTCTTCTGTTTTTACCAAGTAATACCCAATGGACAAGAATCTGCAAACTACTTTTACAGAACAGTCCAGCAAGCATGGGACTAGCTAACACAAGAAAAAGTGTTAAAACAATTGAATGTTGTTAAGGTAGACAAAGCTCCGGGGCCAGATGGTATACACCCACGGGTACTTAAAGAGCTAAGCCAGACCCTGGCCAGACCGTTATATTTGATTTTCAGGGATTCTTTTATTTCAGGTATGGTGCCCATGGATTGGCGTAAAGCAGATGTGGTACCCATATTTAAAAAGGGTTCAAAGTCACAACCAGGAGACCTGTAAGCTTGACATCTGTGGTAGGGAAGCTGTTTGAAAGGTTGCTAAGGGAATATATTCAAGAATTCTGCTGGAACAGGAATATCATTAGCAATAGCCAATATGGCTTTGTGAAAGACACGTCTTGTCAAACTAACTTGATCGCATTTTATGAAAAAGTGAGTAATAATATAGATGTGGGAGCGGTGGTTGATGTGATCTATTTAGACTTTGCCAAGGCATTTGATACGGTTCCACACAAGAGGTTACTGTACAAATTGATTGAAATAGGCCTAGGGGAAAATGTTTGTGTGTGGACTGGAAACTGGCTGAAAGATAGAATGCAAAGAGTGGTAGTAAATGGCAAGTTCTCCAGTTGGATAAACATGAAAAGTGGAGTACCTCAGGGATCTGTCCTGGGTCCTCTTCTTTTTAATTTATTAATGACCTCCCAGAGGGCATAGGGAGCCATGTATCAGTGTTTGCAAATGACAAAAAATTAAGTAAGGTAATAAATTCTGAACTGGATGTGTCTTCATTACAAGAGGATTTGGACAAATTGAGTAACCGGGCAGGCAAATGAGATTCAATATAGACAAGTGTAAAGTTATGCATTTTGGGTATAATAATAAAAATGCAACATATAGTTTAAATGGTGTTTCTCTGGGGAAATCTACAAATGAAAAGGATTTGGGAGTTATGGTAGACAATAGACTTAGCAGTAGCATGCAGTGCCAGCTGGCAGCTGCAAAGGCCGATAAGATATTAGAATATATATTAAAAGGGGTATTGACTCAAGGGAGGAAGATATAATTATGCCTCTTTACAGGTCCATGGTAAGACCCCACCTAGAATATGCTGTTCAATTCTGGGCGCCCTTTCTGAAAAAGGACATTATGGAACTAGAAAGAGTGCAGAGGAACTAGTAAGGGAAATGGAAAGTTTTAGTTATGAAGAAAGGCTAGAAAAGTTAAACTTGTACACACTAGAGAAACAGCGTCTTAGAGGGGATATGATAACATTATATAAATATGTTCAGGGCCCATACAAAAGGCTATCCAAAGACCTGTTCATTAACAGAACAGTACACAGGACAAGGCGCCACCCGCTTAGACTTGAGGAAAGGAGATTTAATCTACAACAGTGGAAGGGTTTCTTTACAGTAAGGACAATAAAGGTATGGAATTCACTGCCTGAAGAGGTGGTGCTATCGAATGCATTAGATGCCTTTAAAAGGGGCCTGGATACTTATTTAAAAGAGCATAACATAGAGGGCTATGTACGTTAGTATTGGGATTAATATTTAGTTAGGGCTTGTTGATCCAGGGAGAAATCTGATTGCCATTTGGAATCAAGAAGCAATTTTTTCCGCCCATTCAAGGCAGAATTTGAAATTGCTATACTGAGGGGTTTTTTTTGCCTTCTTTTGGATCAACGATGGTAAACAGGAATAGGAAAAGGGATGAACTAGATGGACGCAAGACTTTTTTCAACCTAAATTACTATGTTACTATAGTCTCAAGGTGGTGTGTGTTATGGCGGGCTGTGCTGAGGAAGAGGACTGTGTTAGTCCTCGAAACGTTCACGATTAGCCCGGACATCTCTGTCCTGTTGTAAGTTGTCTATTGTGGGATACACTGAACATTAAAAAATAATTGCTTGAATCAACGATCGGTGAGTGCCTCATTTATTCTTGTTACTGAATTGTTCATGAGTCCACTGTGGAGAGAGGTGGACTGAATGGAAGCACCCTCATATGAATGAAGCAGAAATATAGCAATACTGTGAATAGAAAGACTGTATATGATTAATGAGTGCGGTGATACATAGAAGTGTACTGTGTGAAAGTCGTCCACTAGAGGGTACAATGTAAAAACTGTAATAACTCTGGAAAGTTGCATCTCCCAGATGTGAGAGTACCTTTGTTTTACTCAAAAGGAACAATACAATATATGCTTTTATATTCCTTCTTTAAAAAATGCACTGCTCCTTTAAATCTGTGGGAATTTGTTTCCTTTCTGGTACACTCAGTTTGCAACAGAATAACACCACTTTACTTTTTAACCCATTAACGTCCAAAGACTTGCGAGGACCTTCGCAAATTACTAGCCTTTACGGACCAATGACAGTGATGGCCAGAGCTGGATTAAGACTCCACAGGGCCCTAGGCAGGATCCCAAATTGGGGCCCCCTGCAAGCCTCTCGGTCTGATCTTTGTTCCTGTGGTTTGAGGTATTACCAACAACTTAAAGGGATAGTAACACAATCTTTCATATTATACCTATTAAATAAATACAGCAAATGACCCAAGTCCTGTTGCACTAACTTGTATAGTTTTAGTGTAATAGTAATTAGATATGTACTGGCATGGCCAGGGGTGGGCAATCATAAAAACAATATGTCTGTACTACATATACACCAACATACAGTATAATGTATTGGTGTATATTTTAATGCCGAAATTAGGTTATTATGACTACCCAACCTTGGCCACACTTTTTTTTCCTTTTTACCAAAAAAAACCATAAGCTTAACAGGATCATTTTATCAAATCTGGTTCAAAGTTATGGTTATGGTTTAAATACATGGTGCATAATGCATATTTAAAACCACATCCCTGACTTTGAATCAGTTTTGATAAAATTATCTTGTTAGTTTATGTTTTTGTTGGTTAAAAAAAAAAAAAAATTTTGGCCAGGGTTGGGCACACATGAGAATCTAATTTTTGCACTGACATAATGTTAGGGCAGAAATTAGATTCTTATAAATGCCCAACAATTGCCAAGATGTTTTTTTCCTTTTTATGAACAAAACACATTTTACATGATAATGTTGCCAAAACTGGTTCAGGGATAGGGTTTTCAAATATGGATTATGCATATATTTAAACCCTGACTTTGATTCAGTTTTTATAAAAATTATCCTGTTAAGTCTTATTATTATGTATTTTTTATTTAGTTTTTTCTTCTTGTAAACTTATTTTGGATGCTTATTACAAATACCTCTTCTATGGTCCCGTAGAGTAATGCAGGCTGGGCAGCAGTAACAGCCACGGAGGGTCTCTTCTCACACTCAGGCAGCAAGGCAGCGGACCACTCTCACCATTTACCAGCTACATGCCTAGCTGGTTTGTGAAATCTGCAGATTTTATGCAGCCCACACCAGTGCACCATGACCAGGGCTGGTGCCAGTGGTGTCCGTAGACATTTTTCCAGGGGGGGGCAAAGCCATAATATGACCCCCAGGCCAACCCATCTAGCCCCTTGATTTATATGGAGGAGGGTAATTGTAGGGGGGGGCAAGTGCCCCCCTTGCCCCCCCCCTCCGGACGCCCATGGCTGGTGCAAGGATTTTTGCCACCCTAGGCAAAACCTCAATTTGCCACCCCCTGGCTCTGCCCCTTGTGTCCCTCCCCTTTATGTCCCATCCCTGTATGTGTATAAGTATCAGTGTGTGTGTATTCCCTATACATGTGTAAGTGTCAATGTATGTGTGTTCCCTGTATGTGTACAAGTGCAATTGTCAATTTGTGTGTTCTCTATATGTGTATATGTGTCAGCGTGTGTTTCTCTGTATGTGTATCAGTGTGTCATTGCATGTGTTCCCTATATGTGTATGTGTGTGTGAGTCTCTATAGCAGTATCGGTGTGTGTGTTTCTCTATATGTGTATAAGTGTGTCAATGTGTATGCTTGTCTGTATGTGTTTCAGTGTTTGTGCTTATCTCTATGTGTAACACTTTGTTAGTTAATGTGTTTGACTCTCCCCCCCCCTTTTGACTCTCGTCTCCCCCTTTCTGACTCTCTCCCCCCCTTTTGACTCTCTTCTCCCCCCTTTGACTCTCTTCTCCCCCCTTTGACTCTCTCCCCCCCATTCTGACTTCATCCACCCTTTTGACTTTCTCCTCCTTCTAATCTTGATTGATCCTCTTTCACACCTCTTGATGCCCCCTCTTGCCTCATTTTCCCCCTCTTACCTCTTTATGTGAGGAGGAAGGGAGCGGATCACTGGTGAAGACTTCCTGACCTGAAGGCCTGCAGTGTCTTGAGTCCTCCATGATGTCTCCACTCCACGCTGTCTCATTGCCCGTAGTCGGGACCATGTCACACGCGGCGACACAGACATTATGCATGCTGGGAGTTTCTTCATCTTTCTGGGCGCCACTTTCAAATTTGTTCTGAGGACAGTGCAAGTTTAAAAGTGGCATCCAGACCAATGAAGAAACACCCAGTATGCAAAGTGTCAGCGTAGCTGCTTGTGACATGGTCCTAGCTGCTGTCACCGTCAAAGTATTAGGCTGGCCAACATTTTCTGGTCTCCCCCCGTTATGCCACTGACTTGGGCACCAATTGGTGAGTGGGGGAGGCAAGCATTCTGGCGGGCCAATGCTGCTGCGCCCCCAGTAGATGTGCGCCGTAGGCCGGCGCCTACCTCACCTATTGGTGGTGCCGGTCCTGATCATGACGTAGCGTGGCTGCTGGGCACTGGGAATCATTAAATCTATCTCCCCCAGTCTTCCGCAGAGCAGAAGCATCAGGTGACCTCTGCTCCTGTTCTGCATTCATTACTGAGCCAGTGCAGCATCCGGTTGGGAGAAAGGAAGGAAGGAAGAATAGAGTGAGAATCTTTCTCACTCTATTACTATATTTTGGCGGCCTCCGGCTCCTTACAATAAAATGTATGTGCTTTTGGGAGTAAACTTTTTGCTGCTTTTGTCTCATGTAAGGGCCGGCTCTGATGTACCGCAGTTGTTTGGTAATTACTCTGTCGGCTTTCTGGGGAGCAGTCTCCAGCGGGCCCCCTCAACTTGGCCGGGCCCTAGGCAGGCGCCTAGTGCGCCTTGCCTGTAATCCGGCTCTGGTGATGGCATGTCAGGATTAACTGATTACAGGGTGCATTGTGATCCTGCCGGGATGCTGGTACCCTATTAACATTTTAATGACATGCACAGAATATTGAGGAGTGATTTTCAGTCTTAAAAAGGAACTAGGGGATCCAGGGACAGCAAAGCAAAATTAGAGATGGTCCCTGGAAATCTGGGACAGAAGACCAACATGCATACCTACCAACATTTCCAGTGGACAATGAGGGAAACTTTTGTTTTAGGTGGTACCAGGTAGACTGACCAGATCTCACCTTTAACCTGGGACACATAGGAAATAACCATTTTTCAGTGTTCCACTGAAATCAAAGCAGTCCTGCAGTATCATTTTTCCTGTGCGTCCCCAGTTAAAGGGGAGGTCTGGTCAGGCTATCCTGTGTGAGGAAGGGATGAGCTGGAGGCCAGCTTATTCTAAACTTTTGACATGAACTACGTACTGCCAGTACTTTATATAACTGAATAAATGCTTTAAACTATTTTTATTAATCAGATTTATAAACATATACAAAGTGAATAATGTGAAACGATTAAACATATAACACAGTCTGGTCTCCTAAAAAAACAAAGAAACGTGGAAGGGGGAAGGACAGGGATTTGTGTCTCAAAAATGGATTGCCCCTCCTAAAGAGAGACACTTGAGAAATATGACGTTGTTTGAGGCACACCACTTTGTCAACCAAAGTGTTAATGGCAAACAAAGCCAACACAATACAGTTACCAACTGACAGCAGGCGGAGTGAACACAAGAACGCGCGTCAAAACTAGAACATTCTGAAGTTGCGCACGAGCCGGGACTAGCGTCTCAAGACCTGCCCCTACGCGATGACGTAGAGGTGCAAGTAACCCTTTAGAAGCGTGTTTGTCTCTTGGCGATCTCGTTTCTAATACTTTGCTCATTATTATAACTCTGGTCTGGCACTAGAAGGGTTGATTCGAAAGAGGGCGTGGCTCGTGGATCCCGCAGGGAGGGGCAGTCTTTTTCCCAGCGTTCTCTGCGGTGCCGGGTTGGGGTTGTGAAGCACGTTGTTGCGGGTTTCTCACTGGGAATTGTGTGAGATTAGCCGATAATGGAGGGCCCGTTAGCCGTGTTCGGGGAGCGCAGCTCCGGGGAAGCTGTCAGGAGCCAGAACGGTAAATTCCATAACCTCGGCCAAATCCGCATTGCTAGACGCGTGAATCTGGTCTGTCACTAATGAGCAAATCGACAAAGCAGACAGGCCGCATCGGGTAGCCAGTAGTAACTGGGTGTTGCAAACCTTGCACTTGAACGTGTTTGCATTATTTTTTATTAGCATCAGGCTTTTTTTTCTGGAGAGTAGTCAAATTTCAGAAGCAATGTATCCACTGGTATCTTGCACATGTATATCTGGTACAGCGGATCCTTTCTCTTGTTTGCCCTGTCTTATGTAAGAGAGGCAGGGGAAATTCGATGTAAAGTGGAGTAAATGTCTCCATTTAAGTGACGATACATTTTACTTACGTGTACGTATACACGGCCGAAAAGCGATGTGCACAAAAAACTAGTCTGGAGATTAAAAATAACTAGTCCAGACATTAACCATTGAGAACGCCTGATGGTTTGTTTTTTAAACTAGTCAAAATTAGTTTGTAAATTCCCAGCATCGTCTATGTGTGTGACCCCCTACAGGATTATGTGTACAGAAGGCTGGAAATTTACCACTGGTTTGTGACTAGTATGAATTTCAGGTGCTCTCAATGGATTGGGTGGACTAGTAATTTTTAGTCTCCTGACAAGTAACTTTTTTTTTTTCTTTTCCTCTTCTGACTGACAAACTACACATAATGTATCCGTCACTGAAATAGACATTTACTCCATTCTGCATATGTTCCCCCATGTCCCTCTCATACATAAGACAGGGAAATACAGTTGATCATTCGATACCCAACAGTATCAATCCAAATGGACAGTGACATATCTGATAATCTGCTGTGGAGAATGACATATGTGGAGGGAATGTTTTACTCTGAGGGAAGAAATAGCAATAGTAAATAACCAGAATGATGAGGGAAGCAAGGCTTGTTTAACTCATTTACTCTATTGTGGTTAAAACATAATTTCATCCCTTTGTAAACAACCACACAGCAGTTATATATTTTAAAGTTCCTTATATGGTATAACTTGTGTGCTGCTCTCCCCCCCCCCCCCCCCCAAATTCACTCACTTTACAAGATGACCTGTAGTTTCAGTTGTACCTTGTATGTAGTTTTCTGTATAACTGTGCCTGCTCACCCTATGGCTGTCATTTTGTGTGTGGCTAATATATGAACTAGGGGAGTGGTACTGTTGCTAAGAGCACTCTAAATATTTGGTGAAGTAGAGTTTGCCTTTATTTAGACTTCAAACTCCTGTGAAGGTTCTGAATTGTGAGTTCACTATCCTGTCTCGCAGTCACAGTAATGTAAACGTTAGTTTTTGTCAGAATGCAAGTTACTCTTACCCTGCCATCACTGACTTCTACCAGAATATGACATACTATTTAAACATTCCCATTTTAGTACCGCTTTTTCATTGTTCAGAATCAGCGGCTATGCTAATGGGATAGATTATCTCCTGCTGTCGTCTGAAGGGCAAGATGCTTTGTCTCAACTTCTCCTATATGAAATGGCAGAACATATTTTAATGAAAACTTTTTAATTGAAAGTGTTGCAAAATTTGTTCTTGTGAGGGGGTGGAGTACTTGCAGATTAATCTCCTTGTCACTTTTTAAACCCTTTTAAAATGGTCCTTACACCCATGATATTGCATGACTATTTAATCCCTGTGTAATTGGCAATATCACTGCTTCCTGGCTTTAAAGGGATGGTAATACTTGCAAATTACTAATCCCCATATTGTAGTTTTGTTAAAAAGAAACTTATTGCCCCCAGTGTCATCTCTCAAACCCTTATGGTTTGAGAGATGATAGCGCTCAAAGTTCCCCCCTCCCTCCCCCTTCCCTGACTGAGTCTTATGTGCATCAGGCGGCTCTGTAGCTGAGCCGAGATCTCGTATATAAAAAATAATTATTTCACTGAAACGGTCTTCTTCATGTTCTTGGTTTGCAAGCACACGTAGAAGACCGGTTTAGTGAAAGATTTATTTTTTTATAAATGCGATCTTGGCAGTGCTGCAGAGCCGCCTGATGCAAGTAATACCGGATATCCCTGCAGTCAGCGTTCAGTCAGGGAAGGGGGAGGGAGGGGGGAACTTTGAGCACTATCATCTCTCAAACCATAAGGGTTTGAGAGATGGCACTGGCAGAAATACGTTTCTTTTTAACAAAGCTACAATATGGGGATTAGTAATTTGCAAGTATTACTATTCCTTTAATAGCATATTACTCATTCTGCAAGATGATGGCATTCCTTTTGGTAACCAAAACCAAATGTTAAAATGGTAAGGGTGACTTGAAGTGTAAAGCTGTTGCCTTAATGCACGATTATTTAGTTGTCTCCTAAATGGGAGGAACTCTAATGGTCACTATACCCATACGTACATCTCCCCCATCTATCTTCTTAATCTGCCATACTTTGGGATTTGTTCTCTTGTCGTTGGATTGCTAGGGTGATGGTGCCAGAGGCTTTGTCCTGGCATTTATCAGGTACCGGGTTTTGTGTATTAGCTTTTCATCAGAATTATCTTTTCTTCTGCACATGTTCAGGAACTTCTGTATTTGTTGCTAAACTCCTGCCAGTTGGGTGAGTTGACACTGTAAACTCGGATTTCTTTCAGTTATGGCAGCAGCGTCTATCGCCAATATTGTGAAAAGTTCACTTGGTCCAGTTGGTCTGGATAAAATGCTGGTGGATGACATTGGTGTAAGTATGCATTTAATATAATCTGTAAAGGAAGAATAATGCATATTGTAGATATTTATTGTTGGTCAAAAAGATTTATTTAATTTTAACCCTTTAAGTGCCAGGACAGTGCATTGGATACCCTTCTTGCACTCGGAGGGTTAACAGTATTTCATGAAAGAAAGCCGTCGGCACCTTTCGACTATTGGCTGTACATTATAAACTATTTATCATTTTAAAAGTCTGCTTCATAACCATTGCAACAGATAGTGGTTCTGCCTTTAAAATAAGCAGTTCATTTAAGATCAGTTGGCCTCCTGCACAAAACAATGGAGTCATTCTGGGGCAGACCCACTGTATCATGTGGAGATATAAACGTTCCTGTGAATTATAATTGGGGCATTTAATCCCTTGAACGTTACAGGTCTCCAACATACTTTTCAACTTTTTGGAGGCCTTTAGCCTTTGAGGGGTTAAAAGTCCCATTTAGATCAGTGGAAATGTTGATATCTGTTATGCAGTTGGTCTCTCCCAGAATTGCTCAGTTGTTTTGTTTTGTGCATATAAAGCTTATATTTCCTTAAGTTAGATGTGAAACAGGTGCAATTCTGTATCTGCTCAAATGCATCATGGTAGAAGTATCAGTGCCTCTTGATTTTAAAAGAGAGATACTGGTTCCTCGTTTGGACAAAAGTGTTCTTGGTATATAATTGGTTGGAATTACTGTAATTGAAAAAATTGTGCATGAAGGTCTGCGTTTGCTTATTCTAACAAATCTGAATTAAGAATGCATCCTTCAGTCACCACTTTATTTATTTTTGTGTTTTCCCACCACATATTAGGATGTGACAATAACAAATGATGGTGCCACAATTTTGAAGTTGTTAGAAGTAGAACATCCTGCAGCCAAAGTCCTTTGTGAACTGGCAGAACTCCAGGACACTGAAGTTGGCGATGGTACAACATCTGTAGTAAGTTTTACACCAGTCTATTTGCTCAGTCATATGAATACCCATTTTTGGCATTGGCTTCTTTGGCAACAACTGACACTAAATAGTACTAAAATAATATTGCTAATCTGACAATACAGAAATTGTTTCAGGGCATGCTGACATTTATTATGGAAAATAGAATTTGTAGTGGGGGGGTTTCCAGCTGTCTAAGGATACTCTCACTGCTGAGGGATACTCCATTCAGAAGTTATTTCATTTCAGAGTTGCTTTTTCTCCTGCTTCCAATAGGAACACTGGGATCATGCGGTATAGGATCCTCTACTAGGAGGCAGGGCAATTACTAGTAAGCGTATGACAAACAAAACCATAATCATTGCCTCTCCCCTGTGCCCTACTTTAGTTTGTGTCCTCATACTTGAAGTACAATTCTGCTCTCCTTCTGGAGACAGTTTTGTGGCTCTGGGTCCTTTTTTACATTACAGTTTTCATTAATTTTTTTCAGCTGTTAATTAACTGTTTTTTTATGCAGCATTGCTGTTTGTTTGTAGAGAGGCTCAGGACCTCTAATGTCCCTTGGCATCTTCCTTTAATATAGGCTACCTCAAAAACTTTGTATACAACTTGCATGAGATTATAATGCATGTTTAGTCCTGTGATTATCAGATTTTTTTTATTTATTTTTGGTGCTTCTGCCAGAAAACAATTTCAGGACATTCAGTAGCAAAACTTTACATGTACTACATCTGACGGGTCCATCTCTGAGCCTGTATGAGCAATGGGGAAAATGGTCACCACATTGGGGCAATCCCGTTTTCTCAATTTCATTCGCGGCCCCTACAATTTGAGATTCTTCAGTAATGGAACTGTTCTTAGTTGTTTAATAGTCTGCAGTCTTCCAAAACAACACTTCCATCTTGGTAGCTACAGACATCCCAACTCCAAACAAGGGATCTACAATCTAACCCCGCAAGGCACGTGGTCAGTCTGAGTCCGAAATGCCATAGATACTTTAGTTACTCTTCTGTGCTACTGAATTCTCTTGCTGAAACATAATTTTTTTTCTACACTAAGGTTATCATTGCTGCAGAGCTGCTTAAGAACGCTGATGAGCTTGTCAAACAGAAAATCCACCCTACATCCATCATTGGAGGCTACCGCCTCGCCTGCAAGTAAGTTACTGCTTTAAAGCGGAACTTTTAGTTGATTAATATAGAACCCCAAACCATAATTACATTAGCGATTGTGCATAGACGTAGTTTAATTTTCAAGAATAATTGCTGCATTAAAGAAAAATAGAACCTTTTAGGCAGACATGCAGCGGGGAACAGCGCAGAGATCTTGCAGAGACTGCATCTGAGTCTGTGCTGTCCATCCCCCTTCAACTTCACGATTAGTGAGTTGAATGCCTTTGTACCTTAAGGCACTGGAAGGGACTGACTGAGCAGAGAGCACCTACAGCAAGATCCCAGCCAGTGCCTGTCTGCATAAAAGGTTCTATTTTTCTTTAATGCAGCTATTGTTCTTGAAAATAAAACTAAGTCTATGCATATTGCTAATGTAATTATGGTTTGGGGCTCTATATTAATCTGATGACAGTTCCTCTTTAAGGATAAGAGAATTGCTTTTACTAAACTCTTCACTGTCAAGATCACCTTGTTTTATACATCACATACACTTAAGCTATGAAATTAAGTATTATTTTAGTTAGTTCATACCCAGTAATGGGGTTCCTAAGGGGTGTGTGTGTTGGACACCCCTCTGGCACTCTAAGGGTCAATACAGTCCCCTATTGTCCAGGCTATGGCACTGTAGCCCTTTGCCATTTCTGGATCTAACCAATGATTAAAGTGTGGCCCTTTTATAAACTTGCTGCTGTACAGACTGGTTATAGGCAGATATGGGGATGGGGCATAAATTGGTGTATAGCTAGGGTTGATGTACTGTATTTTTCATTGTAGAAGACACGACTGTATTTTTCTTCTAGGAAACTAATTCTTTAAATGCCTGCATCTTTTAATCAAATGTTGCAAATCTCCTGGTAGTCTAGTAGTGGTATTTGCCATCCAGATTTATGGATGTATTTCAGAGGTAGCCAACCGTAGTACTCAAGAGCTAGCTACAGTACATGGTTTCTGGTTATCCCTGAATGACAAATTAAAGTGACTGAGACACAGATTAGTCCACCTCTGTTCCAGCTGGGATATCATGAACGCATGCACTGTTGGTAGCTCTTGTGGACCAGAATTGGTTGTCCCTGATGTATTTATATGATGCATCAGGTAAATGTGCTCTGTGTGAGAAAGCAAGTGACTAATTTGTTCCTCTCCTCCTCCAGGTATGGGTTTGCAGCAGCTTAAAGGGATAGTAATGTTTAATAATAAAAGCAACTTTAATCATCATAATAGTTGGTCCTTGGAGAGTGTTATTTCAATTCTGTCAGAGTTGTAGTACAAGAGTAACTGAATGATAAAGTATCCCCCTCCCGCCCGTTTTACTGATGTAACACTGCTCAGCTCAGAGCAGCAGGGTGTGTCCAGGTAGATTGCAGAGAGGGACAGTCTTCAATTAAGATGAGGGAAAAAGCTGAAAAACCTGTCAAGGGGGGCAGGGTTTTCATTGTTTTCACAGTAAGAAGATTGTCCCTTGCTGTGAGCTGTCTGGTCTATGGACCAGATTCCTCATCTCAGTGGAGGGGGCTTAGACTAGGTAAGGGAGGGAGGGTAGATAATTTACCATTCAATTACTTGAACTACAACTCTGACATTATTGAAATAACACTCTCTATGGCTCAAATACTATGAAGATTAATTGGAGCTGCTGTTTTTGTGAAACATTACTAGCCCTTTAAGAGGCTAGAGAGGTGATTAACCCCTTAACGACTGCCAGATCCAGGGGTGGGCGGCCGTTCTGCCATCCCAGAATTCCATGACATGCCAGGACAGTCACTGGTTCTTAACGTCCTGACCGGCCTGACGGTCCTGCCATGTCATACGTTAGTTATGCAGCTTTATCAGAACAAGTCATTACAAATCACTGCTGATATTACATACCCCAACAACTACATAAAGTATCTCTCTAAACCTATTAACATAAAACAAAATGCACATGTTATAGGCATTCAAGTTGTGTATGTAACAGGTCCACTTTAAATTTTAGCCTGGAAATGTGGATCTAACCTTATAACATTAAGGAATTTTGAAAGGTATTCTGATATCCCCTATGTATATTTGCATATTTTTTTTTTTACCCTTTAAATCCATTGTGTGAGGTATTTAGCTTTACATGCATGTTTATGCAAATTAGACAGGTCCTGTTGGCATGCCAAATACTTAAATTCCACACTGCTGTCACTTGCCAATACCTGCTAATTTTCATAAACTGCCTTTTATTCAAATCTTGTCAAAATGGATGCTGCCACTGAGGTGAGAATGTTGACAAGTGACAGTTCCACTACAAGGGTAAGTTTTCCCTTTAAAGTACATGTTTGTCTTCATTCAAGCACACATGAGCTAGTCTAAATAACTGGGCCATTCTGTAAGCTAAAGAATAGTAAGCCTGCTGCGCCATAGGGGACAAATATGTACACAGAAACAAAATGGTGTTAACCACTTGAATGCTAGTGGTGTCTTCAGACCTTTTAGAATTCAAGGTGTTGAAGCCCCTTTTTAAATCGCTAAAAATCTGTCCCCTACAGCTCACTTTGTTTGGCCCATAATTGCTTCTGGTTAGGTTTCTGAATACAGAACTGCTTTCTCGGGCATGGATATTTGAGGACTGTAGTCTGGTAGCAATGAATTTGAAACCTTTACTTTTTGCTATGGAATTGCTGTTTTTATGCACATTCATATATGCTTTTAGTCTGGGCCTTGTGCACAGGGAGAACAATTCTGTAGCAGAAGGTAAGTCTTTCAGGTTTCCAGTCTGGAGTCCAAGACTGCATTATTTAAAGGGATAGTAATGTCTCAAAAAAAAAAAAAAAAAAAGCAGCTCCAGATAATCTTCATAGTATTTGGGCCATGGAGAGTGTTAATTCAGAGTTGTAGTTCAAGAGTAATTGAAAGATAAAGTATCCCACTCCTGCCACTTTTAAAGATTTAACACTGCTCACCTCAGAGCAGCAAGACTGTCCAGGTGGATCACAGAGAGGAACAATCTCCAGTGAGCATAAGGAAAAACCTGTTTGGGGGGGGGGGGGGGGTGGAGAGGTTTTTCCTTATGCTCACAGTAAGAAGATTATCCCATGCTGTGATCTGTCTGGTCAAGGGACGATTCCACATCTGAGGGAAGGCTGCTTACACTAAGTAAAAGATGCGGGAGGGGAATACTTTATCATTCAATTAGTCTTGAACCACAACTCTGACACTAGTGAAATAACACTCTTCATGGCCCAAATACTATGAAGATTAATTTGAGCTTCTTTTATTGTGAAACATTACTATCCCTTTAATGTTTTCTGCTGTAGTGCATCTGGCACAATAAAAATGAATCATTGATTGTGACACCTATGTAAAATTTAGGGGTAGCCCTAACATCATCACTGTCATGGCACTTTTACAACTCCGTATAAGCCCCCTGTTTTATACCTTCCCATTTTAGTACCGCTTTTTTGCTGTTCAGAATAAGCGGCTATGCTAATGGGATAGAGCATACCCTACTGTAGTCTGAAGGGGAAGATCATTTTTGTGGTTTCCCCTAGATGAAATGGCAGAACAAAAGAGGTTCCATTTAACCCTTTGAGTGCCAGAGGGGGTACGGAATGCATTGCTTTGCAGTGCATTCCGTACCCCGCTGGCACTCAAAAGGTAAAAAAAAAAAAATCTACTCCGATAATTGGTGCTGTGTAAAAGTCCAGCATTGCATCCATCCTTATACTGACAGATTGCTCTGAGATAGGTGACGCTTCCTGTATTGCTTTTAGTCCCGTTTAGTAGCATGTAAACAAAGTTGTCTGCGCATCTGATGCGCAGGCAGCCTTTTTGTTTATTTACCAAAATATTAGGCAAAATATTGTTTTTGCATCTCTCCTGAGTATATAAACATATGTAACTAACTGAACACTACTAATAAAAACTATTTCCATACAACAGGGAAGCAGTAAGATACATCAATGAGAACCTTACCATCAACACTGATGAACTTGGGAAAGAATGTCTTCTGAATGCTGCTAAAACATCAATGTCCTCCAAAATTATTGGAGTGTATCCTTTCACATAAGTGTATGGTGGTGCTTTGTTTTGAATGACGATAAAGGAGCAGCATAAAATTAAGCTCTTCCACTAGGAGGCAGGGTACTTTAAGGGGGGAAGTCTCAGGACATCCTCTTGGCCCCACTTAACTCCTGTCCAGTTCAGCCTGTTTTTAGTTTCTCTGGGACATGAAAGGTTATCAAGGCTAGTCTGAGACCATGATTATTTTGTTTCCTTTGTCCCTCTTGCTATGACAAGAGGGAAGGACTGGAGGAAGCCTAATGCGATTCCCTTGAATGTTCTTGCGCTCTAGCATTCAGTGGGTTAAAATCTGTTTAAATCACAGGGAGTTTAGTGGAGATTTTTCCACCTGTAGCAGTCGGTTTGCACTACAATTAATCATTACTTTTGTGAATAAGGCCCTATATGTGTTTCTCCTTTAACCCATTGAAGAGCAGAAGGATTTGAAAGACACTGCAAAGCAATGCCTAGCACACACCTCTGGTCTTCAAAGGGTTAAAACATTTTTTTCCCAACTGCTTTGGCAGTATTACACTGAGAGGCAACGATGATGAGTCCTTTGCTTCAGGCACGCAACCATGCTAATGTGCATACAGTGGGTACGAGCATGTTCAGTAGATAATACACGAGGACTATGCAGACCCCCCCCTTCTGTACTTTTGGGATCCACCTCTCTAGTAAATATATTGGCCAAAATTATTTTCTTCCCTCCCGCCATGCTGATTTGGTCAACAGGTACATCACATGAATAAAACTTTTTTTTTTTTTTTTTCTTCTAAATAAAACATGACGAACACAACATGTAGGGTTTTTTTTTGTTAGTGCTTTAAAAATCACCTGTTATAAAATTAGGTCAATTTTGACTTTCAACACCCAGGGATTTGGATCTAGTTCTCAGTATTCTTTGGACAGAATCTTTTTAAACATCTTTGTGGCGTCCTTAATATGACTTTCCTTGACTACTGTTCTCTTGATTATTCTTACTGTGTTGTGGTGTGGGTTTTTTTTTTTTTTTTGTTTAGTTTCACTCAATTTAGGCAAAAGAAAAACTCTTATTCTGTTATTGAGGGTCGAAACCATACCTTTTCATTGTCTATCTTTTCTATGATCTAAGTGAGATGATGGCCACTTTCTCTTCTATCGTCCTTAGGGAGCCAAGAACATAAGAGGGCCAGTCTTCAGCTATGCAAGGCTGGTACATGGATATCTTTCCACTCCCTTTTCTTAGTTTAACAGAGTTATATTTTTGCCTCTGAGAAGGCAAGTATGGTAGAAAAGCAGGCTGTAGCTAGCAGAATTGCTCTTATGCATTATTTCACATCTAACTTTCTTACTGTGTCTGTTTTGGTTATGGTGTCTATCATAGTTTATGGTTTTGTGGTGTTTGTCATTGTGGTGATATTGTCTTTGCAGTGGCTGTGATGGTTTACTCTCCATCGCTTTGGTATCTCCCCATGATCCCTGTGTCTTTCATAGGATAAAAGTAGAAACAGGATTTTTTTGGTGGAGGTAGGCATGCCATGCAATTCTTTTCATTATCTATAATGGTAGCTTCCTCTTACACATTATTTTTTTTTATGGTAATGGTCTTTGGCCTTGTCTGGCCTTTGCCAAGTGAAAACTCAATTAGATTTAAGTAGGCATGTTCCCTGTCTGCTCAGCTCGGAGTTATTTTTCGATGTGCCCTTCTCCTAAAGTAGGGTCCTTAACTCAATGGTCCTGGCGTCTACCACTGACTAAGAAAATACATTTTCTCCCAAGTAGCACAAATCTCAGTTTCAAAAATGAACACTCATATAATATGCTTCACACATTGCAAAAATTCTTGCAAGGCATAAATGTTCAACTTTAACTTGCACTTCACCAAGCTTATGTATTCGTACCTTGACTGTTGCTCAGTGACAGTGACTTTTTTGCCTCTATGGTTGTCGATGCCGCTCTTGCTGTAAAGTTCACAGATCCCAAGGGACAAGCTCGGTATCCAATCAATTCTGTTAATGTGCTGAAGGCACATGGGCGAAGCCAAAAAGAAAGTATCTTGGTTAATGGATATGCACTTAACTGTATCGTGGGTTCTCAGAGTAAGTGTTTTATTTTTGCATCTTTGATCTCGTCGTCACCACCCCCATGCAATGTCTTACAAAACTATGCTGCATGGCTACAGTAACACAATTGTACATATGGCTGTTGTTAACAGCTTGACTGCCATTTAAGAGCACACTAAAGACAACTTTAGCGATCTAGAACTTTCAAGGTCATCTGTTGTATTAGCCAATCTTTTAAATAGAAACCAAGACTGAGTTATTTAGACTTATCAATTTATACTAATTTAAAGTATTCCTTGCAGGCACTTCCTGTCTTAGCTCTGTTACTTTCCATTCGCTGACACTTAACCAGGGACCAGGAGATGCGGGCAATGCGTTGCTGAGCAGTGTCAGTGAGTGGAAATGGTAATCTGGGGTTAAAGGGGAACTCTCCCCTCTGTGTTAAAATACTTCTTATATTAAAGTGCTGTCAGAGTTGATCTTCAATCTTTATTATTTATTTATTTATTTTTAATGTTATGCAGCATAGCCCGAGATTTTACCGTGATGTCCGTTAAGGACAGGGTGTTTTTACAGCTCTGTACCCTAGCTTGTCAATCTTTGCCTCTTCCCCTCCCATGTAGTGTCTCATTTCCACCTCCTACTCTGATGGATGCTTCCTACACGTGAGTTGGAGTGCTTTCTCCCATCGGCAAGAGAGTGCTACAGCTTGCATCCCAGGAATCCTCAGTCATCGTTGGGGGTGGGAATGAGGCAATACTGGGGAGGGGAAGTGGCGAATATTGACCGGTCCCGGTACAGAGTTGAACAGCAGCCTGTCCTTAATGTTGTCACAGTAAAATCTCGGGCTATACTGCATTACATTAAAAAAAAAAAAAATAAGGATGGAATATTACCTTGGATAGCGCTAAGAAGTACTTTAACAGTGGTGAGAGTTCCCTTTTTAAGACAGGCAGTGCCTGAATGACTGCTTTAATTACCTTCATCCATAGGTCCAGTTAACTCCCAAATCTAGATTTCTTAAAAAAGAAAAAAAAATGTTGTTTTTTTTTTGGGGGGGGGGGGGGGGGGAGGTCCCTTTTTATAATCTGTGTATCACAACTGAAATGTATAAAATAATTGCAGTTGGATTTCTCCACCTTCCACTTTTATATGTGACCCTGGGTGTTTGACTTATGTAACCAACAGGTTAAATTCTTCTGCTTTCAGGTATGACTAAAAGGGTGGTAAATGCAAAAATCGCCTGCCTTGACTTCAGTTTGCAGAAAACTAAAATGAAGCTAGGTGTCCAAGTGATCATTTCAGACCCAACAAAATTGGACCAAATCAGGCAAAGGTAAGTGAAATGATTTAATCCTTTGAAAGTCAGTGGGGGTGCCCATTTCCTTCCGTTATGGCAATGTACACTTTAATGCTCTATTGCAGTTGAATGTCAGTTACGTATGTTGGCTTTTGCAGCTTCCCATTTTATTTGCTGCCATATACCTCTTGTTGTATGAGCAGTTATACGCGTGGGATAAAGAATTATCTGTCGTCTGCTGCTCTTATTGGTGAGATGGCATTCACTTTCTTCACTATTTGAGCCAGGGGCAGTACATAGAGTGACCAGAATACATTATTTGTGTGGATGACACAGGAGAAGAGCTACATGTTAGAAATTCTACTCTATGGGGCTTTCAGGAGGAAATATCTATATGTTTATGGTTGCACGAAACAGGAAGTCTCTTACAGCAGCCCACTTCCTTCAAGAAGCGCACTAGTGGCTAGGAATCAAATAGCAGAGTGGGACATGTAATGTCTGTCAACTACAAACTGCCAGAGCAATGTGTTAGGTTTTTATAGCATTCAGAGGGTCAAAAAGTGCTCTTTGATTGAATGACTATTTTTTATCTCCTATGATGCATTTGCTGTGGCCCAGAATCGAGCCACTTATCCTTTAAAGGGATAGAAATGTCTATAATAAAGTTGTGCTCCGAATCTTCTATATTGGTTTTATAACATGCTGTACTAAGTTTAATAACTTGCTGTTCTGTAGCTCAAAAGATATTGAGGCTTAAATGAGCCCCCTCGCGCCACTTCTGGCCACGTCATGCTGCCTATAAGTGTGGTTCTGGTGGAGAGTGGAGAGGGACAATCTTCAATATGCAAAAGGAAAATATTGCCATCCTTCGTCAAGGGGGTGGCGCGCAGGGTTTTCCTTATACTTATGGACTGAAGATTGTCCCTCGCTGCATACGTCCAGTCCAAGGGCCGGATTCCAGATTCAGTGGGAGGCGGCCTGAGGTGGAGGAAGGGGGATAATTTAAGCTTCAATTATCTCTTGAACTACAGAACAGTAAGTTATTGAACTTGGCGCAGCATGTTATAAAACCAATATAGAAGACTTGGCGCTCAGCTATATTTATTGACATTACTATCCCTTTAAACATAAAGCCCTTCATAACTTTGTTGCTATTCATGTAAACAATTTCCTCTGACTACACTGCATGTCAGTAACATTTGCTGTAGCTTTGGTCCAACAATGCATTTGAAATCCATACAGACTTAATGGGCTAAATGGCTGTTCAAAAATTCAGTAGTACAGCTATTTTGCTTTTAGTGTGATCTTACTGAAACCCGTACAAGGTTACTGGGACTGCGTGGGATCACATTAGTAATTCTTGGAGTTGTAGTAGTGAATTGATGAACAGTTATTTATGTTGAGAGCAAGGAATGTCCAATCACAGTTAAACAGTTGCCTGTGAACCGAGCCATGAGTGCTCTGTGTTAATTTCTGCTGGTGCTGTCCCTTTTAAAGCCTTTGGCTGCTAGAGATGCCTCCAAATGGAAAAAGGGTATTTATCCCCTTTGCATCTTTATGGATATATTCATACAGTGCTGCAGAATATGTAGGGTGGTACTACAATAAAAGTCATAAAATAATATTCTAGAAGTGTACTCTGCTTAGACTAGAGCAGAAGAGACAGCACATGGTGGGTATTCAATCAAAGAAGAATTGAATCCATATTGGTTTCTATATCGCTGGGTTGATATAGAAACCAGTATGGATTCAATACTTCTTTGATTGGAGCAGAAGAGACAGCATGCTGTGGGTATTCAGTCTAGGCTGAGTACAAATCTATAATATTATAATTTTTCTATTTATTTTTTTAATAATCTGCCTGTGAGAATCATTCTCTTATTACCACAACATTTGTTTACTATTAAAGGGAATCTGATATTACTAAAGAGAGGATTCAGAAGATTCTAGCAACTGGTGCAAATGTCATACTTACTACTGGTGGAATTGACGATATGTGTCTTAAGTACTTTGTGGATGTAGGAGCAATGGCAGTGCGTCGAGTCCTGAAGAAGGACCTGAAGCGTATTGCAAAGGCAACTGGAGGTATGTGTGAAATTTGATATGTAATGATATTCCTAGTGTTGTGGCTTTATGCATCTTTTTGTCATTATTTTGACATTTTGCCCCACATTTTACATGGTCAGATCTCAGATTTAAGCTTTATGGTGCACTTCCCTCAAAAGGGAATAGCGTGCAGAAGACCGGGATAGAAGATTTGAAGCTGCATGAACAACAATGTAAACAACATTTTGGAGGCAGACAGATTTTAGGAACCAGTTAAATGATTAATGAACATGGATTAAATCACAGTCAGCTTGGACTAATGCGGTATTAAAGTTAGTAATGCCAAAATGTAAGTTGATTCAATGTGGTAAATTAAAAAAAAAAACAAAAAAAAAAACACACATCTGGAGAAAGTCCTCTCTCTCATCTCTTTGATTTAAGAGAGATTCTCCTCTAAATATCCCCCCCTCCCTCCCCTTCTACTGACGTCGGAGCTCTACTGACAGCAGGAGATCCCAGTCCTGGGACCAGCCGGTGGCTCTTCAGCTGAGCCGAAATAGTGATCTTTAAAAATTACTTCATTGGAATGGTCTAGAAAGTGTGCCTGGTTTGCAAGGACACTTTGTAGACCATTGCAATGAAGTGGTAGTTTTTAAATATCGCTATTTCAACTCTCCTGAGGAGCCTCCACGAGTCGGCCGACACAAATCTCCTTCTGTCAGCTTTACAGTTGACGTGAGGGGGGGAACTTTAGTGGTGAATCTCACTCAAACCATAAAGGTTTGAGAGAGAAAACGTTCTCCAGATACTTTATTTTCTTAAATCTACCACACTGAATCACCTTAAAGGGATTGTAAACCCCCCCCCCCCCCCCCCGAAAAATGTGAAGCCAAATGCTAGGAATCCGTAAAACATACTTAACTCTCATATTCCCATTTCTCATACCATTATGGTTTGAGAGATGTAAGAGAAGACCTCCGCTCCCTCCTCCTTCTCATGCATCTGCTGTATAGCGGACGTCATGAGATCCTGCTTCCAGGACCATACGGCGGCTCTTCTGGAGCGCTGTCATCTAGATATCTCCGTATAATTACTTCATTGGAATGGTTTGAAACGTGTGCCTGGCTTGCAAGCACATGTTTTAGACCATTCTGATGAAGTACTTATACCGAAATATCTAGATGACAGCGCTCCTTAAGAGCCGCCGTAAGTCTGTTGTCTGGATTCTGCCTCTGACAGCTTTACAGCTCGTCAGGCAGAAAGGGGAGGGAGTGGAGGTCTTCTCTTACATCTCTCAAAGCATAACGGTTTGAGAGATGGGAATATGGGAGTTAAGTATGTTTTACTGATTCCTAGCATTTGGCTTCACATTTTTCAGGGGGGGGGTACTATCCCTTTTAAATTCGGGCATTACTAACCCTTCAAATCAAATGGCTGTTCTGTTGCTGGAGACTGCAACACCCTCATCCCTAAATGGCCAGCAGAGATGTTGAGAGTTGGATCTACATCTGCTAGCGAGTAATTTTTGACTACCTCAAAAAATTAGAAAAATGAGCATTGCTAGGCTACTGGGATTTTTCTGTCCCTGCCATAATTGATAATAGCTTTTTCAATTAATTATTGGGGTCCTCTTTTAACAGCTACCGTATGTTCAACCCTTGCAAACCTGGAGGGAGAGGAAAGCTTTGAAGCATCCATGTTGGGTCAAGCAGAGGAAGTTGTACAAGAGAGAATATGTGATGATGAGCTGATCCTTGTCAAAAAGTAAGTACTCTTCCAGTGAGGCAAGCTGCTGAGAAAACGAAATTAAAAAAAAAAAACAAATCCCATTTTATTTACTGCCATGCAGGTCTGTGCCATGTGCAGTTATACGCGTGGGATAAAGTATTTACTGGTCTCTGACATTCAAGTGAAGCGTATTTACATGCCTGCACATAGATTGTAGAGGCTGTACACAATCACTGCAAACACTCAATTTCAGTCACTTGACAAGTATGTAATAACTAATTTACGTTTGTTTGTTTTTGTTTTTTTCCCCTCTTTACGTCCACTTTGTCAGTACTAAGGCTCGAACATGTGCATCCATTATTCTTCGTGGGGCCAATGACTTCATGTGTGACGAAATGGAACGTTCTGTTCATGATGCTCTTTGTGTCGTGAAAAGGGTGCTGGAGTCCAAGTCTGTGGTACCAGGTGGTGGTGCTGTGGAGGCTGCACTTTCTATCTACCTTGAAAATTATGCAACTAGCATGGTGAGACTGCTTAGTTGAAATCAAGCCTTTTGTTTGTATCTATTTTTTATACTTGGTATAGTTTTTGCATAAATTATCATTCTTTGTTTATTACTCATTAATCCTTTGCATTTCTGAAAAACTATTTGCAATGTATTGCTCACACCTGTTACCGAAAAAGGTTAAAGTGGAACTAAAACTCTAAAATGACTTGGATGATTGTAAAAGATTTTTCAAAATCACCTATATCTGTTAGTCATTATTTATTTAAAACTATAGATTGATATTTAGCTTTGTCAGTTTATGCAAATTAGGCAGCACTGGCTAGCACAGGTGTGTCAGATGCTCGCTCTCTCCCAAATACCACTTCCTACAAGGAAGCACTGCCTAATTTAAAACATTAACTCTTCATTTAAAAATGGTTTTAAAAGAAGAATGGTTAACACACACCACTTGCTGAGTATTCTATTTTTATATAGCCTTTATGCCTTAAAGTGGATGTATCACCTTTAAAAAAAAAACAACAACATAGGTTTGGTTACTAAAATATTCCTGGGGAAGCTGTTTTTGTGTTTTTTTTTCTTTTTAATGTAGCTAGTTTTGCAGATATTTACTGTGCTGTCCACTTCCACGTAATGTACACAGCTTGTCTTCTCCTCCCAGCTGCCCTAGGAAGCGCGTCCATGCTTCCCTTCGGTGTGCTGTGAATGTCTGCTATCCTTATAGCAAGCTCCGGTAACCATTATTCTGAGGTTGCAACCTCCAGTATAATGCTTACCGGAGCTAGCTATAACGATAGAAGACATTCACAGCACACCGAAGGGAAGTGTGAATGCGCTGTCTGGGGCAGCTGGGAGGGAGGTGGGAAGAGAATTAGGCAGGCAGAGCTGTGCTGGTCAGCGTAATGCACAGCTTTGTCTGACTTAGAAATAGAATATCTGCAAAACTAGTTACATTAAAAAAAATAAAAAAAACTTCCCGAGTAATATTTTAGTAACCAAACCTATGGGCAATTTTTTTTTTTTTTTTTTTTAAGGTGATACATCCCCTTTAAACGCCTTAGATGCTAGAGACATCCAAGTAGGTAAATATGTTAGCATGTAGATCTCAGTGCTTTTGTGTAACCATAAAACCTCTTTTCTGTCCCCCACCACCTTTCCCATCTCAGGGTTCCCGAGAACAGTTGGCAATTGCAGAATTTGCACGAGCGCTTCTCGTCATACCAAAAACCCTGGCAGTGAATGCTGCCCAAGATTCCACTGACCTTGTTGCAAAACTCCGAGCTTTCCACAATGAAGCCCAGGTCAACCCAGAGCGCAAGAATCTGAAGTGGTAAGGACAGGGGTTTTAATACAAATTACTAACCTGTAACATATTTATTTTTAAATGACCTAGTGGACAAGCGTGCAGGAATTAAAAATTCTCGGATTATGGAGTGTACTATAATTTATTGAAAAAACCCTTTGGCTTTCAAGTTGTTGGATAATAAAACCACCTTCATCCTCACGCATCTGTTGGATGAATGAGGATGATGGGAGTTGTAGTCCACAGCAGTTGAAGTGCCATAAGTTTGCTTACCTCTGGTTTAGATGGCAAGTGTGATTTAGACATAGACGTAGGCAGTCACTTCAGTTTCATTTTGAATCAAAGAAAAACAAAACGGTAATCTTGTTTGCAGGTACGTCATGTAAGAGAGTACAATAGTGTTTTTGCTATCTGCTTTAAAATGTTTAGTGATTGAAGCTGCTTTCAAGACTGTGTGAACCATCTATGCCAACAGACTAGTTGCTCAAAACTCTAGTCTGGATCCTCTATACCAGAGGTTCTCAACCTCTCTTGTGCCACGACCCTTTGATAAAATTTCCCAAGTTGTGGAGAGCCCTAACAGTAAAATTATTTTTGTTGCTCCTTCATCGCTGTCATTTTGCTACGGTTATGAATCAAAATATAAATATCTGGTTTTAGGCGACCCCTGGCAAATCATCATTTGACCCCCAAAGGGGTCCTGACCCACAGGTTGAGAACCACTGCTCTATACCTTTCCTGCTCTTTCTATCCTGGACAGTGCTAGTCCCCAACAAGCTCTGTATGCAGCCAAAAAAAAGGGGGGCGCAGCATAGACCCTTATAAAAGAAGGATCTCCCTTTTATTTCTTTTGTGTCTCTTTAAGGGACCATGGGGTTATAGTTGCCCCAACTAGGTGGCAGAGATCTAGAAAACATAGCTGTCTTGCTCCTCCCCGTTACCATATATCTAACCCTCAGTGCTTGGCTTTTTTTTTTTTTTTTTTTTATGGGGACCCTAATGGCCCCACACACCCCCATGCGTTGCTGGTTTGTATATGTGTTGATACCTTTCATTCCAGGCTCCTGTGACTGAGATTATGGTAGGCATCCAACACCCCATGGCTGACACACTGCAGACAGTCTGTGTACACGTGTGTTTTGTCTACACTTACTGGAGACAAATCATCTCCACTCTTATTGCCTCTGCTCTGCTCCGGTTCCTTTTCACACAGACAGGAGACGTTGCTAAGTTTTGCAGTTTATGCAGGGAGCCTTATACACTAGCCTGTTCCGCTCCAGGTAGAGCGGAGAGTGGGACTGGTCATACATGACTGCTTGTTGAGGAGCACATTGCAGGGGGCTGCTCAGTGTTTTAGTTGGCAGTCTCTGCTTCTCACAAGTAGAGTAGTGCTTATATGGGGAAATTATGCTGACCTCAATTTTGTGACAACCTAAAGGGATAGTAATGTTTCACAATAAAAACCACTCCAATTAATCTTCATAGTATTAGGGCCATGGAGAGTGTTATTTCAATACTGTTGTAGTTTAGTTACAGTTCAAGAGTAAGTGAATGATAACGTATACCCCCCCCCCCTTTTACTGATGTAACACTGCTCAACTCAGAGTAGCAAGCCTGTCCGAATGGATCGCAGAGAAGGGACACTCTTAAGTCCTCATAAGGAAAAACCTGTCAAGGGGGTCTTTCCTTATGTTATGCTCACAGTAAGAAGATTGTCCCTTGCTATGAGCTGCCTGGTTTAAGACCAGTTTCCACATCTGAGGGTATGTGGCATACACTAGGTAAAAGGGGTGGTGGTGGTGGGGGTACTTATCACTCAGTTACTCTTGAACTACAACTCTGACATTGACATAACACCCTTTAAGGAGCACATATGTATGTAATGTTCTTTTCGTCCTAGACATACATAAAGGTTGATCAGAGTGTTCTAGGATTGTAGAGTGGCCCTCCAAGATGGAAACCCCTATGCTTCTTGAGGGGCGGAGTTTCCTCCTTCAGGCTATGCACACCATTACAGAGTGCCATCCTGAGTAATGGTGGGGATGAGGGAATTCTGCGTCTTCCAGTGAGGCCTCTGTCATTTTGTGCAGTCAGGCCAGACGCACTCTTCTTGCCTCTTTTTTCTTTTCCTATAGTATTTATCATTGGCTAATTCTTTCTGGGGTTTTTTCTGACTTTGTTGAGGCACAGAGTCAGAGCTTAGAGAGGAGGAGCAGCAGATCTAATACAGCCTCCTTTACCTGTAATTTATGTGGGGATAGGATGCCTGCTTGCCTGTCTGGATGATCTGAGTGTGCCACCACTTCTACCAGTTCATCTGACTGCTCAGCACCCCAGTGCTGACAATAAATAGACTATTCTGGAACCTTGAATGAGTTAAAGCCCTCCCTGGCTCAGTTGTTAACTTTGGCAAAAGTCTAGGCAGGTGGCACTTCACACTGCTAAGATGAGATGGTCTACAATCAGTCTAAGCCAAGAGGCTTTAGTGCTGTCTAATCAGGTGTCCTCAGGTGAAGTTGCTAGTCACAAGTAGTTCTTTATCCATGTCCTCAGTCTCCTGCCCAACATATAAACAATTGGATCAGCTTATTCTGGAGGAATGGCAACATTGGACTAGGCTTACACATATGTCCAGACATGCCATCATTTCAATGCAAAATGCTGCAGCTATAAATGAATAATTGAAAAAACTGGAATCCTTGTTGAGGTTGCTGTTTTCTGTGGCTGGAGCTATTCTTAGCACTGCCTTTTTCTGTGTTGGCATGCTGAGGCATGGCAGGATCAACATTCTGGAGGATGCCCCTAAAGAGTATATTCTTGCACTCTTGTGACCTCTTCAAGATGCTACTACCTGTAATGTAGCAGCTCTGGAAATTGACAGGTTGACTGCAAAATGCTATGCGGCCTCTGCGGCTGCTCAGTATATTCTGTAGCTGGAAATCTGGAATGAAGACACTGCTTCCAAGAAGTCCTTGGTGTCCCTTCCATATTCATCTAAACCCTTTTTTTTGGGCACGAGCTGGACAAGAGCATCAGTCATATTCCAGGTGGCAAGAGTACTTTGTCATCCATGAATCAAGCAACGTTTTCTTTGACTTTTAGAGGAGGGGGTATTTCTTTATCTTTGTTCAAGGGAAAAAAAACTCTACCAGCTGCCTCCAAACCCTCTTCAGCCTGAAAGTGAGCCTTTTTGATCTTCCCCACACTCCAGTGGGAAGGGAATACTCAAACACTGTTCTGCACTGGAGGGGGCTCCAAATCAGACAACTGGTTGCTTCAAGTAGTGTCTCCTGGGTACTAGATGTCTTTCATAACATTCCATAACATTGCAGCTTAATGTCCAGCGTTCACACAAACTCGCTGTTGCTGGACACCTTTCTTCAGGTAGTGAAGTCATTGTTGGTTGCAGGAGCGGTGGCACCAGCACTCAAAAAACAAAGGATCAAGGACTTAAATTACAATCTTTATTTTTCCCAAAAGTGAGGTTTTCCCCCAGTGTAGACTTAAAGGCCCTGAACAAGTATATTTGTGTACCCAAATTCAAGACTCTGTCAGATCTGTTCAGATGCCATGGAACCGGCAGAATTCATAGCTTCATGCAGCATAAAGGATGCTTATTTACACATTTCCATCTGGCTGGAGCATTACCAGTTACGGTTTCACTTTTCACAATCTCCACTATAGATTGTCTCCCTACACTTCGGTCTGGCTACTGCTCCAATAATTTTCATGAAAGTGGTGGTGCCTCTGGCAGCCATCCTGCACCTTAGGGGGAATGAATGACATCTCATCTGGGTGACCTGTTGCTCAAGCCTCAGACAAGAGGTTGTCCTTACAGACCGAAGTTCAGAACATTCTGGATCAGCCCCTTCCATCAGTCAGGGACTGCATAAGACTGGTGGGAACCATGGTATCAATAATGGAGATGATACCATTTGCAGAGTTTCATCTGAAATCTGTGCAGCTAAATCTGCTTTAACATTGTTGCAAGGATCCACCTCATCTTAACCACAAGGTGATCTACACACTCTCAGTCCACTTCTGTTACTTGAGTGATGGCTGAGGAGTCAAGTTGACTACTGGCTGTCTTTTCTCAGTAGTAAGTTGTAAGGTGGTGATAACTGATGTTAGTCTGTTTGGTTGGGGAGCAGTGTATGCTCATCATTTCATTCCAGGCAAGTGGACCATGACTTAAGTATCCCTTCCGATCAACCTTTTTCAGCATACTCCCCACTTGAACAACACTCCTTGAAGGGATTTACAGTTAGGATTCAATTTGGCAATGCCACGGCAATAGCTTGCATCCCCCATCAAGGAGGCACCAAGAGCAAAGCTGCTTGGGCAGAAGTGGAAAGAATCCTACACTGGGCAATACATTTACATTACAGCGCTTTGCCATTCATCACCTCCCGTGAGTACACAGCTGGGAGGCAGACAGACCATAGATCCAGGAGCTCTTTTGCCAGCTTGCTAAGTGATGCCAGAGATGGATTTGATGGCCATCCACCTCATCTCAAAGCTTCCAGTGTTTTGAGTGACATCTAAAGGCAGTGGTGGTGGACACCTTGGCTGTGCATTCTAGTGTACATTCTTCATCCGATTTTCCATTATTTCCGGAGTGATAAAAAAGATCAAAAGCAAATGAGTTCAAAATGCTACTCCTCACTCCATTTTGGCCACAAAGGGCTTGGTTTCATAATCAACTGGACATGTCCATAGAGGATCCTTGGCACCTTTCTCTAGTCCTGGACCTTCTTACTCAAGGTAGCATTCAACATCCCAGTCTTTCCAACTTCACCTTAATGACGTGAAACTTTAAGGACAAGCCTGTGCCTCATGTGACTTGGAGCATTTACTTCAGAACTCTCATTTATATTTCCACCAGGACAAGGTTCTATTACAGTCTGTTCCTGAGTTTTAATCTAAAGTGGCTTTCTTCTTTTCACATCAATTGGGAGTTGATTCTTCACTTGTCCAATCCACAAAACCCAAAGAGGCAAGTGCTTTATTCTCTGGATGTCATTGTATGTCTTCAACAGTATGGCCAAAGTATTTACACCAATAGATACCTTACTCCTCAAACCTGAAGGCCCTGGGAATAGAACTTACATTCTCAAGTCTTCTTATCCAGCCCAGTTTGGGGTTACTGCCCATTCAACACGCTCATTGAGTAACTGATTGTCTTTGAAGACTGCAAGCCGCTGATCAGCTCTGCAAAGCAGCTACTTGGCCATCTGTTCATGCATTCACAAAGTTCTACATAGTTAATGTTTATGCAACCAAAAATGCAAGTTTTAGCCTCCAAAGTATTGCAGGCTGCTGTTCTCTAGATTTGTCCCTTCCTATGTTTTTTGGAACCTCTTTGGTATGTCCCCATGGTCCATACATCCCTCAAATGCAACAGAAAATGGGATTTTTATAATAAATCCTTTTCACGTAGTCCATTAAGGACTGCAGGTCATCCCACCCTGTGAGAAATCCTTTATGGGTTGGGGTGCCCTGCCATTACTTTGCTGTTCTTATGCCTTTACCTTCCTCTACTTTGAAAGATGTAAACTGAACTAGGTCTGCCGTTGGGAAGGGGTATAGTGGGAGAGTTTTTGTGTTGTTTTTTTTTCTTCTGAGTGCCCTGTCCAGAGGGGCGAGCAGTGCATTGCATTATGTTGCACTCCCCTCTGGTTCTCTGGGGTTAATGTAAGATTGAATTGGTGCCAAGCTACTAGAGGTATAATGCTTCTCATTATTTTATACTTTGCCCTGGGCACAGCAGTAGCTTAATCTTTTGAGCAATGAGCTGCATATTCCTTTGGCACTCAAAAGGCTTTTATGTTCAAAAGTAAACTGGAGTCATTCTGGGGGAAACTGCACCATAGGGGACAATTTTTCCCAAATCCCCTCTGACTTAAATAGTGCTCTTAAATTGAATGTTAAGCCTGCAACACATTGCTTTGCAGTGTATTTACAACCTGTAGCATTCAATGGGGAGATGTGGGGAATGTACTCCAGCTTTTTCTTTTGAACACTGGGCCCAAAGGAGTAAAGTTGGCCTGGTTCATGCAAGTTAACTGAAATGACTTCATTTATGTACTGCTCTAAACTTCTAACATGCATCAATGTCTTGTGTTTCAGGATCGGTCTTGATTTACTGAATGGAAAACCACGAGATAACAAGCAAGCTGGTGTATTTGAGCCCACTTTAGTGAAGACAAAGAGTCTGAAGTTTGCAACAGAAGCTGCAATTACTATACTGAGAATTGACGACCTTATTAAATTACACCCAGAGCCTAAAGAAGATAAAGGGAAGTACCATGAAGCTGTGCAGTCTGGCTCAATTGATGGCTAAATTTTTTTTTTATTATTATTACTGTAATTTATAACTAGTAACTGTTCTTGTTTTCTTTGCACTTATTAGGTCTTACACCTAAGCTCATACACTTAAATAAAAACAAATGGTCAACAACAAGTATTGGCTTTATTTTTTCACCAATGTGGCTCGTACAAAAGATAAGTTGTACTTTAAGAACTGTTTGGATCAAGCAATTTTAGTATTATAAAAGACTTAAAGGGGAAGTAACATATCCTAATCTCACCACTTACCTTACTATGGCCATAAAAGCCTAATGACCCCTGTGAGTTTTGACCTTGTGCCTAAGAGAAAAAAAACTATTCAATCAGTTCTAGATGTCATGTCCATGGAGATGACCAAGACAGTTGCAGGAGGGGTATCCAGGATACCCCTCCCCCAAACTGCAGCAGGCAGAGTGCATGAGTACCAAACAACAATTTTAAGACCAGAGGGTTGAGGTTTCCATGTGGAGAGGTTGGGGGGGGGGGGGTCCTGTGCGCTTGTTAGCAGCTGTCATGTCCACCTCTTCTCTTCAACCAAGGCACAAGGGCAAAAGTCATAGGGGCCAACTAGGAATTTCTGACTATCGTAAGGTAAATGGGGGTGGTTATTGGTTGGCTGCTCCTTAAAGAAACCGTTTAATTTTAGGGGAAAAAAAAAATTGGCGCTTAGATTTTTCTTGGGTAATTCTTCATTCATAAGTTAAGGACAAATTGTTATACTGTGGAGTGGATTCCATTATATTCTATGGAGAGGCATAGCCCAACTTCAGCTGCTCATAGAATGCAATAGAAATGGCAGTGTAGACACCAGGTGGCACTAGCAGTTAAATTAAAAAAAAATTAAATATATATATTTCTAATAAAACTTTAATGCTGCTTTCATATTAACCACACATTTGGTGTAAACATATCTCTTACAATACATTACACGATGAGACCTCTAGATCCTTTTGTAGACATCCGCTTCAATTGAGTCTTCAAATACTTCTGACGATACTATATGGAATAACTCTTCCAGTTCTGTTTTTGCAGCTCTTTTAACCCCTTGGATACTAGACTGCTCTGATGTATTTCTTTGTAATTATTTGGAGATTTCTCTAGCTTAAAGGATTTAATGTACAAGAAATGCAACATACAATTGTGTGATCTTATTTTTTTTTATTTTTGTACTAAAAGAAAGTGATTAACCCTTTGAATGCCAGAGAGTAACCCTCTGACATTCAAAGGGCTTAATAAGCAACTGGCATTTTATTACAAGTTTTGTTAAACATTTAATGACTAAAGTAGTGTGCACCACATTCTAAGGCAATGTTGCACTCTTCTTTGGCCTTAGGTTAAAGGAATAGTAATAATTTTTTACAAATGTGCATCTTGTAGCTATTAAAAAAGAAATTAAATGCCCCCAGTCCCATCTCTCAAACCTTCATGGTTTGAGAGATAATCATAGTTAAAGTCCCCTCCCCCCCCCCATTTCCCAGAAGTCCACTCTCTAGCTGACTTCAGGGGGAATCCGGTCCCAGGACCGGCGGAGGTTCTTCAACAGAGCTAAGATCGCGTTATTGAAAAAGAAATCCTTTACTGGAACACCAAGCATACTTTGTAGACCGTGAAGGATTTCTTTTTCAATAATGCCATCTCTGCTGAAGAGCCTCCGCCGGTCCCCTGCAGTCAGCTAGAGAGCTGACGTCAGGAAAAGGGGATGGAGGAGGGAACTTTAACTACGATTATCTCTCAAACCATGAAAGGTTGAGAGATGGGACTGGGGTTATTTAATCTATTTTTTTTAATAGCTACAAGATGCACATTTGTAAACATGATCTATTACTGTCCCTTTAAGGTTAAGATCAGAGTATCCATCTGCCAAAAAAGCTACCTGTGTTTTTTTTTTTTTTTATATGGCTCCATGCAGGTGGTACAGGCGAACATTGTGGAATGTAAGAATTTGCAGTATCTCTTTAGTCCTTGCTATTTTCCATTGTACTTTTACAGTAGTTTGAAGTGTTAAAAAAAAAAAAAAAAAAAAAAAAAAAAAAAATTCCTTCATCAGAAAACTAGCTGTTTTGGGGACTTTTTTTTTTTTTTTTTTTTTTTTTTTTTTTTTTAGATGTTTAGCTTGTTCTTTCAACACACATCGCTATTCCCATTCCTCCACCTATACAGAGTGCAGCTACTCCTTTCTTCCCTCCAGTTCGTTCCAGCGCATAAAGAAGGGTAACCAGTATGCGACAGCCAGACACCCCAAGGGGGTGACCAAGTGCTATAGCTCCACCTTGAATGTTTACCTGTGCAGGAAAGAAAAAATACATTGCTTATGCTTGATCAAGCATACATTGTCCAATAAACATTCTAAGCACAGTTGAAGGACCTAGGCCAAAGGCTAAGTCCTTCCACTAGGAGACAGGGCACTCCATAGAAAGTCTCAACTTCTCCCTTCCTCTTTACCCCCAGGTTGCTCCTGTACTCCAGTATTTTGGCATCCTGCTAGGCTGGCGTTTCAGGTCCGGCCACTCCAGAGGCCCCTTTTACACAGATTATATTCTTTCTAGGGAGCATTACTTGGCATTAAGAAACCTAAACCAAGGGTCTGGCAGGTACCTGCTCTCATCCATGTACCTTGGTGGGATGTCCCCATATTCCCAAACCATCACTATGTTAATTTGAGTTGGCCAGCTGTTTAGTACAATACCCTTTAACACTGCACAACCCTTTGGTCCTTAACCATTTGAGTGCTAGAGGAGTATGTAACACATTTGCAGAGCAATGTGTTGCATAACCCTCTGAAAGTTAAACGGAAACAAATGTTCTTCCCATCACCTATTCATGTGGTTTTACAGTGTCTACTAACAATGTGTTATTTCCCCTCCATGCAGACCTCCAAAGCGTAAAAAAGATTTGTGGTTTATGGGCAACTTTGTACCCTTTGTGACCATTCAGTCGCCTGAACAACTTAATTGACCCCTCTCCCGCATTCTCCTACCGCTCCAGATGCAGGAACCCGCTCAAGTCCAAGAATGCAAGCCAAATATTACTGGCTAGTGCCCATGTGTTTCAATAGTTTTTTGGAGTTTAAGAGCACTGCAGCCTTAAACTCATTTCATGTGAAATGTCTGCCTGCAGACCAGTAGGTTTTCATGCATAACCTGCTTACTACAACTTTACTGCATTCCTGAGGTAGATGGGCTGATGCCTTAAACCCTTGACCAGACTGTTGCATAATGCATCTCTGGGCCTGAAGGGGTTAGACTCGAGGCCAAATCTACAAAAGTAAAAGTGGAACCATTCTGAAAAAAAAAAACACAAAAAAACTATTCTATAGGGTGAAAATAAAGTTCCCTAAATCCAATATATTTAAAATAAGGCTTTTAAATGCAAGGTCTTTACCTCTTGTCCCACTGTATCAGTGTGAAGATAATGGAATCTAAATGTGTGCATATTTCATGAAACGTTTTGAATGTCCGACTGGTATGCATGATCGCACTGGCAATGAAATGGTTAACTTTTCCCACAAAGCAAGGGTGCCCAACAGGAAGACCAGGATCTACCAAAAGTTCCCAAACTGGTTACTGACAAATTAAGATTTATGTTGACTAGTGTCTGCCAAATCCAACAGTGAAGGAGTCCGTGTGGTCATTCTTCACATTTGAAAGCTGCACTATAGGAGAAAAAAATCCCCACTTATATAACCCTTTCAGCGACAGGTGTTAATGCTATGCTTTGCATGACATTGCCCCTCTTGCACTCAAAGGGGGCTTTTAACATTTTTAAATACTAGGTCTTATGTATTGCTTCTCGATTCATTTGAAATCTGATTTCAAGGGCTTTAAAAAAACCAAAAAAACAAACAAAAAAAAAATACATTTTAACCCTTTGCGTGCCAGAGGGGTACAGAACAGGAGTGCATTGCAAATTTGTTCCGTACCCCTCTAGCACTCAAACAGTTGAAAGGATCATTATGCTTAGTATAATGAGTGTAACTATTCTGGTGAGTAAAAAGTGTACTCCCAGTGCTGAGGGATGTTGCTATTGAGAAGATAGTGCAGCACATCTGTGGCCTGACCGCTTACAACTGACTATAGATTCCACAGACTGTTGTAGCAACAGCTCCACCATAACATTTCAGGCCATGGAAGAAGTGCACCACAAATGCAGGTTAGAGTTGCAATAACTTGAATAATTCTCTCTAACAAGTGGAGAGTTAGCCATGTTTTTGTAAATGACCGGTGTATTGGAATTTAACATTTTGAGTGACAGGGGTATCCAACTCTTGAAGTGAGAATGTGTTGGGTGCTTGTCTGGCATACAAAGATTTAATTAGGGCCATTCTATGACTAATTTACTGACTGCATTCAGACAATCCCTCTTCTTCCCCCCCCCCCTTCACATTTGCATAGTAACTACATATTGTACCAAAAGAAAGCTAAAGCTTACACAAGCCTGGGCAAAAAAAAAAAAAAAAAAACCCCAAAAAACAAAACAAAATGACAAAAAGATGTTTACCAAAAACATGACATTTGATATAGTAAAAAAATAGCCTAGTCCTTAAAGGATTGAGCAGCAGCACAGTGGCTCAGTGGTTAGCACTGTTGCCTTGCAGCGCTGGGGTCCTGGGTTCAAATCCCACCAAGGACAACATCTGCAATGAGTTTGTATGTTCTCACTGTGTTTGCGTGGGTTTCCTCCGGGTACTCCGGTTTCCTCCCACACTCTAAAACATACTGATAGGTGAATTTAGATTGTGAGCCCCAATGGGGACAGGGACCAATATGAGTGTAAAGCGCTGCGTAATCTGTGTGCGCTATATAAATAAAGAATTATTATTATTATTATTATTTCTCAAGGGTCTCCTGACCCCTGTTCTGTGCACCCACTGTGTTAGCAGCTTCATCAGCCAGTGAAGGCCAAATAAGCATGGCAGAAGAGAGATTCTCAATCCCTATATATAGTAAGAAAAGCTTTTCTCTCAAAGGTGCTGTGGCTTTATACAAATAAAATAAACTTTAATTAAGGGGATAGTAATGATAATATGGGCAAAAGCCTATACTGTAGGCTTTACTTTGCTGAATTAAACATAGGTATGCCCACTGCTAATACCTTTTTATTCAAAATGATACTGCTTGCAAAAAAAAAAAAAAAATATGCAAGGTCAAGCTGCAATACCTCCATGGCCTGACATTTTTATGGTGGCACAGTTGTTACACCAGTCAAGGGCCAGCTATGATCAAAGCTCCATAGGATGCCATAGCAAAAGCACCACTGTAAAGACTTTGTTTAACCCCTTAAGGACCGGTGATGTGCATTAAGGACCAGTGACTGTCTTGGCACATCATGGAATTCTGGGATGGCAGAGAAGCTATACATGCTGCTCTGCCTTCCCAGAATTCATTGTAAAAAAAAAATTTTTTAAAGTGTCGTGATCCTTAATGGCTGCTCTCTGCCGGATTGGGTGGTTGTTATGGGGTTAAATAAAAAAACAAACAAACCATGTCAGAGGTACACTACCATAGCAGTAGGAGGACCATTCTCTCTCTCAGCAGGATAAACCCTGCAATATATATTTTATCCATATTAACTGTTGGCATCCCTTAAATAAGGGTAGCCTACAATATATTTTCTTCAATATTAACCCCTTAACCCTTTGAGTGCCAGAGGGGTACGCAACGCGTTGCGTATCCCTCTGGCACTCAAAGGGTTAAGGACAAGAGGGGTGAGTAACATAGCAAAACTGACATCCCTTTATGATTGTCTAAGCAGTGTAAGGACAGATCCACAGGTGCCCTCAGACCCACCCCAACTTCTCAAATGAAGAAGGGTTTAACCCCTTGAGTGCCAGGGGGTGGAATATTTTGAACTCTAAGGTCAGGCACTTTTTCAACATTTAACCATGTGATCTGTGTGAACACCTTTATACAACTCTGTATTGTTTGTTTGCACACACACAAAATCAGTGTAAGGTGACACTGGTTTTATTTTGTGAAATATTTGTAAGAAAAATAAACTGAAATATGTTGCTTGTGAAAAGTATTCAACCCCTGTGCTGTGGATGGACAAACATCAACTCCAACAGGATTGAAAAAAGTGAATACATTTTAAATCATTTAAACCAGTGGATCTCAACTCCTGCCCTCGGAACCCACTAACAGGCCAGGACTTAGGGATTTCTCTGCTACAGCACAGGTGTGGTGATCAGAGGCTCATTCAAATTGATTAACTCACCTGTGCTCTAACAAGGAAATCATCAAATCCTCACCTGTTAGTGGGTCCTGAGGACAGGAGTTGAGAACCACTGACTTAAACCAATGGACATGATCAATTTTTAAGGTGTCTCCCAGAGCCTTTATCAAGATCTTGATAAAAGCTCCAGAAGAGAGCCAAAGTGTTTATCATGTCCATTTACTGTGATTGATTTTTTTTTTAATCCTCTCCAATCCTTGGGGTAAGATATTGAGTATACATCCTTGATTGTATTTGAGTTTGACAGGACTGCTTTAAAGGGATAGTTATACTTAAAATGGAAAAAATATGTTGGAGGGTTTATCCCCCTGGTAAAAGTGACAATGCTTAGAGGTGTTTCAGTCAAAAGTTATTAGACCTCAAGCTTGAATTGTTTAGGTGTAGTATAAGTGGCCTGAAATTGTATAGTGCAACTGTTGCTACACCATCCTATGGAGATTTATGGTCAACTGACAAGAGCTGTCCATAGGATGGTGTAGCAACAGCACCACTGTACAATTTCAGGCCATTGAGATACTGCACTTAAAATTTGAAGTTTGAGCCATAATAAAAACACCTTTCAGCAGTGGGAGTATCCTTGATTTACTTAGAGAGATAAAACCTACAACACTATATTATCTATACATTTTACATATTAAGTAGTACTATCGCTTTAAGGCTACTTTTATTCCCTTGTCTGCTACAGACAATGGAGACACCCCTAACAACTAATTCAGGGGTGTCTAAGATTGGTCCACAAGTTATACCAAAAGGCCAGGATTTAAGGATTTTCCTGAACAAGTCCAGGTGAGTTAATCAGTGACTCAGTCATTTTTATTGACCCACCTGTGCTTAACCCCTTTAGGACCAGAGGTCCAGGGGTTGTGTGCATCGGAGGACTAAGGCCATTTTTTTTTTTCCTGTGTGTGGAGAACCATTACATGTGTGCGATCAAACATTCCAGATTGCAATGGGAGAGGCTGAAACTGATTGCCCCAGTGTTGGAGCAGTCAGGTTTAAACTATCTCATGAACTATTTTTATGTGGCTATATGGGTGATTCTGAAAGCGAATTCAAATGAGCTGACATAAGGTATTAGTTTTGATTTCAAATTTTCCTTTTGGGGTGTTTTGAGCACTGGAGATTAAAATCATTGATTTGGATTGAAGTACAATAGTTCAGAACTGTGCTCAATGCAGATGAATACACATACCAGGGAACTCTCCAGATCTCCTCCATAGTCTATAGCAGTGGTTCTCAGCCCATACCCTCAGCGGCCACTAACAGGCCAGGACTTAAGAATTTCCGTGCTAGAGCACAGGTGTGTTGATCAGAGGCTCATCCACATTGATTAACTCACCTGTGCGCTAACAAGGAACTCATCAAATCCTGGCCTGTTAGTGGCCACTGAGGGCATGGGCTGAGAACCACTGGTCTTTTTCTGTTTTTTTTTCCTGTGTGTGGAGAACCATTACATTTGTGCGATCAAACATTCCGGATTGCCATGGAAGAGGCTGAAACTGATTGCCCCAGTGTTGTAGCAGTCAGGTTTAAACTCTACCTTTGAGTGTTGATCAAAAAATTAACAACATGCCAGGACTGCTACTGGTCCTTAACGCACGGACACTCGTGGATGTCATGGCATGTCACTGGTCATTAAGTTGTTAAGCAGATAAATTATTAAATCCTGGACTGTTGGAAGCCCTTGAGGGGACTGAATTTGGACACCACTCACTTAACTTCTCTGGCAGCAAAGGGATTAATCTGTGCCAGAGAGGTATGCAAGGCATTGTAACACATTGGATACCTCTGGCATTCAAATGGCCAATGGTAAACTGGATTATCAAACAAATGCGACAACAGTTTCCATTTAAAAGTGAAACCGTGTGATGGATTGATGATATTTTAGCGGTCTTCCTTTAACCATTTAGGAACAGAGTTATGCAGAATGCATTGTGTACCTCTCTGCTCCTAGGGTTCACCCTTTGAGTGCAAGAGAGTTATTCAATGCATTGTAACTCAATGTATTGGATACCTCTATAGCACGCAAAGTATTAAACTAAAAACCATCAACAACTGTGTTTATGTATAAACAGATATGGCATTGTGCCCTGTTTGCCTGCTTTACAAAAAATAGCTACTCATATTATTTTGAAAACAATATTCTGTTCTCTCCTCCATAAAAAAATGTTGGATTGACCTTCAAACCCTGATTATACCAATCCCTTTCAGGAAGGATCTGGAATATGTCCTTCAGTCTGAGTACATAGAGGCGACTGGGCCATATGTGCAAGATCAATTCTGTGGTAAATCAACTACACTAGAATGACAAAATAAACATTCCCATGGTTTTTATTTTTTTTAATTTAAAAAAAAAAAAAAAAAAATTATTATGTACTTCATTCATGAAGTACATTTTCCCAATACGTAAAATGTGGTATAACTACAAGCTGGCATATACCAGTAAGGAGAAGATTTCAGTTTGTATGAAGACACTATGGTCCTCAGCGCTGTTGGAAAATAATCTTTGTTCCAGTGGCTGATGTGTGCTTGCTCTGGTCATCGTCTGAGAAGCCCTGTATAGCTGTGATTTGTGTATACCAGAGGTTCTCAACCCATGCCCTCAGTGGCCACTAACAGGCCAGGACTTAGGAATTTCCCTGCTAGAACACAATTGTGTTGATCAGAGGCTCAGTCATATTGATTAACTCACCTGTGTTCTTAAAAGGAAATTCTCAAATCCTGGCCTGTTAGTAGTCACTGAGGGCATGGGTTGAGAACCACTGGTGTATACAGTTGATAAAGTTTGACCTTGACACTGGAATGTGAAACTCTCTCTTTCATAAATAATGTGAGGAAAGGTGAACATCTTCTATTTTACGCTGATTTATATGCACAGTAGTTGCCTGTTTTGCTTCTAAACAACCCGAACAAGTAACATAAACAATACAAAACCATTAAACCTAAATTGGGTTTTTACCCACTGGAATGCTAGAAAGGTCTCCATCAAAGCTACATTCAATTTGCTCCTTTCAATTCAATGGGATTTTTTTTATTTCTTCCCTATTATACAGTCTGTTTGCTCCAGAATTGCTCTCTTGTCCTTACACATATGTCTGTGTGTGGATAGAGCTGCATATGGGATAGTACATAGGAACCTAACCTGCTCTGAATCTCTGGAAGTCAGCTTGCTTCTCAAATGTGTGTTCAGCGGCCTTACTACTACAACATTATGTTTAGTACAGACATTTTAGTAGTCCTTATCCCTGGGTCTGGTTCCCTTCAGAACTACACACTACACTTAAAGATGTACTGCTATACTCGTGGACATTCTCTGCCAATGAAGATTGATACATTATTGATTTTATGCCCAAAGCACACTTGATAGATACCATGTATCAGTCTTCCAGTATGCAGATAGAAGTGATCATATTTCCTCTATGCAGAAGCATAGCTGTCATTCACATGTCTCTCTCACACACCATACTCCCTATTACTAGTAATTCAGTGGCTGGCATCCATTCTATTGGATCAGGATACGAGTGATTGGTACAAGCAGTATTCAAGATGTAAATTGGTAAAAAATATGTTGTTTTTTTTCTCCAATATTTGGAACTGTGTTCTTTTAACTTTAGTCTTTGGAGTACTCCAAGTGGTCATGTTTTCAGGATATCTCTACTTGATCACAGGTGGGTAATTGGTGGGTTAGATCTTGTGATTGATCTGCATGCGCTTAAAGCTGATCTATCATTGAGATATAAGTGCCCCTCAATGAATTCTTAGTATAGCGGTGAGCATTAAAATCCTGTTATAATCTTTATTAAGTACTGGCATTATTTAGAACTATAAGTTCTTATGAGACTCACTGCCAGTCGACAGTGCAGACATCTTGCTGAAGAGAGAGAGGTTATTTGCCAAAAGGGGAGTTGCATTATACCACACGGTACATACAGGGGTGGACAATGCAGGCACACATATCCATTTTCAGCAAGATGTCTGTGCTGTCATCTGGCGGTGAGTCTCATATTAACTTATATTTCTAAATAATGCCTGCAATTAATAAAGATTATAACAGGATTTCAATGCTTACCACTATACTAAGAATTAATTGGGGGGCACTTATATCTCAGTGATCGTTTTGCTTTAATCGGCATGTCCTTATGACAATGCAGGTTCACTGATGAAAAAAAAAAACATTTCAAAGTCACCCATATATGCTCGCCGTTCTTTAATTTAAAATCATAGTTTGAGACATATTTAGATTTATTTGTCAGTTTATGCAAGTTAGAGTATTATCCACAGCAGCTGTGTGACAGATACTAACATTCTACATTTTTCTTCCTTATGCTCTGGCACTGAAAAGGTTAAAATAATTTAGTCATCATATTGGTTACTATAGAAATTTGTCATATGAACCACCTTTGTCCAGTTACAAAGTAGGAGGGACAGAGGAAGGAACAGCACGAGGGAGTGACACAGCTGTGCCACCCAAAACCTTGCATAAACTAGCATATAAAACTATCTCATAAACTATTTTTATGTGGCTATATGGGTGATTCTGAAAGAGAATTCAAATGAACCCAAGCTGACATAAGGTATTAGTTTTGATTTCAAGTTTTCCTTTTGGGGTGTTTTGAGCACTGGAGATGAAAATCACTGATTTGGATTTAAGTACAATAGTTCAGAACTGTGATCAATGCAGATGAATACACATACCAGGGAACTCTCCGGATCCCCTCCATAGTCTGTGGTGTGTAGTGTTAATTACCATGTCTCTAGTGACAGACACTGATTTATCTGTTAGTGATGAGGTTCCTGTGAAATTCTGCCCACTTCTCCTCCTTCTCACCCTGTTCTGCCCACTTCCCCAGCACAATGATGATGATCCCCTCCCACCTGATTAAGCATGCCCACTTTGACGCGAACCGCATCATTAAAGGAGTAGTAAACTTTTATTTATGAAAACACATATTTTATAGAGTTTTCCTGCTGAGTAAAACAAGGTCACTCCCATCGCTGTCAGATGTTTTATTCAAAATGTATAGCAGTTCAAACAATCAGGAAGTGAATTTACTGTGGTTTACTTCCTGATTGCTCTAACTGACAGAAAGTGACAGGCAGTTTCTATTACATTCTATGGAGAACTGTATTTCTCTGACTTTTCAGACTTTCCTCTCCATTAGAATCTAACAGGAAAACTAATTAGAATTTGACCAGTAGAGGGCACTGCTAATGTAAAAAAACATGGGTTTAAACCGTAATAACTCTGGAAATATAAATCTCTCAGTGGGAGTACCCTTATTTTACTCAATAGGAAAATCCCTACAATATATATTTTTTCATAAAAAAAGTTTACTGCTCCTTTAAAATAACTCCTAGCCCTTGAGCCCTCTCCAGGCGCTCCACATGGTGAAGTCTGCAGGTATGAGAATACATTTGAGCTCCTTACCTCACTACATGTAAACAACAATGGTTATTTCTCCTGTAATGTTTGTCTTATAAAAATTGGATGTTAGTAAGCAAAAAGACATACCTTTTCAGGGTTTAACCCCAGTTCTTTAACCACTGCTAAAGATTGTGCTGCAAAAGCCTCATTTATTTCAAACAAATCAACATCATCAAGACTCCACCCGGCTTTTTCAACCTAAAGGGAAAATATTGTAATAAATAGTCAATAGGTAAAACATACTAACATCACCAGAAGTCTTTTAACCCCTTAAGGTCCGCACTTAAGGACCATGGAGCATTTTTTTTTCCGTTGATCTGATTCAGGTCTCCCTGAACGGCGCGCAGCCATGCGGGCTCCCTGAATTCCATGACGGACCAGGACCATTATGGGTCCTTATGGCACTTTTACCCATGACAGTCCTGGCACGTCATGGGTCCTTAACAGGTTAACAATCAAATTTGCCATTCAGGTTAAAATTCCTATACATTATAAACTGCCAAGCTGTAAGAAATAGGTAATTCTGAAAGAGCTTTCAAAATCACCTATATTCATATTAGCCATTTTTATTTAACCCCTTAAGAACCTATGATGTGCCAAAACAGACCGTCACTCTGGTCCTAGCACTTAAGGACTGGTGACGGTCCTGGCACACCACGGAATTCTGGGATGGCTGCACGCTGCTCTGCCATCCTAGAATTCATGTAGAAAATGTACAATATAAAAAATGATAGCAAACTGAGCACTCAGCGCTGCAGGGATAGTGTTACACTGTATTACTATTCTGCTTTGATAGTCAACTGATCCCAATTGCCACTACCTACTGGCCAGTACTAGCTCAGTTTATATAACACTGACAAATTAAGTTAAATATTCCATAACCTATTGTTTGAAGTTTAAAATAAATAAAACAGCTAACCGATTTTAAAGCTCTTCCAATGTCACCTTTTTGTTAAAAAAAGTGACAGTTACACTTACAATTAGCTTTTTAAAGCATTCATAAATTGTCCAGTTCAGACAGCATTTATTAAATGTTGTTTGTGCTAATGTCAGTTGATTGACTGATTAGCTCCCATTGCTCTTACATTCAGCCCATTCACTGATACAACTGGACAATAAGTAAGAGCCCTAGAGCTCTGGAAAATGCAAGAATATCTGTTCCCTCGGAGCATATGGGGAGGGGGGTCAGCTTTTAAAAAAACATGGTTTGTATAACCCAGTGATTCTCAACGTTTGTCCTCGGGGCACACCAACAGTGCAGGTTTTCAGGTTATTCCTGCTTAATCACAGGTGAGTAATTAGTGGATCAGTCATTTTGATTGATTCACCTACGATTAATTAGAGATATCTTGAAAACATGACCTGTTGGTGTGCCCCGAGGACTGGAGCTGAGAAACACTGGTATAACCTATATATGAGCCATTGCACTACTTTAAAAGGAAGATCATCCCAAGCCATTAATTGACCATGTCATTTTGAGGATGCCAGTGAAACTGTACTCACTGCTTTTTTAATGGCCGGGATAGGTCCAACGCCCATAATGGATGGATCCAAGCCTGCTTGAGCTGATGAGACTATCTGTGCCAATGGGGAAAGGCCTTTCCGTTTTGCTTCAGACTTCCTCATGAGAATTACTGCAGCTGCACCATCATTAATTCCTGTAGTGGGTATAAAGATTTAACATTTAGTGACAGGGCAGTATGGCTCACAAATGTTCTGTGTTGTATCATAAAAAAATCTATTTTAAAGCAATAGTAACCTTTTAATTTGATTTTACATATTCTGCAAGTCAATAATATCTATAGTCAAATTTCCTATACCTTTCATTATTTTTCTCTCATTTCCTCATAATGTTTACACCTTTATGTCAGGAACTATGAAAACAGGTACAGTGATACAATGTGAAAATAAAATAGAATACAAAATATTCAGTACAGCCATAGAGTGTTACATTGTATCACTGCCCTGCTTTCATGGTTGACTTACCAGAAAGCTCTCTGGAAATAGAGATTCACAGAAAACTCAAAACATTCTTGGAAGTTTGACTTTTAATATTCTGAGCTTGCACAATATGTAAAATAAAGGGTTGCTATGTATTTAAGTGGCAACCAACATTAAAAAAATGCCAAAGATTAGTCTTTTAATATGAAATTGCTGCTATTTACATCTCTGGGACTATCAGTATTATACACTTACACCCCTAATTGTTCATGTCCACCTTTAGCCTCACGTCCTTCCTCTTGCAAGAGCTAAATCTGCCATTAGCATCCTCCTCCCTATAGGCTGTGCAGGGGCAGGTGACATCACAACGGCCAACAGGAATTATCAGCTGCCTCTATGAAAATAAAAGCACCAGCTCTGGAGAGGAGAAGACCGGGGTGTGTGGGTGGGCAGAATTAATATGCTTATATTTGGGGTAGAATGTAAGGGTTAACATACCTCCCAACATTTCAAATGGCAAAAGAGGGACACTTCTGTTTTAGGTGGCATTTCTGGGGGCGTGGCTGGTAGGCGGGGCATTTCCAAGAATTTTTAGGTTATTTCTTGACCCATCTTCACCTAAACCACCTAGACCACAGTATTTTAATTACCCATATTAATGTGTAAACACAAATACTGACAATTAACAACACATTTATGTATGTTTTATTGCTGTGGAGCAATGTAATACACACCACTCATTCTGATCTCCTAAAAAGAGGGACAAAAGGGTAGAAAAGAGGGACAGAGGGATTTGGGTCTCAAAGAGGGACTGTCCCTCCTAAAGAGGGACACTTGGGAGGTATGGGTTAACCAGGTGCTGGCACACCTTCCAGCTCTGTCTAGGGGTATATTATCTGCAGTTTTCCTCTACAGTACTGTTTAAGTATATTACCTTGCAGGAGGTATTCCTTAGCCAAAAAATCACAGAGAGTTTCTTCTTTTATTATAAAAATAAAGATTTATTTACTATGAGTAAGATGGTCATTCCTCATAGGGTTACAGCAGGCACACAGAAGAAGATGTAACAAGAAGATATAACCAAAAGATGTAACACTGGTTTAGCTAGATGCTAGCCTTCTTAAATGCAGATTCCGGCCTGATCAAACAAAGACTATCGTAGATCCTGTCTGTTCAGGCCCATCTTGTGCTGTATGTTTTATGACTGAGGGTGCTGTTTCATATCTCCCAACATTTGAAATGGCCGAAGAGGGACACTTGTTTAAGGGGGTGTACGTCGGGATGTGGCTGGTGGGCGGGGCATTACCGAGAATTTTTAAGCTATTCAATAACGTACTGATTTATAATAATTTATTTTATTTGCACAGACTAACTTATAAACACATATACTAAAGTTTAAATAAAGTTTAATGTGAGTTTTATGTCTGCTGAACAACATTATATACACACACCATACAGTCTGATCTCCTAAAAAGAGGGACATCAGGGTGGGAAAGAGGGACGGAGGGATTTGGATCTAAAAGAGGGTCTGTCCCTCCTAAAGAGGTACACTTGGGCAAAGATGCCTTTGATCTTAGGCCATCATCTAGCAATCTTCATCAAGGTTTTACTTTATGGTACGTAGATACTATATGTTAAATAAGTCCTTTCTTGGGCAGCAGGCATCACAAAGAATGAAGGAAAATAATGGCCTGTCCCCCAGAGGTCAGATTGACCTGAAAGAGCAATCCCTTCCTTGATTGGAACAGTATCAACTGTGTACTGTACATCTATCAAATGATTACATAATTATAAAGTCACATGTCCACAGGGGACACCTGTAAGTTTACAGCCAGAGGTGGGAGAAGCAGAGATTAACTAATAAAATACTGAATTTGCTATATGTGTTTGTTCAGGTTATATTCACACCTGGGAACTTTAACAATGTGCAGACCATGAGATCTTATAAATACTAGCTCCTAAAGTTCCCCATAATATAGATTTACAAAATAGCTTAAAGTAAAATCTTTAATCTAAAATATTTTAATCTTTTACAATATAATTTCTTTTTAGTCCAAGACATGCGTTTACCTCTGTGCTGACTGAAAGAATTCTGAAAAATACAATTACACAGAAGGTACACCCTAGTAATAAGAGGCTTTCAGTTTGTGTAACTGAAGGTTTTACCCAGGAGGGAGTTGTTTCATACGACAGTGTATATTCATTTAGATAATTTGCATTGTATCTGTAGTTGCCTCTACATAGTGATCTCTGTACAAATCTGCCTTTAAAGTGTTAGTAATGTCTAAAAAGAACTTTTTTGCATTTAGAAGAGCTTAAAAAGCTGATCTAAATGCAAAAAAATGTATCTCTCAAACCACTATGGTTTAAGAGATACAGGCGTTTAAAGGGATAGTAATACTTAAAATGTAAAAAAATATGTTGTAGGGTTTATCCCCCTGAGTAAAACAAGAGTACTCCCACTGCTGAAAGGTGTTTCATTCAAAAGTTATTAATTTTCAAAGTTGAATTTTTTAGGTGCTCACAGTGGCCTGAAATTGTACAGTGGCGCTGTTGCTATACCATCCTATGGACAGCTCTGGTCCCGGGACCATAAATCTCCATAGGATGGTGTAGCAACAGTGCCACTGTACAATTTCAGGCCACTGTGATATTGCACCTAAAAAATTCAACTTTGAAAATGAATAACTTTTGAATGAAACACCTTTCAGCAGTGGGAGTACTCTTGTTTTACTCAGGGGGATAAACCCTACAACATATTTTTTTTACATTTTAAGTATTACTATCCCTTTAAAGTTTTCTGTTTCCTACTGACAGTTGTAAAGCTGTCAGCAGGAGATCCGTGTCGGTCGACACGGTGGCGCCTGAGAAGTGCCGTGATCTCGTTACTTACACAGAATCCCTTCATTGGAATGGTCTATAATGTGTGCCTGACCACTAGGCACACGTTTTAGACCATTCCAATGAAGGGATTCCGTGTAAGTAACGAGATCTCGGCACTTGTCAAGCGCTTCAGTGTCGACCGACACGAATCTCCTGCTGACAGCTTTACAGCTGTCAGTAGAAGAAATCAAACTTTAAACACCCGTATCTCTTAAACCATAGTGGTTTGAGAGATATGTTTTTTTGCATTCAGATCAGCTTTTTAAGCTCTTCTAAATGCAAAAAAGTTTTTTTAGACATTACTAACACTTTAACCATTTGAGTGGCAGAGGTATCCAATGCACAGCGTTGCATGCTTGGATACCTCTCTGGCACTTAAAGAGTTAATTCATAATTGCTCACAAAAAAGTGGTTTTGTTAGTATGAAGAGTCCGTTAACTTTAAATATTAGACCGTAACCTGAAACAATTAATAGTAGACTAAAACTGAAAAAAAAGTGTGTGTGTGTGTATATAATGTATATATCTATATTGTCTGGCACTCACGTAACTTACTATATTCTGTACACACAAAAACACTCCAGGTGCAGTTTGAATAATGTATAGTGGCAAGTAGAAAACGCACTCACGGATATGATGTATCAAATAGTTACTTCATTAAAAACATTACACCATGATGGAATACAATGCAAACAGCATGAAGGATCGGCAACGTTTCAGTCCACTGCACAGGACCTTCCTCAAGCCGAAATGTTGCCAATGCTGTTTGCATTGTATTCCATCATGGTGTAATGTTTGTTATATTTTTTAATGAAGTAACTATTTGATACAGCATATCCATCAGTGCGTTTTCTACTTGCAACTATAATTATATATATATATATATATATATATATATATATATATATATATATATATATATATATATATATATATATAAAAGAAAATCCATGCACTCTCCAATGAGCAAAGGTAATGGCCTGGGTGCTTGATCCCATAAAAAATACATACAGTTTCTGTAGTTCATGAACCGCACTAACAGGACTTCCAATTTGATGAAACAGTAATACAATATTTATTATCAACGTTTCGCCCCACTTTGGGCCTTTGTCAAGCTATCTTGTGTTGTGGATGGGCACTCCAATACATGAAAATTAAATGTGAACTGTTGCCTAGGTCCTGTGTCCAATGTAATTATAACAGAAGTCATGGCCCATAGGGCCATGTGGTCTTAGAAGCACTCAAAGGACTTGCTTAGTTGAAAGAAAAATAGGGTTTATTGTATCGACGTTTCAGCCCAACATATAATATATTCCTCAGTTACACAAATTAGAAGCCACTTATTCCTAGGGTATATTTCCCCTTTTTATCCCCTTGGTTGCAAGAGACAGAGCTAATGCATTGCCTAGAGCAGGGATGAGAAAGATGAGCCTATCCACGTGCTGTCAAACTACGACTCCCCACATCCCCTGCCAACCGTTGGCTGGCGAAGGATAATGGGTGTAGTCCAGCAGTTGTTAGAGGGCCTCAAGTTGCTCATTCCTTGCCTAGACCATAGTTCCCATTCAAATAAGAAATATTACAGAAACCAGAAACAATACATCATATGTCAATAAGCAAACATAGGATGCCTGGTTATAAACCACAGAAAGATGCATCAGTATAATAAGCTTATCACACTTATACAAATTTTGATCCCTGTAACTCTTTAATTTCCACTGATGTGAGCAATGCATTGCACACCTCGCTGGCACTCAAATGGTTAACTGACCTATCTATATATATATATATCTATCTATGCCTAATGATCTATTAAATAATTTTTACAGAGTAGGTAATAGTGTATTTAATTTGCATAATTTCATATTATTGAAAAAATATATTTTTGTGCCAATTATGTTCCCAGTAGACAATTCACTAACCTGAGGCATTAGCCGGGGTCACTGTGCCGCTTCCATCCTTCACGAAATAGGGTTTTAATTTTGCCATTGCTTCTAAATTGCTTCCATGACGGGGAAACTCATCAGTTTTCACCTCTATGGGGCCTGTAAAAACACTTCACAGCTTAAAACTACTCTTTCCACCTTCCTTTGCTGAAAGCTCAAGATACAAATGAAATATACATCTAAATGCCTTTTACATAAAGAAAATGTTGAATGAACCAACTGTGCCATAAAAAAATTGCAACACCTGATTTTAACCTTTTGAATACTGCTGAGGTCTCCACAACATTGCAAAGCAATGAGTTGGAAACCTCTCTAGCATTCCATAGATTCAAAGCCCCATTTAAATAAACATTTTATTGGTCCCCTGTGGCTCAATGTGATCCAGAATTGCTCTACTTTTATTTATCCCTAAGACCATAAGTAAATCAACTAAAGACAGCAAAATTCCCTGATGAATACGCAACAAGAAAGTGTACATCGCTGATAGCTAACGGAATGAATCATACAAAGGCAATACACAGGTAAATATTTATATAACAAGCTGGTTCCCCTGCTACCATTTATATTTTATTTATGTATGTATGATGTAATGGGAATGAGGTAGAAAGGCCTGTAAAATAACTATGCAATAGGACTGCATGCCTGGAACTTCTAACACTAAAGGTGATCTATCACCCCTATACAAGTTTCTCTTAAATGTTAGGCTATATTGCAATTATGATGAATACTGTATTACTTACTTGTTTTAAAATGCTATTTGGCCGAAATGTAATTATTAAATACTGCCCTGCACCCTACTTCCAGACAGACTGCGGTAACCTGCTCTGTACCGCAATCCGTCACTCTGCTTCTGCTTCTCTCCCTCTATCCAGCCTCCTCAGATGACAGAGGCTTTCTGCCTGTAAGCTGGAGCGGTCTCATTGGCCAGAGGTAACAAGAGAAACTTGTATAGGGGTGATGGAGCCCCTTTAATAAAAAGAACAATCATCCATAGATTATCATTTAAAGGGATAGTAATACTTTGTTTTATCTTTATTTTATTTTGTAGGCATTAATTTGATTCTGTCAGAGTTGTAGTTCAAGAGTAATTCAATAATAAAGTATCCCCCTCCCGCCCCTTTTACTGATGTAACACTGTTCAGCCAGATCAGAAGGGAGGTGCCCAGGTAGACTGCAGAGAGGGACAATCTTCAATTAAGATAAGAAAAAAACCTGAAAAACTTGTCAAGGGGGGCAGGGCTTTCATTGTTCTCATAGGAAGAAGATTGTCCCCTGCTGTTATCTGTCTGGTCTTTGGACTGTATTCCACATCTGAGAAGAGATGGCTTACACTAGGTAAAAAGGGCGGGAGGGGAAACTTTGCTTGTGAATATCTCTCAAACCATAAAGGTTTGAGAGATAAGACATATATCGTTCTCCATGTTTTTTTAATGCCTACAAAATAAAATAAAGATAAAACGAAGTATTACTATTCCTTTAAATAAAAAACAGCAAAAGCATAAAATTAAGGTAATAAGTTTTGAATAATAATTATAATGTGGTAATGAGTTTTGAGTGTGACACTGTTGTTTCACTCAACAGGAAAAACCCTACACTATATATAGTATTCATAAAATATCTATTTTCTTTAACAGTTGAGACACATTTTAATTACAGTTTCTAACCAATACTAATATGACATATTACTGCTCAAATAATAAGCATACCTTTCCTGGAAGACACTGAAACAGGTACAAGCTCTTTGTCAAAATACCCAGCTTTTTGTGCAGCCTCAGTCCTGTTTTGTGATAGAACGGCAAATTGATCCTGTTCCTCTCTGGAGATTTTCCATTGTTTGGCCACATTTTCAGCTTTAGAGGAGAGTAATAAAGCATGTAGCTAAGTAAGCAGCAACATTTATGAGGGTTCCAAGAATGTCACAAGAAAAAAAAAATTTATAAAAAGCAAAGGCCTTTAAAGTGGATGTGTCACCTCAATATAATGTAGCATAAATATTTAGGCTATTATTTGTTGTCAATTTAAGTTATAAAGTCAGTCCTGCAGCCACTTCCGCACAGACTGCAGTATGCCGCTCCCCTCCCTCTATCCAGCGTCCTCAGATGACGGAGGCTTCTGTCTGTAAGGAGGAGCGGTCTCATTGGCTAGATATCGATCTCTGCCAATAAGACCGCTCCAGCTTACAGACAGAAGCCTCCGTCAGCGGAGGAGGCTGGATAGAGGGAGGAGAACAGAGGCAGAGCAACTGACTGTGGTTATAGAGCAAGTAACTGCAGTCTATGCAGAAGTAACTGCAGGACCGACTTTACAACTTAAATTTACAACAAATAAAGCTAAAAAAAAAAAAAATTAAGACCGTTTTAGTAATATTCGCTATATAACTATTTATGCTACGTTATATTGAGTTGATAGATCCACTTTAACGTGAAAATATGGGTGAATGTACACGAGTACAATTCTGATCTAAAACAGGTGCTGGAATTGATTTTCAAGTCCTACACCTGACTAATGCCAGTTTACTAAGCTTCTTATGCCAAAGAATTCTCCCCTTAGTTTGAGTGCCTGAGAGGTATCAAAAGTATTGCACTGCAATGCATTGGATGCCTCTCTGGTACTCAAAGAGTTAATGCTACTTGTGCAAAGGGGCAGTCTATGGGCATTCGTTTCATGAACACCTTGTTGTACGTGGTGTAATAACAAAGTGCGGAGAAAACTGTCATAACTTTACGCCATTTGTCGGAACATGCTATAAGGCAGGTATAAGCAGTTTGCAGGCATTAAAGTATTAACAACAGCAGAGTGTGTGCTCGTCAGTATGAACTGACGTTAACATATGCCATAAAGCAGGAGTAGCCAACCCTGATTATCAACAGCTACAACAAGTGCATGTTTTTCAGAAAATTCTTGCACAGGCAGGCCAGTCAAAGTGGCTGAGGCACTAATTAATCTACTTGTGGTCCAGACAGGATATCCTGAAAACATGCACTGCTGGTAGATGTCTGAGGACCAGGGTTGGCTACCCCTACTCTAGTGCATGCCCTGAAGCACAGCCATTGGCCGATCTGAACTGTTGGATTAATACGTACACTCAATAGCAGTGACCGGCAACCAAACCCACCTCAAGGCCTCCATATGTGGCCCTAATGTCATTGTAGGTTGTTGGTAACAATTCTAAATATGGAATAAAATATCCAGATTAACCCCTCTGGGCTCAGACAACAAAATACAGAATATTTGTGCCTTTTGGGGTGACAGTAGGGAATGTGTCAGACATCTGTTCCAGACAACAGACTAGATGCCAGAGGAGAAGCCTCTTAGGGTTGCATGTGACCCCAGGACCACCTGACTACACCGTAAACTGCAGGAGTCTACAATTTCCAAGAAGATTAGCACTTATCAAGTAAATATAGATGTAAATGCATTTTTAATCTGATGACAAACATAGTACCCTGGGCAGAATGCTTTCTAAGATTACTTAATAAAATATTTCAAATCATTTTTTAACCCCTTGAGGACCAGAGGGGTGCACAACACATTGCTTTGCAATACGTTGTGCACCCCTCTGAACTTCAAGGGGTTAAACATACAATAAGAACTCTGATGCATTGAACTTCTTGGGATATATGTTTAAATCAAAACAGGAGCAATTCCTGAGTGAACCATCTGCAGCAAAGGTAACAACCAGGAAAATTCAGATGATGAATGTTAGAAGTGTTGATGCTTTGCGAAGCTTTATTTAAAATGAATGGACATTTTTATTTTCAATGCAGCTGACTTGCCCAGGAGCCATATTCATAAAGAAAAAGAAAAGTAATTTTTTCGACTGAACCAACTGCACCAGAGGGGACAAATGACAATTGCCAGGGATTTAAACAGGGCTTTAAGCGAAACTACCACAGCTAAACAACTTGATGTCTAATAATTCCCCATCTGGTGACTAGCTGCTCAGTAGCGCTAGTCACCAGAATTATTACCTTATTCAATAGAATTCTCCATTGTTCCCGGGCTGACAGGCAGGATGGAGTGCGGACATCTTTCCATATTGACGTCTGCACCCCTTTGCTGTCAGTCCCTTCCAGACCCGAACGGCTCCTAGCAACGCCTCCTAGAGCCGGCTAGGACTGACAGCGCAGGCGTGCAGATGTCACTATTGAAAGATGTCTGTGCTCTGTCCTGCCTGTCAGCCCAGAAGAATGGAGAATTCTATTGAATAAGGTAATAATTCTGGCAACTAGCGCTACTGAGCAGATAGTCGCCAGATGGGGAATTATTAGACATCAAGTTGTTTAGCGGTGGTAGTTCCGCTTTAAACCCCTTGAATTTTTGACTTACTATGAAGATGTAGCAGTGGTAATAAAACATCACCAGCCTAAGAATAGCACCTGCACAACAGTGGAGTTTAAAATGTCACAGGATCCATTCCGGTAGGGTAGGGGATATATTCTACTGTACAAATTTATGGATTTATACTCGTGGCATTTGGCATTAACCCCCTGGGTGCTAGAAAGTTATTCAATGAGACCTCCCTAGCATCCAAGGGGTTAATACCGAACACCACCTGTATGCATTGATAAACTTGTAAAGTAGAATGTACCCCCTACCATATGGTAACAGACCCGATGACATGTTAAACTTGGCTATTGTGAAGGCAATATTCTTAGGCCTGTGACACTATGAATGAGCTGTATTGATGTGCAGCATATAGGAGGAGTCATCCAGTACAAGGCCCCCAACACAATGCTTCTCCATATACCTTTCTAGCATTAAAAATAATTAGAAACCCCGTTAAAATTTTTACTTGTCACCTATGGTGCAGTTTCTTTGCCCAAGAATTGCTCTCCTTTTGTGCTTGTTGTCCTAAGTGTGAAACATAAAGAATATATATATCTTATATAATAACAGTAACAGATCATAAGAGTCAGGAATCCCAGCCTCTCACCAGTTACTCCCATGTGATACTTGTAAAATGCATCATTCAAACCATCACAAAGTACACTGTCTTGTAAGGAGACATCTCCAGCTTTTACACCAGCTCTCATGTGAACTAAATGAGGCGCCTGAAAATATGAAAAGAAATAATAAATAAAAACTAAATATACATTAAAAAAAAAATGTTTGCTTCAATACATCAACTCATGGTCACTAACAACAAACATTAAGGGCAGTGGTTCTCAACTTCTGTCCTCAGGACCCACTAACAGGCCAGGACTTAGGGATTTCTCTGCTAGAGTACAGGTGTGGTGATCAGAGGCTCATTCACATTGATTAACTCACCTGTGCTTTAACCCCTTAAAGACCAGCGGTCCCGGGGTGTGCTGTCCCTTAAGGACCACATAGAAAACTTTGACGTGACGTCCCACGTGACTGATCACGTGGGGCGGCACGCCGAACAGAGGGAGTGAAAGAGATCGCTCCGGTCTTGGAGCGATCAACTTCAGTCCCCGATATTACTCACCACGTTCCTACAGGAGCGTGGTGAGTAAAAGTATGTGACATGCCAGGACCGTCACTGGTCCTTAAGTGCCGGACCAGCGTGACGATCCTGCCATGTCAATGGTCCTTAAGGGGCTAACAAGGAAATCATCAAATCCTGGCGTGTTAGTGGGTCCTGAGGACAGGAGTTGAGAAACACTGATTTAGGGCCATAAGTTCAAAACAAAAGTGGAGGAATTCTGGGGCAAACCATTTGCACTATAGGGGAGAACTAAAAATGTCCATTCAAATTAATGGCAATTTTTGGAATTTTTAGTCCTCCTCCTACAGTGCAGATGGTTTGCCCAAGAACACCTCCACTTCTGTTTTGAACATATGGCCCTGTATCAATTTTTTTAAAAGATATTCCAGGCAAACCAACCGCACCATAGGAAAAAATAATCCCCATTCATTTAAATGGAGCTTTTATCCTCTTAAATACTGGAGAAGACTCAAAAACATTATTTTACAATGTGTTGAGAGTCCTTTATATCATTTAAGGTTTAAAAGACCCAATTAAAGCGGAACTTTCAACAAAGTTACATTTAGCCCCAAATCCTTAACCCCTTACCGCCCGAGGACATACATGTACGTCCTGAGCGGATGTCCCAGGTGGACAGAGGACGTACGTGTACGTCCTGGAAGTAATTTAATAAAATTAAAAAAAAAAAAAAAAAAAAAAAAGTTCGGTGGGCGTTAAGTGCCGGCCGCATGTGCGCGTGTCTGGTCACTAAGGAGTTAATATGTTAGCGATATACATATAAATACTTGCAAGGCTTCCAACCCACCAATCATGGAGGTGATGGGGACGGACAGCACAAACTAAGAGATGCCATCTCTGCAAGATGTCTGTGCTGTTCCCCGCTGCTGCCTGCCGAACCTGTTCTATTTCTTACTTATGCTGGACTTATACTGCAAATGACAAGTATATAATGCTAACGTATTATGATTTGGTTCTGCTTTAACTCTGTGGGCATACAAGGATTTTTTATTTGTTCCCTTTGTTGTTTTATTGTTTATCAGTGCACCAGTTTATCATTGCACCTGCTGTAATATAAATAGGATGTCTGCTTAGCGGACCTGAAACCATGTTGTGCATTATCCTTCTGAGGCAGGGCTGAGTAACCTGAGGCCCTACAGCTGTTCAGGACTACAACTGACATCAACCCCAGACAGCCAATGGCTGGAGATGATGGCAATTGTTGTCTTGAACAGCTGGAAGGCATCAGGTTGCCCAGCCTTGGTCTACTGCATGGGTACGGATACTGAGTGTAAGACGGGACACTGCCAAACTGTCATAAGTCCAATGGGAATGAAAGAATCCTCAAAGACTGCTGGATGGAATCAAGAATTTCTGAATATGGAATCATAAAAATAACAGGTAGTGTAAGAAAAAAAACTTTACAAAAGGGTGATAGTGACATAACTAATGATTGGAGTGTCCTGGTGCAAAAGGTGTTTTGGGCCCCCATTGCAAAAGTATTTTCGCAGAGACATAATTAGAGCTTTATGGACCCTGGAGAAAATTCTTCCCCAGATACTGGGCTCTGGTACACCTCTACCCCATGTAGGTAGATAAACAGAATAGTTAAAGGGATAGCAATACTTCAAAATTACTATCCCTTATATTGAAGCCCTTAAAAACTGAATTAAATGCCACCAGCGGTTGAGAGATAGCCGCTTTTAAACTTCGCTCCCCCCTGCCTCTCCCCTGATGTCAGCGTTCTTGCTGCAGCAGGGAAATCTGTTAATTGAATCAAGCGGAGGCTCTTCAGCAGAGCCAGATATCGTTATAGAAGAAACGATCCTTCACTAAAACGGTCTTCTACGTGTGCTTGGTAACCAAGCACACGTAGAAGACTGTTTTGGTGAAGGATCTTGTCTTCCATAACGAGATCATGGCTCCTCTGAAGAGCCTCCGCCGGTCCCGGGACCGGATTTCCCTGCTGCAGCAAAACCAATGAAGTCAGGGGTGAGGCAGGGGAGAGCGAAGTTTAAAAGTGGCTGTCTCGCAAACCATAACGTTTTGAGAGATGCCGCTGGTGGCATTTAATTTAGTTTTTAAAGGGCTTCAATATAAGGAATAGGAATTTTGAAGTATTACTATCCCTTTAAATACATAGATGGAATAGTGATGGATAAATGGAATAGCCTCCTAAAGGCAGTGGTTGGAGCTAAACCAGTAAATAAATTTAGGAACTTTTGTGATGGAGATATGGCTGTTCTAATGATTAAATAAGTGTGATCTTTTATCTTAATAGAAAGTAAAATGGGCAGACTAGAAGGACCAGTCAGTGATTATCTAGGTTGCTATATTACTCCATATGGTAAATCATTCTGGAATTACATAGAACGTGTACAAATAAATAGACAAAAACTGTTCTACCAGACACACAGTTCCATCACCTGGCTCATATTCTCCATACCACCCGCAACCACAATATCAGCTTCCCCAGTCTTTATGGACTGAGCCCCCAGGCTCACTGACTTTAGTCCAGATCCACATATCATCTGGCAGCTCCAGGCAGGAACGTCATATGGAATGCCAGCACCTACACTGGCCTGGCGGGCTGGGTTCTGCCCCACTCCTGCAAAATGGATATGAATAGGTTAAAATGAGGAAGACACTGCTTAAAGGTAGATTAATACCTCCTAACAACCCTTCTCTTACCTTACTATGGCCAGAAAATCGTAACTGCCACTGTGAATGAATCTACCTTCACCCATTAGTTTATAAGACTGGCATATTCAGCTACATTGTTTTCATTTCATTTATATGCATTATAAGATACAATCAAGTAGATACACTTAGTTCATCAATTAAAGGAACAATAATAGCTATAAAAAATATCAAAATGTTCCTTAAAGGGATAGTAATACATCTATATAATTACATTTAATAATGTACCTAGTAAAAAAAAAAAAAAATTAATTGCGCCCTGTCCAATCGCTCATATCAGCGTACAAAGTTCCCCCTTCCTACCCTTGTACTGACGTCAGCTTTCTATTTTACAAACGGAGATCCCGATCCACAGACTGTCTGGCGGCTCTTCAGCAGAGCAGATATCTCACTCTTTTGAAAGAAATACTTCATTTGAATGGTCTACAACATCTAGCTGACAGCAGGAGATCCCAGTCTGTGGACCAGCCGGCGGCTCTGCAACAGAGCCGAAATTGCGTTATTTAAAAATAATTACTTAATTGTAAAGGTCTACAAAGTGTGCCTGGTTTGCAAGCACACTTTGTAGATCTTTCCAATGAAGTAATTCTTTTTAAATAACGCGATTTCGGCTCTGCTGAAGAGCCTCCAAGTCGCACAACTAGAATCTCCTGCTGTCAGCTTTACAGCTGACATCAGGAGTAGGCAAGGGAAGGGGGAACTTTCAGTGTGAATATTTCTCAAACCATAAAGGTTTGAGAGATATGATTTGTGGGAGCTTATTTTTTTAAGCTCTATAAAAGTTGAAGATTTTTTTATGGGACATTACTGTCCCTTTAAAGCAGCATTAACAACTCCTACTAATAACCATTCACTTATGTCATTATGGTCAGAAAATCCTAATGACCAATATGAATTTGGCCCATGAACCTTGGGCATTCTAAAATAAATACTGAGGGTTAGGCGGAGCCTGAGAGGTAAAGTAGGGTAGAAACTGGAGAAGTTACTGGTTTAGTTATTCAGCTGTGGTTAAAGGGATAGTAATACTACATGTTATACTGTATGGTTTATCCTCCTGAAGGGCACCCCTTCTGCGGAGAGGTCTTTTATGCAAAAGTAATTGCAGTTTAAACTTTAATTTTTTTAAGTGCAATATTGCAATGAGCTGAAATGTTACAGGGGCGCTGTTGCTACGTCATCCTTTGGACCTATCTGGTCCGTTGACCATACACCTCCATAGGCTGTTGTAGCGACACTGTACACTGCTAGACCACTGAGATACTACATCTAAAATGGTAAGTACCCTTGTTTTACTCACGGTTTATCTCCCCCCTACAACATACATACATATATATATATATATATATATATATATATAGTAATATAGTATTACTATTCTTTTAAATGTCTGAGTGCCCTGAATTACTTTATTAGATTTAAGCTTTTAGTAATATTAATACGTAATAATTTAATAATTAATATGTAGCTAAACTTGCCTCCATGCCAAAGCACCCAATTATAAGCAAGCATATTATGTCCACATTTTGTGACTAATAACATTTTTGGGGAGATGCACTAAGGTGTGATGAAGTGGAGATGACTTCTCCAGTGATTTCTCTTCTCCAGTTCCTATATTATTTTAAGATTTATCCAACTTTGGAGATCTATAGGGTCTATAGAATAACAAAGGAACTGGAGAAGTGATATCACCGGAGAATTAATCACCGCTTTATAACCTCTTTACATACCTCCCAACATTTCAAATGGCCAAAGAGGGACACTTTGTTTTAGGGGTGTGGCTGGGGGCGTGGCTGGTGGGTGGGGCATTACTGACAATTTTTTGGTTATGTCATGACCTATTGACACCTCTATGTGTAACTGAATAAATGATTTAGAGCAAGACCAAAATATTTTATTGGACACGTACTAATTTAAATACACATATACTGAACTTTAATCAAACATTAACGTGAGTTTTATTGCTGTGGAGCAATATGATACACTTATGTACACATAACCACATAGTCTGATCTCTTAAACAAAGGGACACCAGGATGGGAAAGAGGGATTTGGGTCTGAAAGAGGAACGTTTCCTCCTAAAGAGAGACACTTGGGAGGTATGATGTTAGGCTGTTGGTAAAATATGTTATATGGCAAATGGCAACTCTAGCCATTGACAGGGTCATGTCTGCTATCTCAAATACTTTGGGACTGAAAAAAATAATTTGTTAGTTCCAGTTGAGCACAAAGTTGTGTGTGTCTATGACAGGGGTTTTCTCTCCCTTTTTTTATAGCAACAATAGTTCCTGCTTCCCCCACTGTAATCAAAGCAGTTAATATCAGTGTAGAGATCTAGGATTTGGCTCTCACAATCCCTCACCTTGGGGGAAAAGAGAATCACTCCCTCCTCCTACACCCTAGCCTGTCTGACAGGAGCTGTGGTCACACACAAGACTGAGAAAGCTGCTAACCAGCTGAGCAAGTCCCAGCAGCTCCGAGTGGCAGCTTTGACTGCTGAGGCCGCTGGTAGTGGTATGCGGGAATGTGCAAAGAAATTAAATCTCATCATCCTGGCCTGCCGCCTCCATGTCAATTCGAGACCAGGCAGGCACTGACTAAGGCAGCATGTAGCTCACATCTAGTCCGCTTAGCACCTCAGAGTGGTCTGATGACCCCCCCCCTGGCAGGCAATGAAGTATTCAAGCGCCTCTGCGCTAAGTTGAGAGACTGAGACATCATATCAGTACTAGTGCAAAATTGTACCAGATAGATCAGGTCTAGACTTTAAGACTTGACCACAGGCATTAATTATTGCTTGTTGCTATGTTCTCAGGCGCATCGGGTGCTGCAGGGCAGTTCAGCCACTTAGGACTTCTCGCTCAGAAAACAGTATGGTGCAAATACTGTGTGACACTCATGTGCAGTCAATTAGGCCTCTCAACACTGAGCAAAGTGGCTTTCATGATGCGCTTGGCATGTCTGTAGGTTGCTGGAGCTGTACGGGCAAGACTATGAAGCGGGGAACAGAGCAGGGAAGCAGTGCACAGTGTCATGCGGGCGGGACAGCGGGTTTGGGCCCTAAAACCGGGACTGTCCTGCATAAATCGGGACAGTTGGCTGGAATGTCTTTATTACTCCTTAGTGCATAACCCCCTTTGTGATTTTGCATTTAGCTATTTTGGTAAAAATTGGTTGCACTCCAGCTATTTAAATGTATCATTTCTTTTGATGTGTGTGTGCTGTGTGCTTATAAAAACCAGAACTGGAATTGTATATGAGAAAGTATGACCCCTCCACCGACATGACATCCAGACTGAATGAAGACGTTATATCTTGCACAAGGCAAAATTAAAGTAAGTAGGGCAGTTTTATAAGTTGGGCTTAGTGTTCTTTAAATGGGTCTGAATCAGAATTTGTTTGAGGAAAGAAACTGTCAATTTAATTCATTTTTATAGTTCTTTTTGATCTTTATTATTTTGATCTACTCTAACCGCTTGAATGCTAGCAACATCTCCAATGGGCTTAAAATGTTATGCATGTGTTTGCTTGATACTTTCCTCATAGCACAAACTTACAAAGAGTAAACCAGGGAACAATGCAACACCATCCAAATGTTCTGCTAATGTACCTGCTGTCAATACATGTCCTAATATCACTTCAGAGACTTCCTCTGGTTGAATGCTGGCTCTTTTCAAAACCTCTTTGATCACAGCAGAGCCCAGGGAATGAGCAGGTAATGTTGACAGTACACCATTAAACGAGCCTAGGAAAAAAGAACATTTCATAGAACTGTATAAAAATAAAAAGGACTGTGCATATCTAGTAGGTGTTAAAGTCGACCTGTTACACAAGACAAGTTTAGTTTAAAGAGAATTCAAATCTATCTTTATTTTGTACTAGCCATTCTTCTGTAAAACTTACCTTTATATTTTTGTGGCACATTGTGGCAATATATGGTCTTTCCCTGCATTTATGCTAAATAGTTTTGTTTGAGGCCAAACATACTGCTTACAGTGCTGTGCTTTTGGGTGGAGGTAATGTGGCATTCCCTGAGCCAAAGGGTAGGATAAAACACCCTAGAAGGTTGCGGTTGTGTGGGCTTAGCTGGGAACTGACTCTGTGGTCAGGCTAGGCCATGGCAAGAGGGCACAGGCCTAGCCACCTGGTTGCTTGTGATACAACAACAAGCACTGACTTTGTGGTCAGGCGTGCTGAAGGGCCAGAGGAAAAAGGAATAGCACCGGTATTCGCAGGAGTGGGAGTGGAGGAACATGGGGACCAAAAGAAGTTTTGTGGATGCCCTGCTGATCCTCTCGCGATAGCAGCTGGGTTTGGGGGTGGCTCAGCTGCTATCAGTGAGGGAGAGAGTAGAAGGTTTGGAGACGTTCGGTCTGTCCATCCCAGGTATTGGTCATTGGGGTGGAGACAGGGCTTCACCATTGAGGGCAGCCAGATGCAGGCGTAGGTCTGGCTGCAGCGGTGGCCATCTGCCCCTACTGGGGAGGAGAATGCAGCACTGGATTTTTGCTAATTGCAGTGGGTTAGTCTGTAAATTCAGAGAATAAATGATGACTTCTTTTTTGCCACAAGATCTGTGTATGTGTTTTAATTATGCTCAAAGAGTGACGGTAGGGCTGAGCACCTCAACAGTTTTATTTGAGGCCAAACATATTGATCACTGTGCTGTTAGAAATGCCATGAGCTCTTCCTACATTCAATGAGCACAATGAGTATTAACACTGACACAGCACACAAATGAATTAACCTAATGTGTCACCAACAAGTAAAGGTTAATTCTTCAAAAGCTATTGATAGTAAAAATACATTTGGAAACATGGTCAAGCTATAACAAATTTACTTCTGGCAGAGATTCATCAGGCATATTAATGAAATGTCACTAATTGCGGCAATTTTGTGACAGAATCTTCGCCAAATATTTGACGCCAGGTATGGACTGCTTTTATGAAAAAATCTTATGTGGATTAAGGCCGTATTTATAAACTTACCATTGTTCAGTTATAAATAGCACCATAAATTACAACATAAATGATATAAAAATGGTTGACATGCAAAAGCATTCAAGAAAACATTTTGTAAATCTCCCCTCATAAGGCTTTATGTATAAATGCCAACTAAGGATATTCTGGAGAAAATGTACTTCTCAAGCTCCCCACTGAATTAACCCCTTTGCCAGTAGGGTGTCCAAAGCATTGCACTGCAACAATGGGTTACAGTACACTTTTAGCTCCTCGAATGATAGAGAGTTATGCAAGATGAGATCTCTCTAGTAATCAATAGGTTAAAACTACCCTTTAAATGAATGGGATACTTTATTTAACCTCCCCCCCCCCCCCCCCGTGGTATAGATGGCTTCCCCTAGAATTGTTCCAGGTTGTTTTTTTATCTAAGGCTCAAAATCCATATTGGATCAATGAAGAACTGGTGTAAATTATTTTTTGGACTTCCACCTCACATAAAGCATACCTCCCAAGTGTCCCTCTTTTAGACCCAAATCCCTCTTTCCCACCCTGATGTCCCTCTTTTTAGGAAATCAGACTGATGAAGTGTATATACAAGCGTATCATACTGTTCTACAGCAATAAAACCCACATCATTGTTTGTTTAAACATCAGTATATGTGTTTATAAATTAGTATGTGTAAATAAAATACTGTGTTCTTGTTATAAGTAATTTATTAGGTCACACAAGAAGGTGTCGATAGGTAATGAAATAGCCTAATAATTCTTGGTAGTGCCCTGCCTACCAGCCATGCCCCCAGCAACACCCCCTAAAACACAAGTGTCCCTCTTTGGCAATTTGAAATGTTGGGAGGTATGCATAAAGGCATACCTCCCAACATTTCAGATTAACAAAGAGGGACACTTTTGTTTAAGGAGGTGTTGAATGGGGCGCGGCTGGTGGGCAGGGCATTAACTGTGAATATTAGCTTATTTTGTGACCTACTGACAACTCTTTGTGTAACGGAATAATTGATTTAGAGCAAGACAAAAATATTTTATTTACACGGACTAATTTATAAACACACATACTAATGTGTGTAACCCCTTCCGGATTGGCCGGTGACCAACTTCCAACCTTATCCATGATTACCTCTGACTTTGGCGCTAACAGGATGATGCTGAGTCTCCGCAGAATTTGGGAGTTTGGGGAATAATGAGCTTTTGGCAGTGCCTCCACTTAGCTAGGTATCTAATGATAGATGTTTATCCCTGCTAAGAAAACAACAAAGCAATTCTAATAATAACTGCACACAGTATGTATTTTAAAGGGGAATGGTACCCACAATATATATTGTAAAATGCAAAGAATAAAAACAGTGCAACAGAATAACACAGATATTTATAACATAATCCTATACTGCACAGTGTGAAAGTTCAACACCCATCAGTGACACCCTCCCAACAGTCCCTATTATTTCCTCCCCTCAGCTGATACAGACTCAGTCCCCTGGGGAAACGGTGGTGCACGTGGTGGGGCCCTTGTTGGAGGTAGCGCTACCCCTGTAGTGTGAGGTGTGAAACACAGAGTACCTTTTTGCAGCTTGTATGCTGATTGCAGGCCTTGCACCTTTGGACAGCTTTGCACTTGAACCCTCTGAGCAGCAACACCTTGATTGGCAGGCAGGTCACCTACAGGAGTTCCTCTGACAGGCGTCTGGATGGTTACTGGAGTGTCAGTTCCTTCTTCATAAGTAACATGTGGAGTAGTGCACCAAACAAGATATACTGCTAGACATTCACAAGCTTCCACACTAGGAGACTTCTGGGATCTCTCACTTTAATATACAACTCCTAGCAGACATGTGGTTTAAAATGTCTCTTATGCTGAGCAGCAGGGAGTTCTGCTCACTTCCCCTGCTCAAACCAAAACTGAAACTCCTCCAGCTCCCCTAGATCATCTTTTTCCTTCCTGGATACTCAGCAGGATTCTCATTGGCTGAGGGGAATGCTGGGGCAATGAGTCATCCACAGAGAACTCTATGGTCTACAGTGTGGCTCTGTGGTAACTGGAGGTATCTGGATACCAGGGTTACATTCTCCTCTCTGTTAAATTCTTGCCTTCCACTGGCAAGATGAGGTAGTCCATGTGAAAAGTCATACACAACATAACATTTACAAAAGTCATATTACACTAGATATGAAAACAAACTAATACAGAGTATCTTCTACACAAAACACATCAGCAAGAGCATGTAAAAGTACAACTACTTTAGACTGTACATTAGTAGGATATTCATAGCTGGGTTCCCCTATGGAATCATAAGTTAGTGTCCTAGGAGGACGCCTCACTCGTTGTCCCCTTCTCAACTCCCGTGGAGGAAGTCTGTGCACTTCTTCAGTATTTCGTCTGTCTTCAGTGTTGGGGAGATCTCCAGTGGCTTGAGACCCCGACTCCCTCATAGGACTCAAGTTCCTTCTCTCAGAAGCTGGAACAAAGCTGGGACTTTCAGGGTTTAGATTTGTCTGGGTGGGAGGATTTAAAAGAGGCATCTGCTGAGACATGTCATCTGGTAATGTCCACCAGTCCTGATCAGTTGTAACCTCTCCTCTATCTTCATCAGAGCCAAGTGGCACTCCATCATCCCCTTCCCCTGAATGAATATTGGGGGTATCCACTTGCCCAGGTATTCGACTAGGGCCTTCATCCCTATCTTCTACATTGGAATCTTGTGAATCCTCTTCTTCACTGTATATGACTGGCAGTAGGTGATTGCGATGCCAAGCTTTAATCTGGCCATTGGGTCCTCTTATCCTGTATACCGGTATCCCCGGAATTTTGGACACCACTTCAAATAGAGTATTTTTCCAGCGGTCTGCTAGTTTATGCTTTCCAGGCACTCCCAAATTGCGAAGGAGTACCCTATCTCCAGGCTTGATCTCCTTAAATCTCACTTTGCGGTCATATCTTCTCTTGTTATTTTCATTGAGTCTGGCTGTGGCTTGTTCAGCCAGCTCATAGGCTCTCTGAAGACTGTCTTTCAGTTTCTTCACATATTGGTAGTGAGAAGCTTGACTCATACCATCAGGGGAGACTCCCAGTCGAATGTCTATAGGCAATCTAGCTTCTCTCCCGAACATCAGAAAATATGGGGAGTAACCTGTCGACTCGTGTCTAGTGCAATTGTAGGCATGGACCATTGCTTCTACATGCCGACTCCAAGATCTTTTCTCTGAATCCTTGAGGGTTCCTAGCATATCCAGGAGAGTTCGATTGAATCTCTCAGGCAGAGCATCTCCCTCCGGGTGGTATGGGGTTGTTCTTGATTTTTCTATCTGAAGCAACTTTAGGAGTTCTTTGATTAACCTGCTCTCAAAATCTCGCCCCTGGTCAGAATGAAGTCTATTAGGAAGTCCATAGTGCATGAAATACTTCTGCCATAACACTTTGGCCACGGTGGCTGCTTTCTGATCCTTGGTTGGAAATGCTTGGGCATATCTTGTGAAGTGATCGGTTATAACTAGGACATTCCCACTTCCGGTCGAGTCTGACTCTATGCAGAGGAAGTCCATGCATACCAAGTCCATGGGGCCTGAACTCTTGAGGTGGCCCATTGGTGCAGCTTTGGTGGGTAAGGTCTTACGCTGTATGCATCTTCTGCAAGTCCTGCAGTACTGCTCCACCATTTCTCGCATCTTCGGCCAATAGAATCGGTCTTGGATTAGACCATACGTTTTGTCCACACCTAAATGTCCATGCTGATCATGAAGAGCTCTCAGGACCATTCCTTTAAACTTCTGTGGCAACACTAATTGTTTTCTACCTGGGTGGTCATGATATTGGGCAATCCTGTACAGTAGTCCTCTTTCTACCTGAAGCTTACTCCACTCTCTTCTGAAGATATCACGATCCTCATTGCAAAGACTCCTCAACAAGGCAGGGTTTTTTGACTTCACCGCTTGTAGCACTGGGCCTACTACAGGATCTTGATACTGAGCTCTCCTTTTGTCTTCCAGCCCAATTGCGGACCACTGCTTCAGGATCACTGGTAGACACAAGGTATCGGGAACTACTCCAGGAGTCCAGCTAACTGAATCAATGCATCTCAGCTCAGAGAAGTCTACACAATCCCCAACAACCGTGGCAGTTTTACACAAGGCTCTCACCCCTGGACCAGGGATTTCTTCCCATTCCTCATCTTCTTGTGTTGGGGGTAGTCCTGGTCTTCTGGATAGAGCATCAGCACTCACATTCTTGGGCCCAGGCTTGTACTTCAGGGTGAAATGATAATTGGAAAGTGCTGCCAACCATCGATGTCCAGTTGCATCTAACTTAGCCGTGGTCAATATATAAGTGAGAGGGTTATTGTCTGTTCTTACTTCAAATTGAACTCCATATAGGTAGTCATGGAGCTTATCTACAATAGCCCACTTGAGTGCTAAGAACTCCAACTTATGCACAGAGTAGTTCTTCTCACTTCCATTCAAACTTCTACTAGAATATGCTATGGGCCTCAATCCTTCAGGGTAGATCTGATGTAGAACAGCTCCCAACCCCTCAAAACTAGCATCCACATGCAAGACATAGGGTTTATCAGGATCTGCATATGCCAGTACTGGAGCCTCAGTGAGCTTCTTCTTAAGCATATGAAATGCCTCTTCACATCTTGATGTCCATCGTTCTCCAAAGGGCTCTTTGGGGCGCGGTGCCTTCTGTCCCCCTTCCCCTGGGGTTGTCTTCAGGAGATCATGGAGCTCTCTGGCTATTTTCGAGTAGCCTTCTACAAATCTTCGGTAGTAACCACAAAACCCCAGAAATGACCGTAGTTCTTCAACATTGTTAGGTCTTGGCCAGTTTACTACTGCTTCGATCTTTGCAGGATCTGTGGTCACGCCATCTGCTGACACCACATGGCCCACATAGGTGACGGAGCTCTGGGCGAACTTACACTTATCCAGTGAGAGTTTCAAGCCTTCCTCCTGTAGTCGATCTAATACCTTGAGCAATCTAGCCTCATGCTCTTCAGGGGTTTTCCCGAAGACTATAATATCGTCTAGGTAGACCAGACATTCTTTAGGGTTCATATCCCCTATTGTCTTTTCCATGAGACGCTGGAAGGTTGCAGGGGCTCCCGTGACACCTTGAGGCATCCTGGTGAACTGATAAAACCCCAGTGGGCAGATAAAGGCTGTCTTCTCTTGATCTTCCACCTTCATGGGTACCTGGTAGTATCCAGATCTCAAGTCCAGGACACTGAACCACCGACTCCCACATAAGGCATTCAGAAGATCCTCAATTCGTGGTAGGGTGTATTGATCTGGAATGGTTCTCCTATTCAGAGTACGGTAGTCGACACATAATCTAACTGATCCATTCTTTTTCCTAACTACCACAATAGGAGAGGCATAGGGGCTCCGGGATTCAGTAATAATTCCTGCCCCTTCCATCTGTTGAAGAATGTCCCTTACATCGTCAATGTCTCGTGGAGCTATTCTTCTGGACCGCTCCCTGAATGGAGTAGGGTTGTCTAACCTGATGCTATGACGAGCACTCCTGGCACATCCAACATCCATCTCCTCTCTAGAGAATACTTTCTCTCTTGATAAAAGCTCAGCACAGAGCTTGTCCTTGCATCCTTGAGGTAAGCTGGAATCTCTGAAGTTGAACTCTAAGGGTCTGTGGGAGTTCTCTTCTGATCCAACCTTCATAGCAGTTAATGGAGTTATGTCTTCCAAAAGATAAACCACTCCTAATTCCTGTTGATGAGCGATCTCTACGCTTGTATGAGATATATTCCGAACAGTCACTGAGAATACACTTGTCTTCCTGTTCCTCCAGTCTTTAACTTCGGGCATTACTGTCCAACCTTTCTTGACATCTTCCTCGGGAAGGGACTCAACAGAGTATTGTTGACCTCCACCAACTATTCCTTCAGGTAAAGTGGCTACAGCTTGTAGGATCCTTACTTCTCCTGGCTGAAGACACACAGAACGTCCACCCACATGGTGGAATTTCCCAGATTGTGTTTGAAGGGCCAACTTGTGACACTCTTTTCCTAGACCAGGATGAATTTCCATCAGTCGAGCCAGGGATACATCTCTCACTTCTTTCAAGTAAGCCCGAAACACATCCTGCACCACCTGTGCATTCGTGCCCAGAATTACTGGGGCACAGTGATCTCTAGGCGCTGGACAGATTAGTGCCTCAATGTCCATGGGGCAAACCATCCCTGTGTTGATTTGGGGTATGGTTAACTTTACTTGGATAAACCCTTCTACAGGGTAGGCCTGAGAACTTAATCCCCAGAGCTTAATGTCATCAGCAGGCTGAATAGGAATGTGCTTCAGATGATTATCATAGAATGATCTATATATGATGGTTACTTGTGATCCTGTATCAAGTAACGCAGATGCATGGATTCCCTCCACTATAATAGATATTATAGATTTAGGTCCCACTCTGGGATTTATGGCTAAACTGTTAATCCCCCTCATGCGTCTCCTTTTTTTCCATTTCCTCTTCTGCCTAGGAGTGTGGGAGGGGGTCGGCTGTTCTATAGTTAGAGTTTCCACATAATGAACTTCTTTGGTGTTAGTGCATTCCCTTGCAAGGTGACCAAGTTGTCCACATGAGAAACATCTAAACTCCCTTGACCTACTCATGGTAGGGGAATGGGCTGACATTCTCCTATCTCTGGGTAATGTTGCCCCAGCACTTTTCTGGGGAGTGCTGAATTTTGATTCCAGCTCAGCCAGTTTCTTCTTCACTGTCAACAACTCTTCCGTCATATGGGGTTCTTGAGAGGATGTTTTCTTCTCATCAGGCTTCCTGACAGGGTGAGGAGACATCTGACTTTCCAACTCTTTCACCCTTTGTACCATTTCAGAATAAGTAACAGGCTCTTGTGGCAGACTGGCCCTTAATGTGAGCATCACTGGGTCATGAGATAGGGCTCCTCTGAGAACTTGTCTGGTTCTCCGCCGGTCTATGTCAGAGATGGAAATTACTCCTTTGTCAACCAACTTCCATAACATGAGCTCCAATCGGATAATGAAATCAGAAGCCTTTTCATTCACCTTCTGTTTGGTGGCAGAGAGTTGTGCATTTAGCTCTTCAGGGTCCTCTACTTCCCCATAGGTGTCTTGTAACACTTTCATGAAATCATTCACTGTTGCATCAGTATGTCTCTTCTTATGGAGTCTCACTAAGTTCACTGCTGGAGGTCTCAGACTCTCCATTAGCCTCTGCCGTTTGGCATTATCTGTACAAGTCCATTCCTCTAGGACCTGAAGAGCGTTACTCCTCCATGTCTCAAAATCCTCCTCCCCTGTAGGAACAGGTACAGTACCAGAGAAAACTTTTAACTTCCTGTAGCTGTGAGTGTGTGTGGCCTGAACTATAGTATCAGATAACTGTAGCAGCACTGTAGATAGCTCCACAGATTCTACTGATTTATTAGAAGAATGAGGAGATTTGGAAGATGATGATGATCTGCGAGGGGGTTTCTGGGACCCAATGTACGGACTCTTTAGAGACAGATCATCTTCCACATCATCACTTTCATCAGAAGATGAACTAAAAACATTGTGAGGATCTCTGTCTGTGCTATCTTCATCCTCTTCATGGGCATATACTAGCGGGCACCCTGCTGGAGAAGCTTTTGTCAAATGTATACAGAGGGGGCCATCTTCCTTGTCCAGGTCTTTCCTGCCTTTGATCAAGGCCACTCCCTGTTTGGTAATAGGGTCAGTCCTAGTGTCTACAATGCAGACTTGCTCTAAGCCAGATATTTGCCTCAAAGTAGCTTTCATTTCCTTCTTACTAGCCCTTTCAGGCAAATTACATACAGCCACAACTTGCTTGGGTGGAACCTTCCTCTTTAAGGCCCAAACTCTCACTTCTTGAGATGTAGGGTAGGATACTGTACTGAAGACTTTACTTGCTCCCCAATTCATCTCAGCAGTGCCTCCATCTGTAACCCCTTCCGGATTGGCCGGTGACCAACTTCCAACCTTATCCATGATTACCTCTGACTTTGGCGCTAACAGGATGATGCTGAGTCTCCGCAGAATTTGGGAGTTTGGGGAATAATGAGCTTTTGGCAGTGCCTCCACTTAGCTAGGTATCTAATGATAGATGTTTATCCCTGCTAAGAAAACAACAAAGCAATTCTAATAATAACTGCACACAGTATGTATTTTAAAGGGGAATGGTACCCACAATATATATTGTAAAATGCAAAGAATAAAAACAGTGCAACAGAATAACACAGATATTTATAACATAATCCTATACTGCACAGTGTGAAAGTTCAACACCCATCAGTGACACCCTCCCAACAGTCCCTATTATTTCCTCCCCTCAGCTGATACAGACTCAGTCCCCTGGGGAAACGGTGGTGCACGTGGTGGGGCCCTTGTTGGAGGTAGCGCTACCCCTGTAGTGTGAGGTGTGAAACACAGAGTACCTTTTTGCAGCTTGTATGCTGATTGCAGGCCTTGCACCTTTGGACAGCTTTGCACTTGAACCCTCTGAGCAGCAACACCTTGATTGGCAGGCAGGTCACCTACAGGAGTTCCTCTGACAGGCGTCTGGATGGTTACTGGAGTGTCAGTTCCTTCTTCATAAGTAACATGTGGAGTAGTGCACCAAACAAGATATACTGCTAGACATTCACAAGCTTCCACACTAGGAGACTTCTGGGATCTCTCACTTTAATATACAACTCCTAGCAGACATGTGGTTTAAAATGTCTCTTATGCTGAGCAGCAGGGAGTTCTGCTCACTTCCCCTGCTCAAACCAAAACTGAAACTCCTCCAGCTCCCCTAGATCATCTTTTTCCTTCCTGGATACTCAGCAGGATTCTCATTGGCTGAGGGGAATGCTGGGGCAATGAGTCATCCACAGAGAACTCTATGGTCTACAGTGTGGCTCTGTGGTAACTGGAGGTATCTGGATACCAGGGTTACATGTGTATGAAATATTACTGTTTTATTGCTGTGGAGCAATGTGAAATACTTATATACACATCCCACAGTCTGATCTCCTAAAAAGAAGGACACCTGGGTGGAAAGGAGGGACAGTCCCTCCTAAAGAGGGACACATGGAGGGATTTGCTTACAGATGAGAGGAGAATCCCAAACAAACAGATTAGGATAAATAAGCGATTAATTGTAACTCCGCCCCTCTCTACTCATACACGTCCCATAATATGTACAGTGCAGTAGCAACCAATGAGAAACACTAGCTTTTGGAACTGTTCTTCTCTGATTGGTAACCACTACAATGGGAATGACAGAAACACAGAACCGTCCAATAAGGAAATAACCACTAACATGGTTCTACACTGATCAGCCAATCAGGAGTACGAATGAAGAGGAACGATTCACGGCCGCCACTGCTCCGCCTCCTCTGAACGTGGAACCGCTGGTTATTCATAAACGCAAGCTCTACAGTGTGTAAGTCCAGCCCGGACACACATTAACCTCTTGAGTGCAAAGGTGATAGCCCTCGGGTACTCAAAGGGGTTAACCATTTCGATGTTAGCGATCCCCAACACATTACACATCAATGCACTGTTTGCACAGCAAATATAGACAGGAAAAGCAAGGAATGTAGGAAATAAAGGTTTCATGAAGACACAGTAATATTTCTAAATCATCACTACAATAGTTGTATACCTTTTCATTATTTCTCGCTTTGAATTCCAGGGGAATCCAACGCATTGAGTTGCAACGCGTTGCAGAGCTTTTTTGGTACTCAAAGGGTTAAGGATCAGATGTGTACTTTGAACACACTGCGAACAACTTTGGTCCTGAAGGGATTAAATTTGCCGATCAGTACTTGATATTTACAACTCATTTTTTTACCCTTTGAGTGCCAGAGGAGTACCGTTGCGTACCCTTCTGGCACTCAAAGGGTTACGCTAATAACATTAACATTCTTAAACAAAATGACATGAACTATAAAATGATCATCTAAAATGTAAACCTGTTAGCAAATACCGATCCGCATCTTACTAAAACGAGTCCGACATGATGACACTTTAACGATCTAAAATGATACTGCAGAGGTTAGACATCCTTAACCCTTTAAGAACCAAAGCAATGCGTTGCACACCCATCTGGTCCATACCAATATATAGCAATCAAAGGATTAAAGAAGCAACACTTACAGACCTTAGAACAAGTACATCTATTTATAATTCATTATTTCTGAGTAAAATATGTTGCTATCTATATGTAGTGCTTTACAAAATCTATTTATTATAATGACAGGGCATTTTCACTGAATGATCAATAGTCAGATAAAATATAGTCAATTTTAAACACTATTTTCCTTCCACTGTTTTTTTTGTCATAAATTAATGTGAATCTCCAACACTTGTGGTAATTTGAGACTATTATGATCTTATCACCTATATCATTATTACACATAAGGATCAATGCACATGTCATGTTGCCATGCTTTTGAATATAGGACTAAACCTAAGATAAACTGCTATAATTATAGAGCAGAAATTTGTATGACTATTTCCTTAAAACAGGGGTGCCAGTTACATACACAACCCCAATGCTTGGTAATAATACAGCAAGAAAATGATAATGAATTTATTATATATCAGACATGTGTGCATCTCTTTCCTTACCTATAGGGGTACGAGCTGCAGACACAATCACCACTGCATCTTCTGCTGAACTCATCTTTCACACCGGACTGTTCAGTCTGTGCACAGGGAGATACACTGCTGATCTGACAGCTCTTTACTACGAGCTACAGTCTATATACTGCACGGTTAGCCAGCGCTCCGGCTGTAGCTACACTACAAGTCCCATCATTCCCCGTCTGTTGTTGGTCTGAAGTGGAATGATGGGACTTGTAGTTTGGCAGCAACAGGGCATTCTCAAGTTGCCTAGCACTGATTCTACTGTAATAGCCCTTCTTCCTGTATACAGCCTACTCACACCAACAAGCTGCTATCAAACTACAGTTTTCCCTCTAATGGTCAGGAGGAGATATGACACCTAGAGGTGATTTCTTTAGCCATTTATTTATGTCATTGAGAGTATTTACAATCTTAAATTCCACATTAACCCCTTAAAGTTTTGGAAGTTTTTGGGTGGTTTGCAGTTAAGGACAGATCAATTTTGTCCTTTTTGACCATATTTTTGTTTAACAGCATTTTTCCTCCAAGTATTTTATTTCAGCCACACATATTATATACTGTTTTTTTCACTCACAAGCATGGCTTTCTTTTGATACCACACTTATATGGATAACCCAGTATTTATTTTATTAAAAATAAAGAAAGTGATAAAAAAAAACTAAAAAAATGCAGTTCTTATTGGTTCTTCTATTATAATTTGTGCCCAAGGGGTTATTTTTTTATGGAGACTGCATGAAAGACTTGACTGGTCATTCATAGCTAGAAAATGTGCAGTTTTAGGGGGCACTGTCCATCTGTGGTGAAAATTCTGATGTCCCTCTTTCCCTCCTGGTTTTTACATTTTTTTGTATATTATTATTTGGTGTGTATACAAGTGTATTACTGTTCTCCACATAAATAAAACTCACATTAACCTTTACTTATACTTCAGTATTTGTGTTTTAGAATTATGTTTTGTAAATAAAATGATTTGAACTTTTTCAAAATATTTTTTTACATAATCATAGAGGTGTCAGTAGGTCATAGAGAGACCTATATTTATCATGCCCCCAGCACCAGCATTTCAGGGGTTAATACCCCCAACTTTGACCTTTATTTTCTTCATCTCTTGTCTGCTCTTTGCTTCTCTCTTCCTTACTCCCATAGTAAGGAAGAGAGTGGCACAGAGCAGACACAAAGGCAATGTGTTTTACACACTGCCTTTGTAAATGAAAATGCCGGTACATGAGATCGCTCCTGGGGCAATCAAGTGTACCGGCAGAAGAGAAAAGCACTGAAATTAAGAGCTCCGGTCCTGGAGAGCTCATTTTCAGCCTCAGAATATTAGCAGCGTGCACCGAGGTGCACTGCTATCATTTAACCCATGACGTGCCAGGACCAGTAAGGTGACCAGATTTTTAAAATGAAATACGGGACTTTTTTTTTCCACACCCTGTCCACCTTCTCACCCCACACCCTGTCCACCCTCACACCCTGCCCACACACAGCCCACACCCTGTCCACCCTCACACACTGCCCACCCTGCTCCCTCCACACACTGTCTGTCCACGCCGCCCACCTCCACACACTGTCTGCCTTCACATTGTCCACACTGTCCACCTCCACATTGTTCACCTCCACACTGCCCACTTCTACACACTGCCCACATTGTCCACTTCCACACAATGCCCACATTGTCCACCTCCTCACTGCCTACCTCCACACCCTGTCCACATTTACACTGTCCACCTCCGCACTGCCTACCCCATCCTTCTCCACAAACTGTCCACCCTGTCGTCCTCCACAAACTGCCCACCCTGTCCCCCTCCACATACTGCCCACTTCCATATTTTCCACCTCCACACTGCCCACATTGTCCACCTCCACACACTGCCCACCCCATCCTCCTCCACAAACTGTCCACCTGTCCTCCTCCACAAACTGCTGACCTCCAAACACTGTCCACCCCAACATTGCCCACAATGTCCAACTCCACATTGTCCACCTCCATACTGCCCACCCTGTCCTCCTCTACACACTGTCCACCTCCACAATGTCCACCTCAACACTGCCCCCACACACTGTCCAACTCCACATTCTCCACCTCCACACTGTCCTCCACAAACTGTCCACCCTGTCCTCCTTCATACACTGTCCAGCCCCACATTACCCACATTGCCCTATTCCACGTTGCCCAGCTCAACACTGTCCACCCTCACACACTGTCCACCCCCACACACTGTCCAAATCCACATTGTCCACCTCCCCACTGCCCACCATATCCTCCTCCACAAACTGTCCACCCTGCCCTCCTCCACACACTGTCTGCCTCCACACTGTCCAACTCCATTTTACCCACATTGTCCACCTCCACATTGCCCACCTCTACATTGTCCACCCTCACACCCTGTCCACCCCATCCTCCTCCAAAAACTGCCTGTTCTCCACACACTGCCCACCCTGGCTTCCTCCACACACTGCCCACGTCAACATTGTCCACCTGCACACTGTCCATCTCCACATTGTCCACCAAAACACTGCCTCCCCACACACTGTTCACTCCCATATTGCCCACACCTCCACACTGCCCACATTATCCACCACACCCACTGCTCACCCTGTCCTCTTCCACACACTGCCCACCTCCAAACACTGTCCCCCACACTGTCCACCCCCACACTGCCCACACTGTCCTCCTCCACAAATTGTACAACCTGTCCACCTCCACACTGCACACACTGTCCACTTCCACATTTCCCACACTGTTCACCTCCATGTTGCCCACCTCAACACTGCCCCCCATACTATCCATCCCCACATTGCCAACCTACTGTCTACCCCCACATTGCCCACACTGTCCTACTCCACATTGCCCACCTCCACACTGCCCCATTGTCCACCTTCACCATGGCCACATTGTCCACCTCCACACACTGTCCACCCCCACATTGCACACTTTAACACTGTCCACATTGTCCACCTTAACACTGTCTAGTATCCACACACTGTTCACCTCCACAGCCACATTGTCCACCTCCACACTGCCCACCCTGTCCTCCTCCATGAACTGGTAAGGGAGGGGAAGCGCAAAACAAAGTAGACCCCCTAAGTGTAGTATTAGGATCCAAATGGATAACAATAAATATGTAAAAGCAATAATGACTTTAATCATAATCTAATAAAAATGAAATAAATATAGATTAAAGGACATATATTGATACCTTATGATAAAAGAAATGAATTGAGAATAAAAATCATCCAGTGATGGGTATATGGATGTATATATTGTAGCTCAACCCAAAACACTTATTAACTGAAGTGTCTGGCATTGGGAGTCTAAAGAAAGTGTGTTCTGTGTGGGCAGCTTGATAACATATCGTAATAGGCAGTGTGCACAAATAGAGTACTGTATATATGACAACACCAAAAAAGAAAACAAAAGCACATACAATCTGAGTGTAGACTGTAAATATCACTTTGTTTTTTTCTTGAACCCTTCACAGAGTGAACTCTAGTTTTCACCTCCTTCACCTTGGGAATCACCTTGCCGTTAAGATAGGTATTGAACTTACCTTTGAAAGAGGCAATCCGGGCTCTTGATGTTATCGCCTTCACTGGATAACCCCCACATTGACCACACTGTCCAGTTCCGCAATGCCCACATCCTCATTGCACTGCCACTGCCCACACTGTCTGCTTCCACACTGTCCATCTCCACACAACCAACCTCCACCCTCACATTGTCCTACTTTCCTTCAACGTCACTGCATTGTCAGCCAAGTGATTGTGACATGGTGAGCCACGTAAGCTGATGGAGGTAAATTGCTGTGCTATGGAGTCTGTTGCGCTCCTATGGGGTCTGGCGTGCTCTGCCAGATTCCATATTTATTGGTGATCCTTCCATGATGACATCATCGCACATGGTGCGCAGAACTCAGTAGACTAAATGAAGAAAAGCTTAATGTCAGTGCCAGGCACTAACATCTGGGGACATATCCAGGGACACATTCTATCCTGGGACAGTGGCCTCAATCTGTTCACGCTATATTAAATGAGATCTGGGGAGGAAGGTTATGCATTAAAGGGATAATAATACTTAAAATGTAAAAAAAAAAAATATGTTGTAGGGTTTATCCCCCTGAGTAAAACAAGGGAACTCCCACTGCTGAAAGGTGTTTCATTCAAAAGTTGTTAATTTTCAAAGTTGAATTTTTTAGGTGCAATATCACAGTAGCCTGAAATTGTACAGTGGCGCTGTTGCTACACCATCCTATGGAGATTTATGGTCCCGGGACCAGAGCTGTCCATAGGATCATGTAGCAACAGCGCCACTGTACAATTTCAGGCCACTGTGATATTGCACCTAAAAAATTCAACTTTGAAAATTAATAACTTTTGAATGAAACACCTTTCAGCAGTGGGAGTACCCTTGTTTTACTCAGGGGGATAACCCCTACAACATATTTTTTTTTTTACATTTTAAGTATTACTATCCCTTTAAGGTGTGATAAAGAGGTGATAAAGTGCAGATCACTTCTCCAGTGATATAACTTATTCATTTCCTACATTGATCTATGGAGCTACACACTATGAGAGATCATAATGCATAGATTCTATAGAATAACATACAGTAGGAACTGGAGAAGTGATATCACTTTATCACCTTTCTATCACAGCTTAGTGCATCTCTTCCCTGATATTTTCAGATAGGTTATTCAAAGCTTTCAGAGCTTCTGCATTTCCTGTGTTATTCTATGGAGCCAATGCACTAAGATTTCTCCAGCTTTGAAGATCTTATTGCATAGGCTTTATAGAATAACATAGAAACTGGAGAAGTGATATCACTGGAGGCATTATCTCCATGTTATCACCTCTTTATCAGGCCTTAGTGTATAACCCCCATCCTTTCTTTATGTGCACTGTGAACTCTGTATGTCTCTGGCATGTGCTGTGTCTCTATGCAGCACAAGCCCTGTCTCTATCCAGTGTGTGCTGTGTCTGTATCTCTGTCCAGTACATGTTCTGTCTATCCAGCAGGCACTCTTTCTCTCTCATGCACGTTCTGTCTCTCGCATGCTCTGTCTCTCCCTCATGTTTACTTTGTTACTGTCACTTATGCGCGTTAAGTCTCTTTCTCTCTCATGCATGCTTAGGGTTGCCACCCAGCCGGTATTTTACCGGCAGGCCGGTAAAAAATTGGCTTCTCTCCAATGTTAAGTCTATGGAGGGAATGCCATGGCCGGTATTTTTTTGAAGAAAAGGTGGCAACCCTATGCATGTTTTGTCTCTATCTCACTGTCTCGGGTAAATGGCCTTCCCTTTCTGTGCCCTTTAAGTGATATTGCATGGTCTCCCTCGGCTTTCTTATTAGGGTAGATGCAAAGAAGTGTAATAAAGAGGTGATAAAGTGGAGATGACTTCTCCAGTGATATCACTTCTCCAGTTCCTATGTTATTCTATGGAGCCAATACACTAAGATTACTTTATCTTTGGAGATCTTAGTGCAAAGGCTCTATAGAATAACATAGGAACTGGGGAAATGATAACATTGGAGAAGTCAAGTCCACTTTATCAACTCTTTATCAGACATAACCCCCATTGTTTCTGTGCAGCACTCTGCTTAATAAACATAAGGTAACTTGATTTCAGCATGAAAGAAGCTAAAGTAGCTTTTATACAAGGAGCTTGATTTGGCTTCTGTTTTCATACTGAGAATATCAATCATTTATTGGTGTATTGGATTGCAGTTAAATATCTAGGTCTAGAGCACTATATTTGATTTTAAAAGTGACCCTGATGTGTTCAGAGTTAGTGTTTGCTATTAACCCTTACTAATTTATGGCCAAATACTTATTTTTTTTAATATTGTTAACTTTTAACTTTGTGTTAGTCAATAGGTAAAATATAACTCTTATTTTAACTATAAATATCTACATATATACATATGCGAAAGAAAGGATGTCACTATAAGTGTGCTTAAAGGAGCAGTAAACTTTTTTTTATGAAAAAATATATATTGTAGAGATTTTCCTATTGAGTAAAATAAGGGTACTCCCACTGCCCAGAGATTTATATTTCCAGAGTTATTACAGTTTAAACCCATGTTTTTTTTACATTAGCAGTGCCCTCTAGTGGTCAAATTCTAATTAGATTTCCTGTTAGATTCTAATGGAGAGGAAATTCAGAAAAGTCAGAGACATACAGTTCTCCATAGAATGTGATAGAAACTGCCTGTCACTTCCTGTCAGTTAGAACTATCAGGAAGTAAACACAGTAAACTCACTTCATGATTATTTAAACTGCTATAATTTTTGAATAAAACATATGACAGCGATGGGAGTGACCTTGTTTATTCAGCAGGAAATGCTCTGTAAAATATGTGTTTTCATAAAAAAAGTTTACTGCTCCTGTAAAGTTTGAGGCAAAAGCGAAGCACTCGCCAACAGAGGCAAGTGCCTGGGTGCTATTTCCAAGGCTGCAACAATTTATAAATTATGTTTTAACCCTTTGAGTGCCAGAGGGTAAAAGCAATGCGTTGTGTACCCCTCTGGCACTCAAAGGGTTAAGAAAAGCACTCTCAGGGCAAATTTCAAGTTAACTTATTGTATCAATGTTTCAGTTATCTTCCAGCAACTTTCCTCAGGACAACCACAAAGTGAGAAAAATCCCCCCAATATACAAACAGTGACAAAATGGCTCTTGAACCGGCGTCTTGACCGTCCTGTGATGTCACATACATTCTCCTGATGGTAATTACATTTACAGTGAGTTTCCATAATTCCCAGTGCAGTTGTGAACTACAAAATCAAGTACATCAAGCACACAGGGGGTGCATAATAGGGCCTCCTGTCCAGCACCCAGAAGCCACTCAATCTAACATTTGAACTAACAGTGGGAGATTGCTGAAACGGGCACATGGATACATCTTTGAACTGTATGATTTATGAGTGGATCAGTGACACACACACCCAGTTAACAGATAATTTGCCGGCAGAGACCTTCTTGGATGAGCCCAGTAAGCGGGTTTTGCTACACTATAGGACTTGGGTCCTGCACCATTACACCAAGGGCTCTCTAGTAAGCTGGTTTCATCTGTCTCATTTATTTCACTACAAGAGCTGCATAAGCTGCCTCTTACACTCCTTATACTTCTCATACCCCCTCATTTGGTTATGGATTGGTGTTTGATCTGGCTGGACCTCCGGGTCATAGATCTTTATGGGATTGACCCCTGGTGGTTGGATACTTAGTATGTCAGATACGTAGTATGTCTCGTTCTGCTTTTATTTGACCTCACTCTCAGGGATGCACCTCAGACATCTGGCCACAGGATAAATTGAACTAAACATCCGTTTATAACTCCTTTACTTTGAACAGTAATGCCCACATTGATGTATTTTTCTCAGATATAATCTCCTCAATGTAAAATATCTCTTGTTACTGTGCAGCATCATTAGTGACATTACACCTAGGTCTTGTTGAACTCATTGTTCACCCCAGCTTTCTCACATGGCCAGTAAATTGATGTTGGACTGTCCAGTGGCTCTGGGCCTGCATTGCTTCATGGTGCAGTATAAGTGCTATATGTCCCAATGTTTTAGACCCACCCTGTGCATTTCATTCCCTATGGGGCCCTTCAATCTGACATTTAACTGGACCCATGGAAGGGCTACTACTGAGTTGAGAGACACATGTTTTGGGGATTTGCATTGTATTGCAATGCAGTGTAGTCCTCAGTTCTTACTGTTTTCTCTACTCGGACTCACCATTTTTGGCTCTGTGTTAGGGAAGAGGAACCAGACAGACACAAAAATGTAAAATGTAAAACACTTTTTTTTAAATAACAAAAGCAAACAAAGCAAAATTGTGATCCAGGAGTACGATTCAATTACATGCAGCGGCTAGTAACATGAGTTAAGGACTGTCTTTTTTTGCGTTAAATTTGCACCTAGAAAAAATACGCATTAAGTGCCAGATTTAAAGGCAGCTGTTAAGCCAGCCGCTAGGTAAAAAAAGGCACATCGGCCTCAAATAATAGATGATTTATGGCGGATTTAAAAGTAACTGTACAAAAATAGCTATCACGCATAGGAACAACAAAAACACGTAACACAAAAACCTGTGTCGCACCTGTTTTCACATCACCGTGCGTACCAAACTCGTTAAAACACAACTTAAGACAAAATGTAATATTACGGCTGACGTTGGCTAGCAACCCTGATAGATGCACAAACAAATTCAAACCTACAGCCAATCCCAAGGCCCCAAAGTATCAAAAATGTTCAAATACACCTATATATACCCCAAAATAACAGTCACACCATGTCTGTGTTTCGAGTTTTGGCGAGCTAGATCACGGGACCCAGGAGTGGAGGATAGCGTTTAGAGCGAGGGAGAGAGGAGCTGACATTCAAGGTAGAAGGAGAGGAGAGATCTGCACTTAAATAAACACGTATCACACTTTTGCACATATCACACACACCCATACAAACACATAGATACATACATACACATAGTCTTTTTATTTACACCTTACACATTTTTCAAACTTTATTTTTACAGTTTGAATCTGTGAGTGAAAAAGTGTGACAGAGAGTGAGTGGGATCAAGTGTGTCTGTGAAGGCCTGTGGGAGTTTCTGGGTGTGAATGGGTGAATGATGGCGAGGAGGACAGGAGAGAGGGATGGGGAGAGTAGTGTAGGAGGAAGGTCAGGAAGGCAGCCCTGAGCAGAGTAGGGATGGGAGAGGAAGATCCGCAGGGAGGAGGGGGAGTTGGCCCAGGAGAGCAGGCACACGGAGGACAGGGACAGAACCTGCAGTGGGACAAGGGGTACCTGCTGGGGACCACCACACACAGGCAGGGTCAGAGCAGGCATGGCACTCTGTTTCCAACTCCTCGCAGGCTGGAGCGGAGGAGGACAGGATCAGGGATCCTCACTATACGGAGGAAGAGAATAGGGCCCTCCTGGTGGCTGTGCTGGAGAGGGAGACCATCCTCTCCCCAAGGGAAAGGGTCCCTGGCCTGACTGCGAAGACAAACGTCACATGGAACCAGATCTGCAGCCGGGTCAATGCGGTGTCCAGCTGCAGATGGGACGTTCACTCCGTCAAAAAGAGATGGGGCGACTGCAAGAGGCAGGTGAAAAAGAAGATGGAGACAAAAAGAGTTATGAGGAACACACATCAAGCACGAACAAGATTAAGTGTCTTGTTCTAAGGCATGGTAGCCTCTCAATGGTGCTACAACTAATGTTTTTCACTCCCATGTGCCATTGCAGAGAGAAAATCTACATATCAGACTGGTCCCGCCCACAGACAGTCCAGCTCCGAAATGTCAGGCAAATCCCCTCCGCACGAGAGAAACGGCAAAACCACAAACGTACGTTTCGGCCTATGTGAGCCTCGTCAGTGTGGTGCAGACGAATCCCTCTAGGCACATGGAAGCAAGAGCCCATGCCTGGGATGCCCTTATACTTAGGAAGACAAAAAAGAGTTGTGAGGAGCACACATCAAGCACGAACAAGATTAAATGTCTTGTTCTAAGTCATGATAGACTCTCAATGGTGCTACAACTCACATTTTTCACTCCCATGTGCTATTTCAGAGAGGAAATCACCATATCCATATCCATATCTGACTGGTCCCGCCCCCACAGACAGTCCAGCTCTGAAATATCAGGCAACTCCCATCCACACGAGAAAAACAGCAAAAACCACAGACGTACATTTCGCCCTACGTGACCCTCATCAGCGTGGTGCAACCGAATCCCTCTAGGCACATGGAAGCAAGGGCCCATGCCTGGGATGCCCTTATACTTAGGGAGACAAAAAGAGTTGTGGCATGGGCCCTTGCTTCCATGTGCCTAGAGGGATTCGGCTGCACCACACTGACGAGGCTCACATAGGCCGAAACGTACGTCTGTGGTTTTGCCGTTTCTCTTGTGCGGAGAGGATTTGCCTGACGTTTCAGAGCTGGACTGTCTGTGGGCGGGACCAGTTGGATATGGATATGGATATGGGGATTTCCTCTCTGCAATGGCACATGGGAGTGAAAAACATGAATTGTAGCACCATTGAGAGGCTACCATGCCTTAGAACAAGACACTTAATCTTGTTCGTGCTTGATGTGTGCTCCTCACAACTCTTTTTGTCTCCCTAAGTATAAGAGCATCCCAGGCATGGGCCCTTGCTTCCATGTGCCTAGAGGGATTCGGTTGCACCACACTGATGAGGCTCACATAGGCTGAAACGTGCGTCTGTGGTTGTGCCGTTTCTCTCATGCGGAGAGGATTTGCCTGACGCTTCGGAGCTGGACTGTCTGTGGGCAGGACCAGTTGGATATGGATATGGATATGGAGATTTTCTCTCTGCAATGGCACATGGGAGTGAAAAACGTGAGTTGTAGCACCACTGAGAGGCAACCATGCCTTAGAACAAGACACTTAATCTTGTTTGTGCTTGATGTGTGCTCCTCACAACTCTTTTTGTCTCCCTAAGTATAAGGGCATCCCAGGCATGGGCCCTTGCTTCCATGTGCCTAGAGTGATTCGGCTGCACCACACTGATGAGGCTCACATAGGCCAAAACGTACGTCTGTGGTTTTGCCGTTTCTCTCGTGCGGAGAGGATTTGCCTGACATTTCGGAGCTGGACTGTCTGTGGCTGGGACCAGTCTGATATGGATATGGATATGGATATAGAGATTTCCTCTCTGCAATGGCACATGGGAGTGAAAAACGTGAGTTGTAGCACCATTGAGAGGCTACCATGCCATAGAACAACACACTTAATCTTGTTCGTGCTTGATGTGTGCTCCTCACAACTCTTTTTGTCTCCCTAAGTATAAGGGCATCCCAGGCATGGGCCCTTGCTTCCATGTGCCTACAGGGATTCGGCTGCACCACACTGACGAGGATCACATAGGCCAAAACGTACGTCTGTGGTTTTGCCGGTTCTCTCGTGCGGAGAGGGTTTACCTGACATTTCGGAGCTGGACTGCCTGTGGGCGGGACCAGTCTGATATGGATATGGATAGCACATGTTTTATACCATTCCAATGAAGGGATTCCTTGTAAGTAACGAGATCTCGGCAGTTCTCAAGTGCCTCCGTGTTGACCGACACGAATCTCCTGCTGACATCTTTACAGCTGTCAGTAGGAAACAGCGAACTTTAAACGCCCGTATCTCTTAAACCATAGTGGTTTGAGAGATACGTTTTTTTTGCATTTAGCTCAGCTTTTTAAGCTCTTCTAAATGCAAAAAAAACTTTTTTTTAGACATTACTAACACTTTAATAAAGCTGAAAGTTGGGCCTTGATTGAAGATGGTTTAAAACCTGCTTTGTGCCATTTGTGATGAGAATGCAGAAATCTAGAAGAATTAATGGAGGATAGACTGAGATGGTTCTCCAGACACCAGGCCCTGAATGTGCACCAAGCGCAACAACTTGTGGATGTTGGGGTTTTTCTGCCTGAGAAAATTATTTTATCTACACGCTCTGACAGACCTCTCCATAACAACATTTGTTGCTCAGCCTCCAAGCAGTCAGCCTCAAGGTGGCTAGGTTTTAATGAAAGATTGGTGAAATATTGGACCCTGTGATCGCAGATCCTGCCTGAGAGCAAGAGACCAGGGTTGATAACTATCAGATCCAAAAACCATATATTTCGCGGACATCTGGGAGATATTAGGATTACTTCTGTCCTGTCCTCCTTATCTTTTTCAACATTTCTGTCAGAATCGTGACTGGAAGAAAAATGTAAAATCAGGGGAAAGACGAGAATACCCTCAGAGCATTCTGTCTTAGCACTGCTGGATCTTTCCAATGGGAAATAATTTATTGCACTTTGTGTTGGAATGTGATGCCATGAGTTCCATTCTTAGAATTTTCCATCTTCTGACTAGTTCTTAGAATATCTCTGGGCTTAAGAACCAGTCCCCCGATCGATTTGTGTTCTGCTTAGGAAGTCTGCCTGTATATTTAAACTTTCTGATTTGTGAGAGGCCAAGATTATTAGGTTGAATTCTGCCCACCTTATGGGCCTTTTCTGCTTCCTTGATGAGGATCGTGGTTCTTGTGCCACCCTGGTTCTTTAAATACATTACAGTCTCAGTATTGTCTAATTGGACATAAACAGGCTTTCCTCTAAGCTGTTGATTGAAGGCTTTGAGACAATTTGCTACTTCCCAAAGTTCCAGGACTTTTTGTTGGGGACTCTCTGCACTGAACCATTTTCCTTGTGCTGACTTGTTACAGAGCCCACCAATCCATAGAGCTGGCAATTATGATTAGGATTTCCCAGAAGTTCTTGTCCATCCACTAAATCAACTCTCTCCTCACCTTCATTGGTAGAGGAATCCTCTGTGAATTGTTTTGGGTGTTTATGTGCCAAAACCTCAGAAATTGGGTTTGCAAGAATCTCATATAGAATCTGGCCAGGAAACAATTTGGATTGAAGATTCCTAGCAGCTGCATATAATTCTGGGAAGTAAGGATTATTGTTTTTCCAAACATCTGGACTATGGCCTTTATCTTGTTGACCTGGTCTTCTGATAGATAGGTCTCGTCTCTCCCTGTGTCCAGTTTCATTCCCAAAAAAGACTAATTTCTTGGATGGCTGTAATTGACTTTTCTCATGGCTTATCAATTACCCTTGATCCTGTAGGTGACTGATACTTTGCCTGGTATTATCTATTGGCTGAATTTTGGAATTCAAGACTATCAAAAGTCGTTCAAGTAGGGGATTATAGTAATCATTTTCTTCCTCAAGGTTTCCAATAAAGACCCCCAGGGCTGATGAAAGGGCAAAGGGTAGCACTCTGAACTGAAAGTGTTGACCCTCAAAGACGAATCTGAGAAATTTCCTGTGGGAGGGTTTGACTAGGATGTGACATGCATCCTGCAGATAGATCATAGTCAGGAAAGCTCTCAACGGAATAGCTTTGGTTAAAGATTGCATGGTCTCCATCCTGAATTGATGGTGTCTTATTCACGAAATATTTCAAGTCTAAGATTGTTCTGAAGACCACAGAGGTCCTGGAAACTAGAAACATATATGAGTAAATGCCTGAACCCCTCTGGCTTAAGTGAAGGGCCCATAGTAAATTTCTTGACAAACAGGTCCTGTATTGCCCTCCTAGGTTGTCTTTCTTTCAGGTGATCTGATGGAGCTTTTGATATCTTGAACACATTTCAAGTTGGGATAATTTAGAATTCTAGTTTATACCCTGTCTTCATGACCTGGTAAATCCCTTTGTCTAGATTGGGCCTTGACTGCCAGGAACGAAGAAAATTTCACAGCCAACCTCCCCCTCCACACACACACTAGGACAGGAGAAGGAGGAAACTTAAATTGTGGTCTTTGACCGAAATCCTTTTAGAATTCCCCTTTGACATCTGGGATAGGACTTGTCTCCTATATAGGCTCATACTTACTGGACCTGGTATCTCTTGGAGTCATGAAAAAGCGAACTTTCAGTGCCCAGAGGTGAAGATCTTTGCCTTCTATCTTGTGGCAGAAGGGTACTTTTACCACCCATCATCCTCTTAATAATTTTCTCTAGGTGCTCTCCGAAGAGAAAGCATCAGCCCTCTGGGATTTCAACAGATAGAGCCAAGGATCTGGCCACCAACTTGATATCTAGGGACACGTCAAAGGAAAAAGCAACAGTTTCCTTTATTATAGGGAAACACAGAATTTTCTGTAATGTGAGCGCTCCAATACAAAAGATCCCTGAATCAAGTAATATAAGACAAGTATATTCAAGCAGTAAATAAAATACTATATAAAATAAAATAAAAGATGAAAAAGTGTCTACTAAAAATATGATAAAATGTACATGTAATTATAGCTCATACAAAGACTTATTTGGAAATATATTGAATGGCATAGCGATATAGATAAAGATAAAAAGTACCAGTCTTTATAGACCGTTCCAAGAAAAAATGCAGATGAGATGAATGAGATGAATTCTTGTTAGTAATGAAATGAAGATATAATGAAATGAAATGAAGTCACGATGAAATGGTAATGGGTGATGAGCTGTCTTGAAAAATGCTGCAGGATGAGGTGCAAAGTGGCCTTGTCCACTGTAGAGAAGCAATTGGTCTGGAAGAACCTCAAAAACAGCGCATGAGACAAAGACAGACAGGGAAAAAATTCTAAGTGTAGTATTTATTACAATAGAAATATATAAGAACAAATGATTGCACTTACAAGAGCCCTACTTGGGCTTATAGCGTATAGCAGGTCCTATCCCGTGTAGCCATCGAGCTGTGTCCACTCGAAGCACCCGCCTCCCAGATGTACTCTCACCAGCCGGCTCAAGAATGGAAAGTTGTATAATTCCAGTGAATTAGCCTTATGGACGATGAAGAAAGTGATTTCTTCTAAGAATGAAGAGATGTTAGCGTTTTGCAGATGGTGATGGTCAAACCTCGTGCAGAGGTAGATTCGTTTCTTCAGCGTCGTGAATCCACTGATGATGGGGGCGGGGCGGGGAAACTCACAGGGGGCGTGGATAGGATCTGTTCTCGAGTAAGTATCAAAGTGTCAAAGTGGCTCAAACGTTTTCGCAGGCTTACTGTCTGCTTTTTCCAGAGCGTATAGAAAGAAGCTGGGAAAATACTCGCCACTTATATCAGGGACAGCCAACCAGAGCGTATAGAAAGAAGCTGGGAAAATACTCGCCACTTATATCAGGGACAGCCAACCTTGGTCCTCAGTGCTACCAAAACTACATGTTTTCAGGATCCTCCTGAAAACATGTAGTTTTGGTAGCACTGAGGACCAAGGTTGGCTGTCCCTGATATAAGTGGCGAGTATTTTCCCAGCTTCTTTCTATACGCTCTGGAAAAAGCAGACAGTAAGCCTGCGAAAACGTTTAAGCCACTTTGACACTTACTCGAGAACAGATCCTATCCACGCCCCCTGTGAGTTTCCCCGCCCCGCCCCCATCATCAGTGGATTCACGACGCTGAAGAAACGAATCTACCTCTGAACGAGGTTTGACCATCACCATCTGCAAAACGCTAACATCTCTTCATTCTTAGAAGAAATCACTTTCTTCATCGTCCATAAGGCTAATTCACTGGAATTATACAACTTTCCATTCTTGAGCCAACTGGTGAGAGTACATCTGGGAGGCGGGTGCTTCGAGTGGACACAGCTCGATGGCTACACGGGATAGGACCTGCTATACGCTATAAGCCCAAGTAGGGCTCTTGTAAGTGCAATCATTTGTTCTTATATATTTCTATTGTAATAAATACTACACTTAGAATTTTTTCCCTGTCCGTCTTTGTCTCATGCGCTGTTTTTGAGGTTCTTCCAGACCAATTCCTTTATTATAGCACTTATTTGATTAATCTGGACAGGCAAATTGAAGACTATCTTCTTTTTAAAATCATTTAACCAGATAAGAGTAGTCCTGGATTTAGAGGCCAGAGCAGAGGTGGATTTTAGGAGGAAATAAATGTAAGGCTCCCTCCATCTTCTTTTCCATAACATCTCTTAAGGAAGAGCCATCCTCCACAGGAATGTCTGTTCTCTTGGCCAGATGGGCTATAGCATCATCACTCTTGTGTGGATTAGTCCAGTGCTCTGCTTCTTCACTAAAATGTTACATTTTCAGAAATCTTTTAGTGATGCTGGCTTTTATCTCCCTTCTTCAATTTGGATTGGATTAGGCCTGTTACAGGGCAAAGAATAGAAAAACTGGGGAGAATTTTCAGCTGCCAAGGAAAGCTGCATCTAACAAATTCAGTTTTTTGACTATCTGTGAGGCCTTAAAGGGATAGTAATACTTCGTTTTATCTTTATTTTATCGGCATTAAAAAACATGAAGAACGATATAAGTCTTATCTCTCAAACCTTTATGGTTTAAGAGATATTCACAAGCAAAGTATCCCCCCCCCCCGTTCAGCCAGATCAGAAGGGAGGTGCCCAGGTAGACTGCAGAGAGGGACAATCTTCAATTAAGATAAGGGAAAAAGCTGAAAAACTTGTCAAGGGGGGAAGGGCTTTCATTGTTTTCATACAAAGAAGATTGTCCCCTGCTGTTATCTGTCTGGTCTTACAACCAGATTCACATCTGAGAAGAGATGGCTTACACTGGGAAAAAGGGGCGGGGAGGGGAAACTTTGCTTGTGAATATCTCTTAAACCATAAAGGTTTGAGAGATAAGACATATCATTCTTCATGTTTTTTTAATGCCTACAAAATAAAATAAAGTTAAAACGAAGTATTACTATCCCTTTAAGTTTTCGTCATGTTTTTCAGGAAGGGTTCTAGTTTATCTAAGTTAAATTAACGTTTATTCAGTGACTTCTCCCTCTTCTTCCGAGTAGTCAGAGACAAAATCACGCTTGCGATCCTGATCATCCACTTCAAACTTAAAGGGAACTATCACCCCTATATATGTTTGGCTTAAAAGTAAGTTTATATAGCAACTAGCTGGAATACAGTTTTCTTTTTAAATTTGTTGTTTGGCTGAAATCAAACATTTAACGATGCCTTCCCGCTGGACAGACTGAGGGTATAGCTCTGCACCACAGTCTGTCGCCCTTCCTCTGCTCCCCTCCCTCGATCCAGTCTCCTCCGATGATGGAGGATTTCTGCATGTAAGCTGAAGCTCATCATTAAACTTTTAAATTTGGCCAAATAATGAATTTATAAAAAAAAATAATATTCCAGCTAGTCGCTATATGAACTTACTTTAAAGCCAAACTTGTATAGGGGTGATAGTTCTCCTTTAGTAGAGTTGCCTTCTTCTGGATCCTCTTTTTCTAGGATTTGATGCTTTCTGCATGACAGAAATAATCTTACATGCCAACTACTTCAATAGGATGCTTCTCCTTACCAGAAGGTTTGGAAGGGGCAGGCATAGCAAAAGCTATGGATTAACAATTTTTAATACAGTTCTTAAAAAAACAATTTGAAAGTAATATATATATATATATATATATATATATATATATATATATATATATATATATAAAAAAAACAAACAAACATGGAGAAGAATACCAGTAGCCTTATCTAGAATTTTGATGTGCATTTCACCCGTGGAACACACTGACCTTCCCTCTGAAAGCAGCTTTCATCACAGCTTAAGAGGCCCTGACTTCATTCTAGAAGCAAATGCAGAGAAATTCACAGAGGTGCTTGACACTGTATCTTCCTTCTTCCAAGATGATGTGCAAGGATGGAAATCAAGGACGGATACATGCAGCCTCTTGGCACCATGCACACTTTTGGCATTCAAACAGTGTCACGCACCAGGTAGAGGGGATTATGGAGACAGAGTGCCCCTTTCCCTCTGGCTGGTGCAACAGCACTAACCCAGAGGATTTGAGGGTATTCAACCCACAGACAGGCAGCACTGAATGCTGCCATAAATTAAAAAAAAACAAAGGTAAATTGTTAATAAAAGGAAGACTGTTACTAACAGCCAACACTACTCTGCTTGGAAGGACCAAAACAAAATGACTCGCTTTTTCTCCAGAGGACTCCTTAAATGTCGTTTCATTGGTCCTACCTTGGCTTGGGGGGGGGAGAATGAGACAATACCGATAATGCACTGCCATAGATAGGAAACAAAAGAAATACAGTTGGTGCAGCCGGTGAAGAGTACCATGGCCCACAGATGCAAAAACTGGATTTTTTTTTACTTAACGATAAATCTTTTTTTCATCGACTGTAGAGGCATGCCGGGACCGTGGGTATAGAGAAGTCCTTTAAGGAGGCAGGGCACTCACTAAGAACACCCCAATATGCCCCAGCACCAGAGGTCACTCAGTTTTCGGTTAGCAAAGCCAGAGGAGAATAGAGAACAGAAGAAAACAGCACGGGACATCCCAAACCAGATTTAAAAAATAAATCTGGTGGCAAACCCTGGATCCTTTTATGAACATGGATGGAAGCCAGAATCTCTCCTCTGCAAGATAGGATTTTAGTCTTACCTGATAAATCCTTCTCTCTTAGTACATATGGAACACAGGCACCTGGGGCAGGGGGTGCCGAGCTTCTCCACTGGAAGGCAGAAAAGAATAAAAAAAAAAAGAAAGACAGGCTCTTGTTGGTGGAGACTCCCAGCTCCTTCTGCAGGCCAACCCCACACCGCTTCCAGTTATGATGTTAGACAACCACCCCAAAGAGATACAGCGAGAGAAGAAGAAAGCTCCTGTGAGAAAAAGACCCTAGAAGGACTCCCACAACCAGACAGGCAAGCCCAAGAAAGGTCACATTTCTCTGGGTGGGGGACCTGTGTTTAAAATGGACTAAGAGAAAAGGATTTAACAGGTAAGACTGAAATCCTGTTGTCTCTGTCGTCCAATATGGAACACAGGCATCATGGGGATTTACCAACAGTGGGCTCCCAGAGGTGGGAAGAAGGAGAAAGAACCTCACGCCTGTTCCTATGATAACGGATTTCCCTAGGACTATCCAGAACCATAACAGCCCAAAACCAGTGGACATTAAAAACGTTGCACAGCACACAAAAACAAGAGCCAACCAGGCTCAAACAGTTGAACAGTAGTAAGGCACAGGTAAAATTATATCCTTAGGCAGAACCGACTAAAGGACCTTCCTGCCAAAACTGGCTTCAGTCGAAGTCAGGACATCCACACAATGGTCCTCCTTGCATAACTTTGCAAAGCACTAAGTTGAAGCCTTGAACAATTGCTCAGCTGAGGCCTGATTCCTGTGGGCCCAGGAGGCCCCAAGAGACCTAGTGGAATGTGCTGTAACTCTGAAAGGACATGTTTTTTCCTGAGTTCATATGCCCTACATATGATAGACTTGATCCAGGTAATAGTGACCTTGGAAGCAGCCTGACCTGCCCTGGGCCCCTCAGGAATGACAAACAAGGAATCAGTCTTACAAAAAGACTCTGTATGGTGCACATAAAACTTTAGGCACCAAGCCTCATCCAACAAGTGGAGATCCCTTTCCTTGTCAGTCTTGGGGTCAGGACAAAAAGATGGCACAGCAATGTCCTGATTCATGTGGAAATTCTTGAGAGGTCCGAAGAACTGCCTTGTGCTTTTGAAAAAACAGGAAAGGCGGCTTGCTAGACAAAACCTGTAACTCAGCAACCCTACAGACTGAGACCACAGCCAGAAGAAAAGCAATTTTCCACATCAATAGACGCAAAGGATTGGTTGCAAGGGACTCAGGGAAGTAGCTGCAAAACACCCAGAATCAAAAGTAAGGTCCCACTGAGGTGTTTGAGCCTTGTAGGCAGGGAAATCATGAGTGACTTCCTGGATGAACACCTTCACATCTGGAAGAGTGGCCACATGCCTCTGGAAAAATGCAGAAATCGGAACCCTCCAGGAACTCAAGTGGAGTCCCTTGTTGACACCATCCTGAAGAAAAGAGAACCATGGAAAGGTCAAATTCCTGTGAAGACAAGTCCCTGCCCAGACACCAGTAATGAAAAATAGACCAAACTGGGTATGCCTTGGAGGAAACCGGCTTCCTAGCCTGAGTCAGGAAATTACTTCAGTATAAAACCCCTTTCTCCTCAAGATGTGGGCTTCAAAAGCCATGTCATCAAAGCCAGCTTTTCCAAATCCCCTTCCCAAAGGTAGCCCTGAAGGAGGTGGTCTGGGTGGCAGTGGAAATGGATCATGAATGGAAAAACTCCCCAGTTCCACAAGCCACGGCCTCTTGGTCCAATAATGAGCAACCAGAATCTCTGATGCACTGTCCATCCTGATCTTACAAAACACTCTGGGAAGAAGAAGTACCACGGAATCACCATTGCATCTGTGGCAAAGGCCAGAGGACACCACCAGTGGGAGCCAAATACCAGAACCTTCCTGTTGTTCCTCATGGCCATCAGGTCGATTTGTGGCAGTCCCTACAGTTGTGCAAACAGATTGAATACCTCCAGATGGAGTTCCCACTCTCCCGGATCTACATCTTGGCGACTTGGAAAGTTTTCCAGAACTTTCCCTGTAACATGCATAGCAGACCCAGCCTTAATGTGAGCTTCTGCCCAGCCCAGAATGTACCTCACCTCATACCAGACGGTGGCACTTTGGGGGACCCCCTGATGGTTGATGTAAGCTACGGCTGTTGCGTTGTCCAACTGGACTTATACTTGATGTCCTTTCAACTGAGAGGTTCAGTACACCAGAAGCAATACGGATCACCATGAGCTCCAGAACACTGATAGACTGAAGAGATTCCTTCACAGCCCAGATGACCCAGCACAGCCCCCCCCCCCCCCCCAACCACTCAGACTGGTATCCACCGTTACCATAGTCCATTCAGGGATAGCAAATGGCTTCCCCAAGTACAGGTGGTGCTGTTGCAACCACCACTGCAGATCCTGTCTGGCTTCTAGAGAGAGGGAGAGCTACTGATCCAGGAGGTCCAGATTCCCAGGTCACGTCTGGATGACAAATGTCTGGAGTTCCCTGGTGTGCAGTGGCACACTTCTAGGGTAGACACTAGCTGGACCTCATGTACTCTCTGTGTCTGATGGCCACTCCAGAGCTTAAGACACTCCAGGAAGAAAACCTTCCCCTAGTGGATGTCGAGCCTCATGCCTAGGAACACCAGCACTTGGGATGGCACTGGAGAGGACTCCGACATGTTCAGAATCCAAGTAATATAAATAGTAGTGGCACTAAATGGATATATCACTGCTCCTCACCACTCAATCGCCAGGAACAGGATCCCTGCTACTTTTTTTTTTTGATATTTTTAATTTTGTTTGAGACGACAGGCGGTTTTGTGGCTGAGTGCGTGTTCAACATCGAGAGAGTTAAGGATACTTTTTCTCTTGGGGGTGGACACGTGCACAGCATTAAATGCAATGTTGAAGCATTAATGTGTATGTTGTAGTTATTTCAATTCACCTAGAGGTCCAGGAGATTCAGCAGCGGTTTGGAGACACTATACAGTACGATATTGCTCTGCAATATTTTGGGTATTGAGCAGTGGTCAAGCTCTGAGTGCCGGTGTTGTTTAACCCTGGCATATGGATGGGATCATATGGGGTTTAACCCAGGATTGAGTTGGCTCCTCTCAGGTTAACCCTTTGAGGAGTGGGACATAGGTGCTGTTTTCATGTCTTGTGTGCCACTGTTGTGTCACCGGACGGCTTCTGTGAAAGGGACAGTAGAAGCTTTGATCACATTTTATATCCTCTAGCAAGTGGGGAAGTTTCTTATATAGTTTTCTGTATCATTTATTGTATTTAACAGGTGGATTGGTATATCCAATTCCACCCTTGAATAAAGATAGGAATAAGAACTTCACCAATGCTATGTGATTAAGTTTGCGTTTCCTAACATTTTTAGTACTCTGTATGTAGGTATCTTATGGTGTTATACATAATCCTATATAAGTGAAGACCATTTAATAAAATATCTATTTTTACGATATAAATAGTTGATGATTACTTGTTTTCTTTCTAAAACACACCACACAAAGCACCGGAGAAAATTTGTTGACTATGTTCAGAATCCACCCATGGTGGACTAGGAGTCGAGCACATTGGTCCTCAGTCAAGAGTTCCTCCAAAGGAGCATTCATCAAAAGATTGTACAGATAAGGAATCACATTAATTCCCAGGGTGTGAATGAAGGCCGGCAAGGCCCCCATGACCTTGGTAAACACCTGAGGAGCAGAGGCCAGGCCAAAAGGCAGAGGGATGAACTGGTAGTGCTCCATGTCAAAGACAAATTGCAAATAGCAGTGACTGACTGAGTAGATCTGAATGTCTAGGTATGCATCCTGGAGGTCCAGAGACACCAGATACTCCCCCCCTGGCATTGCTGCTGTGACAGAGCACAAGGACTGCATCTTGAAGTGAGCAGTTTCCACATACATGTGGAGGCACTTGAGGTCCAGGATGGGATGGCAGCCGCCGTCCTCCTTCGGAACTACAAACAGGTTGGAAAAAAAATCCTGAACCTTCCTCTTGGGGTGGTACTGGAACCAGAACCTTCTTGTCCAGCAGTGATTGCACTGCTTCCCAGTAAAAAACAGCAACTTGGCCAGAGCGGTAGGGACTTTGGACTGGAAAAAAAAATGAAAGTAAGGAAGGGATTTGAAACGTATTCTGTACCCTTCTGAAATCACCCGCAAAACCCACTGGTCTGCGATAAGTTTCCCAGGCATCCCTAAAAATGCAAAGATGCCCTGCTCCTGGAAGCAGCAGACCAGGATTCCACAAGTAATGTGGAAGCTGTTCGCTTGGGCTGCCTCTGCTGTCTGGGCTTGGCGAGGGCTCTGGTTGGAGGCATGTGAAGTTTGCACCTCCATTTGGCGGGGTTGAAAGACGCAGTTTCTTCCCCATAGTAGGGCGCTTGTTGGACATCTGAAGCAACAAGGCACTCTTGCCCCAGTAGCATCATTAATAATCTGCTTTAGCCCAGGTCTAAACAGACTTGCCTTGAAAAGTAAGGAACCCTAGGACTTCTTGGAGGACTGGTCCACAGACCAAATCTTAAGCCACAAACTGTGTTGTGTAGTAAGAGAAAGCTGAAGCTTTGGCAAAGAGCACTACTGCCTTAAAGGGATAGTAACATTTCAGTATTACTAATCCCTATTTTGTAGCCCTAAAAAAAAAAAAAAAAAAAAAAAAAAATTACCCACCTTGTCATTTCTCAAACCCTTATGGTTTGAGAGATAACCACTTACAAAGTTTGCCCCTGTTTGACGTCCATGTTCTAGCTGACACCAGGGAAATCCGGTCCCGTCGGAGGCTCTGCAGCAGAGCAGAGGTTGAGTTAATGAAAAATAAGTTCTTCACTGAAGAGGTCTTCTACGTGTGCTTGGTTTGCAAAATTAGACCTGATAGAATCAAGCTTCTTATTCACCACAACTTTGAGTCCCGCTGCATCCACCAAAGGCAGAGTAGTGGACTTGGCTAGCCTGCAAATTGGGGGATCCACAAAAGGGGAGTGGCCCACTGCACCAAAGCGGTCTCTGAAAAGGGCTACAGCTTAGCAAACCTCTTAGAGACACCCTCTTATCTGGTGGTCTTCCAGAAGTATCTAATCAAGAGTGGCATTAGGGGGAAATACAGTAGACGATTTCCTATGCCTTTGGAAGACATCTGTTGAGGATGATCCCTCATCAGGGGTGTCAAGGACCTGAAGGGTCTCCAGAACAGCCTTGATAAGCCCCTCAGCTGAAGGGAGAGGGTCTGCCTCAGAGTCCCCATAGGAGTAGGAAGATTCCATACATACATACATACATATTCCCCTTCCACACGTTCATCCTCAGAGCAGTTCTTCTCAGAGTAGACCCCTATGATCGCAGACATACCTAAAAGTGGTAGGGGGGCTTCCAAGACTGCAGAACCCCTTGGATGGTGAGGGGAAATTGGGCCATACTGGAAAACAGAGGCCCGGTGGAGTAGTGGGGGCCACAGCACATGAGAGGGAGAGATCCAGAATATTCTCTAGGGAGTTCCGTTTGACATGAGTAACAGTAAGCAAGGGGTGGGGGTCTGAGATGCCCCTGAGTCCTTAGCCTTAGGTCTATCCCCATGTCCCTTGGGACCTGACATCCTGACAGAAGTAGTGTCTAAAACTAGCAAAACTACTAGTAACAATTCCCCAGACTAATAGTTCGCCCAAGAAAAGCCAATATAGTATTTATCTGGCAGGTGAAGGGTTAATCCAGAGCAAGGAGTCTGCCTCTTCATAGGATAAGCAAGAAAAGCAAAATAGCGACTGCAAAATGGACAGCCAAACAGGAAAAGGCCCGCAAAATGAGTATTCTGGGTAATGTAGTCTCGCTTCTCTGTAGTCACTGTCTAGCAATACCTACAATTCCATCCACGGACGCCCAAAGACACTCAGAACATGAACAGGATGAAAACGGCACAAGGAGACAAGAGCGAGCGGGCCCACTCTGGCCTCTGTATGACAAACAGTTGCAGAGATATGTCCCAGAAAAGTTCACCCATAGAAGTCAATGGAGCAAAGCTGGAGCAGGAAGAGTCCTTAAAGGTATCGCTCCCCCCCCCCCAAAAAAAAGATAGAATTTCAAAAGGTACCCCAAATTACCCAATGACCCCAGGGAACATGAGGGAAGCATTAAAGAGACATGCCCCTAAAGGGAAAAGTCTAGGAAATGTCCCCCACCCTGGAGAATCAAGGAAGGGGTTAACTAGTCCCAAATCAGTCATCCATGCGCCAAATCTGGGGGGGAGGCGGTTTTATTAAATCAAATGCCCAACATGAGTGCAAGAGCCTCAAGGCTCAGAGGGAATCCCTTGTAGGATGACCAAGAGACTTCAAATCTTGTGTCTTCAGGTTACCATTGTGAAGAAAGAGCTCCAAAGAGGGATTGCTGGGAGTGAAATCTTGGTTAATAAGATTCTCTCCACATGGCTGCAAGGGTCCACACAGGACCTGCACACTAGTCAATTCACTCCAGGGGAAGGCCAGTAATGGTAACCCCTCCTAATAGGTGAATTGTAACAGACCCTTATGGGTTCTGCTTTCCTACGGAGAAGCTCAACCCCCCCCCCCCCCACACACGGTATCTGTGTTCCATACTGGATGATATAAAAATCTAGTATGCAGGGCTTGGTCCTGAGACAGCAAGGTAGTCTTGCCCCCAGTGGCCTGTGTCGACCATCTTATCAATTTCAGGACCAAAGATGTTGCGGAGCATTTACCAGCCATCTTAGACACATCCAAACGTAGCATCAAGGTATAAACAGTGGCATCCTGAAGACATCCTGAAAGGCTCATACAAGCTGCCCCAACTAAACCTCCATGGCACCAAAGCACAATCGAATGAGCCACACACGATGGCCCCTTGACCTGAAAAATAAATAAAAAATATCAGTCTGGCAAGAGTCCTGAAGGGCCACCACCTCTTGCACTGGCAAGGGAATATATTTAGACAGACGGGACAAAGCTGGATCCAAAGCCGGTGGGTAGTCCAGACATCAACCCTGTCCTGTAGGAAAGGGATAAAGCTTACAAAGACGTTTGTGCCCTGTCAGGACAACGCCATTTATACTGATCAGAGTAGAGTTCCTCATTCGCTGGAAAAACACAGGTATGACTTCTGCTTGCATTCAAAAAGTAACACAGCTGGGCCCAACCGGGGATCGGTCTGAAAAATGGAGAACTTCCAAGATGGCCTTAAAAGGCTCAACCACGTCAGAATCCTCCTTATCCCTTGAAGATAAATCTGCCATGGAATGAGAGATGGTCAGACCACCACGCAAAGCCTCCCCATCATCCTCAGAAGAAGGGGAATCTTATAGTGCAGAAGGAATGGAGTGAAAGAAAGGCCCAGCAGCAGAGGAACACTTAGGCAGGCAATGAGGCGGATCAACTAACCACTTAGCCAAGACTTTGCCCATGGAGGAACAGAAAGAACCCAGAAGTGTCAGGGCCCATTCCAGCTCCAGAACTGGGGGAGACACACAGTGGCAGAAGCAAGGGCCACGCAGCCATCAGGGCCAAAGAGCCACAGGCTGATCAGGAAGAAGGACAGGACACCAAGTGACGGACCACAGGAGCCTGGACCTTACTACCTTTAACCTTGCTCTCCCCCTTATTTAGAGGCTTTAGAGGTCTGACCTCAGAACCATTAGAATCAGACACAGCAAAAGGGAAAAAAAACAAAAAAAACAGCAGGAAAGAGTGCGCGTACCAAAGTGTCCAATCCAAGAGAAGTGCACATGCACAATGCTCGGACATGGAGCGTTGCGATCTCAAGTGAACCGCCATGAGTTCCACAATAGGAACGCATGGCACAAGAGTATATGCAGCCAAGTTAGAATCAAAAGAAGAGACTCCTGTGACAAACAGAAGAAAGTAATAGTGGAATCTGTACAGTCTGCTAATGCAGCCACAAAGTGCCTAAGGCAGCGTGACTAACTGACCAAGTGTGCTGCACGTGCACTGGCAAACAGCCAGCGAAGAAAATGGTCTAGAAAACATCCGGAAGTACAAACAGGAGAGGCTGCACAAGAGAACAGCTCCTGCACACCAGGCACCTCCCAAAAAAGACAGGCCTGCAAAGCATCAGGCTCCGCAATATGCTTGGAGTTACATATGAAGACACTTCAAAGCATGATCTGGATAATCCTGACATGCTGAACACAAGATCCCTATGTGAAAGCAGAGCTTAAGGCACAGGATTGTGAAGGCCCCACTTGTGTAGGGGCTCCAGAAATGTGACTTGTCCCAACGTGCAAAAAAGCAAGTGAGCAAGAGAAAGTTTCCCACAACAGGGAAACAGTTTTCTGAGTGACCTCCAGGAGACAAGGCTAAGTGATCTCTGGTTATCACTGGGTATAGAGGGCAGGCAGGGGGAGGCGTTTTGCATCGAGTGACCTGCCTCTTTATAAGACACATTATACCCATGGTCCCTGCGTTCTTCCTAGGACTTACAGAAATTCATTCTTTGACATGAATGCAGACATAGTCTTCCTCCTGGGTCTTTAAAGTGACAGCCACCTTTTTTTGGATTTATACATTCAGAATATGTAAAGTAAAATTGCCCATGTTGTACTGGCAATCTGACACTTCATATTTGTATTGTATTTGGAGGCTATACAGATGAGAACAGCTGCCTACAATAACACTATATTTCAGAAATGTCACATGGTGGTGCCTATATGCATGAAATAATCTCTCCTTCCTATCACCTAAGTTACAGGCGTGAGCCAAGCTATAGAAAATTTAATTGAATTCATTTAGCCATTAGTGTGCTACATCCAAACAAACACCATGTCAGATTAGGTTTCAGTTTGGCACTCTGATGGATGAATTAACCAGGATGCATTTAACCTGTGCCTCTCTCTCATGTCACTGCTAAAATTAAGAGAAAACTTCCCTATGAATGAATTTACTGTACCACACATCGGAACCAAGTTGAAACCAGATCTGACAATTAATAGATTTGAATATAGCACACACGTTGTATTCCCCAACTGTGATCCCTCCAATTACTTTAATTAAAATAGGATTTTAGTCTTACCTGTTAAATCCTTTTCACTTAGTCCATACAGGTCACTGGTACCATGGGATGTGTAGTCCCCTTTAATTGGCAGGAACAATTATGCAAATAATCTGCAAGGGGCGGAGCCTCCCCTCTTACTTAAGCCACCTTCTGGCCAGAGCCACTCATATTGATTTGAGACCCCAAGAACTGACCTCAGGTAAGCAAAAAGAAAGACTCCTGTGAGCATGCCCTAACGGTCTCCCACTGAATGCCACAGGAGAGCCAAGACTGGTCCCTTGACAGGGTGGGAGACCAGTGACCTGTATGGACTAAGTGAAAAGGATTTAACAGGTAAGACTAAAATCCTATTTTCACTGTCGTCCAATACAGGTCACTGGTACCATGGGATGTACAAACATTGAGCTGATCCAGAGGCGGGAAGTAAGGCAAGGACCAGGCGCGAGGCCCAAGTCACTAGAACTGATAACCAGTTGAAACCCAGCCCAAACTGTAAGTGTCAACGGACACCAACCAAGGAAACAAACCTTGAACTAGCACAGCACACGGAACTAGAGCCAACAGGGCTCAACAGTAAAGAAGCACTAAGGATCACAGAGCGGAAGACCTACACAGGCAAGACTGCCTCCAGGACCTTCCTTCCAAAACTGGCATCAGCCGAAGCCAGTACATCAACTCGATAGTGCTTAGAAAATGTGTGCACAGAGGACCAAGTGGCCGCTCTGCACAGTTGATCAGCAGAAGCTTGATTCTTGTAGGCCCAAGAGGCCCCAATAGATCTGGTGGAATGGGCAGTTACCCGGAAGGGAACATGCTTATTCCTCAACCTATAGGCTTCACGGATGGTAGCCTTAATCCAAGAAGCAATGGTAACTTTGGAGGCCGGTCTCCCTGCCCTAGGCCCCTCAGGAATGACGAATAGAGCGTCAGACTTCCTGAGAGACTCGGTGCGATGAACATAAAACTTGAGGCAACGCACCACATCCAACAAATGGAGATCCCGTTCCTTGTCAGATGAAGGATTAGGGCAGAAAGAGGGAACCACAATCTCTTGATTGATGTGAAATTCGGACACAACCTTTGGTAAGAATTCCTTGGTAGTGCGAAGCACAGCCTTATCCTTGTAGAACACCAGGTAAGGAGGTTTACAAGACAGAGCTTGTAACTCTGCTACCCGGCGAACTGAAACAATAGCCAAAAGGAAGGCCATCTTCCAAGTCAAGAGACGTAATGGAATGGAAGCCAAGGATTCAAACGGTGGTCGCTGGAGAACTCCCAGCACCAAATTGAAGTCCCACTGGGGAGCAGGACTCTTGAAGGCAGGTCGAACATGGGTCACACCTTGAAAGAAAACTTTCACATCAGGAAGGATAGCGATCCTTTCCTGGAAAAACACAGACAAGGCAGAAGTCTGAACTTTGAGGGAACTCAGACTGAGCCCCTTATCCACACCGTCCTGCAAGAATGCCAGGACAGTGGGAAGATGGAAGTCAAGAGGCAAATTCTTGTCAGAGCACCATGTCACGAAAGTTGACCATATGCGATGATAGATCTTGGAAGACACAGGCTTACGAGCACTGAGCATCGTCGATACCACAGAAGGAGAAAAGCCTTTCTTAGCTAGAATCGAGGATTCAACCGCCATGCCATCAAACGGAGAGAGTGAACATCCTCTTTCCACAGATACTCCTGGAGAAGCAGGTCCGGACGGGCAGGAAGTGGGATTGGATCCTTCACAGACATGGCCATCAATTCCGGAAACCAGGACTGGCGAGGCCAGTTTGGAGCAATCAGGAAGACAGGACAACGTTCTCTCTTCAACTTCTGAATGACTCTGATCAATAGAGGAAGAGGAGGGAAGATGTAAGCCAGGGAGAAGTCCCAAGGGATCGACAAGGCATCCACTGCTAGAGCAAGGGAGTCCCTCAGCCGGGAGCAAAACACCGGAACCTTCCTGTTGTGTCTGGCAGCCGTCAGATCCACCACAGGCATTCCCCACCGTTGAGTGAGCATGTGAAACACCTCTGGGTGCAGAGCCCATTCTCCGCTGTCGACGGTATGACGACTGAGGAAGTCTGCCATGACGTTGTCCACGCCTGGAAAATGAACCGCAGAGATGACAGGCACGTGATCTTCTGCCCAAGACAAAATATCCTTGACCTCCCACCAGGCGGAACCGCTTCTTGTGCCGCCTTGCCTGTTGATGTAAGCCACAGCCGTGGCGTTGTCTGACTCCACTCTGACTGGAAGACCGGTCAATTGAGACTCCCAGTGCCTCAGGGCCAGCCGGACAGCTCGAAGTTCCAGAACATTGATGGAGAGCATGGATTCCTTCAGACCCCATTTCCCCTGAGCACTGAAGCGACCCCAGACTGCACCCCAGCCCCGAAGGCTGGCATCCGTAGTGACTGTGGTCCAAGGAGGAACTAGAAAGGATTTCCCTTTCAGGAGATGAGAGAGATCTAACCACCAGTGCAGACTCGACTCGACATGAGGAGGAAGAGAAACAGACAGATGATGATGATCTGGATGATTCTCGCACGTCTGGATCGCGAATCTCTGAAGATCCCTGGAGTGGGCCATGGCAAATGGTACTGCTTCGATTGTGGAAATGAACTTTCCCACTAAGGACGACAACTTCGGTACTGGAATTACGTCCATGTCCAGAATCCCAGCCACTCTGACGGCTATCTGGTGAGCCACGTCCTCTGGAAGAAACACCATGCATTGGCGAGTGTCGAACAGGAGACCCAGGAACAGAAGCCTCTGAGATGGAATCAAGTCCGACTTGTCCAGATTCAGGATCCAGCCATGACGGTTCAGGGTGTGCATGCACATCTGTAATTGCTGATGGAGAAGCTCCGCTGAGGAGGCCTTCAGTAGGAGATCGTCCATGTAGGGGGTCACTCTGATCCCATCCTGATGGAGCACCGCTATCAAGGAGCCCAACACCCTCTGGAAGACCTGAGGGGCTGAAGTCAGCCCAAAGGGGAGCGCTGCAAACTGAAAGTGTCCCCTGTGGCAGGCAATCCTGAGATACCGCCTGCTCTCTGGATGAATAGGGATGTGAAGATAAGCATCCTGAAGGTCCAGGGAGGCAAGAAACTCCCCTGGAGACATTGCTGCAATCACAGAGCGCAGGGACTCCTGGCGGAAGTGGGAAGTCACCACATAGGCATTGAGATCCAAAATGGGACGAGCTCCTCCGTCCTTTTTGGCTACCACAAACAGGTTGGAGAAATATCCTGAACCTGTGTCCCCCTGAGGAACCGCCTCCAGAACCTCTTTGTCCAAGAGATCCTGAATAGCGTCGTCTAACAGACGCCATTTTGTGGGTTCCTGAGAAGGACGAGTAAAATGGAACCGAAAAGGAGGAAGGGAAGAGAAAGGGATCCTGAATCCCTCTGACACCACCTGAAGAACCCATGGGTCCGCCACTGACTCCTCCCAAATCCGGCGAAAGATGCGGAGACGACCGCCTACAGCCGGATGCGGACCCGGGTTCGGCGAGTCATGCCGAAGCAGTCTTGGAGGTCTTGGCCTTGGGGGCAACTTTGGGCTTCCAGGACTGTTTGGGCTTGGAGGAGGAGCGCGTAGTGGGAGGACCCGTTTGGGCCGAGGAACGTGTCTCAGTCTGAAAGGAACGAAAGGACCGATTGCGTTTGGCTGGAAACTTTTTCTTAAAGACTGAGGGTAGAAGAGTACTTTTACCTCCAGTAGCCTCACTGATCATTTCTTTGAGTTCAGACCCAAAAAGCAAATTTCCCTGAAAGGGCAAAGAAAGCAAAGCTTTCTTAGAGGCTGTATCAGCAAACCAAATTTTCAGCCAAAGAGCGCGTCTGGCCACCACAGAAGAAGTGGAGGCCCTCGCCATCATGCGCACAGCATCAAAGGCAGCGTCAGCAATATAGTTCTGAGCTTCAGTGATATTAGCAAGAAGCTGCAACTGTTCAGACACAGGCGCATCCTGGCGAACCGCTTCAGTCAGTCGTTCAGTCCAGGCTGCAATAGCTCTATTAACCCATGCCACAGCAAAGGTGGGGCGCATGGCAGTGCCAATAGAAGCAAAAATAGACTTAAGAGAGAGCTCTAATTTCTTATCCGTCCAGTCCTGCAAGGCAGAGGCATCTGAGACAGCCAAAGCAGTAGATTTGGATAGTCTAGACACGGGAGCATCCACTTTGGGAGGATGAACCCATTTTGCCAACTCCGCCTCAGGAAAAGGGTAAAGCTTGGCAAACTTTTTGGAGACAGAGGAAGATCTATCTGGATTCCTCCATGCCTCAGAGACCAGACGGGCAAGAGTAGGGTTAGTTGGAAAACAAACAACTGGTTTAGATGGCTTTTTCTGAAAAACATCAGTAGGATCATAAGTGGATTCCTGAGTCAGAGGAAGGTTGAGCGTATTTAGAACCGCTCTGATCAGACCCTCAGCCGAAACTTCAGGGTCACACTCATAGGGGTCCCCAATGGACCTGTTAGATTCAATAACAGTACGTTCCTCAGCATCAGAATCCTGTAAAAGTTCTTCTTCAGAAGAATCAGTGATATCAGGAGCTCCCTGTGGCTTAGGCAGGGAGGTCCTGATAGTAGAGGGGGTCTGCCAAACCTGGAGAGCCCCCTGTACCTGAGAGGGAAAGAGTTGAAGCGTGGATCTGAGATCCCTAGTGGCAGCTTTGAACTCCCTCACCCAAGATGGCTCAATAGCATGGCTGGAAGGCCCAGGGTTGCTATTTTGACAAGTACAAACAGGGCATAGATCCCCCACATTATCGCTATCCAGCCCAATGTGGCAAGAGGAGCAAAACGCCATGGGGGTAGCGGACCCCCCATCCTCCTTAGTCTTGGGTCTAGCCCCCAGCTCCAGTGAAGTAGACATGCTCACAGCGTCAATATACCCCACCAAGAACACTATCACCCAGAAAGGTGTTAAAGATTAAAGTTTCACCCCAGAAAAATGTCTAAAAACGGACTTATCTGGCCAGCGAAGGGTTAATCTGTTGAGGAGAGAGAAGGCTCGGTCCCTGCGTAGTGTACTCGCATAGGAAAAGTGCAATAAAATGGCTGCCGTCATGGCTGCCAATCAAAAACGGGCGCGAAGCAAGCGCTCATGGGAAATGTAGTCTTTCCCAATACAAGTACCTAAACAGTGCCCGAAGCCCCCCTGAACCCCCAATATTAATAAAACACCAACCGGATGATAGAGCAGGAGCCTAGCATTAAAATGAGCCCTCTCTGAAGTTGCTGTGACAAGCGGTTTCAGAGATATGTCCCACACTGTGATTTCCCATAGAGAGTAAAGGAGCCATGCGTTTGAGCGGGAACGCTGCGCTTAAAGGCGCAGTACACAATTTTTAATAAAGTTCAGTAAAACATTAAAAAGTGCCCAAACAAGCATGAAACACATGAGAATCATAAATAAATGAATACCCAATGCTCCAAAACTCAGAGAATAACACAGAAATTGCATAAACTTTTTAGAGATAATGCAATAAAAACACCCTATGAGTGCTGGAGTGAATTACAAACTCCCAAATACAAGCCCGGCAAAGGGACACTGTGGGGACAAGTGGACCTTCAGCACTCAATGGGTGACTCACCTTTCTCGCTGACTTCTGTCTTCAGGTGACCATGATAGGTAGGGAAAGAACCAGAGGTAAATTCCCCAACAGGGGAGCTGCTTAACACAAGCTGTCCCCTCTTCAGGTATAGGTCCACAGAAATCCCTGGAAGCTGCACTAGCCACTTCGGGTGAGGGCATTCACAGCCATGGTCACCCTCCTAATGGTGGTATTCCATATTTGAAGAAAAAATAATAAAACTCTAAGAAGCATAGCTGTTCTCTGCCTGGTGTGCAAGCACACCAGGAACAAATCAATATGAGTGGCTCTGGCCAGAAGGTGGCTTAAGTAAGAGGGGAGGCTCCGCCCCTTGCAGATTATTTGCATAATTGTTCCTGCCAATTAAAGGGGACTACACATCCCATGGTACCAGTGACCTGTATTGGACGACAGTGAAAAAATAATTATGTAAAAATGTTAGAGTCCAGTAAGGACTAAAACATTGTATTTGGCATGTGACTGTGGCAAATTTAGCATTGGTGATTAATGCATAAAGTGATCAATTGCTACAATTAAAATTGCTACAACTAAAACACAAGTATAATTAAGAACAGTTTGTGTGGTGACATTATTAAAAATCTTTATTTTGGTTTGGTCAGTACAAGCAAGTTAATATTGGAGTCACGGAGTCATATGCATAAACAATGTACAACAGTTGTTTAAACCGAGTGACTATGCACAAGTCTCAAACATTCGGCCATCTATAGAAGAAATATGTACAGATGTGGGTGTCCAAGATGAAGTAAACTGTAATTAACATTGAAACTACCACAGGACTCCCCTAAATGTCCAAATTTAGTGATAAAACTACATTACTGGGTAAACTTTGGCAGCCACACCCTCACGTACTATAACTAGTTGTCGAGTAAGCCCAAAGCAATGTTAGGCAACCTTTAGATCTCATACAGCTCCTGGAGCCATGGGCGTCCAGACGGGGCACTTGCCGCCACCCCCCCCCCCCCCCATAAACAAAAGGGCTGGCCTGGGGGTCATATTATGGACTTGCTCCCCCCCAGAAACATCTCTACGGACACCCCTGCTTGAAGCCAAGACCAATTCACACCAGTGTCTGTTGCAGCAACTTTGTTGCAATTGCAAGAGCTACACAACAGAGGTTGTTTATATGCCCATGGGTGACTTTCAGCTACAATACTTTTCTTCAAAGTTACTACAACAACTTAGTCCTACAAATCCCATAATCTTAACCCAGCCCTTGGATGGATGGGGATGATTTTTTTTTTTTTTTAGTCCAAGAGCTTTATGAGCACCAATGGTGGTCTTCTATAGTGTAATGAAAATGTGGGTAAAGAATGCCCTTACACAGCAAAGGTTTTGTTTTTCCTAAAGATATAACAGTTGTACAGACATCATTAATGTTAAGAGTTTCAGAAGAAGTTTCATTTTTTTAAACTTTTCATTAACTTACATAAAAATAACTGGTCTACACAAATGTCAATTTTGAAACTGTCAACATAATTAACTGTTAAAATGTCCAAACTGGCAGAGGTATTACAATAAGCAACAATGAGGAAGATGAGAGGAGAGAGAAAAAACAAAACAAAAAGAACCTCAGAAAGGCAGATCTGTGACAAAGTATGCACTATATCTGGACATTATATACTCTGAAATTAAATGACGCATATAAAAAAGAAAAACCCTTCAATTTTTTTTTTTTTTTTTTTAAACGAAAAACAGATCACTGTACATTTACACTGGAGTCCAAACCATTCTGAATGTGACGCGAGCTCACAGTTCTATTGCCTTTCCCTTTCACTGGCTTCTCCTCCTGAAAGTCATGATTGGAGTCTGTGTCATTTGAATGGTGGGTGAGAGAATTCTCACTTCCAGTAGGTGAATCTACACTTTCATACCCAGTACTAAGTTGATTCATATAGCTGCTACCACTTCTACCAGTTCTGTCTTCAGAGTGATTTGAAAGCTTGCCCTCATTCATAGGAGATGAAGGAAAGTCATCTTCAGTGCTGCTGCCCTCCCTATAAAGCCCAGCTGCGCTGTGAGTTCTCTGATGGGAAGAGCCACCATTGCTTGGTCCATTTGGTAGGCGGTTACAATCTTTTCCAGATGTCTCTCCCTCCTCTTTAGCATCTGATTGAGTCCTGTTACCAGAGGTTTGGTTCTGTTGCTGCTGAAACTGTGATAGCTGCTGGCGTGACTCTTTCAACTGCTGCTGCAATACCAAGATCGTGCTTTGCATACCCTCTACCTCCTCATCAAGTTGAATGATGAAGTCATTCAGTTCTGAAAGGAAAAAAAAATAAAAATAAAAAGTCACAACACGATTAAGAGATAAGGAGCTTTAAATAAAAAATAGAAATATGATAAAATCTTGTGTATAATACACAAAAAAAGTTTTCGCTCTTCCGTACCCCATTCTCTCCCTCCCTCTAACAAGTAAACACCTTCTACTCTTCTTTGCTTAACTCACCCCCACCGGAGCAAAGCTGGCTTTAACCTCTTAAGGACCAGCTGGGCACTCACCCGGCCATCACTTAAGGACCACGGAGATTTTTTTTTTTTTTTTTTTTTTTTTAAATCCGAACTCCCCGAACAGCGTGCAGCCGCATGGGGAGCCCGGAATTCCATGACAGTCCTGGCACATCATGGGTCCTTAAGGGGTTAATTACTGCACAGCAGACTGTGCTATTGCATCTGCTGCCCACTTCCAGCAAATCCCTGCGCGGACCTTTTTGTTTTAGCCAATGGTATTACCTCAAGGTCCTTGCAGGGCAATACAGTACATCCAATGCATATGCATTGGATGTACTGTATTGCCCTGCGAGGACCTTGAGATATTACCATTGGCTAAAACGAGGGATTTGCTGGAAGATGCAAGAGGGAGGGAGAGAATGGGGGGGGGGGACTAAAAGGATTGAAGAGTAGATGGGGAAAACAAGGGTGTGTATTCTATATACACACTAATGCTTTCCACTAAAATCCTGGGTATAATTTGCACCTGCGCATTATACACAGCTGCGTATTATACCTGAGATTTTACGGTATACCATACATTGTGTGTATAAAACTAACTGAAGTCAATGAAAAAGGACAGACTGATTTCTAGATGTTAACCCTGTAAGTGCCTGATAGGTATATAAAACACTGCATTGCAATGCACTGGGTACCTCTTTGGCACTCAAAGGGTTAAAGTAGATCTGTCACCGTAAAAAAAAAAAAAAAAAAAAAGCTTAGTGTGTTTGACAAATTAAGATCAGTTTATATGTTGTACTAGCCAATTTTCTGTAATTGAAATTGTTTGAGTCCTTAACCTTCTAAGTTTTGAATGGCACACTAAAGCACTTTATGCCAGTTTGCTGCACAGAATGCACATCGGTGCATACATAACACAGAGGGGCATTTGTATTAAGAGAAGCTTGATTTTAAACAGGAAATTGTATTCCTTTATTCATACAACAACCTGAGACGGCCCCTGGCGGTAGGGCTCTAACTCTTCCCAATCTTAAGTACGTCTATACCCGTTGACCATTTTCAACACCAACTGTCCCCCAGTTGGCCTTTTGGCTCACTAATGTTAGAAAACATTCACTTTACACTTTGATAACTAGGTGCTAATGGTCACTAATCAGATCTTTACCATCACTCTCTATAAGCAACATGTTGATACATATGGCCCAGTGTGTGGTAATACTGACCCAATAAGCATCAAGTGCCATGATATGCCACCAGCAAATAGTTTACTTCTCAAAATTAAATATACAAATGACTTGTATAACATATTATAAACGGGTACATATAAGCTATTGCACTGCAAGCTGTGTTACATCAAGGGCAGAAATGGAATTGTGGGACACTGCTGCAACTAAAGACCTTAAATTTCCAGTATGGAAAGTTGCCATTTTATCAGCAGGTTATTTCACTCTGGTCAGATTAAAAATTGGCATGCTCAGCCAATTGCCATTGTTCAATCTAAACATTTTTCTTCTAAAAAAGTCTGAGAAATAGTGTACAATACAAGTGAAATCAGAATTGTCAAGTACACTGCCATCTCTAAGTATCAATTAAGTTTTATTATGGAAAAATAATTTGCAGTTCTTTGGAAACACCTCTAGGTTTCTGAAAATGGTCCTATATTATTAGCTGGGGTGGGGGGTGTTTAGAAACTCCAAACCCAGAGGCATTAAATGGCCGGGGCATGTCTGACCAGTGGAGGATAGCCTTCATCTCCCTCCACTGCTGAGAGTTCCACCTTGGCTAATGATGTGCACCACAGATGTGGCATTGTGCGACCACAAACTCACAGAACACCCATGAGAAATGGAGACCAATGAAGAGCCAGCCAGATCACTGACAGCTCCAGAATGTTGATGGACAGACTTAGGTCACCTGCCTTGGACACCCAGGTGTCCAGGGACCACACCCCAGCACCTCAGGCTGGCTTCAACAGTGACCAGAGTCCACTACGGATCATAAAGCCCCTCCCGTTTCAGTTGATATAGCCACAGCTGGAGGCCCTCCCCGACTTCCAGAGACAGGATCATCTGCTGAAGAAGATGCTCTGAATTCCTGGACCAGAACCTGACTATGTCCCTCTGAAGTGCCCTCATGTGGAACTCAGAACAGAGGAGCCTCCAAGGCCGACACCAAGTGACCCAACACCCTCATGAAGTCCTTGATCATGGCCGCTGATCACTCCAGGGCCGGAGACAAGTCTTAAAACAGAATCTGAATATTGTCCTCCGTGATAAAAACCTTCCCGTGAAGGGCGTCGACAAATTAAAAATATGTGCCTTTCTAGCCAGAAAGGAACTCTTAGAAGAAAGCTGGGGCAATAATGTACTCATACCACTTGTAGCGCCACTGATCATCTGTTTCAGGTCAAGTCTAAGAAGGGACTTACCCTGGAAAGCAAGGAACCCAGTGACTTCTTAGAATATTGCTCTGCAGACCAAATCTCGAACCACAGTGTGGTGTGCAGCAACCAAAAAAGCAGAGGCCTTATCGGAGATCCTGGCAGTGTCAAATAGCACCTCAGTGACATAGGCCTTACCCTCTGTGAGGTCAGCCATCAGAATGAACAAGTCCTCTTTGGCAACATCAACACACACAGATGCTCACCCCAAACAGCTACAGCCCTGTTGACCTAGACAAAGACAGGAAGTTTTACACACCAGATGCGTCAGAGACCTGGGAGGGTCTCAAGGGCTGCATCTATTAGCCACCTCAGCCTCATAAGAATCGTCGTAAGAGTAGGAAGAATCCATGTCCTCTTATTCCCCCTTATTATCATCATCCTCTGAGGGCAATTCCCAATATCCAGAGAATAATACTTGAACACAGGGTCAACCTCTTTAAAGATGGACATAGGTTTCCAGGAGTGAAGACCCCCTGGATACAAGAAGGTATCTGGGCAACTGAAGAGAGAGGTGTATTAACCCATGCAGGCTCTTGAGAGGTACTACAGGGGTCAGGTGGAGTAGTAGGAGCCACAGCAAATGAATGGGCACAGAGGCCCTCAATATTCCATAGGTAGCCCTATATAACAAGAGGAAAAGTGAGAGTGTGTAAGTGAAGCCCCTGAATCATTTGTTCTAGATTTAACCACATAATCCTTAGAGCCTGACAGGTCTCAGAGAAAATGACCCAAACATAGTTAAAAACTAGATCAAATATCTCCAGTATAAATAGAATTCCCCTGGACTCCTAGAAAAGCACTGTTACGTGAAGGGTTAATCTGAAGGAGTGCAAGGAGAGTCCGCCTCTGCATAAGATCAGCAAGAGGAGATTAGCACCAGAAAATGGTCAGCCACTGGGGGGGGGGGGGGGACACAAGACAAAAATAGGACATAAGACAACAAGATTTAGCCCTCACTGAAGTAGCTCAAATGGTTGCAGAGACATGTCCCAATTAAGTTCCCCCCCCCCCCACAGAAGTCAATGGAGCAAAGACAGCCATGGGCAGGCTCCCATTCTTACCAGGGGCTGCAGCTTCAAATTGGATCTACAAAGGAAACTAATGACAGATCTAAAACCCCTGGGGAAATAAAAACTAAGAATAAAGTAGAAAGGGAACAAAATTTCCCCCACCACCAAGTACAGTAACACCACCATAAAGTGGACAAAGGCACTCAAAGGGTTACTCTCGAGTCTTGTCTTCAGATTACCACCAAAGGGGAGAATAGAGTCTCAGAGTCCCTATGATAAGGGAAAACTTGTAATTAAAGGGGAACTACCACCCCGCAATAACTTACCCTTCATTGATTCTTCATCTGGCGACTAGCTGCTTAGTAGCGCTAGTCGCCAGAAATATTACCCGGTTCCGAAGATTTCAGCGTTTTACAGATGCTCACAGGAGCAGGAAGCACGGACATCTCGTCATAGTGACGTCTGTGCGCCTGCGCTGTCAGTCCCTTTTGAGCAGCCTTGAACTCTTGCACCCAAACTGGCTCTAATGCATGTCTGGAGGTCCCTGGGGAAGACTCAGGGACATCAGAACATGCTGGGCATAAATGACCTGAGAATTCTCTAGGTAACCCTGTATGACGTGAGGAACAATGCCCAATGGGGGATACAGAGACCCCAGCGTCCTTAGTCTTAGGCCTGGCCCCAAGCTCCAACGGAGTAGACATTTTCACAGTGTCAACAACGTTCAGAATTATTAATCACCCAATTCACAATGTGTAAGATTAAAATTTTACCCCAGAAATCGCTCACACACACTTATCTGGCAGGTGAAGGGTTAATCTGCAGAGGAGAAAAGGCGAGCCCAAGCCCTGCGTAGGACACTCGTTCTGTAAAGCGCACAAAATGGCTGCTGTGGCGGGAGCCAATCAGAATTGAACGAGCAAAGCAAGCGCTCATGGGATATGTAATTTTCCCAGAAAAAGTACCCCAACAGTGCCCGAAGCGCCCTGAGGCCCCCCAGCACACTTGCAATGTGAACCAGATGATAGAGCAAGGTCAGACAATTAAAATGAGCCTTCTCTGAAGTCGCTATGTTGAGCGGTTGCAGAGATATGTCCCAAACTGTACAGTCCCATAGAAGTGAATGGAGCAATGGCGTCTATGCAGGTAAAGCACCCTAAAAAGCGTGGAAGTCAATTTTGTCAAAGTTAAAACTGAGAAATAAAAATACATGAAACATCACTAGAACATGTAATCAGACCCAGAAAACACTGAACCCAGTAGGGAAAGTGCCAATAACCACCCCAAAAGATGCCAACCAGCAGTTAAAGGGTTAATTTACCCCATAACGTTGCTCCAAACACTGACAGACATAACAGAAAGACCCAGTGTGTGCAGGAGTGTGCAATAAGAACTCCCAGGAATAACCCATGTGTGGAGGGGGCACTGTGGGACAAGTGGACCTGCAGGACTCAAAGGGTTGCTCACCTTTCCTGCAGATCTTCTGTCTTCAGATTACCATGTAGTAAGAAGTAACCTCAGTGGTAACTCCTGGGGAAGCACTTGGAATCAAGATTTTCCCCCTCAGGGCTTAAGGTCCACAAAAAGCACCTGGATACTGAGCTAGCCACATCTAAGAGCATTGTCAGTTATGGTAATCCACCTAATGGTGGTATTCCATATCTAACAGAAAAATAAAAAGTTTCTAGAAGTATAGCAGAACTGTTCTCTTGCCTGTGTTATCTTCACCAAGGAACAAATCTTTTTGGAGCTGGTTAGCTAGCTGCAGCCATTTCTAGAATTGTTCCTGCCTACTTAAAGGGGCAGATCCCCTACCCAAAGTTACCAGTAACAGGTACTGGACGACAGAGAAAATATAATATAATAAAAGTTGATTTTAGCAGGTCGAAAATGGACCTGCATCCAGCCAGCCTCCAGCACAGAAGTGAAGGGGTTAATACCACCCCCAGCTGCTGCATTTGCTTTTAACACTAGGTGTCTCCTCTCTGCTTCCCTGTCCCTTACTTTAAAAGGGACAGACAGGCTGAGGAGAGACACAGAGACAGTGTGTGAATCACACTGTCTCATTTATTCCAAAAGCCGGTACATGTGATCGCTGCTTCAGCGATCACATGACCGGGCACAACTGAGAAGGGCTGAGACTGAACGCTCCGGTACCGGAGTGCTCAGTCTCAGCCTGGAATGAATGATAGCAGCGTGCATGGAGTCACGCGGCTACCATTTAACCCATGACAGTCCAGGACCGTCATGGGTCCTTAACTGCTTTAAGAGCCAGGGGGGTGGTAATTATACAATGCATTACAAACACAAATTCTGAGCTACTATACAGATCAGTATTGTTAACCACCACATTATATTGTGACGGTAACTGCAATTGATTAACATTTCCCTGGATGTAAAAAGTCAAATCAATATGAAATAAGCCCTAATCATTTGCATACCAGAGGGGTATGCCATGCATTGGCTTCCCCTATGAATCTCGAATGGTTAAAAAGGAGAACACTTAGCAGCCCCACACTTAATTTACTGTGGCCAAAAAAATCTAAAAAGGCCTTAATTTCTCTCTTGCACCTTGGTTCAAGACAGAACATCTTCAGATTCAGTCCTGGATGTCATGTCCATGGATGGAAACAGAACAGTTGCCAGTCGACTAAGACACATTCTCTCACCAGTGTCCATAGGGGACAGAAAAAACACCAGCAATGGTCACGTCTGCCTCCATGGACCCGATATCCACTACTGATTGAAGATTTTGTCTTGAACAAAGTCAGTAGGCCAAAATTCATAGCGCCATTAGGAGTTTCTGGTCTTAGTAAGGTTGGTCGTTGATTAGGAGTTATTTTCCTTTAAAAAGGAAATTTGAACTCCTCACTTAACAGTGAAAGAAGACCACAGTAGGGTCAGTTGGGCATGTGTATAAGAGTGCCAGAGGGGCATCCAATGCACTGGACAACATATCTGGCATTCAAGGGTTAAAGACAAGACCATCAAGCCTCATTAACCCCCACCACCACATTACAAAAAAGAATCCTATATAATAAAATGCTTGAATGTTTGTCTGATGTAGTCTCTACAGCGCATGACTGCATATCATGCTCCTCCAGCGAGGAGGAGGCAGTACACAGTGCAGACTCGGGGCTCCCCGAACGGCGTGCAGCCGCGCAGGGAACCCTGAAATCCATGACGGTCATTGTAAGTCATGGGTCGTTCAGGCACTTTTTACCCATGATGTACAATGACAGTCAAGGGTCGTTAAGGGGTTAAGTGTCAGAGGGGTACGCAACGCATTGCAAAGCAATGTGTTGCATACCCATCTGGCACTCAAAGGGTTAACATCACCCAGACCTTGGCCCATGTACACAGGCTTTTACAATACTACAGCTATAAGACAACTGTTTTGTACCAGAAGGTAACCAGCATTAAAATGCTGGCTAAGAGTACATAATGCGTAAATCAAAGTGACCCCTTTAATATAGCATTGCCACCCCTCCCCCACCCAAAAAAAAAAATACAAACAAAAAACAAACTATGAATACCCTTACCATCTTGACTGCTTTTAAGTTCTTCACTGTATTTCTTCTGCAAAGCCAACTCTGCCTCGAGCTGTGCAATGCGGCCCTGCGACAGCTGCCGTCCCAACTCTTGATTCTCCTGGATAAGCATTCGACACTTCGCCATTAACTTTTTACCTGTTTGGCTGTAAAGGAAAAAGCCACCCATCAAAACATGAATAAACAAATTTCCCTACAAATTTTTGGTACCATTGAAAATGGTATTCCAACATTTGTTAAGAGTTTCATCTTTACTCACAGATGAGACACAAAAGACAGATCTCCTGCCTAAAGTTACACATAGTTCTTCCAGAACTTACTAATACTCAAGTCATATTGGTGCTCTGGAAGGATATCAATATCATAATACAACACCTGTAGCTTTCTGAACTGGAATGGAGAGGTCCCATCACAGAACACAATGTAAGATCCAGAAATTAGATCTCTCAAAAACATAAGGTAAGCAAATCTTTTGTAAAAGTGGTAATCTTTTCACATCATTACAATAGATAAAAAGGAATCAATGCTAGCACATGCATTTCAATTCTTATAGATTCTTTTCAAGGTAATCACTCAGAAACAAGTTCTTCTAAAACACTTTACATGTTCTAAAGTTGCCCTGTCACACGAGTACAGTAGCCAAGTTTCCTAAGATCGTAAAGTCACAAACTGGTTATACAGCATGAGAAAGATTCCCTGTTTCGTAACTTGTAGAGCATGTTGGGCCTTGTTTCTCCAGGTTCTAGTAAACTTAACACCCTCCTTGCAAAAAAAAACAAAAAAAAAAAAAAAAAACTGAACACAGCACCACACTTGTTTTGGTGCATATTGTCCCCAACCAGACTGGAATTCAAATATGAAAAATGGTTTTGTTGTATTTAAAACAGTATGCCCAGTTGTTCCATTAGCCATCTGAGGAAAGCACATACAGGGCACAAAAAAACAAAACACACAAAAAAAATGTATACTTTCACTTAAACAAGGCAAGTGTATGTACAATTTAAGTTATTAGAATCTTTAACAGTTCAGAGCAGTACATTTTCATGAGGAAAAAATAAGCTGTAATAAGTTCTAAATGAAAACCATTTCACCGTTGAGTAACAGATGAACAACATTGTTCAAAGCTATGAAGGCTCAGGTGGCATAAACCAATTTTATAAAAATAAAAAATAGCATTTCTTCATTCTTAACACAAAGCATTGAAAAGAACCTTTTTTAAATACTTGGGCGGGAAAAAAAGGCACAGATAACCAATGTAATAATATGCTTTGTCAAAGGGAGACATTACTTAACCCTCTGAGTGGCAGAGGGGAATGGAACGCATTGCTTCTGCAATGCATTTCGTACCCTCTGGCACTCAAAGGGTTAAAGGAATACTAACACCTGTAAAGGAACTAGGGTTATATAAACTTACATATGCTTTAAAGGAGCAGTAAACTTTTTTTTTTTTTTTAATGAAAACCTATGTTAGAGTTTTTCTTGCCGAGTAAAACAAGGGTACTACCACCACTGTCAGTTGTTTTATTAAAACTTTCTAACAGTTGAAATAACCGGGAATCAAATTTACAGTGTTTACTTCCAGATTGTTCTGACAGGAAGTGACTCAGCAGTTTCTATCACATTCTATGGAGAACTGTAAGTCACTGACTCTCCTCTCCATTAGAATGTAACAGAATTGGAATTTGACCAAAAGAGGGCCCCTGCTAATGCAAGTTTAAAAAAACACAAACCAATTTAAACAGTAAATACTCTAGAAATATGCATCAGCAGTGGGAGTACATGTGTTTTACTCAATGTTTCCTGCTCCTTTAAATTCATGCTTACATCTATAAAGAGTTGTTTTCAGAGGTCTAAAATTCAATCCTATAGGCTCTGAGGGAGCAGCAATTTCAGTTTGTTCAAGGGCTAATAAGGACTGTCTGATTATCTGTAAATAGGCTAAGAGAAGAGCCTTGATGAATACAAGAGATGCGAGCACAGTCTATTAATGGATGTTACATATGCTAGCTGTACAGGATATTTACAGCTATATACCTTTTTGGTGTTTGTGTTCTTAACACATTTTGGGGAACAAAAAGATAATCCATCTATAAAAATTTGAAAACGATTGCAGTTTAGCAAAGGAGTGACAGGGCTAGTTCACAAATAGCTGTTTCAAGTGGTTGAGCTCTCTCCTTTTGGTTAATGAAACCCTGTGGTAAAAGTAGGAGAGGCAAAAGACCATCAAAAGTAGTAGATTTAAATAAATCCAGGACCTGCTGGACCACTGCAGTGACTTTCACAGCGGTGGGCTGCTCCCCCATGCGAAACAGCCACCCCTGATTCACTGCTTGGGGCAGCAGGGGAGAAGAGCAAACCAGAATTTTAGGCTATATATATCATCATAATACAGACACACCTTATATATGCTTATACACAAATACCAGATCTATTCTAGCAGTAACAAGGGGACATTTCTGCTTATTTTAATATTTGATTGGGGGGGGGGGGGGGGGGGGGAGAGATACACACATTATAATATTATATATATACATATATACACACACACACACACACCATCCTTTCTGCATCATTTATGGAGCTATAGCAATTGTCCCTCATCAACAGTTTTAAAACCCAAACACAAGTCAGACGCATTTTGGTCCATCATGAGCAAGGTTAAAGGGATAGTAATACTTCATTTTATCTTTATTTTATTTTGTAGGCATTAAAAAAACATGAAGAATGATACAAGTCTTATCTCTGAAACCTTTATGGTTTAAGAGATATTCACAAGCAAAGTATCCCCCCCCCTGTTCAGCCAGATCAGAAGGGAGGTGCCCAGGTAGACTGCAGAGAGGGACAATCTTCAATTAAGATGAGGGAAAAAGCTGAAAAACTTGTCGGGGGGGGAGGGCTTTCATTGTTTTATACAAAGAAGATTGTCCCCTGCTGTTATCTGTCTGGTCTTACAACCAGATTCACATCTGAGAAGAGATGGCTTACACTAGGAAAAAGGGGAGGGAGGGGGAAACTTTGCTTGTGAATATCTCTTAAACCATAAAGGTTTGAGAGATAAGACATATCTTTCTTCATGTTTTTTTAATGCCTACAAAATAAAAGATAAAACAAAGTATTACTATTCCTTTAACTATGGGCCACCCATACATGGACAATTTACAAATCAAAAAGACAAGTAGGGATACGGTAATATGCATATACAGACAGACATGGATTTGAAATTTGTATAAAGGAGCAGTAAACGTTTAGTGCAGTGGTTCCCAATCCTAACCTTAGGGGCATTAACAAGGCATGTCTTTAGAACAGATTTTCTGCTTCAGTCCTCTGGGCACACCAACAGTTTAGGCTATCCCTTATTATGCACAAAGTGGAGCAATCAACAACTGAGCCAGTGATCACTCACCTGTTAACAAACATGAACATCTTGAAAAACCTGCAGTGTTTGCGTGCTCTGAGGACTAACAATGAGAAACACTACTTTTGGATTTAATCACTTCTGCTCAGCTGAGTTAATATGCCTCAGATTAATTTGCTTGTACTAAAGCAAGGAAGTTCTAAAAACATTAGCCCATATAAACCCCCCCTCCCAAAAAAGAAATAAAATAAAACAAAACACAAACTGGAGATAATCTGGCTTAAACCAACTGCATCATAGGGGACAAATAAAAGTTAATAAATTCCCCTGCACTTCACTAGAGCTTTATTAACCCCTTGAGTGCAAGAGAGGTCTCCAACGCATTAATTGGAAGCCACTTAAGCATTCCAGGGGTTTTTAACACAATTTAACAGGAATTTTTGTGTGTGCCCTATGGCGCAGTCTGTTTACTCCAGAATAACACTAGTTCGCTTTTATAGGTTTGGGCCGCCACTGTCTGTTAGTTGCCCCTGAGGAGAGTGTTGGCAACCACTGGAAAGACCCCACCCAGCAGTGGGAATACTCATCAAGAGAGGCCACACACCACATTTCTTCATCCTTTAACCCTCCGAATGCCAGAGGGTTTTGCAACTCATTGCAAACCGTACCCTTCTGGCACTCAAATTGATAAAGCCTTTTAGCAATCCTCAGAGATAAGTTGCTGAATTCAATGTAAATTTGCGGAAACGCAGAGGGGAAACTCTGCAATGGAGGTGACTGTAGTTGACATGGATTCATTATGCTACACATTCCCAGCAGGCTGCAATAAAAATGTTTTGGGCATCTGAACACTAACAGAAGAGTTAGTTCCCATCTACATAAGTGCTAGATATAAAGACAACAACTAGTTATAATAACTCCTAAATATTGTAACTCAAAGCTGCAGATAGTGAAACATTAAATGCAATCTTTTCTGCATCTTCTTTAACAATTTAAACTTTAGAAACAAGTGATACTGAAAAAGAAATTGCACAGGCATTTAAGAATCAAATAACACTATTATTCCCACAGGAGGAGACATAGCACCAAACAGGTTGTTTGTGAGCCACCAGAAAAAAAAAAACAAAAAAAAAAACAAACGGGTCTGAAAAGAGACCTGCAAAGATTCCCCGGGACTGTGTGATGCAGGTTCGCCCACACACCCTCTATCGGGCTTGAAAGCCAGACACAAGAGGTTATTGGGTACTGGGCAGACAAGCCAGGAATTTGTAGCTCACAGTCTCCAGGGAAGGGGCTCATTTAGGGAACCATTTTGAGGCTGCAGTTCTGCCCTAGGCTTTGTATAAAATTGCTGCCATAGGAGCAGAATTGGCAAACCATTTTAGTGGTCCTTTAAGACAACAGAAGGCAACTTCTAATGATGTTCCAGAATAGGGTATTATGACATTTTCAAACAAAAATTAAATTCAAAATATGGTCATTTTAAATTTTTATTTATTTTAAAGTCTCATGGGTCTCTTGTTTTCTTTGGGTTAAAACATGGATATCAACGTTTGGTCCTCAAGAACTGCAAACAGACTTTGGGGGAGATGCACTAAGGCAGTGTTTCTCAACTCCTATCCTCAGGACCCACTAACAGGCCAGGACTTAGGGATTTCTCAGCTAGAGCACAGGTGTAGTGATCAGAGGCTCATTCACATTGATTAACTCACCTGTGCTCTAGCAGAGAAATCCCTAAGTCCTGGCCTGTTAGTGGGTCCTGAGGACAGGAGCTGAAAACCACTGCACTAAGGAGTGATAAAGACAAAATTATTTCTCCAGCGATATCACTTCTCCAGTTCCTATGTTATTCTGTGGAGACAATGCAATAAAATGTATTCAGTTCTGAAGCTCTACATGCAAAAAGTCTCTATAGAATATAGGACCTGGAAAAATTATGCCACTGGAAAAGTCATCTATTTGTTATCCATATGATTCAAAAGTGGATAGGCACTAGAGTATACACTATTACTACACTGAATATATATCCACCATATGATGGGGTGCACTCAAGAGCCTAAAAATACTACTAACTCAATTGGTAGAAACCCCTGGGGGGAAAAGAAAGACTATCACCCCAGAGTGACTACAAAAAGTAGCTCTTTCAGAATGATTTTATGTAATTGGTATATTTTTTGTATCTGAATAAACTATGATATTTTGTATTTGATTGTATTTCTTTGGCTACTGAGTGCCTCATTGAAAGAGCTACTTTTTGTAGTCGCTCTGGGGTGATATTCTGTCTTTTCCCCCAAGGGGTTTCTACCAATTGAGTTATCTATTTGTTATCATGCCATACTACACCCCCTCCCCAAGAATTACAGTTTTCCCCTATTTGAGCACAGGTGTGTCAGTAAAAGTGACTGATTCACTAAAAGTACATGTTCGTTAGATACCCGGGAGCACTCGCAGCCCTTGAGGGCAGATCTTTAACACCATATGCCTTAACCCCTTACGGACCAGCCACCCAAACAGAACTGAAGGACCATGGACCAATTTTTTTTTTTAGCAATCTGAATCAGGACTCCCCAAACAGCGTGCAGTTGTGCAAGCAGCCCTCAAATCCATGACGGTAATGGCACATCAGCGGTGATAAGGTGGTAATAAAGTGGAGATGACTTCTCTGGTTTAGCACTTCTCCAGTTCCTATGTTCTTCTATGGACCCTATTCACAAAGATCTCCAATGTTGAAGATATCTTAGTGTATAGGCTCCATAGAATAACATGGGAACTGGAGAAGTCATTTTCATTTTGTCACCACTTAGTGAATCCACTCCCATGGGTCCTTAACACGTTAGACCCATGACGTGCTAGGACAGTCATGGGTCCTTAAGGGTTTAAGAAGTATGAGATTATGAAAACTTTCAAAATTACTTGTATATGTTACCTTAGACCAACATTTCTTAACAATAGTCCTCAGGGTAAACAAACAGTGGAGTTATTAAGGATAAACAGGCTTTGTTATATAGGTGGCCAATCTGTTGCTCAGGCACTGTAAGCTACCTGTTCTTAATTAGGGATAGCCTTAAAACCTGATATGTTGGAGTGCCCTGGGAACTGGAGCAGATAATAAAGGCCTTAAATCTTTATTTCATTGAGTTGTTTGAGATATTTAGCTCTCTGCCAGTTTATGAAAATGATCTAATATTGGCTAGCACAGTAGAGTGGAATGTTATTATTTGGCTGTCCAAAATGCATGAACTGACAAGTAAACAAAGCTAAAATATCAAACTAGTTTCATATTACAAAACTGGGTTTGTAATAAGAAAAAAAACAAAAACAAAACACCACAGTGCTGTTTATTGGTATCCTGCTGGCCAAGGGATGCTTATCAAAAACAGTTTTTTGACAGCAGTCCCCAAATTGAACTGTGTTTCTTTTGGTTTAATACAGTTTTGCCCCTAACCAGAAGGATCTCCACACAGATTCAGAGTTGGACAGCACTGGCTTAGCGCCACCAAAGCGCTATATGTTTAAACAGTTAATACTGTTGTAAATATGAGGGGAAGAAGAAAAAAAAAAAAAAAAAAAAAAAAAAAAAAAAAAAAAAAAAAAAAATCAACTGATGCATTTGGTAACCAATGGTAAACAACAGTGACTGGAATTAGAGAACAGAACACTAATGGCCCCTTCAACATTGTCTTAATATTGTAACACTAGATATAAATCCCGTGTACATGGGCCAACGCTGGTGTCTCTGCAGTCATGCGCAGTCCTGAATGCCCGAATACGCCGCGGCTGTGACGGAATGGGGTACTCCGAATTCAGACAGTAGTCCTCTCCGGTCTGAATTCAGAGCACCCCTCTCCGCTATCAGCCACAGCACAGGCAGTCTCTACTGCGCATGACTGCAGCACACACAGTCGTCGCTACTGTGCATGACTGTTTCTGACAAACATCCTTAGCGAATTATAATACAGGATTCTTGAATTAAGTACGTTTTGTTTTATTAAACTGTTCTTTTCAGAATTGCCACAGAAAAGAAATACCCATTACCTTTTACAAAGTAAAGGAAAGAATCAGTTGGAAATGATTTAAAGGCACAGTATGGCATGAAAGTTATTAGCACTATCTGGTTTTTATGATATTAGATTTGTAAAAATTCTCCTTAGTGCAAGAGTCCTAGAATCTGCGATAAGCTTGCTTTTCCTATGGAAATATACTTAGTAGATTATATTTTGACCTTGAACATCTTTATGTAAGCTTCTGTAAGTGAGGAGTACAACGCACATAAAAACCAGAGGTAGTGGCAAAGATAAGACTACCATTCAATTGGGGAAAAACGCAGAATTTATCCAAAGAGCAAATTTAAATTAACCCTTTGAGTGGCACGGAATGCATTGCAAAGCAATGGACTCCATACCCCTCTGGAGCCCAAAGGGTTAATAAGCAAGCTTAATAATTAAATCTAGAAGCCACGTTCATAGGAGGTGCACATTTATGAGAGGTTACCTCCAACACCAAAGAAAATGCTGGCTAATCGTTTTAGGCTATAGCGAAAAGTACCAAACTATTTCTTCATGTCTTAAACTACTACTTAGGACGACATGTCCACTTTCATTTTAAACGAGAATTAAAAACAGCCTGTATGATGTTCTAGCCATTTGTTTGTAATATAAATGATTCTTAAAGGGATAGTAATACTTCAGTATTACAAATCCCTATATTAAAGCCCTAGTTTAAAAAAAACAAACAAACATGTATTGCACCCAGTGTCATCTCTCAAACCTTTATGGTTTGAGAGATGAACACTTCTAAAGTTGCCCTCTCCCTCCCCCTTCCCCATAGTCAGAATTTTAGCTGACTCTGGGAAATCCGGTCAGAGACCATCAGGCGGCTCTGCAGCAGAGCCGCGATCTCGTTAACTAAAAAAAAAACAAAAAAAACTTTCACTAAAACGGTCTTCTACGTGTGCTTGCAAGCCAAGCACATGTAGAAGACCATTTCAGTGAAAGTTTGTTTTTTTTTAGTTAACGCAATCAGGCTGTGCTGGAGAGATGCCTGAAAGTCGTACAACTTGCTTCCCTGCAGTCAGCTAAAATGCTGACTACAGGGAAGGGGGAGGGAGGGGGCAACTTTAGAAGCGTTCATCTCTCAAACCATAAAGGTTTGAGAGAGGACACTGGGGGCAATACATTTTTTTTTTTTACTAGGGCTTTAATATAGGGATTTGTAATACTGAAGTATTACTATCCCTTTAAGTGCTACACTCTGCCACTAACAGGTAATCTCTCAACTATACTGCGTCACTTAACACGTACTGTGCTATGAATCTAAGCAGTGGCAACAAACTGGTAGCATATCTTAATAGTACAGCAGGTTATGTTAGCATAACATATAGGCAGATTTCAATTAACTGCCAACAAATTAGAGTTAACCGGTTCCTTTTAAGTTAATATAAACTGTACACTAGGAAAAAGTAGCTTCATTTAACATGCTGTATGAAGAACACCTAGGCAAGTCAGTATGGTATCTCTATTAATAAATATGTGCTTTAAGTCACTGGGTCACCAGTCTATCCTCAGGAACAACTAATACACAATTTCTTTACAATATTCCTGCTTCAGCACATTGTTCGATGACTGAGACTCTGATTAAGATTTCCCTATTTGGGTACACGCAGATTAAAGACACGGGGGAGATGCACTAAGGAGTAATAAAAAGGTGATAAAATGGAGATAAATTCTCCAGTTCCTATGCTATACTATAGAGTCTATGTACTAAGAACCAAGTTGCACAACTCTTAGTGCATTGGCTTCAAAGAAAATAGGAACTGGAGAAGTCATCTCTGCTTTATCACCTTCCTGTAAACACCTTATTGCATGTCCCCCATGGCTTCTTAGTGGTTCCTAAGGAAACATTTGAGAATTATAGCTCTAGATGACACCATCAAAGGAAAAAGGTTTCAATAGACCTAGATTACTTAATAGACCTTTTTATAATGCTCTGTACCGTTCTAAACATCCATATCCGTGCAATTTGACACTTATTTCCAAATTTCTCTCCCACCCCTGTTCCCTACGTCGCTCTTCTCAGACCTGAAAGCCAGTCGCTTGACTGGACAGATTGCAATGATGGATAAAATTGCCTGTCTATAGAAGCAAAACCCTGTCCCTCTTGATGAAGGGGAGCAGGGTTTACCTTACGCGGACACTATTGTCCCTTGCTGCAATCACACTGGACTGGCTTTCAGATCTAAAGGGAAGAAAAGTGGCATAGGGAAAAGGTGCAGGAGTGTGAAACTTTAAAATAAGATTACAATTAAACTACCCTGATATGGACATTTAGAACAGTAGAGAGTATTAGTAAGTATAATGAATAATCTGATTTGCCTTTATATTGTTACATTACACACATTAAAAAAGGTACCCTAGTCTATCATTGTAAACTGAAACCATAAGTAACAAATTATAGGGTAGATGCATATAAAACCGTAAATACAAATAACTGCTGTCTGAAGGTCATCTACTTAGACAATGCTTTTTGATAAACAAGAGCCACTTATTCTAAGGGTATAACTTTACCTTTAATGTTAAGGACCAGAGGAGTATGCAATACATTGCTAACTGGGCGTCTTAAGTTGGGCTGAACAATTCATGGTGCTCAAACACTATGCATCATAGCTACAACATGAACTCATCTCAACATCTATAGTTCAAGAGTAAAGTATCCCTCTCCTGCCCCTTTTACGAATGTAACACTGCTCAGGTTAGAGTAGCAGAGTGTGTCCAGGTAGATTGCAGAGAAGGACAATCTTCAATTAAGATAAGAGAAAAAGCTGAAAACCTGTCAAGGGGGGCAGGGTTTTCATTGTTCTCACAGTAGTAAGATTGACACTTGATGTGAGCCGTCTGGTCTATAGACTGGATTCCACGTATGAGGAGTGGGGGTTTACACTAGGTAAAAGGAGCAGGAGGGGGATACTTTATCATTCAATTACTCTTGAACTACAACGCTCACAGTAATGAAATAACACTCTCTATGCCTCAAATACTATGAAGATTAATTGAAGCTGCTGTTTTTGTAAAACATTGCTATCACTAAGTCAAAATCACCAATGACGGTCCTAGCAAGTCATCAGTGCTTAAGGGATTAAAAAATGCACAACACAATCACTTGTTTCAAGCTTATGCTCAACTTCCTACAAATTACACAACTGATATATGCAGCACATTTTTCTACAGAAAAAACAAACAAAAGGGGAAAGCATTTTCTCTAATTTCAACTCAGAAAATTGAAACTGCACCTTTTCGGTTTTCATAAACAGATGTTCCCAGGAAGGATCCAGTAGGGACTCATAAGTAGGTTTTAAAATATAAAATGCAAGGCTGTGTGCCAAGGGCTGTGCTCCCTGCTCATTGAGCACTTTTGCTATGTTTACCTTTCCTTTAACTCCTAGAGTGCCAAGACTGTAGGACGTACATGCTTGGACAGCTTCTCCAAGCCCATACATCGTACCACCTAAATACTGTATCACTGGCTTACAGTGATAAAAACACACACTCTCAAAACTTGTGATCTGCAAGGCATTTTGGATGGGAGATCAATAAACTAAACACGGAGGTGCAACATGAATATCCTGCTTCTACCTGCAAGTTTGGGTAGGATGGGAGTGAACAGGACTGGAAAAAAGCCTTCCACGTCATGTAACCGGTAGCGTAGAAGGCTTTCCTTGATTCCACCCACTCCTACCAAATCTCTGAGGTAGGATGGAAGCAGGGGAGCCATGCTGCTCTCAAGCAACTATTTATTGCCCAACCTTTTGAGTGCCAGAGAAAAAGGTTTAAAAATACATAAAATAATTAAAAACTGCACACTGTCCAGTGCCCCCTTCTATATGGTCCCACAATATATCCCAACAAACACTCTGACCCTCAAGCCTGATTTTGCTGCCCACTGGAAGTTACAGATCCCCCAAAAACAGACACCACCCCCTCTACTGCTCGCTATTCGTCATAGATCCGAGCAGTAAATTTTGACCCTGGCCTTGTTCCACGGGTAGTCATGGAATCGCACCTATACTGCTTGCACTACGTAGCCACGCTCCTGGCACCCACTACAGTATGTCAACCCATACCAATAGGGTACCATTTTTCCTCAGACAGCGCTAGGTGCTGGATAGACCAGGAAATCCCAAGGTATTGAAAGATTTTTGTAGCAACTGAAGTGTAAGGGTTATTTTTCCCTTATAGTATTATTTTCTGGAAAGTGTTGTGCACATTAGCCTCATGTTAAAAAGGTAAGTGGCCCCTCATTTTATGCGGATGAGTGTCTACTTTCTAAAATTGTATGCTTTACATACTTATGACCATTAGTGCACAAAAAAAAAAAAAAAAAAAAATTCATAGTGGTCCTGGCACCCCCTATGGAATGCCAACCCATACCAACGTTGTATCATTTTCTTTGGCTAGTAAAAGTAAAAAAATTAAAATGTTTTTCAAAGATTTTAGTATCTTATATGCTTCTTGCACCCCCTATGGTATTGTCAAACCATACTAATGGGGTAACATTTTTCTTGGAAGAGTAGTACATACTGAATGTAGTAATAAATTCCACAATTTTCAAAGATTTCGGTACATTTAAAAGGGTGAAAATGTAAAACAAAAAACACACGCCTATTTTCCTTTAGTGCCACCTTCTGGAAACATCTGCACACCCCAAGTTAAAGATCGAAAGGAAAGTAACCCTTGTTTGAGCAATAGGTTGTCTTCTTTCCAAAATAACGAGCTTTGTCTACCTTTTCTTCATTTCTGTTGCTGGAATAACCATTTTAGTACAAGCAAATCCTGTTTGGAAAAACAAAATGCAAGAAAAATGAGAGCTTGCAGATAAGTCTAGTTTTGCACTTCTGGTACCCCCTACAGCAAGACAACTAATTTCACTGGGTGCTGTTTTTCCCTCATAGGAGCAGTAGCCAATGATTACAGCATGCAATTCCATAGTTTTTAAAGATTGCAGTATCACCTTCTAGGAACATTTGTGCACACCAGGCTAGTAGTAGAAAGGGAAGTGAACAATTTTACGCAGTTGGATATCTGTCAGGAAATATATGCTTTTATAGTTATTTAGGATAGGGGGGGGCACACATATTTCATATTTTTTGTAGTAATGAGAGCTTCTCACATGATGCAAAATTTTGTTTTTGTGCGGTGTCTAGTTTCCCTGTATTAATGCTTTACCAGCTAGAAGACCATTGTGAGATGTCTGCAAGCCACTCAGTTTCACAATGCAAGAGGGTTTGATAGTTTTTTTTTTTTTTTTTTTTTTTACTACGAAGGTAGAAGTTACACTGCAGGCAGCACTGGACAGCTGCTTGTAACTAAACCATTGAAAAAGGTCGGGGGTCCTGAGACATTCCACAAAATTATCCCAAACATCCATTTTTGTGGAAATGGAAGTGAGTTGCCAACCTCTCCACAAAAGACTGCACCAGGAATCATGGCACCATCAGAGGGAACAGAAATTCTACACATGGGAAGTAAAGTAGCACTGGAGCCAGAGGTAAATGGTACTAGTGGTGAATGCTCAATGACAGCAAAACACAACAAGATTGCAATTTAAAATACAATGGGCCAAAGCATCCCAATCTCTTCCTTTTCAAGTGGCTTAAATAAAATATGGTTTTAGGATATCACACACATTGGGGTGCTGTGCAAAATTATATTGCAAACAGGACTCCTGTGATAGAAGGGCAACTAAGAAAGGAAAAGTAGTTAAAGGGATACTAATACTTTTACGAAACTGGAGGTCAGAGCCTTCATTTATTTTTAACACAACGCACTATATTTGAATACTTGGTTTTGTAGTTCAATCGCTATTCAATCAGAAAGGATCTACCTCCCGCCCCTCGTGACTACCTCCCATCATATCTGGAATCCAGTTGTGGGACCATCCAGATGCAGCGAGGGACAATCTTCAACTCAGTAAGTATAAGGTAAACCCTGCCCCCCTTCACGAAGGAGGCAGGATTTTCCCTTTTGCTTACTGAAGATTGTCCCTCTCAGTGCTCCATTCAGACCAGACAGAGGGATCCTTTCCAATTGAATAGTGCTTGAACTACAAAACTAAGTATTCAAATATAGCACTACATAAAGAAAAAATTTTTTTTTAAAGACGACTCGGACCTCAACTAAATAGTTAAAATACTGCTTCTCCAACATCTGAAAAGAGCAGCACTTATATAGGCCCATCCCATCTTGCCACACTACCTGCAAAAGAAAAAAAATCATTAGCGGCCCCATTCCTACTGGCGGTGAATGTGGGTGTATCATCACAAGATCCAATAGGAATCAACTGCCTCTGAAGCTCACAGCATCAGAAGTGTTTACTGCACACAATGGGCCTTATGAATAAAGCTAAACAGAAGTACCTGCACCTTACAGGAAAAGTGAATTTACACAAATGTCCACCGACTAAAAAAAATTGGATTCCCTTGAATACACTGGTGAACTCTTGTATTCAAAAGTTGAAATTGAAATGAAAAATTCTCATTGATATTTAAACTTTTTGTAGTTGCTGTGCTCCAGAAATACACCACTTTAGTTTTATGCAAAAGGCCTTTAGGCTCCCAGAGGTGAAAGGAACAGTGTATTACTAGTAATGTATTTAGCTTTAACATCCAATTTTTCATGGTTAGTTATCTTTGCTAAACTATGAAGACATTAAACATAAAAACACATTAGATATTAAAAGGCAGTTAAGATGATCTTTGCTTAAAGGGATAGTAATACTTTAAAATAATTTTTTTATATTGTAGCCATTAAAAAACATTAAAAATAATATAAGTCTCATCTCCCAAACCTTTATGGTTTGGGAGATATTAGGAAGTAAAGTGAAGTTCCCTTTTCCTGGCTGTTTTAGCAAAGTCTGCCATCTGGTGGACAAATTTGGAATCCGGTCCACAGATCAGCCGGCAGCTCTTTAGCAGTGCAGAGATCACAATCTTTAAAAATAAATTACTTCATTGGAGCGGTCTACAAAGTGCGTCTGGCTTGCAAGCACACTTTGTAGACCATTCCAATGAATAAATTATTTTTAAAGATCGTGATTTTGGCACTTCTGAAGAGCCGCGGCCGATCTGCGGACAGGATTTCAAATCTGACAGCTAGAGCAGTGACGTCACTCCAGGGGAAACTTTACTTGCTAATATCTCTTGGGAGATAAGACTTATATCATTTTTAATGTTAAGTGCTACAATACAAAATAAAGTTATTTTCAAGTATTACTATCCCTTTACATTCTTGAAGTACCAATGCATAAGGTTTTACACGCCTACTGAAGAATGTTTCAGATGAAACGAATGGGGATTCAGCAGCTTTGTGGTAACTTCACAGAATTAATTTCCCACTTTCTCTCATACGAACTCTCTCCTGACTACAGTTCCATGCTATTTACTTTAATCTGTCAAATTGTGTTCTTGTTCTCATAGCTTAGCCCCTTAACGACCAGCTGTGGTAGTGCGCAGACAGAAGTTAACCGCTTAACGACCCATGATGTACATGCACGTCACAAGGTGGATGTCCCTAAAGGACCAAGGACGTACATGTATGTCATGGAATTCCCGGCTGCCCGCTGTTCGGGGAGTCCGGAAATGGATCAGGAAAAACTCTGTGATGGCCGCATGCGTGCGCGGCCGCTCCTTAAAGGGTTAAGGAATACGGGGCATTAATTTTTGGGGGCGCAATGGAATTCCATAATTTACAAAGGAACATCACTGGTCTCTCAAGTGCCAGGCCAGGCATGACAGTCCTGGTATGTCAAGGTTCCTTAACCAATTAAAGACCAGTGCTGTGCCAGGACCATCACGGCTGTCCTGGACTTAAGGACCAGTGACAGTACTGTCAAGTCATGGAATTCAGGGTTCCCCACGCAGCTGCACGCTGTTTGGGAAGCCCTGAATTGAATGCCGCCCCCCCCCCAAAAAAAAAAAAAAGTGGTCCTTAACTATCGGCCACTGTACTTAAGGGGTTAAGGAATTAAAGCATTCAACAAGTTCACTGCCAGCTATAAAGCAAAATATGAACAGAACTACATAAGTGGCTGCACAAATCGACAATCTATTCTGTACAATGTACGTTCTACAAAAGGTAGATTAGAAGATGTTTCAGACTACTGGCGAGTGTTGAATTAGAATATTTGAAGTTTCTTATTTAAAAAAGTACAGTTCCACATGTACCTCTATCAAATTATGCTTCTTAAGAGACCACCTCACTTTTCACTAAAACTGACAGTACACCCCACAAACAACCCTGAAGATATTCCTATTGAATTAGATACCAGATTGCTGTAAGAAGGAAGCTTACCCAGGAAAGATCTTCAGTAAATTAAGTGCAACTATTTCTAGATCCTAGCACCCCCCCTTTATGTGTTTTAAAAACCCTTCCTCATACCATTTCACTTTAAATGATGATTAACACCTCAATAATAGTAGTCACCTTACAATGGAGACAATCCTAATGGACCCTATGAATGTTGCCCTTGAGCAAGAGACAACATATTAAAGTAAGTTTGAATACCATGCCCATGGAGGCAGAAATGACAGAGTTGTCCTGCATTTGGGTCTTAAAGGCATAGTAATATTTAAAATGTAAAAAAAGTTGTAGGGTTTCATGAGCAAAGCAGGGAGACACTCCCACTGCTGAAAAAGCATTTTATTCAAGTTATTACAGCTCAAACCTGAATTTTTTTTGGTGCAATATCAGTGGTCTGAAATTGTACAGATCTGTGCAGCAACAATGACAATACAATAGCAGGCCACTATGATACTGCATACAAACAAAAAAAAAACCAAACAAAAAAAAAAAAAAAAAAAGCTGTAATAACTTTTGAACAACACACCTTTCAGCAGTAGAAGTACCCTTGTTTTACTCAGGGGAATAAACACTACTATATTTTTTTACATTTCAGGTATTATCCCTTTAACAGGTAAGGTAGGGTAGGTTCATGCACCGTGCCTGAATTAGTAAAACAAAACCTGCCAGCAACAATCATGACCACCTCCATGGACACGTAGTCTGTCAGTCCTTGATCTCTTGACCAAAGGCACAAGGACAAATTTCATGCTGGGGGGTCCATTAGGATCATCTGGCAATGCTATGGTAACAGGGGTAGGGTTGTTAGTATTAGGAAAGCGTTACAGGACTGTTACAGAAACAAAATTAGAACATCTCATTGATCTTGTACAGAATATTTGTCTTCTGCAAATTTAGAATGTAATTTTGTTTTCACTATTTATTCCAGCTTTCTCCTCCGCTGTTTTATGTTATGGTGGATGGATTTAAAGGGATAGTAATACTTCGTTTTATCTTTATTTTATTTTGTAGGCATTAAAAAAACATGAAGAACGATATAAGTCTTATCTCTCAAAACTTTATGGTTTGAGAGATATTCACAAGCAAAGTTCCCCTCCCGCCCCTTTTACCTAGTGTAAGCCATCTCTTCTCAGATGTGGAATCCAGTCCATAGACCAGACAGATAACAGCAGGGGATAATCATCTTCCTATGAGAACAATGAAAGCCCTGCCCCCCTTGACAAGTTTTTCAGGTTTTTCCCTTATCTTAATTGAAGATTGTCCCTCTCTGCAATCTACCTGGGCACCTCCCTTCTGCTCTGGCTGAGCAGTGTTACATTAGTAAAAGGGGCGGGAGGGGGCTACTTTGTCATTGAATTACTCTTGAACTACAAGTCTGACAGTACTGATACAACCCTCTCCAAAGTCCAAATACTATGACGATTAGAGCGGTTTTTATTATGAAACATTACTATCCCTTTAAGCTATTGGAATTGGTTCAACACACTGTATAAGAAAAACTACATTAACAATGGTTATACAAAATACACTGCAGCTACATAAACCAACTTGAAGAAAGGTGATGAGAAAAAGTTAGAAAAAACATTTCCCACTTGGTAAAAACAAGGTTACTCCACCTGCTGGGAAATTGTTCATTGAAAAGCTATTCCAGTTAAAAGCTTCCTACTCCTTTACAGAACAAATTTGCATAAGTCTCTCTGCAGCGAGTGCCTTTGATTTACCTCATCAGAAGAGGCCCCAAAAGCGGTTTCATTGTTTAATAATTACATATTTTACACATGCAACTTCCAAAAAGGCTTGAATTTCATTGGCCTAGTTTATATATAGTTGGCAAGTAACTGTTTATCTAACACGTTCCCTTTGAAGTCTATGCAGAAATTTGTAAAAGGAGGGGACTCATCATCGAAAGGTAATCCATGACATTAGGTATCCCTAAAAACAAATTTAGGTCAACATTAAGGAAAATATGTATATTACGCATACTCTCAAAATAAATATTGGTGCAATCAAAACTTACAAGAGCTGAAATCTGAAAAAAAAATATAAGTTAGAAATACCTCATAGCATTTAATTTTAATAAACATTGCTGTACATTATAAGCAGAAGATACTTCACATGAAAGGTTTGATAATTAACGTTATCCATTTAATTTCTAGATTTTCATGACCATATACTCGTTTTCTCCAGATGTCTGCTGGATCCAAAAGAATCAAACAAGAACATGTTTACTTCCCAAAAATCTGCAATTAAGTTAGAAATACATCCCCATGTAATCCTAAAAGGTTAACCATTTCAAAAATAAAAATTAACCTTTAGATCGCTTACCTGATGGCAAAAGGAGAGAGACTAAAAATCACTAGGAAGTGTAAGTACATGTGTATATACTCTATATATAGTTAACCCCCCCACACACAGTTTGCCACAGTACATAAGCCCAAATAAACCTAAGGAATAAAGCAACATGGTCAAATTCAGTGAATTTTAAGCATAATGTCCCAAGATCCATAAAAGCTGAATTTTGCTGTTTAATCACGTTTTCTAAAGTGTCCGTTGATAAATGAATGCATCTGGCATTTCATTTAATATATAGTTCAAAAGCTTTTTAGTATAGTAAAGGTAATATGCTGTGGAGAGGAATAGAATATTTAACTTTAAAAATATATTTAAAAAAGAAAAAAGGTATTAAAATCTATTTAAATTAAATGTATCCTTTTTAAGTAAAGGGAAAAATGTGTATGTGTACACTGATACAGTGTATATTTAACCTTATGCCCTTCTTTACCTGTCAGTTCTGCTATAGCAAAACACATTATGATAAGCAGCATAAAATAACAGGCAAACAAATAAAGAGGTTGGCTGTTAGCAAATGCTAAATGTTAGCTATGCAAATCACTTGAAAAATAAAAACTGTAGCATGTGCTGAAAAGAAATCTAAAATGGGTAGGATTTTGTCACCATTTTCCCCCGTAGAGCTAGCCTTGTCAAACATGCTAGGTTAAAAGACATTTATCCCTCCTCATACCAAGCCTCTTTTCCATGGAGGTGATTACCACACCTTCAATGTATAGGCACGGTTTTGTTTTTGGAGGTCCATTGTATTACCACACATCAGAGAAGTGTGCTTGAACCAGGCTTAATACCAGCTGTGTACTACAAGACAATATACAATACTAGCTGGTTGTTCAGAAACATGCACAACTCTGGTGTAATTTATCACTCTTACATGCCCATAGCTATTGTAAAAGTAACCCCATTAAAACAAAAATCACCTTAGATTAGAACCAGCAGTTCAGTGAACAATAATGAAGTCCAGAGTCTTATTTGAAAAATACAGACTTCGTGTCTATAAGTCACTAGGCTCAATATTAGGAGCAAGGAACATTCCATTTTACTGGAATTTTACATGTTCAATTCATGATTTATAGCAAAAGGAAAATAAAAATCCCTAGGTTCTCTCCTCCATAAATGGCTGACGACACATTGTGCCAGACTTAAGACTTCTTTTTTCCCTGTATTTTCTTCAAACAGAACCATATTTGCAAGTGTCTAAATGTTCTAGAAATGGGGACACTGCCGGATGTGGCCACTTCTTCGGAATAGTCCGACGCTCTCAGGCCTCTGAAGCAAATGAGGGGAGGAAAATAAAAAGCTGAAATACAAGGTTCACCTGATAAGTTTTACATTAAGCATTATAAGCTGGACAGTGTAAGAATGTGGCTTTTTTGGCTCACAAGAGTCTGAGTCTTGGTGTGCAAAACGAGTACTTGGCCATCCCACCATAGCATTCTCGTAGTGGGACTGTCAGGGAAGTCTTGACTGGGGAGTATTTGGTTTGTTTACCTATCAGGCGTAAATTTCCAGGCACTCAGTTCATTTTGGGCTTGCTCCAGTTTGTCTTTAGTCTGTTCCAGTTCGCCTTTCATTTTGATGAAAAACAAGTTGATGGCGGGGTCGACCATTGTTGTTCTCAGCTGGGCAACACTTGGCTGCTGCACTTGCTTGAGGTGTTGTATCTGATTCTGCAGAGAGGACCCAAAGGCAGGGTTACTAGCATGCAAGCACTCTAATTAGATGAGCAAATGTCACACTGCAGAAGCAGATGACGCGGGTAAGACTGCTTTGATGCAACTCTGACTTTAGCAATTAGTGCTAGATGTGTGTGTGTTTGAGAGGGGTGTAAAACAAGGGTACCCCCACTGTTGAAAGGGGTTTTATTCAAAACTTTACAGCTCAAACTTTTTTTTATAGCATAGTATCTCATCATCCTGAAATTGTACAGTGGCGCTGTTGCTACACCATCCTATGGAGGTTTATGGTCAACTGACCAGAACATGGTGTAGCAACTGCGCCCATTTAGATAAACAGGATGTTTTACCAGAAGCTGTATAGTTTCCTTTTCACATTATGCATAGAAAAAAAGAATCCTACTTTCCATGTAAACTTTGCAGTCACTGATATCTTTAACCCCTTTGCAACCACTGACGTGCCAGGACTGTCATGGTGGTCCGGCACTTAAGGACCAGTGATGGTCCTGGCAAGTCATGGAGTTCAGGGCTCCCGGCGCAGCTGCATGCCACTCTGGAAGCCCTGAACCAGAAGTTTAAAAGAAAAAAAAAAACCCTGTGGTCAACAAGTGTTGGACGTGCGTGCGCCTGTCCTTAATGGGTTAAAGTGTTAAGACGACGAGGAGGCTCTTCAGCAAAGCAGCTTGCAAACCAGGCACTTTGTAGACCTTTCCAATGAAGACTTTTGTTTTAAATAACGCAACTGCAGCTCTGCTGCAGAGCTGCCAGTTGGTCCCCGGACAGGATTCCCCTACAGTCAGCACAGCACAGCACTGACATAAGGGAATAGGGAGGGAGGGAGGGAGGGGGGGGGAACTTTGAATATGAATAGCTCTCAAACCAGAGCGGTTTGAGAGATTGGGTTTGTTGCCTATATATTTAAAAAAAATAAATAAAAAAATTCAGCACTACAAAATTATAAATATTTTTTCAGGGACATTACTAACACTTTAACCCTTTGAGTGCCATAGAGGTATGCAACACATTGATTTGCAATGTGTTTGATACCCCTCTGGCACCGAGAGGGTTAACCTAGGTTCCACAACAGAAAATTGGGCATTGACTTTCAAAAACCTTGACCATCACTGATCTAGGGTTGTTTTCTCTCCTTTATTTTATGCCCTGCTAATAGTCTCTTTGTTGCTTCAGGGAAATACTGATTAACAGTTGGAATGAACAGCAGCTCAATTCCAATGGAGGCAGGAGGGATAGATACACTGCATAAAATTAAAAAAACAAAACAAAAAAAAACAGAAAGGCACACACGCTCTAGGTGAATATTGTTGAATATATAAAACCACTACAGTGTATTAACACCTTCTTGTGTGCAAGAAGGCATTACAACACGGTGGTGGTTTACATTTTCAACAGTCTGCACTTAAGACCGTGTGCGCCTCTGTTTTTTCTCTAAGTGTACTTGAGGAACTTTGTTGCCAGAGGTTCTTATTGAAATGGTAGCAATGACAGTTGTTAAATGACAGTAATGCTCGCTTATAAAACAATATTATTGTACATATTAAAACTTTTAGTACAATGAGCTATGTCCCAATTCTCAAACAGGTATAGTTTGAGATCGATGCATCTAAAGTTGCCCCCTCCCGGCCTTTATACAGAAGTCTGCCCTCTAGCTGAGAGAAGCAGATTCTGGTACCGGGAAGGTCCTGTGGCTCTCCAGCTGAGCTGAAATAGCTCGATATAGAAATACTTCATTGGAACAGTCTACAAAGTGTGCCTGGTTTGCAAGCACACTTTGTAGACTGTTCTAATAAAGTATTTCTATATTGCGCTATTTCGGCTCTGCTGGAGGACGGTCCCAGACCAGAATCTGCTTCTCTCAGCTACATGGCAGACTTCTATAAAACGGTCGGGAGGGGAGAACTTTAGATGCTTCGATTTCTCAAACTATACATGGGATATAGCTCATTGTACTAGTATTTTTAATGTGTACAATATTAAAATTTGTTATAAACAAGCATTACTATCCCTTTAAGTAGTGAAAAGTATGTGTCAACATTCATTATTCCATAATGCACTGGTAAGATTAAAGGGATAGTAATGTTTCACAAAAATGCAGCTCCAATTAATCTTCCTAGTATTTGGGCCATGGAGAATTATTTCAATACGGTTGTAACTGAATGATAAAGTATCCCCCTCCCACTCCAGATATGGAATCTGTCCCTGTACCAGACAGTACACAACAAGGGACAATCTACTTATTGTGAGCATAAGGAAAACCCTGCCCACAATGTCAGGTTTTTCCTTATGCTCACTGAAGACTGCCCCTCGCTGTGATCCATCCAGACAGTCTTGCTGCTCTGAGGTGAGCAATGTTACATCAATAAACGAGGTGGGAGGGGGATACTTTATCATTAAATTACAACTTGGACAGTACTGAACTAATGCTCTCCATGGCCCAAATACTATTAAGATTAATTGGAGCTGCTACTATCCCTTTAAGTTTTATTGGTACCCTAGGTTTATCTGTGGTATTTAGCACTTCAAGGATCATTTTTTTTTTTTTTTTTTTTAAATTTAAGATTTATATATTTCCTCTTGCAGTACAAGGTTTACTTACTGAAACAGACTATTCCCATGGAGTATCCATACTGTGTAAACCAAACTATAAATAGGACACTGACCTACAATAAGATTTAAAACCACCCCAAATCAGTAACTTGATTTAGGCATCTCATCTGACATTTCTTTTTATTACATAAAACACATACTCTAATATTTCGGTATATGATTACACACACACACACACACACACACACACACACACACACACACACACACACACACACACACACACACACACACACACACACACACACACACGTGCGTGTAAAATAGATACATACACATATACATAGATGTCAAAGACAGATGTTTCCAAAGACAAAGATTTTAATTTTAATTTTACTTAAAATGCTTAAGGCCGACATGTCCAGGCCCCTGCTCCCTTTGTACGCAAAGATTCAGTTTCATTTCACAAATGAGGCCCACTAAAGTTCATAGCGGATGTTTGAAGTGTTTTTATCACTTGATATTACAGTAATGGAATGCGAGTGAGAGTATGATCAGACATAAATATCAAAGTTTACTGCCTAATTTCATAACCAACTTTTGCCCGCTTGCTCATTACAGAATTCTGGGGGAGATTTCTAAAAGTGAAGTTAATCAAAAAGACATGTTTGAATGGCTGTAAGATTGTCTCTGGTAGTAATAAAAGTATTAATATTTTTTTTTTTTTTAAATCCTCCAAAAAAAGAGGAAGTCTGTAAAAAGTGGAGCAGCGAATTTACAAAGAAATGTCGCTAATTGCTACTATTTAGTGACATCTTTCCCCAAATATTTAACCCCTTAATGACCCATGTACGTCATAAGGTTGCGGCCCCTAAAGGACCAAGGCTGTACATGTATGTCATGGAATTCCGGGCTCCCCACACGGCTGCACGCTGTTCGGGGAGTCCGGAATCAGATTTAAAAAAAGCAGCTCCGTGGCGACCGTCGTGTGCGTGCGGTCCTTAAGGGGTTAAGGCCACGTCTGACCTGTTCTTTATTATTTCCGCATTTATATATGTACCTACAATAGTTTATAAACACCAACTCGGAGAATAAGGACATTTTAATCATCATTTTGTAAAAATTTAAAAAATTTTGTAATAAATCTCCCCCATTGACACCAATGTACTAAGGAGGTGAATTTCTGGCGCTAACCAAATTATATCACAGTGAACAAATTACATTTCTTCTGATTCCATAAAAATTCTGATTAATGAGGTTATTAGGCAATGCTTCATGTACTTATAGGGCAAAACAACTGCACCACAGGGAACAAACAAATATCAATTGCTTTAAATGGGGCTTTTATCCCCTTCAATGTTAGAGAGGCCTCCAACACAAAGACCTTCCTAGCACTCAGAGTTAAAAATACTATTTAAGTCAACGGAGATTTTTATTTATTCCTAGTTTGCCTAAAAATTGCAACACTTTCCCCTCATTAAATAAAAATGTGTCACACTCCCATCATTCACAGAATGAGAATATGCAGAGGGGAAAAAGTCCAACAGCAGCCTCAGAGCTGTTTGTTCCCCCAACTTACTTAGGGCGCGCTCACACAGGAATCTGTATTGCAGGTGTCCTCAACACTGAAGGACCTCAAGTTGTCCATCCATGCCCTAAGCTATTCATCTTCTCCCAACCCCCCTTTCAACAATTTGTGACCTCCATACAAGTTCAAAAATACTAGGAGCCTGGTGGAGCCAGTGCTTCTAAAGTGTTGGTTCTGGCTCCTAAAATTTTGGTGACTTTTGTATACATCTACACACACACAAATCCCCTATATCGGTTGCTAAAAAGGTCTGCCTACTACATGTAGACTATTTTTGTACACCCATTTGGAACATTTTCTGTACAAATGTGTATATGGGCACCTTCAATGACTCCTAAAGCTCCCAAATGGCTCCTACAATTTGCCAAGCTCTAAAGTTATTTGTATTTGAATTCTCTTGCAGGAGTGAATACAAAAGGTTCTAATACCCCCATTAAAGGGATAGTAATACTTTGTTTTATCTTTATTTTGTAGACATTAAAAAAAAAAAAAAAAAAAAAAACCATGAACAATATAAGTCTTATCTCTCAAACCTTTATGGTTTGAGAGATAGTCACAAGCAAAGTTTTCCCCTCCCGCCCCTTTTACCTAGAGTAAACCATCTCTTCTCAGATGTGTAATGCAGTCCATAGACCAGACAGATAACAGCAGGGTACAATCTTCTTCCTATGAGAACAATGAAAGCCCAGCCCCCCTTGACAAGTTTTCCAGGTTTTTCCCTTATCTTAATTGAAGATTGTCCCTCTCTGCAATCTACCTGGGCACCTCCCTTCCGATCTGGCTGAGCAGTGTTACATCAGTAAAAGGGGCGGGAGGGGGATACTTTGTCATTGAATTACTCTTGAACTACAACTCTGACAGAATTGAAATAACACTCTCCAAAGTCCAAATACTATGATGATTAATTAGAGCTGCTTTTATTATGAAAAATTACTATCCCTTTAACTACACCCACTGGCCACTCCTGTCCTCAACACAGTCTAGCCTAGAGATGTGCGAATGCATCCTGTTCTCATGTCACAGGCCAGGCCTAATATCTATTTTTTAACAGTCTGTAAACACTGACTCAATATAAAATGAGTGTTGAGGTTCGTAATTTTTAGTGCTACTCAAAATACTGCGGGTTAGTTTTGATAGATTTGCTCCAGGTGATTGTTTTCACTCTAATATCAATGAAATAACTTGCATTTTCATTACATATATAATTTACTTATTACTTTCTATTTGATGTGTGGAGTCGCCTCTCTTCCCCCCTCCTCCCTCCGGGAAAACACAACACCGACACACAGCTGAAAAGGAAGTGGTTCCAAACATTTCCAGCTTAACTTTAATATTCTTCTATTCTAATGGGCTAGTTGTGTGCAGTGCAATGCTGTGGATTCTTCACTGGCACAAACAAAAGTTAGCCAAGAAGACTGCAATAGTGCCCAAGACATAGGAATGCTATCCCTCTCTCCTTTACAGTATATATAAGACACACATTAAGTTGCATGAAGGGCTCCATACGCATCATTAAACAAAATATTGAAGCAGACTATACTGCTCCTCTGAAAGCCTCATCAGGGGTAGGCAGCCTTTGGCGCCCCAGCAGTTGGGGACCAACTCCCAACATCCCCAAGCAGCCATTGGCCAGTTATGGATTATGGAAACAGTGATGGGAACAGCACTCTCCGATAGCTTAGTAGCCAAAGTGTGCCTACCTATGGATCTAGATGCTAAGCCAAAGGGATTGCCTCTCCTACTGAATATACCTGGAAAGACTAAATGTATCCATGTGCACCTATGCTTGTACACAACTACTAAATTAGAGATTAACAGAGTGCCAATAGAGCAGTCTGAGGAGGCAAGCCAAGAAAGTGATTCGATACTAACCGTGCATTCCTGCATTTCCTGCTCCTTTGTGGCCAGTCTCATCACAAGTATATTCTCCCTTCGAGCAGATTCTTGCTGTTGCTGCTTTAGTTTTTCCTCAGACTCTCGCAATCCAGTCACATCATTAGCTAAAAGGCAACAGAAAGGCAATACAGTATTAAAAAGCAAAAAGTAATACATTTGGGCCAGGCTGCATGCTATGTAGGAGTGCAATGGAAGATATAGTATGTATGTGTATGATGATTTTGTACAGTAATTAGAGTGTAGAATCCAGCACCAACTCGAAGGGGAAGTAAAAGCTCATAAGCTCCTATGAACGGTACCCTTGTGCCTTTGTTCAAGAGAGAACATATTAAAAGGGATAGTAATGCCTCTTTAATATACTTTATCTGATTCTTCTGTATATTAATAGTAACACAATGAGCTGTGTCAAATATCTAGCTTTGTAGTTCAAAAGTTATTCAGCTCTAAAGATCCTCTGCCCATCCCTTTCTGGCCGCAACCTCCGATTCTCAGATCGGGTTGTGCAACTACACCTGCAGCGAGGGACACATTTCAGTAAGTGAAGATGTTACTACAGATTTACAATGGAAGGGGTATATATGGGGATAAGTGGCTCTAAAGCCAATTTAACAGACCTATTTACCCCTGTACTCCTCCATCTAGAAGGCAATTATAAGTTTTCTTCATAACATCTACAGCTGATTGTATTTAATGATCTTGCCTCTCTTTAGTTTAAATTACAGATCTCCTTCCATTAAACAAGTGACAGTCATTGGTTTAGTTCTCCCTTTAATGAGATATAGATATATATATATATATATGCACAGCAATTTTTGAGTAAGCCAACTGAACTATAGGAGAAAGGTGGATCAAATTCTCAAAAGGTTCATCAATTTAAATACCTATAAAAAGGACATCATCATTTCAGATTATGAATTATAAACATGAAACACTGTAGGATTTTGAACTTACAATTCAGGTCTGTGTACTTGTTCTCCAAGGCTTGCACATACGCTTCATATTGCTTCCACCTATAGTTAGTGGGGAAGCAAAGACATCTTTATTTGTATTTCCCAAACAGATCCCAGTAAAGCATGAAAAACTACTCTAACCTAGAGAATTAGCATCAGCATTGGGTTAATTTCTGGTTATGTAAGAAAACAGGTATTCTATTAATGGTTCTGAATTCTGCACTCCAGATTCAACAGTTAATAATTGTATGCATAGCTTGAATATCAATCAATCAATTTAATAGTGTGGGAATTGAAGTGTAGTATAGTTAAAGTGTTAGTAATGTTTTTTTAAGACAAGTTTTTTGCATTTAGAAGAGCTTAAAAAGCTGATCTGAATGCAAAAAATGCATCTCTCAAACCGCTATGGTTTAAGAGATACGGGCGTTTAAGGTTTGCCGTTTCCTACTGACAGCTGTAAAGCTGTCAGCAGTAGATTCGTGTCGGTCGACACAATGGTGCTTGACAAGTGCCGAGATCTCGTTACTTACACGGAATCCCTTCATTGGAATGGTCTAAAATGTGTGTCTGGTGACAGCTTTACAGCTGTCAGTAGGAAACAGCAAACTTTAAACGCCCGTATCTCTTAAACCATAGCGGTTTGAGAGATACTTTTTTTTGCATTTAGATCAGCTTTTTAAGCTCTTCTAAATGCAAAAAAAAAAAACTTTTTTTTAGACATTACTAACACTTTAAAACAAGCTTCTGTTTAGTTATCAAAATAGGAAATGATTAAAAAGCATACAATGTCTCATGTGTTCCAATGCTGGTAAAGTTCACTTCCCTGCAACCAAAAGGAGCAATCATCTGGGTTACAAAACAGAGCTCTATTGACATTAAGGATCAGTGAGATGGTGGCAAGTAATGGGGGTTTAACCAGTAATACAGTCCAGCTCACTTCATCCTAATTAAACAACTTCCAACACTCCCACCTGATCACCAGCTTGCATGGAGTAATAGATGTCCAGTAATTGGGCCAGGTATGGTGCACACACCAAGTAGGACTATGAGCATTGTTCATGAAGCTTTAAAGTGTTAGTAAGGTCTAAAAAAAAAAACAAAAAAACTTTTTTGCATTTAGAAGAGCTTAAAAAGCTGATCTAAATGCAAAAAAAAACAACAAAAAACGTATTTCTTAAACCTCTATGGTTTAAGAGATACGGGCGTTTAAAGTTTGATTTCTCCTACTGACAGCTGTAAAGCTGTCAGCAGGAGATCCGTGTCGGTCGACACGCTGGCGCTTAAGTGCCGGGATCTCGTTACTTACATGGAATCCCTTCATTGGAAAGGTCTAAAACGTGTGCCTAGACATTACTAACACTTTAAGTGGTGTAATTCTGGAACGAAGTGTACCACGTGGAATACAATTCTCAAGGATTTGTCTCCATCATGCAACTGGTTTGCTCAGGAAACTTTCCAACCAATGTGTATTTAGTTTAGTAACATGAAGTCTCACACTTTTAGTACCCACAGTGGGTATGAAAGCACTCAAGTTGCAGGAGTAAGTCGCAGTAAAGCTGGATGGTTTATAGTTTTAACGCCTTGGCCAGAACCAAGGTATTGAAACATTTGACAAACACATTTACAAAACGAGTAGCAGCAAAAATGTCACAGAGTGTATAATTATAATAAAAAATAATACCCCCCCAAAAAAAGGAGGGGGGGGGGAGAGATTTGCACCAAACTGTATCTTAAGGTATCAAACTAACCTATATCAGTTTTAGGCGAGTGCCCCAAGGAACAAAACCATATATGGAAAAGAAAGAAAAAAGAAACCTGTTTGATGGTACCTCGTAAGAACGGACAGATGGCTAAAACATAACTTAGTAAAACTGTTAAAACAGAATAAAAATCAATCTTATAGTATCCGTTCCAAACAGTATTGTTTTGGTGACAATAAGGCTTGTAGGGTTCCTTTGTGTACAGGAACCAAAATGGAGTACAATGGAATATTCGTACCTGAATGATGGACTGAACAATACAATGAATATTCATTTCAGGGGTTCTCCACTACCTACAGGAACTCCAATTACATATAATTTCCTTGAGCCTTCTTAATTATACACCATATTGATGCTGTTCCTTTAAATATTTGGCTTCTCCAATCACTACTATACAGTCATGGTTAATAGTTAAATATCAGGACGTTCAAGTATATGACCTGAACCAAGATTTCCCCTTACAAAGGAGTCAGCAGAAGTCTGTACCCCAAATGGTGGGAGGAAGCACTCGTTTTCACGGACCAGAATATTAAATTTACATTCCAAATATTTATATTATACATATACTAGTTGAACAGCCCGTTACACGGGCCACAGTGCCTCTGGCAGCCGGTCGCGGGGCAGTCACGTGCAGCAGAGACTGGCCGCGCCACTGCTGATACAGAGCTGGACGCTCCTTCGGAGCGCCCAGCTCTGTATCAGCCGCGGCGCGGGCAGTCTGTACTGTGCATGACTGCCGCACGCACAGCAGTGTCTACTGCGCATGTCTGGCGTTACACACAACTTAGCGAATTATTATATAGGATACACACACACACACACACACAATTTGATAATGCTGTGGTCTGGAACAAAGTAAATTAGAAGAATTTCTTCAGATACTTAATTAGAATGCCATAAACCTCTCGAATATACTATGAACCCCAAAGGTTTAGAATGCTTGGATCTCAAAATATATCTTAACCAAGACTGATTCATAGAAGCTGAACTGTATTGTAAGAAGACCACTACTAACAGTATATTACATGGTATTGTCATCCTACCCTAGATTCCTTTAAACACCAATCAAGACCGCTCAAGGAACATTTGTTACAAAGCGGTTATACCAAGAATGATATAAAAAAAGCTTACAATCGTGATCTCCATACAGAGCGAAATAAATTATTGCAAGGGAATAGTAAGAAAGATAGAGGGGATCAAATGCCTAGATTTATTGGCACTTCCAATCAATGGAAGCCGATAAATTAAAATATTACAAAAGCATTGAGATATTTGGATGTTAGATGAACGTTTGAAAATTTGCCTAGGATTATATATACACAAACAAGCTGTAGGAGAGCTCCAAATTTACAGGACCAAATTAATACATAGCTATTTTCAACATCTGTCCTTTATTCAATTACTAATCTTCCCCTGGTACGCAGTTCTGGTTCCTGTAAAATAAAGGAACCCCTACAAGCCTAATTTTCCTCATATTATTAGTGTCCCCAACTGTTTGGAACAGATACTATGAGACTGTCCCAAATACCATTTGGAACATCTACTATGAGATTGATTATTTTATTATTTTATAACCGTTTTAGTAAAAGTTATAACTGGGGTTATATACACTTTAATACCCTCTACTTCATGCTACAATCAGCAAGTCTACTGAGGTTTAAAATGGTGTTTGCATATGATTTGAGGAAGCAAATGGTCCTGCCTTTTCCACAGCTCCCACTTATTGCTTAGGATCATCATTAAAGGGATAGTAATACTTCATTTTATCTTTATTTTATTTTGTAGGCAAAAAAACATGAAAGATATAAGTCTTATATCTCAAATCTTTATGGTTTGAGAGATATTCACAAGCAAAGTTTCCCTTCACTCCCCTTTTACCTAGTGTAAGCCATCTCTTCTCAGATGTGGAATCTGGTTGTAAGACCAGACAGATAACAGCAGGGGACAATCTTCTTCCTATGAAAACAATGAAAGCCCTGCCCCCCTTGACAAGCTTTTCAGGTTTTTCCCTTACCTTAATTGAAGATTGTCCCTCTCTGCATTCTACCTGGGAACCTCCCTTCTGCTTTGGCTGAACAGTGTTATATCAGTAAAAGGGGTGGGAGGGGGATACTTTGTCATTGAATTATAACTCTGACAGAATTGAAATAACACTCTCCAAAGTCCAAATACTATGATGATTAATTGGAGCTGCTTTTATTATGAAACATTACTATCCCCTTAAATTTTACTATCCCCATCTTGTAGCCCTTAAAAAACTGAATTAAATGAGCCCAGCGGCATCTCTCAAACCTTTATAGTTTGAGAGAGACACTTTTCAAAGTTTGCTTTTTTTCCCCCCTCTCCCCTGACGCCAGTGTTCTAGCTAACAGCAGGGGAATCCGGTCCCTGAGCAAGCGGAGGCTCTTCAGCAGAGATCATGTTAAAGAAGAAGAAATCCTTCACTGAAATGGTCCTTCTACGTGTGGGTGGTTTGTAAGCACACGTGAAGGATTTTTTTTCTTGCATAACACGATGTCTGCTCTGCGGAAGAGCCTCCGCCGGTCTGTGGACCAGATTCACCTGCTGCCAGCTAGAACACCGACGTCAGGGGATGGGGGGAACTTTGAAAAGTGTCTCTCTCTCTCAAACTATAAAGGTTTGAGAGATGCCGCTGGGCTCATTTAATTCAGTTTTTTAAAGGCTACAAGATGGGGATAGTACATTTTAAGTATTACTTTCCCTTTAAGTGGGCTAAGAGACTAAGTACAAGAGCAGTGGGTACTTACCACATTAATTGACTTTAGCTCAATACACATACCAAAAAGATTAAATAAATGCTCTCTGAAAGAGGCATTTCTCACACATGTTAAAGCAAGTTTTGCATTATATTATATATTCTAGGGATCTAAATGTATAGTTTATTTTGCCAGTTGTAAGAATGTTATTTAACCCTATGAGTGCCACAGGGGGTATACAACACATGGCAATACAATTATGTGGCTAACTCCCTGAAACTCAAAAGAGTGAAAATATTCTATTTCATTTTTTGGCGTTCCTGTTCCCTCAAAGAAGCTGTATGGTTTCTTATATGTAGTTGTTGCAGAATAAAGATATTTAGACCTATGATTCATATAAGGAGGGGTCCTGGATCAAGAGATCCCGCACTATGTGCATATTTTAACATAGCCAGAGCACTGAGTGGGACCTACTAATGAGAAACTAGCAGCCTCCACCCACCTGGATGTGATGTATACAGACACCACATGGCTCATCTTAAATTAACTTCTCACAAATCATTGGTCCACTTCAATAATAAATCTGCAATATTCCTAGAATATATTCATATTATACACCATAAAGATATACACATTAGTTCAGTATACAAATTGCACCATTAGAGCTTTCAATTTTAATTGTAAGTGCATATTGTAAGGGTGTTTTGATTGAATAACTTAGATTCTGCATGTCTTCTTGCTATGTAAACCTTGCAACAATTCACGGGACCAAGAAATGTGTGGACAATCATATATTACCTTAACAGAAGCTCTTCTCTGGGTAAAACTTTGAAGTCTGATTCACTGAGACGAACCTATACCAACAACAAAAAGTGATTTAGATTAAACATGAACTAAAACAGAATATAAAATAGCAAAAGAAAAATGGGTATGGGCTTACCTTTTTTGGAAGTGGTTCCTCGTTCGTCATGGTTTCCTGAAAGACAAGAGGACAAAGTAAAATTAAAAAAAACTACTAAATAGCATGTGCTAAATACATGTTCTAACCATCTACAAGAAGACCTGGCAACCTTTCCAAATGCTCCCCTCAGCTAGAACCTCCATCTTGAGAGGATTTACATTATTATTTCTTTCCATTTATTTATTCCACCCCTCAGGTGGAAACATAGGTCCTGGCAGCCTAAAAAGGTGGGTAGAGGCTGTTTTCTGGACACGTGAACAATTATACAGGCTTTATCGAACAGGTCAGAGAAAAAAAGCGCTGCTGTGATTAGATTCCAACAACAAAAATTCTATAAAACTAGTAATCTTACTGAAAAAGACAAAGTTATAGGCAAGTTTGAATACTGTGGCTAATGAAGCTACAAACTTTAGCAGACAGGTCACCTTTAAGAAAAGTTCAATTTGTTTTTATAATACAAGTCTGCCTATATATTGTACTAACAGTTGGTCTGTAAAGAACATTTGCAATATTATCTTTTGTTTTGATGGAAGAATTGCAAGTTATGCCAATTCCCTGCACAGCATTATAACAGTTCAATCTGAAGCCACAGTTACTGCTAACTGTGCCATTACTAATGGTGCCAATATGTAGGCTCATATATATATATATAAATAATAAACAGCAGTTTAATTGTATTTCTTAGTGGCACTTCATGCCAATTATTTTCTGTGCAGGGCCAATACTACCACACCATATTTATATTACTTACACACAGCTAGTGCAACATAATGGCAGTTTTACCCAAAATTAAAAATGTATGCCAAAAGGTTCAAATTTAAGACTCACTTACAAGCAATTTCCACTCTAACTCAAATTCAATAAAACTATTATGAGCCTTGATCAAGCCAAAGATGTACAACTCTGAAGTCATCTGTAGGAGAACAGTTGTGTGCAATGTGAGACCCTAGTCAGACATTGCTGTGGGGCATCAGAACCCTTCCTGATACACCCCCCCCCCCCCAGCTACTGATTAGAGGCGACACAGGGTAGCAAGGGAGCACCCCTGCTTCCATTCTACACAGATTATTTGGGTAGGAGTGAGTGGGATAACATCAATGAGGGAAAGAAGCATACAATAAAAGTGGAACTACCACCCTAAAGAAAGTGCACCCCCCAATAATTAGATATAGGGCAATTACCTTCTTAATAGTGCTATTATCTGACAAGTACCAGGTGCTGTAGTAATCCTTTGAGACAGACTGCCAGGCTTCTTGCTTTAGCACAGTCTACGCGACTGCACTGTCAGTCCCTTCCGGTACCTTAAAGGGATAGTAATACTTTATTACTAATCCCCATAGCGCAACTCTTTAAAAAAGAATTCAATTGCTCCCAGGTTCGTCTCTCAATCCTTTATGGTTTGAGAGAAAACTGTAAGCAAAGTGTCTCCCCCCCACCCAAGTCTGCGTTGTACTGACTGCAGGGATATCCGGTTTTATTTTTCATCAGGCGGCTCTGCAGCAGAGCCGAGATCGCGTTAGTGAAAGAAAATTTCACTGAAACGGTCTTCTACATGTGCTTGGTTTGCAAGCACATGAAGAATGTTCAGGAAGAGATATTAGCTATTTAAAGGGATAGTAATACCTTTAAACAAATGAAGCTCTGATTGACCCTCCGATAAAAAGGACCATGTAACCATTTCAATATGCTCCGTGTTGTAGTTCAAAAGAAATTCACTGCTAAAGGATTCCCCCTCTCTCCCTTGTTGGACAATCTTCACTGAGTATAAGGAAAATCCTGCCCTCCTTCATCAAGGGGGCCAGGGGTTTCCTTATACTCTGTGAATGAAGGACTGTCCCTTGCTGTGCACTGTCCGGTCCCACAACCGGATTCCATATTTACAAGGATAGTAATACTTAAAATGTAAAAATATGTTGTAGGGTTTATCCCCCTGATTAAAACAAGGGTACTCCCATTGCTGAGAGATATTTTATTAAAAAATAACAGCTCAAACTTGAATTTTTTAGGTGCAATATCAAAGTGGCCTGAAAATTTACAATGGCGCTGTTGCTACACCATCCTATGGAAATTTATGGTCTACGGACCAAAGCTGTCCATAGGATGGTGTAGCAACAGCGCCACTGTAAATTTTCAGGCCACTGTGATATTGTACCTAAAAAAATTCAAGTTTGAGCCGTTATAATTTTTTAATAAAATCTCACCAGTGGGAGTACCATTGTTTTACTCAGGGGGATAAACCCTACAACATATTTTTACATTTTAAGTATTACTATTCCTTAAAGGCTGTAAAAGGGGTGGGAGAGGAATCCTTTAGCAGTGAATTTCTTTTGAAGTACAATGTGGAGCACACTGAAATAAAGCTTTACCTGATCCTCTTTATAGGAGGATCAATCGGAGCTGCATTTGTTTGAAGATATTACTTTAAAGACCAAAGAGATAAGGAACACGTTGCTAAACAAAACTTTACATCCCCCCGTCGTAGCATAATCTACCTTGGAGGCCTAGTTAGCCTGTGCTTCCTTCCTCTGCAGGGTGTTGGCCGGCATAGTTGCCGCCATCTCTGCATTGCTTCATCATGAAACAGGCACTGGTTAGGGTGCCTGTTTATGGGCCTATTCTGTGTGGCCTAATTGTGTCTCCTGCTCCTTTATAAACCTCCCTGGGCCTGGGTTTCATTGTCCTTACATGGTGTTCCTGATTGCTTCTGCTTGCCCCATTGCGATCCGTGCCTGTTGGCGTATTTGCTCTATGTATGACGCCGGCTTACCTGACTACCCACATCGGTTCTGACCTGTGGCTCTGGCTGACTACTCGCTCTGTGTATGACCCCGGCTTGCCTGACCAGTGGCCCTAGCTACTACCCGCTCAGTGTAGCCTCCGTTTGCCTTTCCTGAGGGCCTGGTTACTCTTGCTCCATGTAGTTCCCGGCTTGTCTGTCCTGTGACTGGCTGCCTACTCGCGCCTTACAATACCAGCTTGTCTGACCTGTAGTCTCAAGACCTGGAATACTGCAGTGCACAGTACAGTGTGCAACTCCGGAGGGACCTTGGGTCCTGTTTGTACATGTCTGGGGTTCTGTGGGGGCTCTACCATATTGCTGTACATTATAAATAAAGGTGGTTATATTTTATCTTTGTGTCTGCCCTTCTTTTGCCTGCACACTGACACTCCAGTCCTTAATGTTTAACGAAATTTATTTTTCGTTTTTACTTTATTACTTTCTTTGGTTACCAGTAGGCAAGGCAGCAGATGGTCAGACAGTATATGTGGGGATCTGACAAGGAACACAGCTGGTGACATCACTCACTGTATGTTAAGATCTTAGGCTGCCAGTGGGCAAAGGAACAAAGCTGCAGGGAGACCGACAGTATACATGGGGTTTTGTGGCTCCTAATGGACAGGGAAAGAGGCTGCAGGGGGTCACAGTATTTGTGGAGGATCTGTGGCTTCTAGTAAACGGGGCATATTCATGGGGGGGTGACTAGGATCGGGACCCCACCTGATGCCCCCTGGTATTGATAGGCTAGGGGTCCCAATACCCTCCTACAGTATACTCTTATTTCCTTTTAATAACACAAAGGGTATATAGAAAATGTACATGGTGCTGTCGCTCTCATGTTCATGGGAGTGACTGTGTATAAATTTAGTGTTAAAACCTACCCTGCGGTATAGGGAGACGGCTTCCCTACATGGGGGCAAGTTTGATAGGCACCAGGTCACAATTTCTAGGTGCCAGTGACCTGGTGCCCAGTATTTGTCAAGCCCTGCTATAAGGGGAGCAAGGCACCTAACCATCCCACACTGACTTCTACAGGTAAACAAATATAGTTTACTTTTTTGGGTGATCAAACGATCACCCATCGTATGTACTTTTAAAACTGCAGGACCCTCGTCTTCCTTGTGGTCCACTGGTGTTCTTACACATTTGCGATGGCATCATATACATGCACAATAACGTCGCTGCCTAGTGCTTCATAGGAGCAAATGGGGGGGGGGGGGGATTGTGGCAACAGTTAAGTCCCTGTTGCCACAATTGACCCCTTTGCTGCCATACGGCAAAGGACATAATGGGCCACGTCGCTACCCATTTTAGAATGTCTGCCGAGGACGTGGCCCATCAAATCCCTAGCAGTGAAGTAGTTTGCTAGAGTAATTGATGTCACACTAATAAATTTACAATTCATCGCATTTTTTTTTTTTTTTTTTTCACAGGAGCACTTATGCAAGAAGCAGTCCTTCATAGATAAAAATAGTTATAAACACACATTTACATAGTATTGGAAGTTGCCCATTTTCTGTGCACATTAAACAAAAATCAGTAAATGGATTTAACAGACTGCTGGATAAAGTACAAATTCCTAAGTCCTTCAAACAACTTAAATGCCTTATTTCAAGGATTTGATTTTCTGTTAATTTGTTCTCAAATCAACAGTGTCACTTGTGACACAATCTGGCATCCTTTCTCTAGTCTCACTACAGTTTTACCCAGTGTGGCATAGACTGTGATGCCATTGTAGCATAATGACAGCAGGAAGAGAGGCATGGCAACGAGAAGGAAGTTGAAACAAGGGTTCAGGACACTAATCACTTTATTAAACTGGTATGAATGACATTTACATAGGCTGTGCCAAGAGCTCAGCATTATTTATGCCTCTCTAAGACTCCATGGTTATTAGCAGCCTGGTGTCTACATTTTTCTATGCTCAAGTTACATACAAAATTGCTGGAAATGCTGACTAGTGAAAAAAGGTATCAAGGGAGGAACTTTGTTTTTTCCCCAGAATAGACTCAGTCCTTTGTGGCCTGATTCTCTATGTTCCAGCTGCGCCAGCTAATTAAAAACCTGCAATATTAAATGAAGCCTGCCAAATACTGAGAGGGGTACATCTCAAACCTACTTTTACCTAGTAGTGAAGGGACACCAACCCACACAAGTATAGTATTTAAAGCAACTGTATTTGTTTAAAAATACGATGCCTGTTGGGAGGACACCACTTTTTTTTTTTCTTTTTAAATTAAATCACAAGTACATTTAGCCAATGAAGTGGATTTTTCACCTTGATTCAAGTTTGCATATTTGAAAACTTATTAAAGGCTGCCGATGTGCCACGTTAGCCAAAAGACCAGCAAATGCACAGTTAAGGAGATATTCATACATTGTACTATTTGCCAGATGTGGCACCAGTGATACTTCATATGCTATTTAAGCTAGGTGCTGTACCAAGAGACTTTCACGTTTCTAGAAATAAGTGTGAATATTTCCCAAACTATACATCTGCTGGCCTTTCATTTGACATGAAGGCAGTTTTGAAGGTGGGGAAGATATCAAGGTGATAGGTTCCACTGAATTCCCCATTTTCACTGGTTTCTCTTCAGTAGGAGCCCATCATGCACAGTGATCCCACAGAATAGCCATTAGGACTTGCTGACTAAATTAAGCTAAGCTACTATTAGTAGACATGCAGGCTCATTTAAACTTTATCAAACACATTTTATTGCTATAGGATTGTCTGCCCACCCCTACAGTTTCCAGAGTTGATAATTTAGCAAATTATCTGAAATTAAATATCAGCTGGATTTTAAAATTTCATAGTAATGCTCAAAGGGGTGAACAGAAATATAGATACAATATGAGGTGGATCTCTTCCCAAAAGTCAGTGCACGTACAAATGATCGAAATAGGCTTCCGGGATTTTCTGTCTATTTAAAGCCTGTGTGCCAAGTACGGAATTGCTTTGGTTTCACAGTTGACAGACTTTAACCCCTTAAGGGCCAGCCACACACACACACACACACAAGGCCGGCACTCAAGGACCACAGATGATTACATTTTTTTTTTTTTTTCTTTGTTTATTAAATTCAGGGCTCCATGAACGACTTGCAGCCGCGTGGGGAGCCCTGAAATCCATGAAGGTCCTGGCACGTCATGAGTTCTTATCACGTGATGGACCCATGAAGTGCCAGGACCTCCATGGGTCCTTAAAGGGTTAAATGTAGATTTATAACGTATATCACAAAACACAAAAGTACTGACAAATACATCCAAGACTGAAACACAGCCATAGTAGCTTAAATTGATTGCTGGTACAAATGTGCCTAAGCTCATACTCCAGAAATAGTGCATTTTTCCCCCCACTGTTTTGAAGACTTATGAAAAGCAATTTGTTTTGCAGCTAAAAAATTGTTAATGCATTTGAAAAACACGCGTAAATTCCTGCCATAACCGTCAAACGATTGACCGCTTTAACTGGAAGCAAAACCATTCAATAATCTTGCATCTTAAAATCTGGCCCTTTTAAAAAGAACAAGAGATGTGAGCAATGCATTAATTCATATTGCACTTAAAGGGATAGTAATAATTCGTTTTAACGTTATTTTATTTTGTAGGCATTAAAAAAACATGAAGAATGATATAAGTCTTATCTCTCAAACCTTTATGGTTTATGAGATATTCACAAGCAAAGTTTCCCCCTCCCGCCCCTTTTACCTACTGTAAACAATCTCTTCTCAGATGTGGAATCCAGTCCATAGACTGGATAGATAACAGAAGGGGACACTTATTCCTATGAAAACAATGAAATCCCTGCCCCCCTTGACAAGCTTTTCAGGTTTTCCCTTATCTTAATTGAAGATTGTCCCTCTCTGCAGTCTACCTGGGCACCTCCCTTCTGCTCAAGCTGAACAGTGTGACATCAGTAAAAGGGGCGGGAGGGGGACACTTTGTCATTGAATTACTCTGGAACTACAACTCTGACAGAATTGAAATATCACTATCCAAAGTCCAAATACTATGGTGATTAATTAGAGCTGTTTTTATTATGAAACATTACTATCCCTTTAACACCCCACTGGTCCTTAACAGGTTTAATTATGCGAGTGCAAGAACAGAGGGTACACCAATTACTATGCGAGTGCCACACCAGTTGGTGGTGGCCTATTAAGCGAGTGCCATGGTAGTGGATGGTTGTGTTAGCATATTAACAATTTAAGTGCCAGGGTGGTGTCACACCATGACCCATTTCACTGCTATAAGTGAGATTGGGCACATGTTCACCATTGAATGCCAGGAGGTAAAGGAAAGTCACATTAGTCACCATGAATGGACGATGGGGAAAAAAAAGCTAGAGTTTACTTACAGATATTTCTTGTGTGTCCCTCCATGGCAAAAGATACACAACCACTGCTTTTACTCTGCCTCCCAGCTGACGAATCAAATCTATTAAAGATCCTTCCTCCCAATATTCCACAATTATATCTTGTGTTTGTTACAGCATGGACAAAGGTTAGCAGCAGAAAGAAAATGCAAGATACTAAACACAAATAGGGAGGGTGTGCAATGGAGGGACACAGAAGAAACTAATAAGTTTTCTTACCAACATTTTTTCTTCTGTGTACCTCCAAGGCATTGAAAATGGAATAGTCTCCACCCTCCAGCTTGGTAGGACCAATCAGAAGAGTTTAAAAGGCCGTCTAAATGTGGTAGCCCGCAGTTTTCTTTTGCGCAAACTAAAATACTAAGGAACAGTTATTAGTAAGGAAGGTATGCCTTGGAAGTACACAGAAGAAAAATAAATGTCAGTAAGAAAATGTATCTGTTTCTTCTGTGTACATGGCAAAGCATTGAAAATAGGACTTGAAAAGCAGTTCTTCATAACAAAGGGAGGGACGTATCTTACTAAATTGATGGACAACTGCCTCCAGGACTTTTCTGCCGAAACTAGCATCTGATGAGGCCTGGATGTCCAGCTGATAGTGCTTCATGAAGGTGGATATGGTGGACCATGTTGCTGCTTTGCATATGTCCAATGGAGAGGCTTGGGCCCTTTTTGACCAAGGGGCAGACATAGCTCTAGTTGAATGCGCTTTAATGTTGGAGGATGCCACATGCCCCGATTCTACATAGCATCTCTTAATACAGTGTTTTATCCATTTGACTATGGAGGATTTAAATGCAGCCTTGCCTTTTATTTATCTACTTACAGGGCAGATTAAGGAATCAGATGATCTAAAGTCTTTGGTTCTGTCAAGATAAGTGGATATACACCTTACTAAATCCAAATTGTAGAGGAGAACCTCTTTATGATCTGAGGATTACTGCAGAAGGAAAGAAGGATGAATTATGTCTTGATTAAGATTACTTTAAGACTAAAGGATGCTTTTTTTTTTTTTTTTTTTGTCTCCGAACAATTTTATCTGCATGGATAGATAAATATAGAGATTTACACGAAAGAGCGTGTATTTAATTTTCCCTTCTTGCAGAGGTTACTGCCATCAGGAACACAGTTTTCATAGTTAGGAGCTGAAAAGAAACAGTTTAATGGGCTCAAAAGGCTGAGGTCCTGATAAACGAGTAAGGACTAGGTTTAAGTCCCAAGGGGCTACTATTTCTCTGATAGTAGGTCTGGACTTGGCAATAGCTTTGGTAAAATGTCGTACCAGGTAATGTTCTGCCAGAGGCTTGGCCAGGATAGCCGATAGGGCACAAATTTGAACTTTTATAGAGGCAGGATGGAATCCTGTCTGTAAACCGTCTTGGAGGAAATTAAGTATTACTGACTCATCCACTTGTGCATTAGATATGCCTTTTTGATTACACCACTTGGCAAAGATATTCCAGGCCCGATAACAGACCTTTGATGTGGATTGCTTCCTTCCTTGAAGTATGGTGTCTACGACAGGTTCAGACAGACCCCTGTTTCTTAACAATTCCTGCTTAGCCGCCAGGCAATCAAGCGGAACATTTTGAGGTTGTCATGCAGAATGGGCCCTTGATGCAGAAGATCCTTCCTCAGGGATAACTCCCATGCTTCTTCTACAGACATCTGAATTAGATCTGAAAACCATATTCTCCTTGGCCATTTGGGGGCAATTAGTATAGCATCTACTCTGTCGGTCCGGATCTTCATGAGGAAAGGAGTGGGAGGAAGGGTAGGCCATATGAAAGTTCCATGGAAAGGTCAGGGCATCCCAGCCTAAAGATTGCGGATCTTTCCATCTGGAAAAGTAACAAATGCGCCGTTTGTTCTTCTGTGATGCCATCAGATCCACATCTGGCTTACCCCATTTCTACGTTAACTGTAGGAATACTTCAGTGACCACTTGCCCTGATACAAGATGTGTTGACTAAGAAAATCCACTTCCAGATTGCTTTTCCCAGATATGCAAGAGGCTGTAAGTCTTATATTTCTTTCTGCCAGATAAGGAGGTTTCTGACTTCCTTGTTTAGACCCTGGGTCCTGGCACCCCCTTGATTCTTTATGTACGTTACGGTCGGCATGTTGCTTGTTCTTATGAGGACGTTTGTCCCTCTGAGCTGCTTCTGAAAGTGAAGTACTTTCCTGACCGCCCTTGTTTCTAGGAAGTTTATGTGGAGTGAACTTTCAGTTTTCTTCCACTTTCCTTGAATGGATTTGTGATTCCAGCCCCCCCCCCATCCATTGAGACTGGAGTCTGTGTAGAGCAGTGTTTCTCAAATCCTGCACTCAGGACCCACTAACAGGCCAGGACTTGGTGATTTCTCTGCTTTAGCACAGGTGTGATGATCAGAGTCTCATTCACATTGATTAACTCACTTGTGCTCTAACAAGGAAATCATCAAATCCTGGCCTGTTAGTGGGCCCTGAGGACTGGAGTTGAGAAACACTGGTGGAGGATTTCAAAGTTTTGTTGATGTAGTGATCTTCCTTGATGAAGGTTCTGTTGATTTAACCACCATTGAAGGTCCTTCCTGGTGAAGGGGGATAGTAGGATCTTTAGGAGGGGTTTTCCAGGATCTGACCTGTACAATTTCAAAAAAATTGGACTGAAGAGATCGTAGGTGCAATTTTGCCCAGGGAACTATTTGGGTGGTTGAGGACATTACTCCCAATAGTTTCTGGAAGTCCTGTGCAAAATGACACTTCTATTTCAGGAAGCTTGATGTCTTGTGTCGAATCTTGAATATCTTTTCCTCTGATAACATGATTGATAAGGTTTTCATTCTTATATGGAGACCTACAAACATCATCTATTGAGATGGGGAGAGTTGACTTTTCTCCAGGTTGATGACCAAACCAATTTGTTGAAGGAACTGAATTACTAGTTCAGTCTGAGAGCGAGATAATTCTTGAGATGGAGACATTAGGAGATCATCTAGATAAGAGGACATTTACACCATTCTGTCTTAGGATTCCTAATGCTGGAGCTAGAACACCTTGGTGAAAACCCTGGTTGCTGAAGAGAGGCCAAAAGGAAGGGCTGCATAGTGGAAATGATACTGCTGTACTGCAAACCTCAGAAATTTCCTGTGAGCTGGATGAACAGGGATGTGGTAGTAGGAGTCCCTGAGATCAATGGCGGTCAGGAACATCCTGTCGGATAGGGATTGAACTACTTATTCTACCATCTCCATCCTGAAGTGGGACTGCTTGATCATAGATTTGACGTACTTTAGATCTAAAATTGTCCTGAACTGACCTGACCTGTTTTGGGACTAGAAAGAAGGTTGAATAAATCCCTTAACCTCTATCCTGTACAGGGACTTCTTCGATAACTTTCTGATGTAACATATGATTGATTGAAGACCAGAAATATTCTCTCGTGACTGGTTGAGATTCTGGTTCTGGTGAATATTTGAGAATGTGGGACAGAAAGGGAGTTCCAGTGGGTACCCCAGCTCCAGAATCTGAGACCCAGGCATCTGGATGAACCTGAGCCTTCCAGATTGCAAGGAAAGATCCCAGTCTGCCCCCCACTAGGATCAGAACTGGGGTCTGCTGAGACTCATTGACTCTTTTAAACTGGGGCTTCTTGTGATCTCTCCTAAAGCCCCTCCTCTGGGTGAATCTTCCTTTACATTCTCCCTGGCGACTAGAATAACGTTTCCTGTTGTCTCGAAATGGTTCTTACATCTAGATGACAAAGGGAGGAGAATTTTTACGCTTCCTTTCCTGAGGTAGGAAGGAGCTTTTCCCTCCAGACGGCTTCTTAATGATTTCGTCAAAATACTCCCCAAAGAGGGATGATCCTGTGAACTGCAGGGAAATTAACTTACTTTTGGAAGAGGTATCTGATCTCCATGGCTTTAACCATAAAGATCTACGAGCTGAGATGGATACGGCCAAGGATCTAGCCAGGAGGTGAACTATATCCAGAGATGCATCGCATGATTAATTAGTTGCTTCTTTAATGGAGACTTCCTTTAGTAGCTTTGATCTAGAAATGTTGGATTCAATTTTGTCTTCAAGCTCAGTGAGCCAGATACACACAACCCTGGAAATACAGGTCATGGCAGTCACTGCTTTCAAATTTTAGCCTATAACCGAAAATTGTTTAAGCGCGCCATCCAGTTCTCTTTCCATAGGATCACCTAGGGCTGTGCCATCTTCTAGAGGAAGGAAAGTGCGTTTTGCAAGATGAGCTATGGGAGCATCAATCTTGGGAGAATTTAACCATTTCTGTCCATCCTGTTCACTAAAGGGGAACATTTTCTTAAATATCCTAGGAACTAAGGATCTTCCATCTCCAAGCTTCCATTCTGCTATAACTAGGACTGATATAGACTGATGAACTGGAAACATTGGAGAAGACATTTTCTTTCCCAAAAAAAAAAACTGTGTCCATAATATTCATGTCTTACTGTGTTTCTGACAGTCCTAAGGATTTTCTAATAAGCTTAACAAAGGAGTCTATACGATCTAAGTTAAAGACTCCAGACTCTTCCATCAGCTCTCCTTCTTCTGAACCTAGATCTGAACCCTGGTCGGTCACCTAGGGGTGGGTCTACATCATACTTATCTCCCAGTTGCATGGAGGAGGTACCTTCTCCCAGATCCCTGCGTTGTCTTTTAGAGGCAGGTTCTCCTTGCTGAATACTTTTAAATGTTTCCTGAATAGAAAGCTTCATCCAGGACAAGAAGTCCTGGAATTGAGATGGTATTTCATTACATGCTGCTTTCTTGAGGCATTTGCAGCATAGTTTGTAAGTGTCAGAGGCTGGTATTTTATTATCACAGCCTGCACACTGTCTCTGCTTCAGTGCAGACGTATCCTCTTTAGGGATGTCGGAGGCAGATCTATCTTTAGAAGAGGCCTTAGACGGAGTAGACATGCTGGAACCTGAGCATGGACCCTACAACATTAAGATCAACAGACATAAGAAAGAAAGAACTTACCCTGCTGCAGTTTAAATAAGAAGTTATAGAAGAGTTTAATGTGTACCCGGATCTTCACAGCGTTTCTGACCAAGGCGCATGTGCAAGGGGAGACTTCCGCATTGCACTCTGGAACGCATCAGTAAGTTTCCCCAGAAGTGCGTCAAACGAGGACATGCCTTAAGCGTCCCGTAAGGACGCAATACGCGTGGCGCCGATGAAGCAGGCTGACAGCCAGACTGGACTGAGCCGTCCCTCTGCAGGCAGGTGATCATGTCCAGCCAGCTGGGTAAGACCAAGGAAACTGCAGGCTACCACATTCAGATGGCCTTTTAAACTCTTCCGACTGGTCCTACCCAGCTTGATGACAGAGACAATCCCATTTTCAATGCCTTGGATGGTACACAGAAGGAAAAAAAAAAAAAAAAAAAAAAAAAAAACTGCAAGCAAATTTCACCTTTTCTTCTTTGTCCCATCCATGGCAATGAGGTAAATAAAAGTACTTCCAAAAGCAGTACCATACAGTTTAGAAACAAATCTAAAGCCACTCACATCAGTAGTAGTAAGGGAAAGATCCTAATCGAACTACAGTTTGAAGCACTTACTCCCAAACTTTGCTTCCGCTGAGGACAGCACATCCAGCTTCTAGTACTTAAAGGGATAGTAATACTTCGTTTTATCTTTATTTTATTTTGTAGGCATTAAAAAAAACATGAACTATATGTCTTATCTCTCAAACCTTTATGGTTTGAGAGATATTCACAAGCAAAGTATCCCCCCCGTTCATCCAGATCAGAAGGGAGGTGCCCAGGTAAACTGCAGAGAGGGACAATCTTCAATTAAGATCAGGGAAAAAGCTGAAAAACTTGTCAAGGGGGGCAGGACTTTCATTGTTCTCAGAGAAAGAAGATTGTCCCCTGTTGTTATCTGTCTGATCTTACAACCAGATTCCACATCTGAGAAGAGAGATGGCTTACACTAGGTAAAAGGGGCGGGAGGGGGAACTTTGCTTGTGAATATCTCTTGAACCATAAAGGTTTGAGAGATAAGACTTATATCATTCCTCATGTTTTTTTAATGCTTACAAAATAAAATAAAGATAAAACGAAGTATTACTATCCCTTTAATAAATGAGTAGAGTAATGCCTATGTTGATGCTAAAGCCTTCTGAGCCCAAAAGGCAGAGATGGCCCTGGTAGAATGAGCACATCTCTTTTAGATGCATTATATACCATGTCTAAAATTATGAAACTGCCCTGAACTGCAAACAAGGCCAATTCTTGCTCACTGGAAGTCTTTTCTAAACTGTGCCTTTCTGGAGAATATTTTTCTGGATCCTCCTCTAGAGCCCTGTGATACTCCTTTTCTTTTCTGCTCACAGGCTCTCCCAGGCTGATATTTTCTTCTAGATCTATACTCAAAAGCCTTTGAAGGAGACAAGCCTCTATTCGTCTTCTCTTGGGGTAAAATGTAACTCTTTCCTCCTGGGCTTCTGGGTTACTTCTAATTGCTCCCCAAATCAGGAGACTTCAAGTGGCAGAGAGATCTGATTATGTAGAATAAGTATGCTTCCCATACACTGCTCCAAAAATTGTTGTTCTTACTGCCACATATAGGACTGAAGAGTGTGCCAGCAGCTTTATATCATATATAGTTATAGTGCATGAGAAATGAACAATGTCCTTCATAATTACCACTTCTCTGAGAAACCACTAGATACATGATTTTTAGTTGGAAGAAAAGGTACAGAACGTACAAGCCATGGCAGTTTCAGATTTTGGACAATAGCTGTAAATTGTTCCTTTCATGCCTTATCAGCACATTTAGCCATGGGATCCCTCAACAATGTACCATTTTCCCAAGTACGGAAATTCTTGAGATCTGGGCTACAGCTGTGTCTACTTTAGGAGTGTTTAACTCAGATGTAACTTCCCCCAAAAAAGGAATACACCTTTATTATTTTTGATAAATATGTTCTCGTATTTCCCTGTACATTCTGATTTAATCAAGTCACTGATGTAATGGTTTATTGGGAATACTGGGGTTGTTTGCTTGTGCCCCCCACAAAAGCTGAATCCATGATGTCCAAATCATTATCTTCTGTCAATCCTAGTATCACTTTTAATAAAAACTTCCAGTTTGTTCAGACTGAATGCCCCTACTCCTAACAGCTTGCCCTTTTCTGCAGAGGGAAATGCAAAGATTTTTTTTCATCCTCTTCTGGTAATGTACATGGACCTTCTTCTGTTTCCATGACTATCTGCATCTTCCATGCAGATTCTTGCATTGCAGAAAAGGTTTCCTGTATAGATGCCGTCATCCACGCTAGAAGAATTCTTAAACCACGATGGCATTTCATTTTCAGCTACTTTCCTCATGCATCTCTAACAGACACACTCACACCTGCACAGCTTCTGGGCTGCTTTATCCTCTTTAGGAACAACATAATTAGAAGATTATGATTTTTCAGGCTCATTTGCTTTAACCCCTTAACGACCCTTGACGGTCATAGTACGTCAAGGGTCGATTTGACTTAACGACCCATGACGTACTATGACCGTCATCGAGTTCCGGGCTCCCCCCGCGGCTGCACGCTGTTTGGGGTGTCCGGAACGCAACGGAGCAAAAAAAAAAAAAAATTTGCTCCGTGCTCGTTGAGTCGTGTCTTCGGCCGGATTTCCCGGTCCTTAAGGGGTTAAAGGACAAAGTCATATATCCCCCCTTTTAATCACCAAAACAACAAAAAGAATGCCAAGTTATTTTAAAGTGGAACCATCATGCTTAAATAAATTTTCCCCAATTAACTTAGTATCTTCTTAATCATGGAAATAGCATAATAACGTTTCTTATGTGCCGGCAAGAGTTGGAATAACATTGTATACAACTTACATTAGTGGGACAGCGAGATGCACAGATAACTCTTCTGCAAGATGTCTGCACAGTCCTACTAATGTAAGCTGCATACGATGTTAGGATTCCAACTCATGCCGGCACTTAAGCAATGTCATTAGCCATTTCCATGATTAAGAAGCTACTAACAATTAATTGGGGATAACTTAAGCATAATCTCTCTGCTTTAAAAGTCTTGCATTTTGAGGAAATCCACATGCGTTCAGCCAGCGGAACGTACAAACAATACATTTCCTGTCAAATATTTGAAAAGGAAGAGAAGTTTTATGCCACCATGTTCTTACACAGGGCACCATACTAAATTGCCGGTATGAAAGAGTTCCAGCTTGGAATGTGGAACCATCTCACCTTAAAGGGATAGTGTGCAGGCACACTTTTTATACCTTTCTAATGAAGAATATATATATATATATATATATATATATATATTTTTTTTTTTTTTTTGCTGAAGAGCCGTCCGGTCCTGGGACCTAGAGCACTGATGTCTCTAAAAGGGACAAACTTTAGAAGCTTATATGTCTTAAGCTAGACAAGTTTGAGAGATGGGACTGACATCTTTTCAGTTTTTTTTGTTTTTTTAATGCACCATTTTAAACATCCTTAAAATGAATACTATCCCTTTAGAGATTCTTTGATCAGTCAATGGTAAAGGAGTGTGATGTAAATTGAAGTAATCCTCTAAGTGTCAAAATACATTTACACTTCCATTGAGACTGTCGTAAAGGTTAATCCTTTAACCCCTAGAGTGCCAGCTACTTACGCCGTACGAGTGGACACAGCTGTACCTGCTGTGCCACGCTCGTACGGCGTAAGAGCGAAATGCGGTCACTGCATGAGCCGGTATAACCGGCATGCAGTGGCCGCATTAAAAAAAAAAAAGCCCCTGGCACTCATGGGGAGGCATGAGGATCACTCCTCATGCCTCCCCAGTTATTGATCTCCCAGCCGATCGGGCTGGGAGATCAATACACACAAAGGAGAAACAAAGTTTCTCCTTCCCCCTCTCTCCTACCCGAACTTCCGGGTAGGAGTGGGCGGGACCGGGGGAATCCTCCAAACGTCATCGGTGACATGGTCACCGATGACGTTAGGGAAGTTTCCCCGATCCTGTTCACTCCTACCGGTGGTAGGAGTGAAGGGCAGGAGAGCTCTTGCTCTCCTGCGGTCGCACCATTGATCTCCCAGCCTATCGGCTGGGAGATCAATGACTGGGGAGACACCAGGAGGGGTCCTGATGTCCCCCACGAGGTCTGACATGTCTAAAAAAAAAAAAAAAAAAAAAAATTAAAAAAATTAAAGTAACCCTGTGAGTGCCACAGGGTCCCAGCACATTGCTTTGCAATGTGCTGGAGACCCCTGTTGCACTCACAGGGTCTATTCTTTGGGGGGGATTTTTTTTTTTTTTTAAGACCTCATTGGGGGGATCAGGGGGGATCCTGATGCCCCTCAATGAGGTCTATAATTAGAAAAAAAAAAAAAAAAAAATTTAACCCTGTGTGTGCCACAGGTGGGGGTCCAATGCACCCCCCCCCCTCCTGTGACACACACAGGGCTTTTATCATTATTTTGTTACCAGAGATTGTTGGGGGGCCATCAGGATTGCTCCTGATGGCCCCCCAACAAGCTCTGATTACAAAGTAATGATAAAAAAAAAATTAACCCTCTGAGTGCCACAACGGTCCAATGCATTGCTTTGCAATGCGCTGGAGACCCCGGTGGCACTCACAGGGACACTTTTTTTGATAACTTTTTTTTTTTTTTTGTAAGACCTCATTGGGGGGATCAGGGGGGTTTGTATACCCCTCAATGAGGTCTATAATAAAAAAAAGTAAATAAAAAAAAAAATTAACCCTGTGTGTGCCACGGGGGGGGGGCAATGCAGCCCCCCTTCTGCGGCACACACAGGGCTTTTATCATTACTTTGTTATCAGAGATTGTTGGAGGGGTCATCAGGATTGGTCCTGATGGCCCCCCCAACAAGCTCTGATTACCAAGTAATGATAGAAAAAAAATTAACCCTCTGAGTGCCACAAGGATCCAATGCATTGCTTTGCAATGCGCTGGAGACCCTTGTGGCACTCACAGGGTCACTCCGTTTGTGGACATATATATTTTTTTTTACTAAGACCTCATTGGGGAGGGATCAGGGGGTCCTGATGCCCCTCAATGAGGTATATAATAAAAAAAAAAAAATTAAAAAAAATTTAACCCTGTGTGTGCCACTGGGATAAGGGTTCAATGCAGACCCCCTTCCTGTGGCACACACACAGGACTTTTTATCATTACTTTGTGATCAGAGCTTGTTTGGTGGCCATCTGAATACAAAGTAACGATAAAAAAATTAACTCTTTGTGTGCTACAGGGGCCCAATGCATTGCTTTGCAATCCACTGGACACCCCTGTGGCACCCAAAGGATTATTTTGTTTTCCCCTTTTATTTTTTATTTAGACCTCATTGTATGGGTTCTGATGCCCCCAACGAGGTCTACACAAAAATATTGGGGGAAAAGCCCCAAAAAATGCACGTGCCACAGGGGGGGTCCGACGCAGTGCTTTGCAATACGTTGGACCCCCTGTAACACACACACACACACACACACACACACACACTTTTTTTTTTTTTTTTATTATTCTGTTTTTAGACCTGGATGGGGGACACCAGGAATGTTCCTGACACCGCCTCCCCAACGAGGTATGAATACAAAATAATAATTAAAAAAAAACAACTCTTTGTGTGCAACAGAGGGTCCAACGCATTGCTTTGCAGTGCATTGGGCACCCTTGTGGCACGCACAAAAAATGCCTCCGATTCCCCCCCACACATACACATGTACCGTATTCCCCTGCCTGGTTCCACAGCCAACTGGCAGTCCCATTCCCCAGCCTGACCCCCAGCCTGTTTCCACTGCCTATTGGTAGACTCAAAGTACCAGTATGCACTAGATTCAGGCTGGGAATCAAACTTTGTATGAGGGGGACATACAGTGCACACTGGTAGTCACAGATCTCCCATACACACTCTCAGACACTGCCCCACCATCTCCACCATCCTTGCTCCTCTGCTCATACCCACACACACTGCCTAATCCCTCACCCTCCCACACTGTTACACTGGTAGTCACAGGTCCGCGCGTACACTGGCTGACGCCCTAGCTTCTTTCATCTGTTAGCCATAAAATCACACATACACTGTTTGCTTTCCCATTCCTATTTCACTGGTAGCTACACTCCTGTCACTCAAATTGGTATGTCAACCCACAGCAGTTGAGTACCATTTTTCTTAGGCTGGCTAGAAGTCCTCCTAGGAAATCCCACGCCATTGAACCATTTTAGTATCTTTGAAGTGACTGAAGTGTAAAAGAAATGTTTGTTTGTTTTCCTGTAGCACCACATTCTGGAAATCGTTGTGCCAACTAACTTAGGGGTAAAAAGGCAAGTGACCCCTCATTAGATGCGGCATGTTGTCTTCTTTCCAAAATGGTATAGTTTATCTACCTTTTCTTCACTTCTGAAGGTGTTATAGCCATTTTCGTAGAGGCAAGTCAGGTTTGAGAAAATGTTAGAAACATCAGTTTGTAGTAGGTGTAGTTTTCTACTTCTAGCACTCCCTAAGGTAGTTCAGCTCATACCAATGGGGTGTCGTTTGACTCCTAAGAGCTTTAGCTAACGAATGCAGTTGAAAATTCCATGGTTTTCACAGAGCTCCATACATTTGAAGGGGCAGAAATGTAAGAAAATGCCTTTTTTTTCATTAGCGCCACCTCCTGGAAGCATTTGTGCATGCCAGCCTTTGGGTATGAAGGCAAGTGACCCCTCATTAGATGCGTCAGGTTGTTTTCTTTCCAAAATGGCATTGTTTTCTACCTTTCCTGCATATCTATTATGGTTATAACCATTTTAGTGCAAGCAGATAATTTAAGAAACAAAAGTGTCAGGTTTACGTACGTGTTCCTAGCACCCACATATTGTATGTTAAGCCACACAAATGGGCTACCATTTTTCTCATGTTGGTAGCAGGTACTGAATACAGCAGGAAATGTTATTGTTTTCAAAGATTTTAGTATCTTTGAAGTGGTGGAAATGTAAAAAAAACATGTATTTATTCCCATAGCGCCACCTTTTGGAAATATTTGTGCACTTCAGCCCAGGGGTAGAAAGGCAAGTGACCCCTCATTTGATGCGGGAGAATGTCTACTTTCCAAAATGGTATACCTTTTATACCTTTCCGTCATTTCTCTAACAGTTATGAATATTTTAGTACAAGCAGCCATTTTCGAAGAAGCAAACAGGTAGGTGTAGTTATGCTTTTCTGGCACCCCTAAGGTATGTCGATTCATTCCAATGGGGTGTCATTTTTCTCCTAAGAGCACTAGCTAATGAATACAGTTGGAAATTCCATGGTTTTCACAGATTTCCATACAGATGAAGGGGCAGAAATGTAAGAAAATGCCATTTTTTTCCTATAGTGCCACCTTCTGGAAGCATTTGGGCACAACAGGCTTGGGGTAAGAAGGCAATTCACCCCTCATTAGATGCGCCAGGTTGTCTTCTTTCAAAAATGGTATGGTTTGTGTAGCCTTTCTTCACTTCTCTAGTTGTTATAACCATTTTTGTACAGACAAGTAATGTTTGAGAAAATGTTAGAAAAATAAGTGGTTGCAATAGGTGTAGTTTGGTACTTGTAGCGCCCACTAAGGTAGGGGAACTCATACCAATGAGGTGTCATTTTTCTCCTAAGAGCACTAGCTAATGAATACAGTTGGAAATTCCATGGTTTTCACAGATTTCCATACAGATGAAGGGGCAGAAATGTAAGAAAATGCCATTTTTTTCCTATAGTGCCACCTTCTGGAAGCATTTGGGCACAACAGGCTTGGGGTAAGAAGGCAATTCACCCCTCATTAGATGCGCCAGGTTGTCTTCTTTCAAAAATGGTATGGTTTGTGTAGCCTTTCTTCACTTCTCTAGTTGTTATAACCATTTTTGTACAGACAAGTAATGTTTGAGAAAATGTTAGAAAAATAAGTGGTTGCAATAGGTGTAGTTTGGTACTTGTAGCGCCCACTAAGGTAGGGGAACTCATACCAATGAGGTGTCATTTTTCTCCTAAGAGCACTAGCTAATGAATACAGTTGGAAATTCCATGGTTTTCACAGATTTCCATACAGATGAAGGGGCAGAAATGTAAGAAAATGCCATTTTTTTCCTATAGTGCCACCTTCTGGAAGCATTTGGGCACAACAGGCTTGGGGTAAGAAGGCAATTCACCCCTCATTAGATGCGCCAGGTTGTCTTCTTTCAAAAATGGTATGGTTTGTGTAGCCTTTCTTCACTTCTCTAGTTGTTATAACCATTTTTGTACAGACAAGTAATGTTTGAGAAAATGTTAGAAAAATAAGTGGTTGCAATAGGTGTAGTTTGGTACTTGTAGCGCCCACTAAGGTAGGGGAACTCATACCAATGAGGTGTCATTTTTCTCCTAAGAGCACTAGCTAATGAATACAGTTGGAAATTCCATGGTTTTCACAGATTTCCATACAGATGAAGGGGCAGAAATGTAAGAAAATGCCATTTTTTTCCTATAGTGCCACCTTCTGGAAGCATTTGGGCACAACAGGCTTGGGGTAAGAAGGCAATTCACCCCTCATTAGATGCGGCAGGTTGTCTTCTTTCAAAAATGGTATGGTTTGTGTAGCCTTTCTTCACTTCTCTAGTTGTTATAACCATTTTTGTACAGACAAGTAATGTTTGAGAAAATGTTAGAAAAATTAGTGTTTGCAATAGGTGTAGTTTGGTACTTGTAGCGCCCACTAAGGTAGGGGAACTCATACCAATGAGGTGTCATTTTTCTCCTAAGAGCACTAGCTAATGAATACAGTTGGAAATTCCATGGTTTTCACAGATTTCCATACAGATGAAGGGGCAGAAATGTAAGAAAATGCCATTTTTTTCCTATAGTGCCACCTTCTGGAAGCATTTGGGCACAACAGGCTTTGGGTAAGAAGGCAATTCACCCCTCATTAGATGCGGCAGGTTGTCTTCTTTCCAAAATGGTATGGTTTGTGTAGCCTTTCTTTACTTCTCTAGTTTTTATAACCATTTTTGTATAGACAAGTAATGTTTGAGAAAATGTTAGAAAATTTAGAGGTTGTAGTAGGTGTCTTTTTGCACTTCTAGAATCCCCTGTGGTAGGTGAACCCATACCAATGGGGTGTCATTTTTCTCCCAAGAGCACTAGCTAATCAATATAGTTGTAAATTCCATGGTTTTCCCAGATTTCAGTACTGTTGAAGTGGCAGAAATGTAAGAAAATGCCATTTTTTTCCTATAGTGCCACCTTCTGGAAGCATTTGGGCACAACAGGCTTGGGGTAAGAAGGCAATTCACCCCTCATTAGATGCGGCAGGTTGTCTTCTTTCCAAAATGGTATGGTTTGTGTAGCCTTTCTTTAATTCTCTAGTTGTTATAACCATTTTTGTATAGACAAGTAATGTTTGAGAAAATGTTAGAAAATTTAGAGGTTGTAGTAGGTGTCTTTTTGCACTTCTAGCATCCCCTGTGGTAGGTGAACCCAAACCAATGGGGTGTAATTTTTCTCCCAAGAGCACTAGCTAATGAATACAGTTGTAAATTCCATGGTTTTCACAGATTTCAGTACAGTTGAAGGGGCAGAAATGTAAGAAAATGCCATTTTTTTCCTATAGTGCCACCTTCTGGAAGCATTTGGGTACCACAGGCTTGGGGCAAGAAGGCAAGTTACCCCTCATTAGATGCGGCAGGTTGTCTACTTTTCAGAAATATATAGTTTTATATAGTTATTCCACTGTTTTAGGGTAGTTTTACCACAAAAACCCTAGAATGTGCATTTTAGTTTATAAAGTTGAAAATGTCATTTTGCGCTGCTGGTGATTAGGGCTCTGCGCTAGCCTTGGACTTAGGTAAAACTATACAAATTTGGTATTTTTTTACTCGGGGGACTCTGGGCTTTTTCAAATAATTGAAACTTTTTCAATCAAGGTAAATGTTTTTGATACATAGTATGTGATTTTAGCAAAATGAGTAAATTTTCACTTTTTTTTGTCATTATGACATCATAGCTTTTTGCACAATGTAAAATTCTCTTCATGTAAGGTATCACGAGAAAGCTCAATTCGTTCTGAAAAAAACAATATATAGTTTTCCATATTTAACTAAAAATCCCCAGAGGAAATCAAGCCTAAAAGGAAGGATAGCAAAAATGTTGAAAAAGTGTCTGGCCTGCAGGGTTCAGAAAATGGCCCGAGCCTCTGGCACTGAAGGGGTTAAACCAGGGCTGTCCAAGTTTAGTTCTCAAGGGCCACCAACAGGTCAGAATTTAAGGATTTACCTGATTAAGCACATATGAGTTAATCAGTGGCTCATTCATTTTAACTGACTCACCTGTCAGGGAAAGTAGAGGAATCCTTAAATCCTGACCTGTTGTGGCCCTTGAGGACTGAACTTGAACAGCCCTGCTTTAAATAATAGCCTGAACAGGGATAGGGAATTTGTCACCTTATTACATTGTGGATTAGCCTTTACAACAGAGTCCTACTGGAAGTGTTAATACTTTTGACACTTCCAGAGGATTACTGCAATTTACATATTTATCTGTATAACATGCTTGAGGAAGAGACCTTGAAAGCTCACATCCTAAAACTGCTTAGTTAGCCAATAAAGATAACAACTTTACTATATTTGCCTCCTGTATGTTATTCTATAGCAGTGGTTTTCAAACATGCCCTCAGGGATAATTAACAGGCTAATATTTAAGACAAGGCTGAAAAAAATGTTCATAACTTTGGCCAGACAATTCTCACGAGCTGCACAATGGAATCATACACACAACTGCATTGAACTGTCATTTGCAATTAGTTATATGTAATATCTATGGTAACAACGTCACCCAGTAGGAAGTTTCCAGAGTTATATCAAAACAACTTTGTCTGGCATGTGAAATAAAATGCACCTTTAAAATATATCCAGACGGGTGGTGCCCTGGGCCGAGGTTTGGAGTGGTTTTTCATGGCTGGGTGTACAAGTTACATTTTCATGTTCCCAGGTGAGTAATGCGGCTCTGAAGGCAACTCGAGGAGATTGGACTATTTGTTTGCTTCCTTCTGTCTCCACCTGCTTTAGTTTTATTATGACTGTTCTTTGATGTGCATGCCTACTTTGAGCTGAATTGCATTCTGCTCCCTTGTCGGTCTGCATGGGGACACAAAGCATCCCTGACAGGTCTGATAAAAATGGCGATCTGCCAATAGAGCATAATGCACATTATTGCTGACCGCTAGACATCAATTTTACCTCCTTAGAACAAGTGTCTCAAATGATTTAACAAAAGGACTTACCTAGATAAGCATATTTCAAACAGCAGTCAGACACATTATTTCTTTTCCTTTGACCTCTGTTCTAGTACACTAAATTTTAAATAATTTTAAACCCTTAAAACCCATTAATGCCCTTCTGTTTTGATGTGTCCTAAAGAGACCAAAAAAAATTCTCTACAGATTAATTACAAAATCAATGCAAAATGTGCATTGGTTCCTGACATCTTCCTAGGCAAGACTGTTACGTTAAAAGTGGAACACCTTGTGACAAGTTAATTTTAAATTTTTCAAAATCACATATTAGCCATTTCATATTTAAAATAGTTTGAGATAGTCAGGTTTAGTTTATGCAAATTAGAAAGCAATAGTTGGCACAGACGTGCCACATACTAACATTCCCTAATATCCCTTGACTGCTCATTGCATTCAAATGATTACAAACAGCTATGTTGTTTATACTGTAGAAAGGTAACCACTTTTTCCACTTACTAAAAAGAAGAGCCACAGAGAGCACTGTGTTGAGTGTTACTAGCAGACAGAGCCAGGTACTACTGTCTAACTTGCATAAACAGTCAAAACATAATAATTTCAGGTATTTTAAATAAATAAAAATACTAGCATTTACATTTTGAAAATTCTCAGAATAAAATACAGCTTTTGATTTATCCACCAAGCAGGGAAATACAATGATCTGCTATTAAAGTACTAGTAACCTTTTCCTTTATATATGCTCAAGTACATAATATATAGTCAACCTTTTTTTTTTTTTTTAAACTACTTCCAACAGTATGCTCACTGAAATTTTATTTTCAGAATGCTTTCTTGTTAGTAGCCCATCACTGCAGGATATAATACTATATTGCACTCTCCCTGCTTGCTATCTTCTTTACAATGTATCACTAGACCAGATTTCATGCTTGGGGGGGGGGGGACCACACAAACCTTTCTGCAAAAAGATACAGGGAGGTCACATAAAACAAATCTTGGCGAAAAGGAAGATTCATTACATATAGGCAATTATACTTTACATATTATATACTTGAAGTATGTAAATTTAAATTATATGATTAAAACGCACTAACTGTGTACTGGTTTAGGAACCACAAGTCCCCCATCCCACTCCCCAATGTATAAAGCCACAGTGTTTTCTAGCCATGAAGACTTCAAGCTAGGAAATAAAAAAAAACAAACAAAAAAAAAAACCGCAAGATTTTAATTCTAATAAATTTCACAATAAGGCATAGATTTATGGTCACAGAGAATAGGTAAGTCTGGCTAAAAATATTTTAGATCTTTATAAACGCACACCATTCACCAATTTATCAAGTGACAATAAATTAAAGTAAAGACAAATATGGAATATCTGTTCTTCCACTACCACCGAGAAAAAAACCTGTAGAAAAATCAACCAAGCAGACTAAACCCACTGAATCCAATATTTAGTAGATAAACGCTCTCACTGCCAAAAGGGGTAATAAATATATAATAAACGCATGGCTTCTGACGTTTAAATGGTTACAACTTTTACATTAAATTTAGCCGCCGGTGTACTACAGTTCAGAGGATGATGGGAGTTGTAGTCTAGAGCCAAATGTGCCTTGTCTACCTCAGGGTTAGATCCCCTCTGCTGATTAACCATTTGAAGACCAGAGACGAGTGCATGCACAACACCCCCCGAATGCCGGAGAAACTCGATATGAAACGACCACCTCCCTTCCCCCTAAATACCAGATGGTTGCAAACTGCACATCCGTCTGCTCCTTAAATTCTAAAGGGAACACAAGCAATGATAAATGTTCTGCTACTGTTGTGTGCGTGCATTCCCTCCACCCGAGCTCAGATTCTAGCAGGCCTCACTCACATCCTCCTCCCTCGTGCCGCCATCTTTACAGTGCAGAGGGAGAATCCTTTCACATACACACGGCCTGTGTGCCACATAACTAGTCGCACAGATCTGCTCCCACACACCTCACCAAGTACACCGTTACCCAGCCACTACTTTCTGCCCTACAGCTACGAGCACCGCGGCCTCCACTGTTCCTCACCTCTAGCGGGAGCTGCGCAGCTCGGGCGGCTCCTGCCTCACACACTGCCCGCTCTAGGAAAAGTTTAATCGTCCACTGGCAAGCGATATTCTGGTGTCTGTGTATGAAAGAGAGTCACCGTTGCTGACCAAGCAGCCTCTTCTTCTTTACGTTTTCTTAACGCTCTACTTGATGATTTTATTTTTTTTTTCGCGTTTGCCTCCTCTCTTCTCTCTAGCTAGTAGCCTCCGACATAAAATGGCGGCGGAGGAGGAAATGAGGCAGGAACCAACCTCCATGTTACTCTCAGACACACCCCCTGCCAGTGAGCATTGCATACGTCTCCGTGAGAAGATACTGCACAGTGCTGGTATTAGTGAGAAACAGAATTGACAGGACGCAGTTGATATTGGCAATGGCAAACAAACACAGGTATTTAACCGTTAGAGCATCAGAGGGGTGCGCAGTATGTTGGTACCCCTCTGGCACTCAGAGGGTTAACACAAAAGAAAAGATAAGCAATTAATGAGAAAAAAAATCATATGATGGATGGACTTTCTCAAATCTCCCGTGGCATTAAATTGGAATTTTAACTCTTTGGGGGAGATGCATTAAGGTTTGACAAAGTTGGGATCACTACAGTGATATAATTTCTCCAGTTCCTATGTTATTCTAGGAGACTGGCAGAGTAAAAATCTATTGCCTGACTGGCTCTAAGATGCAAGCTTTCAAGACCACAAGGTCTCTTCTTCAGGCATAATAAGAATTCTTATTACATCTGAAGAAGAGACCTAGGACTCCATCCAATTGCCCACAGAAAAAAATTACCGTTGTTAGTTTTAAGTCATAGCCAGGTATGTGATGTGACACACTACTGAACAGAAAAAATGCACATCCGGCGCTAAACTTGTTCCCATAGGAAGCAATGAAAAATAAGCTGAATTTGCAATTCAATTACATGTGGTTACTACTAACACATGTTAAGGATTCAGCCTTATTCTGTGGCAACTGAGTCCCCTAATGTGTGTGCCTAACCACCGACGTGTAAGTGCAGTGTTAAAAATATAAGAAAAAATGCTAACTGACTCTTCAATGTATTGATATGGGGCCCTAAGCCCCATATCAATACATCCAAAGTACTTAAGAATGTGTGTAATGTAAAAATAAGTAACCCTTCAAATGCCAGAGGGGTACGCAACGCATTGGTAAACAATGTATTGCGTGCCCCTCTGGCACTCACAGGAGGAGAGTCACTAAGGCGTGATAAAGAGCTGATAATGCAGATATGACTTCTAGAGTGATATCACTTCTCCAAGTCCCACGTTATTCTATGGAGCCTATGCATTAAGATTTCTCCAACTTTGGAGTTGCATACCCCACTGGCACCAAAAGGGTTAATAAACCAAACAAGTAACATCAAAAAAATAAAAACAGCAATTAGCTGTCCAGCAGGGTCTTCTGTAGCTGGGTCTTCTTCTTCAATTCTTCTTTTGTAAGCTTCTATCTTCTTCTTCATCTGTTATTTTCATCTGTCATCTCCGTCTTCATCTGTCTTCTCCATCTTTTCTTCATCTGTGCTCCTCTTCATTCTTCTTCTATACCTTAGTTTTAAAGGGACAGTAATGTCTCAGAAAAAATCTTTATTGTGTTGTAGTGCTTAAAAAGTTCAACTGTATGCAACAAATCCTATCTCTCAAACCGCTATGGTATGAGAGATATTCGGCACTAAAGTTCCCCCCTCCCTCCCCTTTCCCTGACGTCAGCGCTGTGCTGACTGCAGGGAATCCTGTCTGGGGACCAACTGGCAGCTCTGCAGCAGAGCTGCAATCACATTATTTAAAACAAATTAATTGAAAAAGTCTACAAAGTGTGTCTGGTTTGCAATTACAGTTTGTAGACCATTCCAATGAAGTAATTAGTTTTAAATAATGCAATTGCGGCTCTACTGAAGAGCCTCTTCGTGATGGCCAACACGGATCTCCTGCTGTCAGGGAACGTTTCAATGCAAATATCTCTCAAACCATAGCAGTTTAAGAGAGAGGATTTGTTGCATATAGTTGAATTTTTTTAAGCACTACAAAACAATAAAGATTTTTTCTGGGATACTACTGTCCCTTTAAATTGTAAAAAAATAAATAAATAAATAAACAGTTATTAAATTAAATCTATCATTAAACACGCGCTGCTACCACCACTGCTGGCCGTGGAGGCAGTGTATGTTTAATGATATGTATACTCAGAGAAAAGAGACTGCTACAATTAGCCAATGCTTTGCAATATTGTTTCAAAACAATGTCTACTCACCACGGCACACAGCCGTTGCGGGTCTGGAGCTACTTCCCACAATCCTGGCCAAGGAATTCGACAAACGTGATGACACTGGAGGGAAGTGCTGCTACAGACCCACCAATCCTCCACAGCCAAATCGGACCCAAGATGTGTGTTAAAAAAAAAATCATTTTATTTCTTCCATTAAAAACATGTTCCTTGCAAATAACCACACATACAAACACAAGAACTATGCAAGGTATGACATTGGGAACACGAACAGCCTGACACGTTTCATGAGCATATCACTTAATCATAGGCTGTTAAAAGATCGCATCCCAATGCTTAATATACCCATGGTAGGCATTAAATAACCAATTATCAAACCACTAAGGTGTTCAAATGCTACATTCACGGAGCTCCAAAATCGGACGGTTAATCACCTTCTAACCATTAACCACCTACCCTGTGTTCAATTAACCCCAAATACGAAAACCTCTGTGTTGTATAACCTACAGCACTTTGAATTATAGCCCTATCCATATACGTGGGATAACCCCAGACATAGGTATAATGGCTATATAAACAAACAAAAATTAAAAGAAAACAACAGATGGACTAGTTCTTAATTTATTATTCCAGAGGACGAAGTGGAAATTAATAGAGATAATGAAACCTCGGTTCCAACAAAATAATAGTTGATTCATTACTCTTTGTCGAACAGAAAACATTACCCCTGTCCATCACTGCAAGTGTAAGAGATAATTAAAGTGAAACACACAAAGTGGATTCAAAATTCAATATCCTAAATTAGGATCACACTGCAGCGATAGAACCAGGATTTTAGTGAACCACCTTCTATCAAATCATTCCATAATGCAAACATAAGTGATACACGTTTCTTGTTACAATCATGTTTTTTATTGCAAAGAACAAGGCACTATTACAGTTCAGTCACATAGAACGGTATCGAAAACAAAAATAATAATGAATAAAGTGGAGAGGTCTAGACAAAGGATTTATCTATGATGAATATATAACATCATGCCCCGGGTTTAAACCATAAGGTATTCTAGTTCTCAATTTAATAATCCACTTCACCTCTGCTCTATTTAAAAGGGCTTCTAGATCTCCCCCTCTTTCCTTCAGGGCTATCCTTTCAACCCCCTGAAACAAAAAAGCAGAAGTATCCAAATCCACACATTCTAAAAAATGCAGTGCCACTGGTTTACTCATATCTCTATTTTTAATACTAAGTAGATGTTCCCGTATTCTTTCTTTCAACGGCCTCAGTGTATGTCCCATGTATTGCTTATTGCACCCTTTACAGGTGATTACATACACTGTATGTCTTGTCCTACAATTGATACATTGCCGTAGCTTATAAGTTTTCCCGGCATGTACTGCTATTACAGTGTACCCAGCCTGGATATGAGCGCAAGACAGACACCTCCTCGCTCCACAAGTATACATGCCCACAGTAGTGAGCCAAGTTGGAGACTGTGGTGCCTTGTTCCTGAACAGGCTGGGTGCCAATGTACTTCCCAAAGTAGGGGCTTTCTGGTTACAAAATCGCATCCCGCCTCCAATGTCTTTCTCAAAGCTGGGTCATTTTTTAAGACCGGCATATGTTTTTTAATTATGTTCGTTATGATCTTATACTGTGAACTATAATTAGTCAATCTTAACTTACCCCCAACTTTCTTTCTTAACAAGTCTTCCCGACAACTATTTTTAGCTCTCATATTAGCCATATTAATCAAGTCCTGTGGATAACCCCTTTGTAAGAAGCACAGTTCTAAAGGGATAGTAATACTTCAGTATTACAAATCGCTATATTAAAGCCCTTGTAAAAAGAAACGTTTTTCCCTCAGTGTCATCTCTCAAACCTTTATGGTTTGAGAGATGAACACTTCTAAAGTTGCCCTCCCCCTTCCCCGTAGTCAGTATTTTAGCTGACTCAGGGAAATCCGGTCAGAGATCATCAGGCGGCTCTGCAGCAGAGCTGTGATCTCGTTAACTAAAAAAAAAAACTTTCACTAAAACGGTCTTCTACGTGTGCTTGCAAGCCAAGCACATGTAGAAGACCATTTCAGTGAAAGTTTTTTTTTAGTTAACGTGATCAGGCTGTGCTGGAGAGCTGCCTGAAAGTCGTACAACTCTCTTCCCTGCAGTCAGCTAAAATGCTGACTACGGGGAAGGAGGAGGGAGAGGGCAACTTTAGAAGCGTTCATCTCTCAAACCATAAAGGTTTGAGAGATGACACTGGGGGCAAAACGTCTCTTTTTACAAGGGCTTTAATATAGGGATTTGTAATACTGAAGTATTACTATCCCTTTAAGTCCACCGCTTGAAGCTCAAATTCCTTGTCAGTTGAGCAGTTTCTGCAAATACGCAAAAACTGCCCAACTGGAACTGCTTTGATAGTATGTTTCGGATGGCAGGATCTAGCATGTAGCAGTGAATTCCCTGCGCTAGGTATCCTATACACCATGGTATTAACCCTTCACTCACCCCAACTTAGTCATAGGTCTAAAAATGTAATCTATTGCTGTTGGAATTCTGTAAACTGCAACTGGAAATCATTACTATTTAAGTAATCCCTAAAGGCCAAAAATATTTGCTCCGTGCTTTGCCAAACAAACAGTAAGTCATCTATATATCTGTTGTACTGTCTAATACATGGGCAGAAATTATTATTGTCTCTATAGATGTAAATATCGTCAAACCAGCCCATGCAGATGTTGGCAAAGCACGGAGCAAACTTTGCACCCATTGAGGTGCCTTTCTTTTGAAGGTATTATACCCCATCATACATAAAAAAATTATTCTTCCGCAAGAATTTAATAGCATCCAGGAGGAAACCCTTTAAATCTTCTGAATAATCAGTGTATTGATTCAAACAACATTCTACTGCTCTTAATCCCAAATTATGTGGTATAGTAGAATATAATGATACCACATCCACAGAGCACCAAGCCAGTCCTGATTCTGATTGTAAATTGGTCAGCATAGCCAAGCGGTGCCCAGAGTCCCTGGTATAGCTTGTCAGATGTGTGACCAAAGGCTGTAGATAAGAATCTACTAGTTCTGACAAATGCTTACTAAGAGACCCTATACCAGAGACTATGGGCTGTCCTCTTAGTGGGAATGATGGGATCTCTTACCTTCAAATAATCGGCCTGTCTATTCGTTAAGATCCTCAATGACACACCTTCTTGAATAATTCTATCCCATTTCTTCATAAAGATCTTGGTAGGATCTTTAACCAAAACCTCATATGAAGAAATATCCTATAACTGTCTTAAAGACTCTGTATGATATTGTCTAGCATCCTGTACAATAACACTACCATCTTTGTCCGCATTTTTGATGATCAATGTTTTATCATCCAAAAGCTGCCTAATGGCTATCTTTTCATCCTTTGTCAAGGTGCTCCTACGTATACCCGACCTCTCCACTTTTTCATATAGATCTAAAAGATCATTTTGCACTAGATCCTGGAATACATCAATGGTTTGACTTCAACACTGTACTGGATAAAAATCCAACTGTGGCTTAAACCAACTCTTATCGTCCACCATTGATGTATGTACCAGGTCCATCTGTTTCACTGAACTTTCTCCCTGCAGACCTTCCAGATCTCGCACTATACACTGATCTGAAAAGGTATGCAGGTTGAAATCCAACCTGTTTGTGTCCTCTCCCATTTATTTCAACCGTGAGTCATCAGATGTATCAAATTCACCCATTATTGAATCTAATTGTTGTGCCTCGGCCGTTGTATCACAATTATCACCATTTTCTGTATCAAAAAAATCTGGTAAGCATTAAACGCCTCATAAAGCATTTGACATTGAAATCTAACATGGTGTCAATTAAATTAAATTTCTTAGTAGGTGCAAAGTTAAGTCCTTTAGATAAAACCCCCACTTGAGCAGGTGTGATGGTCTTACTTGAAAGGTTTACCACCTCCTGTAACGTCCCCTCCATGGGCGAAGGTTTTGTCCTCTTTCTCATTGGCCCTCTCCTCATGAGTTTGAATATACAACAGTCCCCTCATTTCTCTGGGTAGCCCTCGGAGGGTTGACATTCCTCAGTCTCTCGTTTTTTGGAGTGAAAACAGTTCCTCTTTTGTTAGAAAATACTTCTCCCATATCACCTGACGGAGTTTCCTTCGAGGGACAAGATAGAGAGGAGGCAGTACTTTGTTCTAAATGTGGTGAGTCACTCTTAACACTTGAAAAGCTCACACTTATATTTCCCCTTTTTCGTCTTGATATAGATCGCGGTCTATCAGATCTAGGACTGTTAGAGGTGCTCTTTTTTCTAGAGTTTCTCATTTCTTCTGCCCATGTATAAACTCTAGCTTTAAGAAAATCCTCTCTATCTCTTGTGAACTTATCTGCCTTTTTTACTATAATATTTTGTTCCAAATGTGTTAGCTTATCGTTAACTTCTAACATAAAATTATCCTTGGCAGCTAGGTAATTTCTCACCTCTAATTCATTTTGCACCTTAATTAAATCCATCTGCTTTGAAACATAAGCTTCCCTCTTATGCTCCAAGATCAAATTCATAAGCCTTCTAGAGAAATCGCTCAAAATAAGATACCATTTATCCATAAAGGTTTTGTTGTCCTGTGCAAAAGTAGGGAGCTTTTTAATTCCCCTAATCCCCTTGGTATTAACTCATAAACCAAATATTTTTCTAATGTGGTAATTTCCCACCAAGTACGTAATTACTGAAAGAGTAATTTTTCCAATTTAAGCAGTAACATCTTTGTGTTACATAATTCCTCTACTTTACATGGCTCATCTGTTGAAAAAATCTGATTGGCTCGCTCCAGTCTTTCAGCTTGTTCCTCCGTAATATACAACATTTAATTATCCAGTGCCGCAGAAACAGTGTGTCAATGAAAGTATTCATATCCAGCAAATTCTCCACTTCAATATTACTTTGTAACGTCAAATTTCACACTGTGTTCAAGAATAGAGGGTCCTTCTAATTATAAATGTAAAAGGCTGTGATAAGTAGTATAATGATATGACCAATAGAACTCTTTTTCTGAGGAGCCAGTCTCATGACCATAGAAACATAAGTATACTCAGAGAAAAGAGACTGCTACAATTAGTCAGTGCTTTGCAATATTGTTTCAATACAATGTCTACTCACCACGGCACACAGCCATTGTGGGTCTGGAGCTACGTCCCGCAATCCTGGCCAAGGAATTCGACAAATGTGACGACACTGGAGGGAAGTGCTGCTATCCAATCCTCCACAGCCAAATTGGACCCAAGACCAATAAATAAAATCACTTTATTTTTTCCATTAAAAACATGTTCCTTGCAAATAACCACACGTATGCAAAAGAGCTACTCAGAGACGCTCAACTAGGAACGAGCCTGCCCTCGAATTGATGAGGCTCTATAGGATAAGTATCCTACCCAGGGTGCAATCTCTTTTAGCTCACTAGTGCCTTTCACAGAGAGGAAATATCCTAAAGCACATCATACTGATCCTACCAAAAGGCAGTCCAGCCACGAAGTGCCAGGCATTCCTCTCTGTACAAGAGAAGCAGCCAATCCCAGACGTACGTTAAATAACCACACGCACAAACAAAAAAACTATGCACGGTATGATATTGGTACGGTATGACATTTATTTAACACACGGCTTGGGTCCGATTTGGCTGTGGAGGATTGGTGGGTCCGTAGCAGCACTTCCCTCCAGTGTCATTATGTTTAATGATAGATTTAATTTAATAACTGTTTTTTTTTTTTTTTACAGGTTTCACACTAAGGTTAAAGAAGAAGAATGAAGAGGAGCACAGATGAAGACAAGGATATAGAGATGACAGATGGAGATAACAGATGAAGAAGAAGAAAGAAGAGGGTGGCAGATGAAGATAAAATCTTACAGAAGAATTGAAGAAGAAGATCTGCCGAAGACCCCGCTGGACATCACGATTACAACTAAGTGTTGTTTTTTATTTTTTTGTGTTATATGTTTAGCTTATTAACCATTTGACTGCCAGTGAGGTATGCAATGCATACACTACTGGCACTCAAATGTTTATTTATTTATTTTAATTTTTATTATTAACACACAGGAAAAATAGCAAAAATCCCCCATCCTCATACCTTTCGGGCCATTGCCCAATGCGCACTGAGGGAAAATTGAACAGGGGACTACTGCCTTTTATTCGGTTAGAAGTTCTGCCTGCCATGATGCACTGCAGTAAGATGCACATTGCAGGCAGAGCAAAGACAGCTAAATCAACCTTGGGGGAGGGATGAATACTATGAGGGGACCCAGTCTTCTCTGCTATATCGGCTGTGGACATTGATCTCTGCCTTAGTTTTTACAGGATTGTGGGCTGGACGGATAAGTTTATCTGATTTCCCCAAGCAGGTCAAGGCTGTATCATATTAGTGTACGTGATTTTACAGTTACTGAAACACAGCTCCTTTAAAACAGATATTCGGGAGTTGTCAGCAACATAAATGTGTTAAAAAAGATGAAAAATATAAATGACAGACAATTTACGTTACCTAAACAAGTTTGAAATCTGACATGCCCTATATTAAGCTTTTTGAATTTGAGGGTGCAGAGTTACAAGACTTGGCTGCACAAACATTTTCTTAAACATTTGACCCCTTGAGGACCAGATGAGCGTGCGAAGCATTGCTTACTTGGACCTCAAGGGCTTAATAAAAATGAGTTTGTAATTTTTCTTCTCCCAGCTTTGTGTCACGCAGTAACAAGTGCAGCCTCATTCCCTGTGGTAGGCGATAACTATTAGATCAGCGGCAGGGGGAGGGGTGTAGGCAGCATGGCCCGGAACCAGATTAGAGGCAGGAGGAGGAGGCGTGGAGAGTACAAGGACAGATAGTCACACTTTTATGTCAGTGACAGGTAGGAGGTAGTGCCTGAGAATTGACTGTACGCAGTGTTTCCATACTTCACTATGCTGTGTAGACTCAGCTTGTGTGGCAGGTGAGCGTCCTATAAAGTATTATGCGTTTTCACCCGGTCTCTGACGTATATCTTTGCAGTAACCCTTTCTTTTAACCTTAATGCTAGATAGGTATCCTGCACGTTGTCTTACAATGCGCTGAGCATGTAGACCTCTCCAGTATTGGAGGGGTCTATATAAGCATATGACTCGCAGTGCAATGATTAGAGAAATACTTGGGTTATTACTATTCAAAATAATTCTGAGGAGTTGAGTTCTGTTTAACCCTTTGAGTGTCAGAGTGGTTTGCAGTGCAATGCGTTGTGTACCCATATGTTATTTAAAAGGTTATCTACTTTAGAAGGCAAGAGGGTTACAAATGTTAGTCTGCCTCCCCTCAACCCGCAGAGCTGTTGTTATGTACGTCCATCTGTGGCCTTAAAAGGGTTAACATATCTGCAGAACGCAATGTACTATATGGATGAGGAAATGTCAGGTTCTTACTACATAAGCACAACTTTTTTTTACCTGTTAAGAAAAAGAGGGGTGCACAGTTGCATACTTCTTTAGTCCTTAAAGTGTTAACATGTTGAGAGCATGCTGGGTGGTGTGCAGCGCACTGCTCTGTGATGCAGACACACTTTAAGTGCAGAGCATTTTTATTTGCAATTAATTGAATACACCACTGGCCATCAAAGGCCATCTTCGGGTCCTTAAAGGGATAGTATTGTCAACTTTTTTAAAAATTAATATAGTAGCTATTTAAAAAATAGCAAACCAAGCACACTTTGTAGACCACTCCAGTGAAGTAGTTCTTTTTCTCTCTTGCGGTCTCTGCTTTGCTGAAGAGCCTCCGACGGTCCCAGGACCAGATTCCCCTGCAGTCAACTAGAGCGTTGACGTCAGGGGAAGGGGAGGGAGAGGGGAACTTTACTGACGAATATCTCTCCAACCATAATGTTTTGAGAGATGGGACAGGGGGCATTTAGCTTAATTTTTAAATAGCTACAATATTTTTTTTTTTTTTTTGTTGGCAATACTATCCCTTTAAATATTTTTAATAGGCTGCAGTTGGCTTCTTAATCAGATTCCAGTAAGTAACAGAGGTTTCAAAGGGTTAGATTTGCTTGAACCACTAACTGCACAGTATAAATACATAAAAGGATTCCCCATGCATACAAAGTGAATCTAGTCTGTCCCAAAATCATTTGGGGCATGATGATTGGTGCCAGCCATGCCAACAGCCCTACTTTTTTCACAAAATGAATGTGATATTTTCAGCAGGTTAAAGGGGAACTGTCACCCCTGTACAAGTTTGGCTCATAATGATCTTAATATAGCGATAACTTGTAATATTTGTCTTATTTTGGTCTTTCAATCCGTGCTATGGCGACATTTAAAGCCTTAAAAATAAGCTGTGGCCTTACTTCTGGACGGACAGACCGTGGTTACAGCTCTGCACAGCAGCCTATCAATCTTCATCTGCTCCCTCCCTCCCCACGTAGCACCTCGTTCCAACCTCCTCTGATGACAGAGGATTTCTCCATGTAAACTGGGAATTCTCTCACCCAGCTTACATGGAGAAATCCTCCGCCATCTGAGGAGGTTGCTACCTCAGTCTATCTGTTCGGAAGTAAGGCAACAGCTCATTTTTAAAACTTTAAATGTCGCTATAGCACGGATTGAACAAAATAAAACAAATATTACAAGTTGTAGCTATAATAAGATCATTATGAGCCAAACTTGTATAGGGATGGGTGATAGTTCCCCTTTAAAACAGTCGTGGCTTGTGCATTCACTATAAAGATGCATAGGTGGCCTCCCCCTGCAAATAATCCAACTGAGTTTAGCCGGGATCAAGGTCATTTTAGGCATACTAATCAGTGGCAACCTGGCCAAAGCTACAAATTTCACAATTCGAATAAGTGATGTTTTGAAAGGGTTAAATGCACTTGAGCCAGTGAGTTCATTATGCAGATGGCTAGTCCCCCTTGGATATAATCCAACTGTGTTTAGCCTGGCCTGAGGTAATTATGGGCATAACAATCATGAGAGGACCCAGTTATCTGGATTATTGAGACTGGTAGAGAAAACTGTGAGGCAGAAGAAAAAATAAAAGCCAACAAAACAGTTCTGTTAAATTTGCTTGGTGTGATATTCCTGCTATAAAGCCATGCTGACATCGATCTTGCAAATCATTTGACATCCTATATGCAACAATTGCTATTTTATTGAAACAGTGTGTTAGGGACCTCTTTAGCATTCAAGAGGTTAAAAACACAGTTAAAATAAATGGGAATGTCAGTCCCCTGTGATGCATTTGGTATGCTCTAGTTTTCTTTTATAACTATAAGGCCCAATATTCAATTTATAACATTTTATAATGAGTTGAGTGATTTTTATTTTTTAAAAGTTGTTTTTTTTCTTTATTTAAAACTATACTTTGAGATATTTAGATTTGTCAGTTTATGTAAATTAATCAGCACATCCTGGCAGGAAGTGGCATTTGGGAGGGAAAGTGGAATGTTTATCTGGCACACCAGGCTGTTCCAGCCAGTACTGCCTAATTTGAATAAATGAAGAAAGTTAAATATCTCCTTATCCATTGTTTTGAACACCTAATGACTAACTTATATAGTTGATTCTCTATGGTCTTTCAAATTTACCTATGCTTTTATGTGTTAGTTCCATTTTAAGATACAACAGTCACCAGTTTATAAATTTTACCTTCAACTCTATAATATCCAAAATGGCAGAGCTTTCTGACATTTGAGCCTCTTCCACTAATAGTTTGAAAGGGTCAGTGCCTCATAAATGGGTAAAATAGTTTTCTTAATAAATATGTGACTAGGGAGCAAATCCCTGATACTCTTCTTAAAAATGAACAGTTAGTTTTAGATATTTTCACTATTAATTAATTTCTCCAGCCGTCCATGGGTCAGGGCGTAGCTCCACTCCCAGAACCAAATCCAGGAGCAGATAGACATATGTCCAGATATCAACCACCGAGGGACAGGGCCACCACATGTGGTGATACGTACCCACATCCACGAAAGCAGAGCTGGGATGTCGAGGGAAACATGCGATGCAAACTGACTGGGCTATAATACCAGCGAGCCAACACCTTAAACGCATTCTCCTTAATCAGGTTGCACGGAGTTAAACTATTAACATTAACCAGAATAGAGTTCCATTCTCGGGTTCCAAAGTCTCCTCGAGGTCTCTCTCCCACAGAGCTCTATAGGGCGGGGGTTCCGGGTTCAAAGAGGACATAAGAAGGGGAGTTTAGAAATAGCACCTTTACCAGTAGGGGAATAAGAGCAAAGATGTTCAAAAGGAGACCGGTTGGGAAGAGGGTCCCACCCCAAGTAAGATCTAATAAAATGCCGCACTTGAAGGAAACAAAACCATCCCACATAAGGAGGGTGCGTGCTACAAACAAATCCGCCACTGTTGTAACACCTTTCTCCCTCCACCATCCATATCGTCGAGGGTCAAGGCCAGGTAGAAAATCAGGGTTGAAAAACAAGGAGCACATCCTAGTCCTGGGCAAGGTAAATCCATCCTTTATGCTATATTTATGCCAAAGAGATAGCGTAAGAGAAAGCGTAGGACTGTTGAGAACAGTAGTCAAGGACAAAGGAGGGATCCAGAATAACAGTCCCAGTGGCAGAGGTGCACATAACAGTGATTCCAGGTCCACCCAACGACGTCTGTTCCACGGGGAATGCATTTGAAGCACTCTAGCAAATTGCGCAGCCTTGTAATATGACCAAAGATGTGGGACCGATAAGCCCCCGTCAACTCTAGGTCTATAAAGTAAATTCGCGCCCAGCCACGACTTACGACCATTCCAAATAAACCACGTGATATGACGTTGAAGAGAGTCAAGGTTCCAGGGGACAAGAGGGATGGCCAGAGTGCGAAACAGATACAGCAATTTAGACAGCAAAGACATCTTAACTGCATATATCCTGCCAAACCAAGACAACTGATAAGAGTCCCACCTGTCCAACTCCGTATGAAAGGTCTGTAGTAGAGGAGAGAAGTTTGCTCTATACCGTGAGGATAAGGAAGCTGTCAGTTTCACACCCAGGGAAGACAGGCAAGAGGAGCCCCAACCGAAATCAAAGTTTAGGGCCTAAAATTTCTGCAAGGGTGCCGATAAAGAAACATTCAAAGCTTCACATTTAGAATGGTGTATTTTAAAGCCAGAGAAAGAGGCGAATGATTGCAAGATAGAGTAAAAATTCGGCAAAGACGTCATAGGGGAGGTCAAGGTAAGCAAGACATCATCGGCAAATAGGCTCAATTTATAATCCTCCGGCCCTACTTGAAGGCCCTTGACATCTGGGCATTGGCGAATAGTACACGCCAGGGGTTCAGTGCACATAGCAAATCGCAAGGGTGAAAGAGGACACCCCTGATGGGTACCGTTACGGGTGAACTAACCTCTTTTAAACAGAAAACTTTTAGGAAACTAATGATGTACTGAACTCTAATAAACCACTGTAATACCGTTAATCAACCTAGTCAGGTTATTTTATCAGTTTTGCTACCAATTCCTATCTTTTTAGTTTATTTGTATAGGTTTTGACCAAACTGGACATATATCTGCGTGTTGTCCAAATGACCAAATTGGCATTTTTGGCCAGTCGGATTGGCTTGAAAATTTTGATTGCTGTGTGTGTGTGACCTCAACAGACTAAACACAGCATTCTTGCATGTGGCTGCGATATGAAATAAACATTTTAATATCATTCTTGACCTGGCCATTAAGATTGGTGGTAATTCAAACCTGAGCACACAGCCCCAAACACACACACACACAGACAGGCAATCATATTTCATATTGTCTGGATTTGGTCTGTTTGTGGCCAGGACAGACCAGCAAACTGACTGTTCAGCAATCAGATCGCTGGTTGGCTCCAACCAAAATCTCACTGTGTATGGGTACCTTTACTTAAACAGCTGTTAAGATATCTGGAAACCCTCCTGATCTGCCGTGAAGACTTTGGTTTTCAGACTGAATTACTGGGTCTCTGGGGAAAGAGGCTGATTCTCCGACTGTGACTTTATTCTCCTTCCACTTTATCACAAACACACACGCCCTTCTCTTTTATGATGAGAATGGCATCTTTGACATCCCCTGTATTGCAGCACATGAGCCCTCCCTGGGGCTCAAAGAGAAATCCTAGGTGTGGCAATTAGATGTTACAGTAATTTCACAGAGCTGCTTAGACCATGTCTAGGTGTGTGGGTGAGAGACAAAAATTAATTTGCATAAGTCTCAAACATCATGGTCTGTTAAAGGGGAACTATCACCCCAAATAAAGTTCCTCCCCAATAATTAGTCATACAGCGATAAGTTTGCAAATAGAACTATTATCCAGAATAGTTACCTTAAGGTACAATGCAACACCTCCTATCGGAGATCGGGATGGACAGCGCAGGCACCCAGATGTCTGCACTGATGCCTGCCCGTCAGTCTCAGAAGAAGCAGGATTTCTGAATAACGCTGTACTTATACTGGATAATACTACTATTTGTAAGCTTATCGCTATATGACTAATTATTGGGGGGGGGACTTTAAGCAAAAACTACAAAACACAGAACAAAATGCCAACACTATTATAGTTATTACAGTGTGTTTATTAAAATCTTGTTTCTAGTGGTACAAGAAGATACATGAATAATGCGGTGTTAACACTGTCTTTGTTTCCAGTATACAGCTTTTCTGTTTCCTGTTGCAATCACTAATATCAAGTTATTCTTGTAATTCCCATGTGCAGGACAAGCCTTAATTTAGCTCCAGCCTTGGGATGCTTAGCCTCAAGACAGAAGCACACCCTGCCTGACATGCCTTATGATTATGGCGCTCTGCAACCCCACATTAATGCAGACATTATGCAACTCCACCACAGTAAGCACCACGCTGCCTATGTGAATAACCTTAATATAGCAGAGGAGAAATATGCAGAGGCCCTGGCTAAAGGTACGCTTTTATTTATTCTTAATTGTATTATTTTATAGTTTGATGTGATATTAACACAACTTGTTTCATGTTTTACCACCACATACAATGGTCTTTCTGTATAAAGGCAAAGTGCTACAATTCTGGGCCAAACAAACTAAGCCATGGTGGACAAAAAAATATTCCCATAGATTTAAAGTGGATATGTCACCTTATACTAACTACTCCTGTAATGATTCTTCACCCCCTAAGGATATTTAAAACAGCTGTAAATCCTTTAAAGAGTGTACTAGTAACTGCTTTACCCGGTCTCTGTTTCAAAGAAGGAGAGCACTGCTATATTTATGATGTTCCTAACTGGCAGCACTCTCTCCTGGCGTGTCTGTCAATCACATACATAAGGCCATCACCTTCTCTTTGGGGCTTGAAGATATGGTTATTCCACAGAAGGAAGGTAGGACGATGTGTGGGTGTGCACACAGCATAGAAAGGAGGCGGCATAACATTCACTATGGTACAGATTGTACTGGTGACATCAGGAGGTAAATCTTTCTAAATGTAAAGCGGAACTATCACCGCTAAACAACTTGAGCTCAAGTATTTCCATCTGGCGACTAGATGCTCCGTAGTGCTAGTCGCCAGAATTATTACCTTATTAAACAGAATTATCCATTGTTAGTGGGCTGACAGACAGGACGGAGGACAGACATCTTTCCATAGTGACGTCTGCACGCCTGCGCTGTCAGTCCCAGCCGGCTCTAGGAGGGGTTGCTAGAAACTGTTCGGCTCCAAAAGGCACTGACCGCGCAGGCGTGCAGACGTCACTATGGGAAGATGTCTGCACTCTGTCCTGCCTGGCAGCCCGGGAACAATGGATAATCCTTTTAACAAGGTAATAATTCTGGCGACTAGCGCTACTGAGCAGCTAGTCGCCAGATGGGGAATTATTTGAGCTCAAGTTGTTTAGCGGTGGTAGTTCAGCTTTAGTATATAAAACATACTGGGAATTATTTGATAATACATGCATATTTGGAAATGTTATTTCACAAACAATCATATAAACATCATTTATATGTAGGTGAAAGTTCCACTTTAAGTCTCTAGTGCTTTGGAGATCTGTCTAGGGGTGAAAAGCCACATTTTAATCAGTGGACAGTTGTCTCCTATACTGAGGTTGCATTGCTCATATTTTGCTTTCTGCATACAGCATTTTGTTTGTAACTAATTTGTTTGCAAAGATTTATCATTCTACTTAGTTATGTTTAGGAAATGAGGGCAGAAAAGCAGTGTCTTTTTTTTTTTTTTCTTTTTTTTTTTTTTTATGTTATGCCAAAATTAAGCTAGTTCATGATTTTAAAAGTATTCATCATCTACTTAAAAGAAGCATTTCTTTTAAAACTTTTGAATCTATAAGTAACATCTATTACTCTACTGAATGACATTTCTGCGATCGCCTTCTTGTTGGCGTCAGTGGTGAATTTATTTTAAAAAGACCTCCATAAGGTTACTCTCTGCGATAAAACTTAAAGGGATAGTAATACTTAAAATGTAAAAAAAAATATGTTGTAGGGTTTATCCCCCTGAGTAAAACAAGAGTACTCCCACTGCTGAAAGGTGTTTCATTCAAAAGTTATTAATTTTCAAGGTTGAATTTTTTAGGTGCTATATCACAGTGGCCTGAAATTGTACAGTGGTGCTGTTGCTACACCATCCTATGGAGATTTATGGTCCCAGGACCAGAGCTGTCCATAGGATCGTGTAGCAACAGCGCCACTGTACAATTTCAGGCCACTGTGATATTGCACCTAAAAAATTCAACTTTGAAAATTAATAACTTTTGAATGAAATGCCTTTCAGCAGTTGGAGTATCCTTGTTTTACTCAGGGGGATAAACCCTACAACATATTTTTTTTACATTTTAACTATTACTATCCCTTTAATGTTACAGTTCTGCAGAGTGCAAAATATGGTGAAATCCAATATTGTTTTTAGATATACTTTCAGTACTTACAGAAGCAGTAAACCGAGAAGTGAATTTACTGTTTACTTCCTGATAGTTCTAACTGACAGGAAGTGACAGGCAGTCTCTATCACATTCTATGGAGAACTGTATGTCTCTGACTTTCCTCTCCATTAGAACCTAACAGAAAAACTAATTAGGATTTGACCACTAGAGGGCACTGCTAATGTAAAAAAACATGGGTTTAAACTGTAATAACTCTGGAAATATAAATCTCTCAGGGAGAACCCTTATTTTACTCAATTTACTCAATGTATATTTTTCATTAAAAAAAAAAAAAAAAGTTTACTGCTCCTTTAATGGTCTCTGTAGTCACAACTATTCTTATTCTTGTGAAAATAAACTTTGCAAACCTGCAGTCCTCTTTTCTGTCTACCTATAATGCAAGCAGCAGAGCATCCATCTTGTACCTAGGGCATTTTTGTCCTACTTTGCCCTGCCATGAGCAAATTTATGTTTCTCGTAGGTAAAAGCAGCTGTATGATGATATTAAAGGGATAGTAATACTTCGTTTTATCTTTTTTATTTTGTAGGCATTAAAAAACATGAACGATATAAGTCTTATTTCTCAAGCCTTTATGGTTTGAGAGATATTCACAAGCAAAGTTTCCCCCTCCCACCCCTTTTACCTAGTGTACACCATCTCTTCTCAGATGTGAATCTGGTTGTAAGACCAGACAGATAACAGAAGGGGACAATCTTCTTCCTATGAAAACAATGGTAAGGCTCTTCCCCCTTGACAAGTTTTTCCCTTATCTTAATTGAAGATTGTCCCTCTCTGCAGTCTACCTGGGCACCTCCCTTCTGATGTGGCTGAACAGTGTTACATCAGTAAAAGGGGCAGGAGGGGAAGACTTTGTCATTGAATTACCCTTGAACTACAACTCTGACAGAATTGAAATAACACTCTCCAAAGTCCAAATACTATGATGATTAATTAGAGCTGCTTTTATTATGAAACATTACTATCCCTTTAACCCCTTAAGGACCGGACATTATGGGACATTTCCGTCCCATAACGTCCGCATAGGGGCACGTTGACGGGCCGGTACACGTGACCTGTCACGTGTATCGGCGCGTCACTATGGGGCTTGAAATAGATCGCTCCGATCTTGGAGCGGTCTATTTCATGCCCCATTTTTACTTACAGCGCTCCCGGTAGAGCGCTGTAAGTAAAAAGTACGTGACGTACCAGGACCGTCAAGGGTCTTTCAAGCAAGTTTACCCTTGACGGTCCTGGTACGTCAAGGGTCCCTAAGGGGTTAAGCAAACTTTAACCCCATGGATGGTAGAAAGTGTTCCAATGCATTTTTTTCCACGTTGGGTTTAAGGGCTTGTTCACAGAGGTGACTTAAAGGGATATTCATACTTAAACCTTATAACCATATTCTTTTTACATTTTATCCTCCTGAGTAAAACAAGTTGAATCCCACTGCTGAAATACTTTTTATTCAAAAGTTATTAGAGCTCAAACTTGAATTTTTTAGGTGCAGCATCAGAGTGGCCTAAAAGTGTACAGTGACACTGTTGCTATACCATCCTATGGATAGCTCTGGTCAGTTGACCATAAATCTCCATAGGATGGTGTAGCAACAGCGCCAAACAATTTCAGGCCACTGTCATACTGCACTTAGAAAATTCAAGTTTGATCTCTAGTAACTTTTGAATAAAACACCTTTCACTAGTGGAATTTTTCTTATTTTTGTTCAGGGGATAAAATGTAAAACAAAATATGATGTAAGGTTTAAGTATTACTACCCCTTTAAACAGTGCAGCGCATTTCTGTTTAAAGGGATAGTAATGTTTCATAATAAAAGCAGCTCTAATTAATCATCATAGTATTTGGACTTTGGAGAGTGTTATTTCAATTCTGTCAGAGTTGTAGTTCGAGAGTAATTTAATGATAAAGTATCCCCCTCCTGCCCCTTCTACTGATAACACTGCTCAGCTTAGAGCAGCAGGGAGTGTCCAGGTAGATTGCAGAGAGGGACAGTCTTCAACTAAGATAAGGGAAAAAGCTGGAAAACCTGTCAAGGGGGGCAGGGTTTTCATTGTTCTCACAGTAAGTATATTGACCCTTGATGTGAGCTGTCTGGTCTATGGACTGGATTCCACATCTCAGGAGTGGGGGCTTACACTAGGTAAAAGGGGAGGGAGAGGGAAACTTTATCATTCAATTACTCTTGAACTACAACGCTTACAATAATGAAATAACACTCTCTATGGCTCAAATACTATGAAGATTAATTGGAGCTGCTTTTATTTTGAAGCATTACTATCACTTTAAGCTTCTCATTAGGTGAGTCCTATGCTTACTCCCAGTGATTCCCTTGCATGGAAGGTGTGGTAGTGCGACAGGGACCATCTCACATTGGTGTTGGCTGTATATTCCTGATTGACATCCAGTCAGGAATGCACCAAATCTGTATCAAGCTGTAATGGCTTGTGATCTGATTTGGCCAAGTGTTAAAGGGGAACTACCACCCCCCAAAAACTTAATCTTATTTAGGTCTTCATCTGGCGACTAGCTGCTTAGTAGCGCTAGTCGCCAGAAATATTACCCAGTTTACAAGATTTTCTACTTACTCTGAGGCGGACAGTAGCAGGAAGCACGGACATCTTGCCATAGTGACGTCCGTGCGCCTGCGCTGTCAGTCCCTTTTGGAGCCGGGGATGGAGGAAGATACTTTATCATTCAATTACTCTTGAACTACAACTCTGACAGAATTGACATAGCACTCTCCAAGGCCCAAATAGTATGATGATTGATTAGAGCTGCTTTTATTATGAAACATTACTATCCCTTTAAGTCATGGCAACTGGCGATTAATGCCAGGTCTGATTTATAAATAAGGGCAGTGTTTCCTACTCTGGCTGCCCTTCCCCACCCCTCCCACTGTCTGTTGGAGTGCCTCAAGGATCAGTACTGGAACACTTGCTCTTCTGAATCTACACCGTGTCCCTTGGAAAACTAATAAACTCCTTTGGTTTTCACCATCATCTCTATGCTGATGACACTCAGATATATATTTCCTCCCCAGACCCCTCCTGTCCCTTGTATCTGACTGTCTGTATGCTTGTTTGTTCCTGGATGTCCTCCCGTAAACTCAAACTTAACCTTGGCAAAACTGAACTAATTATCTTCCCTCCCTCTACAACTAGCCTTGCCCCTAGATATTACCCTCACCATTAACAACACTGCCATCACACTAACCCCTACAGCATGCTGCCTAGGGGTCACATTTGACTTTGCCCTATCCTTCATTCCTCACATCCAGACCATGTCCAATTCATGCCGCCTCCACCTCCGCAACATCTCTAGAATCCGACCCTTTCTCACACAAGACACTACCAAAATTCTAATCCAAACACTCATCATATCCTGTCTTGACTAGTGTAACTCATTACTAATTGCCCTTCCTCTCACCCGACTAACCCCACTACAGTCCATAATGAACTCTGCTGCAAGACTAATCTACCTCACTCATCACTTCTCTAACACCAAACCCTTCTGTCAATCCTACACTGGCTCCCAATAGCATACAGAATTAAATTCAAAATTCTGGTGCTAACTTATAGAGTCCTCACTAACACCGCACCCCCCTATATTTCATCTTTCACTTCAAAATACACTCCCACTCACCATCTTCACTCTGCACACGACCTTCTGCTCTCCACAGCTCTTATTACATCCTCCCACTCCAGCCTACAGGACTTCTCCTGTCCTGCACATCAGCTCTAGAATTCCCTCCTCCGCCCCATCAGACTCTTCCCCCAGTCTCAATAAACATTATCACCAAGAATCACCCCTTGCTGGACCACTGCACTCAACAGCACTTCTCACTGGCAGTTCATGTGGCAGGAAACATTTACACCCAATTGTACTTAACTCCCTCTGTGTCAAACCTACCTTCCTCTAGACTGTAATGTTTCACGAGCAGGGCCCTCTGATCCCTCTGTTCTCCACATTTGATACCTCTGTATGTCTATTCCCAATTGTACATCACTGTGGAATTAGTTGGCGCTATATGAATAAAGAGGCATCGTTATAAATATGGCATTAGGAAGGTGGTGATAACGTCTGGAATGTTTAAGAACAGATTAGGATAAGTGTGTGAGAGAGAGAAAATGTGTATAATTGGTGCGCTTTTGTTAAAATATAACCTCATTCATGAATTGTATGTCAGTTCCTTATTATTTTTATTTTATAATAGTTGGGGTATATCTCATTTTGCATATCTGAGTGCTCTGCAATTTGAGGTAGACCTACTTTTTCTTTATACTGCAGCTGTTTATGCTAGTAATCAAGTCCTATCTATTTAGCACCATTTATTGTTGCAGGTTATAGATGTTTGATGGGTCAGATAAGCAAGCATAGCCCATCTCATAGCTGTGGAATTTACTGACTCTGCACTGTATGCTATTTGCAATGGTGCTGCAATGTGAAGGAGACAAGCTGCTGGTCTCAGCTGTTATGATAGTATTTGCTTTTTGATATCAATCATCTTGAACCTTTTATTGTAGCAAATTACATATGATGGATAGGCCAGATAGCATATTACTTACTAATTCTCTTATCTTAATCATATATTATTTACTGACTAGTTGAACAGCCCGTTACACAGGCCACAGTGCCTCTGGCAGCCGGTCGCGGGGCAGTCACGCGCAGTAGAGACTGCCCGCGCCACTGCTGATACAGAGCTGGACGCTCCTTCGGAGCGCCCAGCTCTGTATCAGCCGCGGCGCGGCCAGTCTGTACTGCACATGACTGCCGCACGCGCAGCAGTGTCTACTGCGCATGTCGGGCGTTACACACAACTTAGCGAATTATTATATAGGATAGTGCGATTTGCAAACAGATTATTCCTGGCATTAAGGTTCTGTCAAAAATTCTCTCTGTAAAAAAAAAAAAAAAAAAAAAAAAAATACTTCATGGTGTTCGGTCCTTCTCAACTGTCCTTAGTACTTTTATAACTACCAGACACAATCTTACAGCCTTTTTAACTCTTCATTTTGATTAACGCCACTTTTTTTTATAAATCTACCCCAATGTCCTGTGTGAATTCTAGTGTTAACCAATCGCTCATTTACCATTTGCAAAGCAGACGTCCAATTAATTTGGCCTAAAATATTCCCAACTCGGTGGTTTAGTAAAATATTAGGCCAATGTAGAGACCTAAAATAGTATATTCAATAAGTATCACTGATTTCTCTCATTATATTTGTAGGGGATGTGACTGCTCAGGTCTCTCTTCAGCCAGCTCTTAAATTCAATGGAGGTGGCCATGTCAATCATTCGATATTCTGGACAAACCTTTCTCCCCATGGTGGAGGAGAACCACAAGGTCTGTATGAGCATTTCACATTATTTATTTTCTGTATCCTGTTACAATTATGGATAGGGCTTTTCTCTTTAGAATATATCCTTAGGACTTGTTGAGACATGTGAAATTAAGGTAAAGGAGTATGCCAACTTGGCCAGAGCCTCACCAGCTTCATGAGGAGAGGAAAGTACTAAGCCTTGAAGGGGAACTATCACCCCTAAATAAGTTTGGCTAATAATTAACTAAATATTGCAATTAGCTTGAAATTTGATTTGTTTGCCAACTAAACCCAAATTGAAGGTTACTGCAATTTGCAATATGTTTTTTTTTACTAGGGTTTTAATATAGGGAATTGTAATACTGAAGTATTACTATCCCTTTTAAAGGGTTGAAAGGGTCCATTGGATACCTAAAGAAAACCAGAAATTGGAGAGTTTCTCACACGGGAGCAGTTGACATCTGTTTACCTTCCCCACTGGAGTCCTGCTAGTAAAAATCATGTCTGACTCCATGGACATGATATTCACCACCAATTAAAGATTTATTTTGAGGAACCCATCTACGTAGAATTAATTTATATTGGATTTTATTATAATCTGCTTCCCAAGTAAATGTAAATTCATTTTTATTAGCAGGCGTTGGTATTCCTTCTTTCTTTCCGATTATTTTAATGATGTAGTAAATATTGCAATATATCTTTTGCTGCAACTCCTTTTTATATTTGTCATTTCCATGTGTTTGCTTTTTCAATAGGTGAACTTCTGGAGGCCATAAAGCGGGACTTTGGCTCCTTTGAGAAGTTTAAGGAGAAGCTGACTGCACTGTCAGTTGGAGTGCAGGGATCAGGATGGGGCTGGCTGGGATACAACACAGACTCCAATCGCCTTCAGCTGGCTGCTTGTGCTAACCAGGACCCTCTGCAAGGAACAACAGGTGAACAATTCACTTGAATCATGAATGTCCTTTAATTGAGGGAACAATAACTATGTATATGCACTTAATTTCAAATTTGAAATGTCAATGCAATTAAAAGGCTCTCAGCACTTTAATTGTTCTATGTAGTTAGAATCCTGGTATTATGTTTTAACCCATTACATGCCAGAAGGTTGAGTGCTGCATGCCCGTCTTCTACAATCTGCTTTTAACCCTTTGTAAGTCAGTAGGATTCTTTATCCCTTTAAGGAAGAAAGGGGTGTGCAGTTTATTGCAAAACAATGCTTTGTACATGCCTCTGATCCTTAAAGGGGCAGTGAACTTAATTTTTTTTTTTTTTTTTTTTTTTTTTTTTTTAATGAAACAATTTTGTATGGTGTTTCCTGTTGAGTAAAATAAGGGTACTCCCACTGCTGAGAGATGCATATTTCCAGTTATTACAGTTTAAACCCATCTTTACATTAGCAGGGCCCTTTAGTGGTAAAATTCCAGTTGATTATTCTGTTACATTCTAATGGAGAGGAAAGTCAGTGACATACAGTTCTCCACAGAATGTGGTGGAAACTGCCGTTACTTCCGGTCAGTTACAACTATCAGGAAGTAAATGCACTGTCAATTCACTTCCTAATTATATCAACTTTTATAACTTTTGAATAAAAACTGACAGCAGTTGGAGTTTTTGTTTTACTCTGCAGGAAAAGCTCTATAACATACAGGTTTTCATAAATAAAAAAGTTTACTGCCCCTTTAAAGGTTAAAGAGGTCTTGTCACCTTTTTAACCCTTTTGTGTGCCAGAGAGGTATCCAACGTGTTGCAAGGCAATGTGTTGGATGCCTCTCTGGCACAAAGGGTTTAACTAGCTAAACACTGCTGCACTGCAATGTAGAGCTGTTCAAGCTGTCCGTGTTTACTTCTGATATTCTCCTTACAATCCCAAGGACGTGTAGATGTGGTTTGATGGCTTGTCTACATCATACCAACCATACATTATATTATTGTCTGATGCCCACATGGATAGGTCCGTTATTGGAGGTTGAGCATTGCACCCTCTATTATCACAATACATTGGTGCGCAGGTGGTTGTGCAGCTCAGGCATGCTACATTGTTGATGCTGTCAACACACAATGCATCCAAGTTTCACCATGTTGCCTTTTTGTGCATACAGTACCAGCGAGGGCAGGGTGTTTAATTGGCCTTATGTATCAAAGAAAACTGGAGCAATTCTGAGGACATATACACATTTCTTAAATCATCATTGATTTAAATAGGACTTGTAACTTGAATGCTAGAAATGTCTCCTATACATTGCTTTGCAGTGCTCTGGAGACCACTGTATTATTAAAGGTTAAATAGACCCATTTAAATCCATGAACATTTTTCTCCCGCATGGTGTAGTTGGTTTACTCCAGAACTGCCCAGCATTCCTTTTTGGATAAGGCTCTTATGCCCATATATATAAAAGCAAACTGGAGTTATTCTGGGTTACATCAACTGCATTATAGGGGACAAATAAACCATTCCTGTTAAATTAAATTGGGCTTTTAACCTGATGAATGTAAAAGGAATTTTTATGTGTCCCCTGTGATGCAGTTGATTTACTCCAGAATAACTCCAGTTTGCTTTTATAAATCTGGGCCAAAATGTGTTGTCACTCTACTCTCTAAATTTTATGCACCATTTCTTAGAAGGGATGTATAGTCCTATTTTTCTATTATATGGTGGGTTTGAACATAAGAACACAAAATCTATATATATAATTTGCTAGGATGCGTGGTTCCCTGTGTGAGTAACACGCACAGACACAGAGAGCAATGCCTCCTAGGAAATTGCACATTGAGGGGAAGGCAGTGGAGGGAAAAGCGTCGTAGAGCAGCACACTCCGGGGATCATCACAATACTGCCGCTGTACCCCTCCCCCTCCGTCATGTGGAGGAACAGAAATTCTTCTGCATGACCTAGACCCCATCGAATGACTGGCTTTAACCTAGAAAAATAATAAGTCCTGATTATATGCAAGCTACGCTGAGATAAAATATCCGTCTGACATAAGGAAAATGTAAGATGAGCAGTCACAAAACACAATAAGCATGTTAAAGGGATAGTAACACTTTATTTTGACTTTATATATTCTGCAAGCCAATATTATGTAAAATTGCCTATACTTTGTCCTTTTTTATTTATTTTTTTTTTAAATCCTTTGAGTGCCAGAAGATTAGGCAATGCATTGTGTACCTCTTTGGCACTCAAATGGTTTATCTTCTTCAGATTTCTACACAACACTTATGTCTCGGATATTGACCTCCCTATATCTTTCTAGATCATCCATCATTAACTCTTCAGGCAATGCTGAGTTCAGGCCTCTGGCACTCAGAGGTTTAGAGTGCCCTTCAATGGAAGAAGGACTCACCTCTTTTATAAAAGGATATCTATACATTTTTCAGAGCAAGGGCAAGTGGGATATGGGCTTTTCCCTTCCTGTGCTCATTCATGTCAGGTGATTTGTGATCACCCAATATGTACTTATTGGAGACTACCCTTGTAGTAGTAGGGGCTTCCCCTCCTTCAGACAAAAGTATTTCTGTTTGAAAAGGAGCAATGGGGTGGAAATATAGGCTCTTATTAGGCCTGCAGTGCTACTCAAATATCTTTTTTTCCTGGTGGTCTAGTGTATTTCCCATTTGAATAAATGACAACATTATCACGCTTATGTGTCATTTATGACGATATCACTGGTAACTAAGGACGAACAGGGATTGTGAGTTACCAAAAAGGTAAGAATCAGTCCACGATAGTAATAGCTTTGCTGCAACAGCCCAGAAGACGTCATTGTTCACGGACTTAGAAATTTTAGGGTAGCTGCTGAGAACATGGATGGCAGGGTGGGTTTGATTTAAATCACTAGTCAGTAAGACTCGATTTAAATCATGATTTTTAAATGCCAAAACTCCCAAGGTTTGTAAGCTGCTGAAAAGGTTTCACTTTAATTTTTACTGCTTACTCCTCACACTTAGATCCTGGTACAACAAGGGGATTAAGGTCTTTTCCTGAACTTTGTTTATTTTTTACAATTTTTACGGTTAAAAAAGTGCATGTTATCTCAGTTTGATAACTTGCATTAAAAAAAAAATCAGATTTTAAATTAAAAAAAAACTGATTTTTTTTTTTTTTTTTTTTTTTTTAATTTATTTTTTTTAATCCACCCTGATGGATGGTCACATTCTTGGCAATGAAATGGTTAAATGGGACTTTTAATTCCTTAAATACTAGAGGCCTCCAACACACTGTTTTTGTAATGTGCTTAAGACCTCGTGTATTCAGCGGATTAAAATCCCTAATAACCACAATAAAACTTGCATGAGAAATGGCAAATATTCAAAGTAATTACATTTTACGCTGAGATTCTAAAACATCGCTATAGAATTAATGGCAAACCTTTCAATTCGTTGAACAAAACTATTATCTTGTCCAATAAAGAACCAAGAGAGATTAGTGTCCATTGATAAAGGAGAAAGGATACCTCCTAAAATGTACTATTTACAGAAAATTTAAAAAGCCCCTATGAATTTAATCCTTGACCTTTTGTTCAAGAAACAAAATATTCAGTCAGTCCTGGATTTCATGATCCTGTAGGTAGACATGACAGTTGCTTGCAGAATCACAGGCCCACAGATTTGACTCACTACACACAGTAAATTTGGCCTTTTAAGGACCAGAGGGGTATGCAGTACATTGTTTCACAATGAAAGGCTTCATACTGTGGTGTGTACTTCCCTCTGTCCAAACCTCTGAGCTGTAAAGGAACAGGGTTTCCAACTGCTTTTAGACAATTCCTGGCAAATCATTCAAGAGTTGTAATAACTTTGTGTATGACATTCTGGAGCAAAACTGCACCATAGGGGGCATATAAAATACAATATAACACACATTTTATTTAGCGACTCCAGGCTCCCAAACCAGGCGGACTATAGTATATAAAATCCTAGGCTGACCATACGTACTGTTTTAAACGGGACAGTACCATTTTTTTCATATTTCCAGACCATCCTGTCTTTTTAATATAAATGCCAATTTTGTCCCGTTTTTAATATAACAAGTACAGTTGTTGTGTTTTGTTTTGTTTTTACAAAAAATAAAACACGAAAGTGGCTTGTTTATTTCTCATATGGTAATTTAAATTGGGACTTCCTTTAGTCACACTAGTGGTTTTACTGTACACATTGATTAGCGTAGAGTCTTATGACTTGAGTGACTCATAACTGTCCAAGACTCTCGAGTCTATAGTAAAGTATCATAGTCTCTTAGACAGTGATATGAAGATGAGTCATAAGACTCTATGGTAATCAATGCGTACAGTAAACACAGTAAAACCACTAGTGTGTGTGACAAAGAGAGGAAGTTCCAAATTACTTCATGGGCAGGCTTTTTGGCCAGAGAGAGAGAACACTGCTAATTTACTAAATATTTGAAAACTATTTCTTACTGTACTCTGTACCTGCTACCAGCTCCTGAAAAAATGATACCACATTTGTATGGTTTGACATATGGTATGGGGTGGCAAAAGAACTAAACTACACCTACCACTTTTCTGCCTGTACTAAATGGACATAGCCATTAGATATATGAAGAAAATGTAAGCAAGACATAACAATTTGGAAAGTAGACGGTCGCCTTCATTAAATGATCTGTCAGTTGCCTTTTTATCCCTTATCTAGTGTGCCCAATTATTTCCAGAAAGTGGTGTTATAGGAAAAAAAACACTTGATATTTTAAAATTATATCAGGCTATTTCATTTTTAGGTGTTTGTATTCCTAGTATCAGAGAGGTGAGAAATGCATTACACGCCCCTGTTGTTAATGAGTTAATCAGTAACTCATCTGTGCATAAACCTTTAATAAAACAAATGCTATGAATAAAGGTTACAGTATGTTGAGTTTCATAGTTAAAATGCATTTTTTTTTCTTTTGCATGTTTTTTAAAATCTTTTCAAAGGTGAAAATCACCTTTCTAAATTAAGTATGGAACTGAGGGATGGTTCTACCATGTGCATTATGAATCAGCAAGGCCCCTGAGCACCAGTGCTTCCTTTGAGCATTCTTCATGTCCAGTAACCATTGGTTCGGAGCACTCTTTATCATTGAGAAGCATGTGCTCATTCTGTTAGTGGTTTGCATCTGGAACTGGGGAGTACACGCTTTAAGGAAAAGTTGTGCACAGTGAAATGCAGGAGCACTTTCGTTTCCTTAGAAACTAGTAACAATCTTGGTTATGATTTCATTCTCAGCTTTGTTTCAAAAGCCACCTAGCCCAGGAACACTATTAGACAGCTGTTCCATCAGAATCGGGCATTGTTCTGAAAACGTCAGATGAGGTATAACTTATAAACACATTTTTGAACACAGAACCCATACCAGTAATAAGTTAAAAAAAAATATAACTATATTTTCTATATGTATCTATGCCTTTTAATCAGGAATATCTTTTAATCCTGGCCAGTTTGGAGCCTTTAAGGACTGAACGTTGGCATCCTTAATTTAGTCTGTGTGCCATACAAGCCATAGTCACAGAGCCTAATTATTTGCTATGCTTTGAAACATTTTTGATTTGCCTGAATATTGGGCAATCTCAATATGAGGTGATTTTTCAGTAAACTTTAAATCTTAAAAATAGAAAAAAGGAAAGCGCCCCCTCTTCCCTCCTCTTCCTTTTCTCTCTCTCTCTGCCGCCTCCTTCTTCCTCCTTATTTTTTATTTTTTTAACTGTCTCTCAAAACACTCATAATGATTAAAAGTTTTTAACAGTCCGCCACAAATGCTGTTCAAAAACTTTTCACTCACCCCTTCATAGTTCAATGCCAGTGATGCCACCTTGCTTGCTGCGTAGACTAAACATAGTTTTGCAAATCTGGAAAAGCAGTGACAAAAGGTTATCCCATCCCATACAGATTACAATTTCATTTTATTAATGTACATTAATCATGTTAGCATAGTATGTTACATATCTTGTGTATCAAAGCCATCCATGTCTCCATGTTGCCATTACCAGGCTTTCAGTGAAGTAACAAACTTATACTTTAATCAGTATGGGAGCAGAGCATTCATTTCTCACTGAATTTGTTGATCTAAACATGTAGTTGAAGTACTGGTACCAGTTCCACAGGGCAGCCTGGTGGTAGATCCAGTCTGACGAGGCAACATGTTTTGCGTTTGTAACTTGCTTACTTCTTCTAAGTGTCCCATCATCAATGAGCAGAGATACATGGCTAATAAAGGGCATGAGTGTGACGTAATGCATCATATCTGGATGTAGCCAAGTCTTTGAGTACTGTAGGATGGATCGCTTAACTGGAGAAGGAAGCGGGTGGCAAATTTTAAGCATGTGCCCATTTGGCTCAGACCTTTTACCAATCTTAACTCTGAGGGCCAGAGGGGCACTCAGCACATTGCGTTGCATACCCCTCTCGCACTCAAAGGGTTAAAAGATCAATGTTTATTTTAATTTTATGCAACCTCATATTAGGCAAGGCTAGTTTTTCAGGTTTAAATGACTAAAACACAGTGTCTTATAGTTAAGCCATAGTTGTCCATTAGATGGCGGTGTTTGCTATTTTATAGTGCTTTTTTCCAGTAGAGCAGTGTTTTTTAACTTTTTTTGCTTTGGCTGGGTTATTTCAATTCTATTGAAATCCATGTGGAATACTATCAAACCCTTTATCACCCTTTTACTTTAGAACCTATTTAACAGCATGCCATAGAACAAAGGCAAAAATCATAGGGGCAATGTGGTTCAGTCATTACTGGTAAGAATGGGCCTATTGTTTTCATTGCACATAGAACTGCAGCTCCATCAGCCTCCTTATTATTCAGGCCCTGTGTTGAACCCGTTGTAGTACTTCAGGGAACATTGGAGTACCACGGAACATAGTATATGCATCGCTGTTCTACAGTTACATTGCAACTGTAGGTTTTCGTTTTGTTGCTTTGCCCTTTAACTTTGTGACATTGCTGCTTTTGTTGCTATTATAGATATACTAGTGTAAAAGCCAGTGTACACGGGCCAATGTCCGGGTATTGTTAATCCTTTGAGTGCCAGAGGGGTACACAACACATTGCAAATATATATGCACATTTCCATATATATATTATTTCCTTTTGGCTTATATTTTTTATCACTTATTACCAAGTCCAGTGTTCATGTTTAGCTTACTTTTACATTTTATGGCCCTTTATTATATTGGGGATTCAAATGTTGTTGTATGTTTTATGTAGTTTTGTTTTATTTTTATTTTAACATATCTTGTTATACACCCAAGCATAAAATGAAAATGGCTATGTGAATAGGTTTCGTCATTCTGTGTAAGTCATACACAGTGCCATTATGCCCTGTTGTTCCAGGGCACCTTGCAATTTTTTTGTTTTAATGTAGTTTTACATTTTCTTCATACACTTAAAATATGAAACATGTGAAACATTTTGAGTAGATTGAGCCACATAAAAGTATTGCCGCCATAGAAACAGAATTTGATGGCAGATAACCTTTCTGCCCATTTTTCTTACTGTAAAAACCTCAAACCTTATCTGGTCCTTGGTCTTGTCTTATGTTCAGGATAGCCATATGCCTATCCCATACATGCTTACATTCCCTCACTGAATTAACCTCTACCACTTCTGCTGTTAGGCTATTCCACTTATCTACCACCCTCTCAGTTAAAGTCTTTCTTACATTACATCTAAGCCTCTGTTCTTCTAGTTTTTAAACTATGACCTTCTACTCCTTTGAAAAGTACTTCCCTCCTGTACTTCAATCCCTTCATGTATTTGAATGTTTCTATCATATCTCCTCTCTGCCTTCTCTCCTTCAAGCTATCCTTTAGTCTATCCTGATATTTCTTATATTCCTGTAAAGCATTCCCAATTTTAGTAGCCCTTCTCTGAATTTTCTCTAGAATATCTATATCCTTCTGGAGATGGGGTCTTCAGTACTGTACACAATACTCTAGGGGATGTCTAACCAGAGATCTGTAGCATGGCATGACTACTTCCATCTTACTGCTACTAATGCCCCTAACTATACAACTCGGCACCCTGCTTGCATTCCCTGTCACTTTGTTACATTGCCTGCCTACCTTTAAGAAATAATTACTCCCAGATTACTTTCCTCTGACTCTGACCGCACAGTAACCTTATTACTATATTTTTTGCAATGCATTGTGTATCCCCCTGGAACTCAAAGGGTTAATCAGTTCTATGTGGGGAATGTTTTGTCATCTAAACTTCAGTTGGTTTGCCAAGAATTGTGCCACTTTGCTTATATACATGACGCTGAATGCTTTTAAAAATTTTCAAAGCTTCATAAATACCTTGATTTCTAAATTTGTAGTCTTCCTTTTGAAGCTAAATGGCAAACACTAAATCGAACCATAAAATGCCCCTGCTACTTGAAAACCTCAATACTCTAGTGCATTCCTCCACATGTCTCTGTCACCACCTGGGGTACAGACATTTTTGGGTTCAGTTTGCAAATGTCTTACTTCGACCGTTTTTGTTTCTTTGAGGGTATTGTACATGTTGCAATGCGTTGGATACCTCCTCTGGCACTCAGAGTTAAAAGTGAGTTGCTTTTTTAATGAAAGTTAATTGAACCCCTTGAACTCAAGGGACATCTCCAACAAATTGCAAATCAATGGGCTGAAGACATCTCTAGCATCCAATGGATTGTTAGATTTTCCTTTGGTTAAAAACAAAAAAGCAAACAAAAAAAAACATGACCACCACCTAATCACCCCATTTACTTTCATCTAGGAGACAAATCCTACTGGCTACAACTGATTTATTTCTGTCTGAATTAGTTCCCTACAATATTTCATTAGTTCCTGGTTTCTAGCCCAAAAAGTGGACATGATTCTTTGCTACAGGTCCATGAACTCCAACTGAAATCCTGAGAGAGACTTCAGTGGGAGACTTTAGAGTCCTATCCACTTCCATGGACATGATATTCAGTTTCATGGGCGTATGCTAGTTACTGGCTGAAGGGGCTAGAGTCCAAGGTCTTATTGCCATCTTGGGGTATTTTGGAATTCTAACAGCTCCCCTATCCCATACTAATTAAAGATTTAAAGGGATAGTAATACTTCGTTTTATCTTTATTTTATTTTGTAGGCATTAAAAAAAACATGGAGAACGATATAAGTCTTATGTCTCAAACCTTTATGGTTTGAGAGATATTCACAAGCAAAGTTTCCCCTCCCGCCCCTTTTACCTAGTGTAAGCCATCTCTTCTCAGATGTGGAATCTGGTTGTAAGACCAGACAGATAACAGAATGGGACAATCTTCTTCCTATGAAAACAATGAAAGCCCTGCCCCCCCTTGACAAGTTTTTCAGGTTTTTCCCCTTATCGTAATTGAAGATTGTTCCTCTCTGCAGTCTACCTAGGCAACTCCCTTCTGCTCTGGCTGAACAGTGTTACATCAGTAAAAGGGGCAGGAGGGGGATACTTTGTTATTGAATTACTCTTGAACTACAACTCTGACAGAATTGAAATAACACTCTCCAGAGTCCAAATACTATGAAGATTAACCCCTTAACGACCGGGGAATCCGGAACCGGAAGTGACTTGACGACCACGGAGCAATTTTTTTTTATTGCTCCTTTGGGTTCCGGACTCCCCGAACGGCGTGCAGCCGCGGGGGGAGCCCGGAACTCGATGACGGTCATAGTACGTCATCGGTCGTTAAGTCAAATCGACCCTTGACGTACTATGACCGTCAAGGGTCGTTAAGGGGTTAATTAGAGTTGCTTTTATTATGAAAGATTACTATCCCTTTAAGGATCAGAGGGGTGAGTAATGCTGTGCACACTCCTCTGGTCCTTAAAGGGTTAAGCTTAGCATGTACAGTGACCAGAGTTTGTGTCCTGTGGTCCTACTAGCAGCTGTCATGTCCACCTCTATGAACACGACATGCCTGAAGGAGAGCTGCGATCCTTTAAATCGTTATGTGCCGGGACTGTTACTGGAGCTTAAAGAAAAAGTCCTTGGTCCTTAACGGGTTAAGGTAAATTAGTTTATTATTAGGAGATGGTAGTGTTGCTTTAATACACTGGCGACACCTAGGAATGTTCCATGGGGTAAAAAAAAAAGTACAGTATGTTGTGTGTTGTAGTCTTCAAAACTGAAATTTCAAAGATTGATTTGACCCCTGATCTAAAACCTAAAGTGTATTTATTTATTTATTTTAATTTTTTTTTTTTTTAAATCTCTTTCAGGTCTTATTCCTCTTCTGGGAATAGATGTTTGGGAGCATGCCTACTACTTACAGTATAAAAATGTGAGACCAGACTACCTGAAAGCAATCTGGAATGTTATCAACTGGGAGAATGTGACCGAAAGATATCGGGCTTGCAAAAAATGAAGCTGTTGACAAGTCATCCACCTTAATCCAGATGCAATAAACCTTTTGGGTGCCTGATGGGTTGGATACCCCCTCTGGCATCCAAAGGGTTAAAAGCCATTTTCATTAGTAGCTTAGGTTTATTCAGGAATCCACTTCTCAATCAAAGGTTATTAATTGTCATAACATTACAATTGTTTCATTGAACATAATGCACTTAACAAAGTTATGTTGTACAGGCTATCTCTCAATATTAATAATTTGTTGCAGCCTGTAAAGAAATGTCCTTTAGTATTATTGAGTTGCTGCATACCAACTAATACCAAAATGGTGGTATAAATTAGCTAAATCCTGTTACAATGTTTTGCAGTATAATAAAATGACTGGCAAATGCTTGGCATACTATGTGCTGACTTTCTTTATATTTGTATTTATTTTTTTGTTACCCCTTGAGTGCCTGCCCAATCCTTTGGTCCTCAAGGGATAATTATGGCTTTAGTAAATGGTGTGTGTGTGTGTATGTACAAATGCAGGAGAGTGAAAGAGGGTTTGTTTTCAGAGTAGGTGGGATATAGGACAAAAATGCAGTAGTTCTATGGCAAAACTGCACCATTTGGTCAAGTGATTATCTGTTTAACTACAGTACAATTGCTTTTCGCCTGAATTACTCCACTTGTGCTTTTTTTGATGGCCTGCAATTTGTTTGAGGATCAATTTTTGAATGAGCAGTAAACTTTTATTACAAAAAAATTGTGTTATGATTTCCTGCTGAGTAAAACCAAGATAATCCCATTTTCACTGTTGTCCAATACAGGTTACTGGGAGGCGATCCGCCCCTTTAAGTAGGCAGGAACATTTCTCTAAATGTATGCAGGGGGTGGAGCCTCCCCTCCCTCCTAGGCTGCTCCTCAGTCAGCACAAGCCAAAATGATTTGTTCCTCGATGTGTTCACACCAGGTGGAGAACATCTCTCTTCAAACTTTAGTTTCTTTATTATTTTTTGCAAATATGGAATACCACCATTAGGCGGGTTACCATGGCTGTCAAATGCCCTCTTTAAAGTGGATAGCACAGCTTCCAGGGTACTTCTGGTGGACCTTTTGCCCTGATGAGGGAACAACTTGATTTCAAGTACTTCCCTGGGGATTATCCTCTGTGGTAATTCTTTACTCATTGGTAACCTGAAGACAGAAGTCCAGCAGAAAGGCGAGCCACCCTTTGAGTGCCGAAGATCCACTTGTCCCTCAGTGTCCCTTCATTGGGCTTGTACCTGGGAGTTCTCATTGTGCACTCCAGCACTCATTGGGTGTTTTTCTATATCTTGCAATGTGTATGCAATGTATATGTGTGTGTCTTGGGTTTTGGAGCAGTTTATGTGGGATTTAACCCTTTATCTGCTGGGTTTTTCCAGTTTTATGGGAATTTTAGGATATTGCCTTGGTGAGGTAATGTTTGCTTACACTTAAAGTGTTAGTAATGTCTAAAAAAAACTTTTTTGCATTTAGAAGAGCTCAAAAAGCTGATCTAAATGCAAAAAAACGTATCTCTCAAACTGCTATGGTTTAAGAGATACGGGCGTTTGAAGTTTGATTTCTCCTACTGACAGCAGTAAAGCTGTCAGCAGGAGATTCGTGTCGGTCGACACTGTGGCTCTTGAGAAGTGCCGGGATCTCGTTACTTACACGGAATCCCTTCAATGGAATGGTCTAAAACATGTGCCTAGTGTTCAGGCACATGTTTTAGACCATTCCATTGAAGGGATTCCGTGTAAGTAACGAGATCCCGGCACTTCTCAAGCGCCACAGTGTCGACCGACACGAATCTCCTGCTGACAGCTTTACAGCTGTCAGTAGGAGAAATCAAACTTCAAACGCCCGTATCTCTTAAACCATAGCAGTTTCAGAGATACGTTTTTTTGCATTTAGATCAGCTTTTTGAGCTCTTCTAAATGCAAAAAAGTTTTTTTAGACATTACTATCACTTTAAGGAATAATTTTATTAGAAATTATGTTCCGTGCCTTTAAGCGTGCTTTTCCCGCATAGACGCCATTGCTCAGTTACTCTCTATGGGCTTACACTGTGTGGGACGTATCTCTGGAACCGCTTCACATAGCGACTTCAGAGTGGGCTCATTTTGTTTGTCTTCCCTTGCTCGATCATCCGGTTTTGCGTTTGAGTGTGTTGGGGGACTCGGGGGGGCTTCGGGCACTGTTTTGGGGTACTTGGTGAGAAAAAGTACGCTTCCCATGAGTGCTCGGTTCGCGCCCTTTTTCTGATTGGCTCCCGTCGTGGCAGCCATTTTGTGAGTTCTTCTCATCGAGTATACTACGCAGGGACCGGACCTTCTCCCTCTCCTCTGCTGATTAATCCTTCGCTTGCCAGATAAGTTTAGTTTTAAACGTTTCTGGGGTAAATACTTAATCTTTCACACTTTAATTGGGGGATTTCTGTCTGTGGGGTATATCTGACACTGTGAGTATGTCTACTCCACTGGAGCCTGGGACTAGACCTAAGACTAAGGAGGCTGGGGTATCCGTATCCCCCATTGCGTTTTGCTCCTCCTGTCATTCAGGGCTACCTAGAGAATTTTCTGGTCATTTATGCCCAGCTTGTGCGGAAGGTCAGGGCAGCAACCCAGGGCCTTCCAGCCATGCTATTGAGCCAACATGGGTGAAAGAGTTCAAGGCTGCAACTAGGGATCTCAGATCCACTCTTCAGCTCTTTCCATCTCAGGTTCAGGGGGCTCTTCAAGTATGGCAGACCCCCTCCACTGTCAGGACCTCCCTGCCCAAGCCACAGGGAGCCCCTGACGTATCTGATTCTTCTGAGGAAGAATTGTTGCAGGATTCTGATGTTGAGGATGGTACAGTTATTGAGTCTACCAAATCGGCTGGAGACCCTTTTGAATGTGAATGTGCCAAACTTTATCCTTTTCCTGAGACTGAATTGGCTAAATGGGTTCATCCTCCTAAGGTGGATGCTCCAGTTTCTAGGTTGTCAAAATCTACTGCTTTGGCTGTATCTGATGCTTCTGCTTTACAGGATTGGACTGACAAAAAGTTAGAGACCTGCCTCTATTGGTACTGCCATACGTCCAACTTTCGCTGTGGCTTGGGTTAACCGGGCCATTGCGGTCTGGACTGAACAACTTACTGTGGCGGTTCGCCAAGATGTTCTAGTGTCAGAGCAGTTGCAACTACTTGCTAATATTTCTGAAGCTCAGAATTATGTTTCTGATGCTGCCTTTGATGCTGTTCGCATGATGGCGAGGGCTTCCACTTCTTCTGTGGTGGCTAGACGCGCTCTTTGGTTAAAAATTTGGTCTGCTAACACCGCTTCCAAGAAAGTTTTGCTTTCTTTGCCCTTTCAAGGGACTTCCCTGTTTGGATCTGAGCTAAAGGAATTGATCAGCAAGGCTACTGCGGGTAAAAGTACTCTACTACCCTCGGCCTTTAAGAAGAAATTCCCAGCTAAGCGCTATCGGTCCTTTCGTTCCTTCCAAACTGAGACACGCCCCACGTCCCAGGAAGCCCAAGGTTGCCCCCAAGGCCAAGGCTTCCAAGACTGCTTCGGCATGACTCGCTGAACCCGGGTCCGCATCCGGCTGTAGGTGGGCGGCTTCACCTCTTTCGCCGGGTTTGGGAGGATTCGGTGGCGGACCCTTGGGTTCTTCAGGTGGTGTCAGAGGGATACAAGATCCCTTTCTTTTCCCTTCCTCCTTTCGCTTCCATTTTACTCATCCTTCTCAGGACTCCACAAAAAGGCGTCTGTTCGACGCTATTCAGGATCTTTTGGACAAGGACGTCCTGGAACCAGTTTCTCAGGAGGATATAGGTTTAGGATTTTATTCCAACCTGTTCGTCGTGGCCAAAAAGGACGGCAGAGCTCGTCCTATTTTGGACCTCATGGATCTCAACTCCTTTGTTGTGAGTACCCACTATCGCCAGGAATCTCTGCGCACTGTGATCGCTGCTATGTCTCCGGGGGAATTCCTTGCATCCCTGGACCTTCAGGATGCATATCTGCACATCCCTATCCATCTAGAGGGCAGGAGGTATCTCAGGTTTGCCTGCGACAGGGGTCATTTTCAGTTTTCGGCTCTTCCCTTTGGGCTGACGACAGCTCCACAGGTTTTTCAACGAGTCCTGGGAGCATTGATAGCGGTCATCCATCGGGATGGCATCAGAGTGACTCCATACATGGACGACTTACTCTTGAAGGCGGCATCAGCAGATATCCTTCATCAGCAGGTTCAGGCTTGCATTCAGACTCTCACTCGCCACGGATGGATTGTGAATCTGGACAAGTCAGACTTGGTTCCATCTCAGCGGATAATCTTCCTGGGTCTTCTGTTCGACACTCAGCGGTGCATGGTGTTTCTGCCAGAAGAAGTGGCTCATCAGATTGCTCTCCGGGTATAGAAGATCCTGGCCCTCGAGCGGATTCCAGTGCCAAAATTGACTTCTCTGGTGGGCAAATTCATTTCCACGATAGAGGCGGTGCCGTTTGCCATGGCACACACCAGCGAACTTCAAAGGTTCGTGATCCAGACGTGCAGGAATCGTCCAGACCATCTGAAGCTCTCTGTCCCTCTACCTCCTCATGTCGAGTTGAGCTTGGAATGGTGGTTGGATCTTTCCCATCTCCTGAAAGGGAGATCCTTCCAGATCCCTTATGACAACGGTCACAACGGATGCCAGCCTCCTGGGATGGGGGGGCGGTGCTGGGTCGCTTCAGTGCCCAGGGGAAGTGGGGACTGGAGGAATCTCTTCTGTCCATCAACATTCTGGAACTCCGTGCGATCTTCCTTGCTCTACGCCATTGGGAATCTCAACTGGAGGGTTGTCCAGTCAGGGTCGAGTCCGACAATGCCACCGCAGTGGCCTACATCAACAGGCAGGGCGGAACAAGAAGTCTTGTTAGAGGTCAAGGCCATTTTGTCTTGGGCGGAAGTTCATGTTCCCGTCATTTCGGCGGTTCACATTCCAGGCGTAGACAACGTCATGGCAGACTTTCTCAGTCGTCACACAGTCGACAGCAGAAAGTGGGCTCTTCATCCGGAGGTGTTCCAACTCCTCACTCAGATGTGGGGGGTTCCTGTGGTGGATCTGATGGCAACCAGACACAACAGGAAGGTTTCAGTGTTCTGCTCTCGGTGGAGGGATCCACTGGCTCTGGCAGTGGACACCTTGGGAATTCTCCCTAGCATACATATTTCCTCCTCTTCCAATGTTGATCAGAGTCATCCAGAAGCTGAAGATGGAGCATTGTCCGGTTGTTCTGATCGCTCCGAATTGGCCTCGTCAGTCCTGGTATCCGGACCTGATGGCCATGTCTGTGGCGGAGCCTTTTCCGCTTCCCTCTCTTCCAGATCTTCTGCTACAAGGTTATCTGTGGAAGGAGGATGTTCATCGTCTTCATTTGATGGCTTGGAGGTTGAATCCTCTGCTGTGGTGTCTACGATGCTATGCGCTCGAAAGCCTGTGTCTTCTAAGATTTATCACAGAGTCTGGTCGACCTTTGTAGCATGGTGTGCTGATAGGGATCTATCGCATGATTTTCATCTTCCTACTGTCCTGGCCTTTTTACAGGACAGTGTTGATAAGGGACTCAGTCTGAGTTCTCTTAAGGTCCAGACTGCAGTGCTTTCTGTCTTTTTCCAGGAGCGCATTGCTGTTATTCCCAACGTCAAAGTTTTCTTTCAAGGTGTGGCTCATGTTCGTCCCGCTTTCAGGAGTCCGGCTCCTCAGTGGGATCTCAATCTAGTTTTGGGGGCTCTCCAACGACCCCCCTTTGAGTCCTTGGCTACTATTCCTTTGCGCCTTTTGTCCTGGAAGATGGCCTTCCTTTTGGCTATTGTATCAGTTTGCCAGGTGGCAGAATTACAAGCTTTGTCTTGTAAACCACCTTATCTGGTGTTCCATAAGGATAAGGCTGTGCTTCGCACTTCCAAGGAGTTTTTGCCTAAAGTTGTCTCCAAATTTCACATCAATCAAGAGATTGTGGTGCCCTCTTTCTGCCCTAACTCTTCCTCTGACAAGGAGAGGGATCTTCATTTGTTGGATGTTGTGCGTTGTCTCAAGTTTTATGTTCATCGCACTGAGTCTATCAGGAAGTCTGATGCTCTGTTTGTCATTCCTGAGGGACCTAGGGCGGGGAGACTGGCATCCAAGGTGACTATTGCATCATGGATTAAATGTACCATTCGTAAGGCTTACGAATTGCGGAATAAGCATGTGCCCTTTCGGGTCACTGCTCATTCTACTAGATCAATTGGGGCCTCTTGGGCCTATAAAAATCAAGCATCCGCTGATCAGCTGTGCCGGGCGGCTACTTGGTCCTCGGTGCACACTTTTTCGAAGCACTACCGTGTGGATGTGCTGGCTTTGGCTGATGCCAGCTTTGGGAGGAAGGTCCTGGAGGCAGTCTTGCCTGTCTAGGATCTTCTCCTTCTGAGGTTCTTAGTGCTTCCTTACTGTTGAGCCCTGTTGGCTCTGGTTCAGTGTGCTGTGTTTGTTTTTGGGTTTTTTTTCCCCTAGTTGGTGTCCGTTGACACTTCCGATAGTTGGGATCTCTGACCGGTTGGTTCATAGAGGTTCTGGTGACTCTGGGGGCCTTGCGCCTGGTCCTTGCCTTCTTCCGGCCTCTGGGAAACTCAATGTTTGGACATCCCAGTGTTACCAGTAACCTGTATTGGACGACAGTGAAAATAGGATTTTAGTCTTACCTGTTAAATCCTTTTCACTTAGTCCATACAGGTTACTGGTCTCCCACCCTGTCAAGGGACCATGCTTGGCTCTCCTGTGGCATTCTGTGGGAGTCCTTTGGGGCATGCTCACAGGGGTCGTCTTCTTCTTTTAACAGGTAAGACTAACATCCTATTTTCTCTGTCGTCCAATACAGGTTACTGGTAACTCTGGGTATGCGATCCGCCCCTTTAAGTAGGCAGGAACATTTCTCTAAATGTATGCAGGGGTGGAGCCTCCCTTCCCTCCTAGGCTGCAGCTAGCCAACCAGCTCCAGAATGATTTGTTCCTCGGTGCGACAACACCAGATGGTGTTGTTTTAGTTTATTTTTTATTTTCTACCACCATTAGGCGGATTACCATGACTGACACATGCCCTTCAATGTGGCTAGCTCAGTATCCAGGTGCTTTTTGGTGGACCTTAAGCCCTTAGAGGGAAAATCTTGATTGCAAGTGCTTCCCCAGGGATTACCCTCTGAGGTAATTTTTGCAGCATGGTAATCTGAAGACAGAAGATCTGCAGGAAAGGTGAGCTACCCTTTGAGTGCTGCAGGTCCTCTTGTCCCATAGTGCCCCTCTGCACAGGGGTTGTGTTTGGGAGTTCTCATTGTGCACTCCTGCACTCATTGGGTATATATGTGTATGTCTGTTGGGTATTTGGAGCAGGTTTATGTGGTAACTTAACCCTTTGTCTGCTGGTTTGAGATGTTTTTGGGGGGTTTCTGACACTTTCCCTAGATGCTTCATTGTGGTTTTACTTTAACTTTTATTAAAATTGTTTACTGTGCCATTAATGCGCACTTTACCACATAGACGCCATTGCTCCATTTACTTCTATGAGGCATAACTGTTTGGGATCTATCTCTGCAACCGCTTAACATAGCAACTTCAGAGTGGGCTCATTGTTCTTGTCTACCTTTGCTCTATTATCCTGTTTATAGTTCGTGTGTTGGGGGGCTTCGGGCACTGTTTGGGGTACTTTTTTGGGAAAAATTACATTTCCCAAGAGTGCTTGCTTCGCGCCTAATTTCTGATTGGCTCCTGTCGTGGCAGCCATTTTGTGAGCTTTTCTCAGCAAGTATCCTACGCAGGGCTTGGACTTTCCTTCTCTCCTCTGCAGATTAACCCTTCCCCTGCCAGATAAGTCTATATTTAGCGTTTATGGGGTGAATTATTAATCTTTCACACTATAATGGGTGATTTACTGTACAGTTGGTTATTTTGACACTGTGAGAATGTCTATACCGCTGGAGCTTGGGGCTAGACCTAAGACTAAGGAGGCTGGGGTCTCAGTATCCCCCATCGCGCATTGCTCTTCCTGTCACACAGGGCTACCTAGAGAGTTCTCTGGTCATTTATGCCCAGCATGTTCTGAAGTTCCTGGCTGCAACCCAGGGACTTCCAGCCATGCTATAGAGCCAGCTTGGGTGCAAGAGTTTAAGGTTGAGACTAGGGACCTTAGATCCACTTTACAACTCTTTCCATCCCAGATACAGGGGGCACTTCAGTTGTGGCAGACCCCCTCTACTATCAGGTCTTCCCTGCCTAAACCGCAGGGGACACCTGATGTGTCAGATTCTTCTGAGGAAGAATTGTTACTAGATTCAGATTTTGAGAATGGTACTGTATTGGAGTCTTCTAGGTCCCTTGGGGATCCCTTTGAAGCTGATCCTGAACCCTCTTCTGAGGGCCTGATCAGGGCTGTATTAACCACACTCAACATTCCATTGGTTCAGGAGGTTCCTTCAGATCCCTCTGATGTTTTTTAGGAGCCTGCTAAGGCCCTTGCGTATTTTCCTCCTAATCCCACTCTTGACCGTTTGGTTTCTGAGGCGTGGAAGTCTCCGGACAAGTATGTGTCTGTGTCCAGGAAATTTGCTAAGCTTTATCCCTTCTCTGAAGCTGAGATGGCTAAATGGGTTCATCCTCCTAAGGTGGACGCATCCATATCTAGACTATCTAAATCTACTGCATTACCTGTCTCTGATGCTTCTGCGCTGCAAGACTGGTCTGACAAGAAACTTGAGGTCTCCCTCAGGTCCATTTTTGCTTCCATTGGTACCGCTATGCGTCCAGCGTTTGCTGTTGCATGGGTTAACTGGGCTATTGCAGTCTGGACTGAACAACTCACTACGGCTGTTCGCCAGGATGTGCCTACTTCAGAGAAATTGCGTTTTCTTGCCAATATCTCTGAAGCGCAACACTATGTATCTGCTGCTGCTTTTGATGCCGTCAGCATGATGGCGAGGGCTTCTACTACTTCTGTGGTAGCCAGGCGTGAGCTTTGGCTCAAGATCTGGTCTGCTGACACTGCTTCCAAGAAAGTCTTACTTTCTCTGCCTTTTCAGGGTACCTCCTTGTTTGGGCCTGATCTTAAGGAACTAATTAGCGAGACCACAGGGGGTAAGAGTACTCTTCTACCCTTGGTCTTTAAGAAGAAGTTGCAGTTTAAACGTAACCGGTCCTTTCAGACTGAGACATGATCGACGAACCAGGCGGTTCCATCAGCTCTGAGTCCCTCCTCCAAGCCCAAACAGCAATGGAAGCCCAAGGCTGCCTCCAAGCCCAAGGCTTCCGAGACTGCTTCAGCATGACTCACCAAACCCGGGTCCGCATCCCGCTGTGGGTGATCGTCTGTGACTTTCGCGGGATTTGGGAGGATTCTGTGTCGGACCCATGGGTTTTACAAGTGGTATATAATAAATTTTGGGGGTTTTTTAGTTGATAAATACTGGTGCAATATAACTGCAGGTCTCTAAATTATGCAATATATGAAAAAGAGGTAACCAGAGAGAAAAGATAGAAACCTTATCTGGTGCAATCAATTGCAACCGTCATAGGATCATCAATTCAATCTGAAGGAGACCCGTTCAGTTAGAAACGGGGATACACAGTGAATAAAATTTTTACTTTATTAATTAAGAGATTAAAACCATATAAACAAAACAACACTTATAAGGCCACAATTTTAGTTTTATGTGCCTTATTAAAATCACAGTACAACACACTTGTGAAAGAACTATTTAACTTTTAACATCTAGCTTAAGGCAAATCTCAGTCTCTTTCAACTAATGTGGGTAATTGATTGCAGGTGCTCTGCTGATGATTTTCTTTGGAGATCTTTCCATGCTTCTACAGCTAGGTAGTGCAGCACCCTTTCAATCCTGATAGAAATATAGCTGCAGGTGCCCTACTATTTGCATCTATTAATTAATATCACCTAAGGAGATAATTTGTTTTTGACAATTATTAAACCGATTATCTATCGGTGTTATCTCAGTTACTCAATCAACACCGATAGATATTATGTATCTTTCCATTGGTGTTTCTCAGTAACTAAAGGTATCCTGCCTTTCCTTTCCGTTACAAATAGTGGATACAATTTCTACCTCTATCTAGGCGGTTCAAGTGATCCTAATTAAATCTCCTATTCACCCTTTCATTGCCTGTTGGTGTTATCCTACAGATGCCCTGCTATCTATGTACTTTTCAACGGCTACTTTAATTGTGCCATTTATTAAATTTTTGGTTCCTCCGTATTCAGTCTATTTTCTAGTCTGTTGATGTAACAGATATAGTTCAAAAATGCTTTCTCACTCCATTGTACTATCTAACTAATTTTTCACACACAGGTTATTTCTCCTTCTGTCCTAGAAGTAGATTACACTAGCCTTCTTCATCGTAATACATCCCGCATTCTGAACTTTGCGGTCATTTCTTAATTTACACGCCTGCTCAATACATGCTCAATGGAAATATCTACTTAATTTCTAATAATGGCTATTTTAATTATGCCATTGGTTAAACGCTGCACCTCCCAACGCGTTTCACCGTGCAAACGGCTTCGTCAGGGGCAATCCTTTGTTTGTCCAACTTGAGTCCCCCGCTATATATAACCATTTCAATCTAACAAAGGGTGATGACACTGATTGATTTCCATCCAATCCGCAAGCGATTAGCTTGATGACGTATCGGAAATGTGTTTGAAGTGGCAGATTTCGTATTTAATTTAACCCCTTTATAGCCTTCTTGTACAATGTTAAAGTGTTAGTAATGTCTAAAAAACCTTGTTCAGTTTCTGAATCTGTGTTATCTATTTCAGACTCACTCTCTGGTTACCTCTTTTTTTCATATGTTTTACAAGTGGTGACAGAGGGATACAAGATCCCAGCAACTGATCTTCCTAGGTCTTCTGTTTGATACTCAGAGGAGCATGGTGTTTCTACCGGACAAGGTAGCCCATCAAAGTGTCCACAGAGTTTCAGCGATTCTGTGTCTGTATCTGATCCCAGTTCAGAGGTTGTCCTCTTTGGTGTGGAAGTTCATTTCCACGATCGAGGAGGTTCCGTTCGCCATGGCACACACCAGGGAACTCCAGAGGTTTGTGATACAGGTGTTCAGGGATCGACCAGATCATCAGAAGATGTTGGTGTTACTTCCTCCTCATGTAGAGCTGAGCTTGGAGTGGTGGCTAGACCTTTCCAATCTGATGAAAAGGAGATCCTTTCTGATTCCATACTGGACCACGGTCACGACGGATGCCAGCCTCTTGGGCTGGGGAGCTGTTCTGGTTTGCTTCAGCACTCAGGGAAAATGGTCCACAGAGGAGTCCCTTCTCCCAATCAACATCTTGGAACTTCAGGTGATATTTCATGCTCTACGTCAACTGGGTATTTCAACTGGAGGACTGTCCAGTTCGAGTGGAGTCCGACAACGCCACGGTAGTGGCTTACATCAACAGACAAGGCGGAACAAGAAGTCTCGCCGCCTGGTTGGAGGTCAAGGCCATTCTATCCTGGGCAGAGGTTCATGTTACTGTCATTTCTGCAGTGCACATTTCAGGAGTAGACAACATCATAGCAGACTTCCTCAGTCGTCACACTGGACAGCGGAGAGTGGGGGTTACATCCCCAGGTTTCAACTCCTTGTTCAGAGATGGGGGATGCCCCTTGTGGATCTGATGGCAATGAGACACAACAGGAAGGTTCCGGTGTTCTGCTCTCAGTGGAGAGATTCTCTAGCTCTGGCTGTCGATGCGATGTCCATTCCTTGGACGTTCCTTCTGGCCTACATCTTTCCTCCCCTTCCAATGTTGATAATGGTGTTACAGAAGTTGAAAATGGACCGGTCTTCCTGATTGCTCCGAATTGGCCTTGTCAATCCTGGTTTCCGGAGCTCCTGGCTCTTTCTAGCTTGTTAGCGTTTATATCGAAGGATAGCCTTCATCTCCATTTTCACAGCGCCTAAGATTTACCCACAGGAGGCTTTGTTATTTTATGGTTCACCTATATTAATAAAGGATTAAAAAAATTGCTATGAGATGTTTTTATTGGATTATTTGTTTTGATATTAAAAGTTAAGTATTAGCGACTCATCATAGATTTGTTTAACTGTGTATACAAGATTTTGAACGGGTCACTTTGTGACAGAGAGAGAGTTAACTGGTCACATTTGAGTACCAGTACTCTAACTCTGTTCATTTTCTTTGTTGTATGATATTTAAATATTGAGAACTGCGAAATCTGATATATATTGTATGTTCCGTTTCCTATTTATATTATTTGCTTAGAATTCTAGAGGTTTAATCCTCTTTCTTGGAAAGGGACATTAGGAATTTAACCAGATTAATAATTGAACATGACCACCTTTCAGGTACACTGGATTTTAGTAAATGGTAATTAGAAGCCACAAATTTGATACACCGCCTCCTGCTGACACAGTAGAAGTTAACGATGATCTTAAAAACAGTTTCTCAGAGCTGACTAAACAAATGCGTTTACAAACAAGATTATGGTGGGATGTTACCACTTTATAAAGTTACATCACAAATAGGATAGTCCCAAGGGGTCTAAGGGTTAATTTGGTTCCAGCAGGGCATTTTACGGATGATGCCTTTCTACAAAAATGGGATAACATTATCACTAACTGTTCCATCGATCTTCTACAACTGATAGTAGAGTTTTTTTCTCTATCTACAAACTAAGACCAATACTGAAACAGAATTAAATTTAAAAGATCTATTGAGTAAAAAAGAAGATTCCAAATTTAGGCAGTTTGAGAAGACTTTACAGGATAATATTGAGAAACTAGCAAATGAACTAAAAAATAGAAAATACAGAAAGTTCATCAGGGATAAAAAAGATTTTGATGAAGGGAAAGTCTATAAATGACCTAGTAGGAACCAGTCAGTAAAGAGTGATAATTGGAGTGAATCAGAAACAGATGTCTCAGATCGCGATAATGCTAGCACTTCACAGACTAACAGAAATCCCAACAAAAAGAGTAGACGTAATAAGAACAGGCGTTTTTTAGACAAAGCCCAGAATCCAGATTGGAACATACAGTGGATCCCCCAGGATTAAGAGACAGGACGATACGGGGGTACAAGGGCATGAGAATCCAGGAGACAACTTCAAAATAATAAATTTGTCATCCCTGCAATGATCTGCTGAACAACTGTCTGTCCTTGGAAAAGGATTAACGCTTGTTCCTTCTAATGATTTACGTATTTTTGATTGGGTAAAGGACATTAACCTGTTTAGTCGTGAATTGTTATTACATAAACATTTGAGCAATCAACAGAAGTTGGGAATGAGATCAAAAGCAGACTATAATAATCTTGAAAATTTGTTGTCACTTCTTGATGAAAATGAATCCGAGGTAGAAGTAGCATCTGGTCCTTTTACTGACTTTAAGAAAAATTCGAGATTTACTCCCCCAATGAACATCTCACCGCACATACAAGTTTTTACAGATTTAGTGGTAAAAGATTTAGAATCTTTACCAAAGAAAGGACTACATAATAAAACAAATTTAAATTTACAAGAAAAGAAAACGTTAGAAACTTTAAGATCTAATGAAGATATTATTATCAAGAAATCTGATAAAGGAGGAAATGTAGTGGTGATGTCAAGGGGGGATTATGAGAAAGCGTGCTTTAGATTGTTAGGTGATAGAAATTGTTATAAATTATTAACTCCTTAAGGACCCATGACGGTCCTGGACATTTTTTTTACCTTTTTTTAATTTTAATAAAGTAAATGGTGGGTTTTCCATATAAGTAGGGTATCAAATGAAAGCCCTATTTGTGCTTAAAAAAACAGTATATAATTGATGAGGGTGGAATAAAAACCTAAGATGGAAAACACTGTTGAACAAAGACCTAGTCAAAAAGGTCAGAATTGCTCCGGTCCTTAAGGGAAAACGACCTAAGATTTTCCTGGTCCTTAAAGGGTTAAGGCTGCGACTAGGGACCTTTGGTCCACTTTACAGCTCTTTCCATCCCAGATACTGGGGGCACTTCAATTATGGCAGACCCCCCCCTCTACTATCAGATCCTCTGCAGGGCACACCTGATGTATCAGATTCTTCTGAGGAAGAATTGTTGCAACATTCGGATGTTGAGGTTGGTACTATTTTGGAATCTTCCAGGTCTCTTGGGGACCCATTTGAAGCTGATCCTGAAGCCTCTACTGTGGGCCTGATCAGGGCTGTATTAACCATACTCAACATTCCCTTGGTTCAGGAGGTCCCTTCTAATCCCTCTGATGTTTTCAGGAGCCTGCTAAGCCCCTTACTTATTTTCCTCCTAACCCCACTCTTGACTGTTTTGGTTCTGATGTGTGGTAAAACCCAGACAAGTCTGCTTCTGTGTCCAGGAAATTTGCTAAGCTTTATCCCTTTTCTGGGTGGGTGATCCCATTTCTAGACTATCTAAATCCACTGCTTTACCTGTCTCTGATGATTCTGTGCTGCAAGACTGGCCTGACAAGAAACTTGAGGTTTTCCTCAAGTCCAGTTTTGCTTCTACTGGTGCCGCTAGGCACCCAGCATTTGCTGTTGCGTGGGTTAACTGGGCTATTGCAGTCTGAACTGATCAACTCACTACGGCTGTCCGTCAAGATGCGCCTACTTCAGAGAAATTGCGTCTTCTTGCCAATATCTCTGAAGTGCAACACTATATCTCTGCTGCTACCTTTGATGTTGTCCGCATGATGGCAAGGGCTTCTCCTACTTCTGTGGTGGCCAGGAGTGAGTTGATCAGTTCAGACTGGCCTGCTGAAACTGCTTCCAAGAAAGTCTTACTTTCTCTGCCTTTTTAGGGTACTTCCTTGTTTGGGCCTAATCTTAAGGAACTAATTAGCAAGGTCACTAGGGGTAAGAGTACACTTCTACCCTTGGTCTTTAAGATGAAGTTACCGTTTAAACGTAAACGATCCTTTTGTTCCTTTCAGACTGTGACGCTTTCGACGAACCAGGCGGTTCCATCAGCTCTGCATCCCTCCTCCAAGCCCAAGCAGCTATGAAAGCCCAAGGCTGCTTCCAAGCCCAAGGCCCCCAGGACTGCTTCGGCATGACTCACTGAGGGAGGATTCTGTATCGGACCCATGGGTTTTTACAGGTGGTGACAGAGGGATACAAGATCCCTTTCTTTTCTCTTCTTCCTTTTCACTTTCATCTTTCTTGTTCTCCTCTGGACGTCGAGAAATGCTGTCTGTTCGAAGGCACTGTTCAGGCTCTTCTGGATTAATATGTCATGGAGCTGGTGCCTCCTTCGGACAGGGGTTCAGGATTTTACTCGAGCCTCTTTGTGGTGACCAAAAAAAAAAAAAAAAAGAACGGCTGATGCCACCCTATTTTGGATCTGACAGATCTAAACTCCTTTGTGATTAGGACTATTGTCAGGAGTCTCTGCACACAATGATCACTGCAATGTCTCCAGGGGGAGTTCTTGGCTTATCTGGATCTTGAAGATGCGTATTTGTGCATCCCACTTCATCAGGAGAGCAGGTGGTACTTGCGGTTTTCCTGCGACGGGGTCGTTTTCAGTTCTCAGCTCTTCCATTGGTCTTACGATGACCCCTCAGGTTTTCCAATGAGTTCTGGGGACCTTGAGATCCGTTCTCTATTGGGACGGCATCAGAGTGACTCCCTATATGGACGACTTGCTTTTGAAAGCCTCCTCTGTGGACCTTCTTCATTAGCAGGTTCAGACCTGCATTCAAGTCCTCGCCCATCACGGTTGGATTGTCAACTTGGACAAGTTGGATCTTGTCCCATCCCAGGAACTGATCTTCCTGGGTCTTCTCTTTGATACTCAGAGGAGCATGATGTTTCTACCGGATGAGGTAGCCCATCAAATTGCCCACAGGGTATCAGAGATTCTGTCGGGATCACATTCCAGTTCAGATATTGTCTTCTCTGGTGGGGAAGTTCATTTCAATGATAGAAGCGGTTCCATTCACCAAGGCACACACCAGGGAACTCCAGAGGTTTGTGATACAGATGTGCAGGGATCGATCAGATCATCGGAAGCTGTCGGTGTTACTTCCTCCTCATGTAAGCTGAGCTTGGAGTGGTGGCTGGACCTTTCCTGTCTACCGAAAGGGAGATCCTTCCTGATTCCCTAATGGACCACAGTCATGCCATATGCCAGTCTCTCTGGCTGGGGAGCTGTTCTGGGTCGATTCAGCACTCAGGGGAAATGGTTCATGGAGGAGTCCCTTCTCCCAATCAACATCTTGGAACCTGGGCGATATTTCAGGCCCTGCGTCATTGGGTATCTCAACTGGAAGATTGTCCAGTCCAAGCGTAGTCTGACAACGCCACGACAGTGGCTTACATCAACAGACAAGGCGGATCAAGAAGTCTCGCCGCTTGGTTTGAGGTCAAGGCTATTCTGTCCTGAGCGGAGGTTCAGGTTCCTGTCATTTCCACAGTGCACATTCCAGGCGTAGACAACATCATGGCAGACTTCCTCAGTCGTCACACTGTCGACAGGGGAGAGTGGGAGTTTCAACTCCTAGTTCAGAGATGGGGAATGCCCCAAGTGCATCTGATGGCAACAAAACACAACGGGAAGGTTCCGGCGTTTTGCTATCGGTGGAGAGACTTTCTAGCTGTGGCTGCCGATGCAATGTCCATTCCTTGGACATTCTCTCTGGCCTACATCTTCCTCCTCTCCCAATGTTAATAAGGGTGTTACAGAAATTGAAATTGCTCCGGATTGACCTCGTCAATCCTGGTATCCGGAGCTTCTGGCCCTATCTGTGGCTGAGCCATTTCAGCTCCCTTCTCGTCCAGATCTTCTTCTACAAGGTTATCTGTGGAAGGAAGACGTTCATCGCCGCAATTTGACGGCCTGGAGGTTGAATCCTCGATTTTAAGGAAGAAAGGGTTTTCTTCTGCTGTGGTGTCTACTATGCATAGTGCCCGTAAGCCTGTTCCTTCCAAGATCTATCACCGTGTCTGGCTGACATTTGTGTCTTGGTGTGTTGACATGAATTCTGTCTCAGGGACTCAGTCTGAGTTCTCATAAGGTTCAGACTTGGCACTTTCTGTCTTTTTCCAGAAATGCATTGCTATTCTTCCTGATATCAGGGTTTTCTTACAGGGCGTTGCTCACGTGTGTCCTGCCTTTCGGAGCCCAGATCCTTAGTGGGACCTTGATTTGGTCTTGGGAGTTCTCCAACGTCCTCCCTTTGAGTCTTTGGCTACTATTCCTCTACGTCTCTTGACGTGGAAATGGCTTTTCTTCTGGCGATTGAATCTGTTCGCCGGGTTGCAGAGTTGCAAGCTCTATCCTGTAAACCACCTTATCTGGTATTTCATAAGGATGAGGCAGTGCTTCACACCTCTACGGAGTTCTTGCCTAAGGTGGTCTTCGAGTTTCACATCAATCAGGAGATGTGGTGCTCTATTTCTGCCCTAATCCCTCCTCTGACAAGGAGAGAGATCTCCACTTGTTGGTTGTGGTGCTTTGTCTCAAGTTTTATGTCCATCGCACTGAATCTGTCAGGAACTATGACGCTCTGTTCGTCATTCCAGAGGGTCCTAGGGCAGGAAGACCTGCATCCAAGGTGACTATTGCATCCTGGATCGAGTCCACTGATTAGATTCTACGAGTTGATGAATGAGCATGTTCCCTTTTGGGTCACAGCTCATTCCACCAGGTCCTTTGAGACCTCTCTGACCTATAAGAATCAGGCTTCTGTCGATCAGTTGTGCAGGGCGGCCACTTGGTCCTCTGTGCACACCTTTTCAACGCACCACGGTATTGATGTGCTGGCTTCAGCTGATGCCAGCTTTGGGGTGGAAGGTCCTGGAGGCAGTATTGCCTGCTAGGATCTTCTCCTTATGTTGTTGGTGCTTCCTTTACTGTTGAGCCCTGTTGGCTCTAGTTGCGTGTGCTGTGTCACAGTTCCTGGGGTGTTTTTACCCCTGTTTTGGTGTCCGTTGACACTTCAGTTTTGTTGGGCTCTCTGACCGGTTGGTTCATAGAGATAATGGTGACTTTGGGGGCTTTGCGCCTGGCCCTTGCCTTCTTCCCGCCTCTGGGAAACTCAATGGTTGGACATCCAAGAGTTACCAGTAACCTGTATTGGATGACAGAGAAAAGAGGATTTTAGTCTTTCCTGTTAAATCTTTTTCTCTTAGTCCATACAGGTTACTGGTCTCCCACCCTGTCAAGGGACCATGCTTGGCTCTCCTGTGGCAGTATGTGGGAGTCCTTCTGGGCATGGCACAGGAGTCTTCTTCCCTTCTACTATCTAGTCAATAGTTACTGTCTCAAACAATTCTGAGGATAGCTGGCTGGGCTGCAGCCTGGGAGGGAAGGGAGGATCCACCCCCTGCATACATTTAAAGAATGTTCATGCCTACTTAAAGGGGCGGATGCCTCCCAGAGTTACAAGTAACCTGTATGGACTAAGAGAAAAGGATTTAACAGGTAAGACTAAAATAGTCTTTTCCGGCTCCTTTCAAACTTTGGAGCTTATAGCGATATAAATACATATTATATATTCACTAGCAGGGGGACAGTGACATCACATTTATTATAATAAATAATAAACCCCCAGAATAACTACATGGTGCATGTCCCATAAAAATAACATATACGGGTGTATTCAGCCTGGGGTATCTAGGATCATGGGAGAACAAAACACCATAAGGTTTATTAACCCTTTAAGTGCCAGAGGGTTATCCATCACATTACTTTGCAATGTGTTGGATACCTCTTTAGAACTCAAATGGTTAAATAAGGAAACAGTATTTCCATGAGAAATCTGTGTCTACAATATTACCATAGTAAATATCACTTCAATGTATCAAAGGTTTACACTTTAACATATAAATGATTTTAACGATCAGGACCATAGAAATCACTGTGAAAATATGTAACAAATTGATGAAATGAGTCCAGTGTTTCACATTTCATGGTCTTTATTTCTGTGATATTACATCAGTTTTCTGTGTGGGGGCCGGTGTTCACCCTGCAGTTTAAGGAGTCTCTGTAGAGGTTGGCGTTGGACCTCCAGCTTCCAAACTCTCTGTAGAGGCTGATGTTGGGCCTCCAGCTTCCAAACTCTCTGTAGGAGCTGGTGTGGAGTCTGCAGGTTCCAGAGTCTCTGGAGGAGCTGCTGTTGAGTCTGCAGGTTCCAGAATTTCAGTAGGGTCCAGAGCTGGGCCTGCAGATTCCAGTGGCTCTGTAGAGGATGGTGCTGGCTGCCCATCCTCTAGAGACTTATCAGGGATTATGATGTTGGCCTGACATCTGCTGTATTCTGAGTAGCGCTTCGATTTATTCTTGCGTCTTCCAGCGGCTTTGTAGTGTCTCTTTTTTGAAGACACTTTGCTAGGGCTGGTGTTGGACCCTTCAAGTATAATGAATATGTACGGGCTACTGTTGGAGGTGCAGCTTTCGGGGGCTGTATGAGGGCTGCTGTTGGTGTCGCAGCTTTCAGCGGCTGTATGAGGACTGCTGTTGGAGTTGCTGCTTTCAGCAGCTGTATGAGGGCTGCAGTTGGAGTTGCAACTAGAAGTAATTTTGCCAGGGCTGCTCTTGGGCTTGCAGCTTCTCAAGGCTCTGCAGCAGTCTGCACGGGATCGTGCCTTTTTTTGGCGTTCCTCGTGCCTTCCAGGTCTGGCAATCACTGCGACAAAAAGCAGGGTAAAGAACAGAATAGGGAAGAAATGCATCTCTCTGTCATGTTTAGGATCAGGATGATCCATCCCAATCATCTGGGGGTTGATCTTATCCCTCTTCATCAGACTTTTGGTCTCTCCAGTCACTTGTTTTTGCAGTAGAAAAAAAATCAAGAGCATAAACCAAAAAATTCCTGAGCTCAGTGGTGAAGCCATGGCTTTCCAGCAGGAATTCTCAGAACTGATTGAAATGATCTGAGAGCTGTCTACTAACTGATTTTCAGGATTTGCATCACAGTGGCCTCACAGTGAAGGTAAAGTTCCATCTGAACAAATGGGTGCTGATGGCAGAGTTCTGTACACTAGAACAGGAGCAGGCAATATCTGGCTCTCCAGCTAATGGAGACTACAACTGTCATCATTCCCAAACAGCCAGTCTCTGACAGAGAATGATGGGACTTGTATCCAAAACAGTTGGAGAGGAACGTGTTGCCTACTCCTGCACTGTATGGTAAAGTGAGGCTTACTGGTGGAGCTGCAGTGCTAGTTTGGTGGAGACCAAGGTTGCTGCAGGTCATTAACTAACTGTCCCTGTATTGTAATCTGTAATGTCACTTAAATCACACAGAGATATTAGTCTTTAGTTCATAAAGAAAGAGACCGGGTAATAAAAAGTTTTAAAATCATGGATTTTGGGCCTTAGAATTAACCCACTGCACACCCCCTTTGGCAATCAAAGGGTTAATAGGGTTTCTTTTTCAGTGTCATTTAAAGTGGAATTACACTATATAATAGTGTAAGTGATTTTGAAAGAGCTTTCAAAGTTATTTATATTTGTCATTTTTTTAAAAATAATAGTTTAAGAGATATTTAGCTTTATTTATATGTCGGTTTATAGTAATTCGGCAGTACTTGTCAGCACAGCCTGTTGTGTCATATACTAACATTCCACTCTCCAGTCCAACTGCTATTTCCTACCAGGAAGTGCTGGTTAGTCTGTATAAACAGGTAAATAATGTTAAACAAACTACAGATTTAAATAACGAATGGCTCACTTAATAGATGATTTTGAAAGACCTATCATATACACCCAAGTCATTATAAAGTGTTAGTTCCACTTTAATGTGAAATGTCAGTAGCACTTACACATCTAGACCCCATATTTCATATAAATTATATAGTTTATTTGTCCAAAAGTTTAATGTCTCTTTTGAATTAGCGTAGCTGCACAATTCAGTTGAAGTGCAGAAGCTGATTTTATAGTAAATATGATTAAAAATGAAGAGATGGAAGTGAAAGTTAAAATGCCAAATCTGCAAAAATGTCTGTTATTAACCCTTTGAGTATCAGAAGGTGTGAAGCGCAGAGGAAGGGCAATGTCTATTCCTATTCCTCTGCTACTCAAAGGGTTAGTTAATAAAAGTGTGTTCAATAAATAAATAAAACCAATGCCATATCCCTACTACAATGACATTTACTGTAAGATTCCTGATAGAACTCTTAGGTCCCTATTGACAAGATAAAGAAGTGCAACTCTCACACAAACCAACTGCACAACAGGGAATAATTACACTTCTCCTAATTCCAATTTATCTAAATGTCCACACATTTATCTAAATTTATCTAAATGCATTTATCTAAATGCAACACATTGCTTCACAATGCACTGGAGTTAGGGTTGCCACCCAGTCGGTATTTTACCGGCAGGCCGGTAAAAAATTGGCTTCTGTCCAATGTTAAGTCTATGGAGGGAATGCCATGGCCGGTATTTTTTGGAAGAAAAGCTGGCAACCCTAACTGGAGTAGTGATTTTAGTTGAGCCCTGTTGTGCATCTGGTTTGCTCCAGAATTGCTCTTCTTTTGTCTGCGTCTATGGCCCTAACCCTTTGTGAGCCAGAGGCGTATGCAGTGCTTCTATAGGAGATAAAGAACATTTTGTAATATTCACAGACATCTGTGTAAATGTTTCTATCTCTTTATAGAACTTAATAGGAGTAAAATTTCCTGTGCTTTTCCATAATGCTAAGGGAAGAAATATTTGTTAGAACTATTAACTGAAAGATTAACTCTTTAACTTGTAACATTTCTATAATGAAATTCACTCAATTCTTCTACCAGAATTATCTCCTGGAATGCAAGTGACATCACAGGAACAGAGGTGTCCTAGTGCACCCTCTAGTGAACAAATGGTGCATGTGATGACATATATGTTGAAAGCCCTAGCTGACACGTGCATTATACAATTTTAGTTGTTCTGTACAAGGCTGAACAGGGCTGAATTAAGACTCCATTGGGCCCTAGGCAGGATTCCAAATTGCCAACCCCCACTGAACCCCTTATGCAAAACTTTCTTGGTATGCCCATTGTGCTTGTGGTTTGAGGTACTTGTACTAATGGAAACCACAGAGCTTATAATTGAAATAGTGCTACACAAGTGATTCCACAGAGCTGACATTTGAAATGGGGCTACAGAGTTATACCACAGAGCTGACAATTGCAATAAGGCTACTTAAGTGATACCACAGAGCTCAAAGTTGTAACATGGCTAGAGAAGTGAGTCCAAAGAGCTTAAAATTGAAATGGGGGCCACACCATTATACTACGAAGCTTACAATTGAACTACACAAGTGATAGCACAGAGCTTACAATTGAAATGGTGGTACGTTATTGATGATACAGAACTTCCAAGTGAAATGGGGCAACACTAGTGATATCAACCACAGAGCTCATAACTGAATGTTGCTACATATACCATCTGCCCACCAGACTGGTTTCACTGGTATTCACAGATCCACATACACTGTCTTACCCCAAACCTGGTTCCGCTTGTATATACAGTATATACATAGATACATACATTGTCTGCTTGTCCCCATACGGGTTTCACTGATTGTCCCCATCCTCATTCTACTGGTAGTCACAAGCCCCTACATACACTGTCTTCTCCCAGCCTACTGACACACATGCATTCTCTACCTGCCCCCAGACACACACACACAGATTCACTAACTAAAATGTGTATTTTTTATGAATTTTGAATAATTACATAATGGTATACATGAGAATATAAATACTCTTTGTACTCTGTATTGGGGACTGAGAGAGGTTGGGGAACTGAGAATGGATAGTGGGATAATAGAGAGGGGGTAGAAACAGAGAACGCGGTAAAGAGAAACTATGGGAGGCAGAGAGAAGGGACAGCTGAGAGAAAATGTGGAGCAGAAGGATTTACCATTTGGAGGCCACATAGCTTTTGAGGCTGTGATGGGGTCAATTGGCTTGCAGGAGAAAGAGAGTCAGTGGGAGGAAGAGCAGAGCAATGGAGGGAGGGAACACAGACCAGTGGGAACAATATATAGAGCAGGCCTGCAAGGGACTCTGAACTAATGTGTATGCCAGGTCAGCAGAGAACAAGTTATAGTCAGGAGGGAGAGTGAATGCTAGAGCTTGAGATGCCAATGTGGAAGGGTCATGGAAATTCTTGGTAATGCCATGCCCACCAGCCATACCCCAGCAAAACCACCTAAAACAAAAGTGTCCCTGCTTTGCATGTTGCCTCTGTCTGTCACTATGCCGGTACATGTGATCGCTGTTATGGTGATCACATGAACCGGCACAAGCAAGAAGGGCTGAGACTGAATGCCCCGGTCTCGGAGCACTCAGTCTTAGCCTGGAATTAATGATAGCAGCGTGCATGCTGTTATCATTTAAGCCATGACGGTCCTGGACCGTCATGGGTCTTTAAGGGGATAGCAACCCATGACGGTCCAGGACCGTCATGAGTCCTTAAGGGGTTGATCATTTATAACAATTTCTATCACCTAACAATCTAAAGCACTCTTTCTCATAATCCCCCCTTGACATCACCACTATATTTCCTCCTTTATCAGATTTCTTGATAATAATATCTTCATTATATCTTTAATTTTGTAACTCTTTCTGTTCTTGTAAATTTAAATTCTTTTTATTATGTAGTCCTTTCTTTGGTAAGGATTCTAAATCTTTTACCACTAAATCTGTAAAAACTTGTATGTGCGGTGAGATGTTCATTGGGGAGTAAATCTCGAATATTTCTTAAAGTCAGTAAAAGGACCAGATGCTACTTCTACCTCTGATTCATTTTCATCAAGAAGTGACAACAAATTTTCAAGATTATTATGGTCTGCTTTTGATCTCATTCCCAACTTCTGTTGATTGCTAAAATATTTATGTAATAACAATTCACAACTAAACAGGTTAATGTCCTTTACCCAATCAAAAATACGTAAATCATTAGAAGGAACAAACGTTAATCCTTTTCCACGGACAGACAGTTGTTCCGCAGATAATTCCAGGGATGACAAATGTATTATTTTGAAGTGGTCTCCTGGATTCTCGTGCCCTTGTTCCCCCATATCGTCCTGTCTCTTAATCCTGGGGGGATCCACTGTATGTTCCAATCTGGATTCTGGGCTTTGTCTAAAAAACGCCTGTTCTTATTAAGTCTACTCTTTTTGTTGGGATTTCTGTTAGTCTGTGAAGTGCTAGCATTATCGCTATCTGAGACATCGGTTTCTGATTCACTCCAATTATCACTCTTACTGACTGGTTCCTACTAGGTCATTTATAGACTTTCCCTTCATCAAAATCTTATTTATCCCTGATGAACTTTCTACATTTTCTATTTTTTAGTTCATTCGCTAGTTTCTCAATATTATCCTGTAAAGTCTTCTCAAACTGCCTATATTTTGAATCTTCTTTTTTACTCAATAGATCTTTTACATTTAATTCTATTTCAGTATTGGCCTTAGTTAGTAGGGTTTTTTCTCTATTTACAATCAGTTGTAGAGGATCAATGGAACAGTTAGTGATAATGTTATCCCATTTTTGTAGAAAGGCATCATCCGTCAAATGCCCTGCTGGAACCAAATTAACCCTTCGACCCCTTGGGACTATCCTATTTGTGATATAACGTTCTAAAGTGGTAGCATCCCACCATAATCTCGTTTGTAAACGCATCTATTTAGTCAGCTCTGAGAAACTGTTTTTAAGATCATCGTTAACTTCTACTGTGTCAGCAGGAGGCGGTGTATTAAATAAATTTGTGGCTTCTAATTGCCAGTGTACCCGAAAGAAAGCTGGTCTTGTTCGATTATTAATCTGGTTAAATTCCTAATGTCCCTTTCCAAGAAAGAGGATTAAACCTATAGAATTCTAAGCAAATAATATAAATAGGAAAAGGAACATACAATATATATCAGATTTCACAGGTCTCAATATTTAAATATCATACAACAAAGAAAATGAACAGAGTTAGATTACTGGTACTCAAATGTGACCAGTTAACTCTCTCTGTCACAAAGTGACCTGTTCAAAATCTTGTTTACACAGTTAAACAAATCTATGATGAGTCGCTAATACTTACCTTTTAATATCAAAACAAATAATCCAATAAAAACATCTCATAGCAATTTTTTAACCCTTTATTAATCTAGGTGAGGGCCTCTAACGGATTAAAGATTGACATTTTGGTCCGCTTTGTCTTTGAACGATTTGCAGTTCCTCGTTATTTAGCTGAGTTCACGGAACAGGTTTTTTAAATAAGCTTACACTGAGATCGAGTATCTGAGGGTTTATAATAAAGTTGACATTTTGTTACATTGTTATGTAGGCGAATGAACTGTTTTTGATTCACTTTTCGATGTATATATCCAGTTAAGACCCAGTCTATGGAGCGATCATGAGTGATGTAATTGTTGTGTCATTTGAAACCCGGCCCACAATGGGCGGAATTATAAATTTGAAACTATAAATATGTCAAATGATGAGGTCGCCGGTTCTTAAGCCCCTGATGAAGCCGCTAGTAATAGTGGTGAAACACATTGGGATATGCCTACCAGTGGGCATGTTGGCAGCTGTGTTTGAAACTAAGAATTAATAATGATTGTGAGAGGTTCGGCAATATGGTGGCAATGATAAATTTAGGGCTAGTATGTGGAATGCTGTAGTAGATGGCCATGAGGTTAAGATTGAGGGAGCCACCATTTTACTGTTCTTATTAAGAAGAGCTGATTATTTTGCATCAGTTGATTTAATGTATGGTATTAGGTGAGATGCCCAGGGAAGTAATAGAGCCATATCGCTTCCGTGCATGAGCCCGTAATACTGAGGTAGATACTGTGATTAAAAGAACGACTGGCAACATTGTTTGCATCATACAAGCCTATTGATGTTGATTGATTTAATGCAGACAAACATCAATTACTTTGTGAAAAATATAGATGAAGAGCAGTTTGACCGTTCATCTTATTTATACTATGGTTGATATAGCAAAGGACTGCGAATACATAAAATATAGAAAATAGTTGGGAGCAGTGCCAGATACGGTGATCTACATATTAGCTTGTTACCATTTATATCGAATGATAGGCTTCATCTCCATTTTCACAGCGCCTAAGATTTACCCACAGGAGGCTTTGTTATTTTATGGTTCACCTATATTAATAAAGGGTTAAAAATTGCTATGAGATGTTTTTATTGGATTATTTGTTTTGATATTAAAAGTTAAGTATTAGCGACTCATCATAGATTTGTTTAACTGTGTATACAAGATTTTGAACGGGTCACTTTGTGACAGAGAGAGAGTTAACTGGTCACATTTGAGTACCAGTACTCTAACTCTGTTCATTTTCTTTGTTGTATGATATTTAAATATTGAGACCTGTGAAATCTGATATATATTGTATGTTCCGTTTCCTATTTATATTATTTGCTTATCCTTCCTGATGTCAAGGTTTTCTTCCAGGGCATTGCTCATGTGTGTCTTGCCTTCCAGAGTCCTGCTCCTCAGTGGGATCTTAATTTGGTCTTGGGAGTTCTGCAGCGTCCTCCCTTCGAGTCCTTGGCTACTATTCCTCTGCGTCTCTTGACGTGGAAAATGGCTTTTCTCCTGGCGATTGTGTCCATTCGCCGTGTTGCAGAGTTGCATGCTCTTTCCTGTAAACCACCATATCTGGTGTTTCATAAGGATAAGGCGCTGCTTCGCACCTCTAAGGAGTTTACCTTCTTATATTAAAGATTCGCTGGAAGCCATTAAGAGGATAGAAGGCGTTCATTTAGAAGATGATCATTATCTAATACCATTAGATATAGAATCTTTGTATACAAGTATCTTACATCCGATAGGTCTGAAAGCAGTGGAGAGTTTTTTTGAGTACTAGGGGAACATAACCAATTTGTATTGAAGTTACTCTCCTTTATCTTGACCCGTAATTATTTTGTCTTTAACCAGAAATTCTACCATCATCAGAGAGGTTCAGCGATGGGGAGTACGTGTGTCCCAAGCTATGCCAATCTCTATTTAGGATGGTGGGAGAGCAAGACGGTCTTCACAGAGGAAATGAAGGAATTTACTAAAATTATTAATCTGTGGATTCACTATATTGATGATGTGTTATTAATATGGACTGGCACTTTAGAACATTTTGAATTATTTGTGAATAATTGTGCATACCTTTTCGAAGCACTACTGTGTGGATGTGCTGGCTTCGGCTGATGCTAGCTTTGGGAGGAAGGTCCTGGAGGCAGTCTTGCCTGTCTAGGATTTTCTTCTTAGGTTCTTGGTGCTTCCTTACTGTTGAGCCCTGTTGGCTCTAGTTCAGTGTGCTGTGTATCAGTTCCTGGGGTGGTTTTACCCCTGATCAGTGTCAGTTGGCACTTCAGTTTTGTTGGGCTATCTCTGACCTGTTGGTTCATAGATGCACTGGTGACTTTGGGGGCCTTGAGCCTGGTCCTTGCTTTCTTCCCGCCTCTGGGGAACTCAATGGTTGGACATCCCAGAGTTACCAGTAACCTGTATTGTACGACAGAGAAAAGAGGATTTTAGTCTTACCTGTTAAATCCTTTTCTCTTAGTTCATACAGGTTACTGGTCTCCCACCCTGTCAAGAGACCATGCTTGGCTGTCCTGTGGCAGACTGTGGGGGTCCTTTGGGGTCATGCTCACAGGAGTCTTCTTCCCTTCTAATATCTAGTCAATTGTTAGTGTCTCAAATCATTCTGGAGCTGGTTGGCTAGCTGCAACCTAGGAGGGAAGGGAGGCTCCACCCCCTGCATACATTTAGAGAAATGTTCCTGCCTACTTAAAGGGGCGGATCACCTCCCAGAGTTACCAGTAACCTGTATGGACTAAGAGAAAAGGATTTAACAGGTAAGACTAAAATCCTCTTATTGAGCGATGCTTTATTTACAGGTTATTACAGTTCAGACTTTTTTGTATTAGCAACAGTGTCATTTGGCATCTAGACAGTTATTCTCTCTCAGTTGAAGGGAGAGGTGAGCCACTAGAATGGTTCTCCATAAAATGGAATGGCAAAAGCATCACTACTTCACCATTTTAACTCTAACACATTTTGAATAAAGCAATATCAGTACTGGGAACACCCTTGTTTTACACTGCACAAAACTTCCCTCCACCCATTGAAGCTCTTGCAGAGACCAATAAAACTTGACAAATGTGGGTGAACTTCAGTGTAATAACTGAGGTGTCTGAACACTCGTAAGAATGTGTTGAACTCGAACTATATGTTATGATGATTCTGTGTGGTATATACACGAAACCAGATAGCTATGAAATACTGAGAACCATAAACAAAAGAATAATTTGCTTGTTCTACAGCTAATCGCCACTCTCTAGTACCATTCCAGAGGACTTCTCTCCATACACACATCATTTGGACAAATACCACACCATTTCATTTAAGGAAAAATAAACCTTTTCTAAGAAAAAACACTAAATAAAAGGAGAAGGCTGGCAGGTTCCCAAAATTATCTGTACCTGCCACACCACATACACACCCACAGGGACCCCGGGGTGGCAGTAAAGAGGAGATATTCAAATCTGTTCCATACTGCCTCCTCATGACACACACATGACATGATTTTGCCACTCCTGTCAAAATCTCTGCAAGGACTTTCCACACACTCACTCTCCCCTGTGGCCGACTCTCACCACTCCACCAACACTCAGACTCACTCAAAACTGAGAGGGAGAGCTGACACTGTGTGCTCAATATCCTGGAGTGCTCCTCCTGGCTTCATGCTAGATTGGGCTCCCTGCCACATGCTGATGACCCTGTACCGGACACTGCCACTGAGGCCGATGGTCATGTAAGTTACTTCCACGTCAGAGGCAGGGAATAATTTATGTGACCCTCGGCCCCAATTAAACAGCCTCCTGGCCGGTGCATCTTCCTCATAGGCTGTGGAGCACAATCCACCATGTGCGCAGGCAACAAATCATAATCTCCACTGGTCTCACATCGTGTGCGGAAGCAATCCTGAAAGCATCAGTGCACAACAGTAAAGGTAACCTGTGGGAAACAAGTGTCTGGGGTAGGGTGGTAGTTCTGCTGGGGAGACCTTACAATTCACTTAAACAGGGCTTATTTATTCCCTGCAAGCCACTTGCCTTGGTACACATTTCACTTTCTATATTATTTGTCCAACTGCACAGGAGTTGGCACAAAACCTCACACTGACTGAGCTTTTTAACCCCTTCAATGCCACACCCCCTGTTTAGAGATTGCTTGCTGCCTCACATTTGTCTTCAGATCAACTTCCTGCATCACAGTGATGATAAATGAAGGTCTGGCCAAAGCTTCCCAGAGAGAGGTATGTGTAGATCAGGTTTTAATAATGTATTATGAAGCAATGCTTTGGATAAGTTCTAGCATGACCTTAATACTCTAAGCGGTGTGTTTACTAAAATGGTGCTTTAATCGTGCAGTGCTGAACAAATAATCTGCCACTAATGAAGAGGAGACGTTTTTCCGTGTGCACAAATGTTATCTTACATACAAAGCACTCTCACAATGGGGCCGGGTCCCTTTCATGCCCCAGTGAGTTTCTAGGATCCATACTGCTATATATTATATGAATGTAAAGACGTTTTCATTTGTATTCACTTCCTGATAATAAGGACATTTTACCCTTTGAGTGCCAGAAGGATATACCCATCTGGCACTCAAAGGGTTAAAGGACCATCTTGTGGAAGTGGTGTACCCCCATGATTATAGGATCATGGAGGGGGAAGAAACCATCCCCTTATGGACACTGTTAAACACAAATTCCCATAAACTGAAAGTGCACACACATAATCATACACGCACACACAAAAACAATTTTTGCTAGTATACATGTAAATGAAGACTTCCATTTGCATGGTAAACTCACCCAGTAAGGAGGAATTATTAAAATCACCTCTATACTGGTGCTCCCATAGGTCCATTTATGGGAATGTGATTTTCACATTGATTTCACTCCTGTGAAAATCTCTGCAAGGAATTGTGGGGCCTTCCATACACACACAATAAACATAATACACAATACATACACACAATGTACATAGAACACACACAATATACATAATACATACACAGAATAATTAAAATGCAATATGGTAGACTCTATATGCAATATGCAAAACACTACATACACAATACACACTTCGTGCAAAACATTCTCTCTCACACATACGCTCTCACATATGTTCACACTCACTAATGGAGAGTTTTTTATTTTATTAACTGCAGGGGAAAACTATCAGTATTTCTAGTATATATAGATAAAATAATCATTTATTTTTAGGATTTTTTATTCATAAATTATTACACCTTAATGACCAGCCGCGGGATTGTGCAGCTGGCAGTTAAGGGCCACGGAATATTTTTTTTTTTTGCCAGTGGATTTCAGGGTCTCCGCGTGGCGTGACGCCACTTGGGGACCCTGAAATTCCATGACATGTCAGGACTGTCACTGGTCCTTAAGTGCTGGGAAAGGCGCGAAGGCCCTGGCACGTCAAGGGTCATTAAGGGATTAAATAACAGCAGTGCCACCTAGTGCCCAAAATGTTTTGGGTTTTTTTATTTGTTTTTTTTGAAGACCAAAATAGAAAATTGAGCTGAAAGAACTATTGAAAGAGAAATGTTACAGCAGTGGGAATACCTTTCATTTATCCGCAGATAAACCCTTAGAACATATATTTTTTCATAAAACGTTTACTGGTCCTTTAAAGTGAAAACATACAGGTTTTATCTGTAGGATGGATATTATATGATAATTTTTTTATAGTCATCTTTCTTTTCTTGGAATGAACACCAGCGGTTTAACAAGCATGTGACAGTGTGATAATTATCAGTCATTATCTTAAACTGCCATTGTGCAACAGCTGCTGTGCTTATTGCAAATGCTTATTACTTACACATAAGTTTCCTGCGTACATTAATCATTACTGAATGTTCTATAAATTGATTTTATATATATATGATACACACATGTAATTCTCAGTATATGGACCAGAATGCACAAGAAAGAAACAATGTTTTCTAACTAAGCTGGATTCCCTTGCACCTGGAAATATTTGCTAAATGGGTATTTTGAAATTCAGCAGATATTTCTTGCTGGTCAATTCTACAGTTACTTTCTGACTAAGGGGCATCTTTGGAATTATGTTGGAGTGCTGAAAAACAATGCAAAATGACCCCAAAGTGAGTCTGGTCATATTTAATCTGCTCTCCTTTGGTTGGATAAGGGAAGGGAAGCCAGGAAGTCAATAGCCCCACACCAATCCCGCCCTGATTTGCTATGTTCCCAAGCACTCTCCCCACATCTCTGTTACCTGTGATTACACCCTCCATTTGCAGGGATTTTTGCTGCTCCAGAAATGTAGGTGTTTACCTCCATTAATTAAAAAAAAAAAAACCTTGCTGATCATGATAGAGAGATGGGGGTGATAACGTTATCCTGCCAAATATTCATCGAAGTCCATTTGGGCCTTATATTTAAAGATTGTTTGATTTTAAAATGTTTGGCCCATCCATTGCTTGGTCAGCTGGAATGCACTGATTGCAATGCATTTCAAGCCATTCCAGCAGTGGTAGGCCCAGTTAGACTAGAAGGGATTGTTGGGGTAGTGCATGTTTAAAATATTGCCACTTAACCACTACAATGCCACAATACATTGCAAGTTATCTGGCATCGGAGGGCTTAAGCTTTAAGGGAACTTGTGTGAGTGTGGAGAGGGTTGTTGCCACTGGAGAAGAATCCTTGCTATAGGATTCCCTTGAGGAAGACCTTGGATGTTCAGTAGGGCAGATTATTTTGTATTGGATACATTACAGGTCTCTGAGGCCCTCTCATAGTCATCCTCTCTCGCCATTTTTAGAAAGCACTGAAATGATACATTATACTTCTCTTCTTATGATTCTCTTGATCAGGTGGTCCTTGAGGGATGGAAGTCACCAGATAATGCTTTTTTCTGCTTTATCCATTTTCCCCAGCTGCGTTGCAACTGTGGGACACCCCTCCGGCAGTGGATCTCCCTATTTCTCTCCTCTCCGAGCACATGCAGCCAAAGCACATACCCACTGTTTCAAGTCAGGCCACTGCAATTCAATGGTGCTGGTTTATGGCAACCACCAAGGAGGGACCAGTAGGACAGCTGCGTGGTCAGAGATACGTCAGATTCTCTCTTGAGCAGGAGCTTATGTTCCAAGACCTATCAGCTGTTCAAATTTCAGGGGAAGACAGTGTGGTGGCAGACTCAGTGCCTGGATCCCTGAAAATGGGAACTGAAGAAGTCCCTGTTTGACTCCATAGTTTAGATGTAGGGTCTGTGGATTGTGGACCTGATGATGTATCATGAACTACACAGTTCCTCAGTTTTGCTCCAGGTCCTGGAATCCTTTGATCCTACATAAAGTGATGGTAAATATGTGCGTAATTATTATTAATTCGTACCGCAAGTCACAACTATAATATACTACACTAGAAAAGAAAGAAGATAGAAAACGCCAGAGGTCTTTTGTAAACTACTCCGGATGTGCCAACTCCATGTAGTATGGAACATATAGGAGTACAAACTAAGTGTATATCTTAAATAACTATATACTCAGCCCCTAGAACGCTCTATTGATTCAAAAAGAGAAATCTTAAATATTCTAAGGCTCTAATTACAAGTGCCCCGTTGTCTAGTTCTCTTTATAAATACACTCCGCCCCTATAGACAATTTAACCCTTCGGCTGCTCCTCTGTTTTTACCCTGCTGCAATATTGCAAAAATCATGTGCCATATTGGTCTGCTAATCGATAGCGGATCTGCAGCACATGATTTTTGCAAAAGAGAACTAGACAACGGGGAACTTAGTTAAGTTAGAATTTATAGTGACATCGTCATAGATATTAGCTAATTAGTCACACGTTGAGGATAATTATTTTTTGGGGGCTTTATTTGCTACAATTATATGATGTGCCCCCTTCCCTCTATCTATGTGTGGTTGTAAATATCTTTTTTGAGACAATAAAATGCCACACACAGATTGTTCTATAACAAAGGTTTTATTGATTTTTAGTAGACACAATAAAAGCTGAGTTTTTAAGTTCCCTTTTTCCTTATATGTCTATAGTACTGAACGAGTCTCTTTCATGCAGTCTTTTGTACTCCTATATGTTCCATACTACATGGAGTTGGCACATCCGGAGTAGTTTACAAAAGACCTCTGGCGTTTTCTATCTTCTTTCTTTTCTAGTGTAATCCTTTGATCCTCACAGTAGACAAAATGAGCATTTCTTGGCATATTTGTTTCTCCCCGGCTCCTGGTTCCCAGGTGGTTGATGAACGTCAGGATAGACCAGACACATGTAATTCTGACTGAGCCTTATTGGTTTAATTTGCAAGTGTCCAGCCTCCTTCAGGTAGCAACTTAAACTCTTGGTTCCTGTGTTCTGCAATTACAAAGAGGGTATACATTTTTGGTAAGTACACAAAAATTCCCTTTTTCAGCCCTCTGAACTGTAAATTGCTTTCTTCTTTGCTGACAAGGTGGCATAATTCTGCCTCAAGCCTGGTTACTTGCTTTCTTAAGAGATCACGTTCAATTTTTATTTTAGTGTAATCTCGTTCTAGATTTTCATGTTCTCTTTTCAGAGAAGAAAATGGTCTCCATGTCCCAAAATTGTCTTCCACACCTCTTTTATTATTTCCCTCAATGTGTGCTCCTTTTCCTGGCCAATGTTCCTTTTCTGTCCCTCCCTCAAAAATTCCCTCATCTCTTATCCTCCAGTTTTCACTATCTCTCTTTCTCTTTGGTGTGTCCCATCTCCGCTTAAGGGGCCTTACTGATGAGACTCTGCATACCCGTTCAGTGTATGGGTGGCCAAGCCACTAATTATCTGCTCTCAGTAATAACAGTTCTAAATCGGTGGGGGTTGGATCAAACAACCTCACAAATTCCTGACATTGCCTAGGAAGAGAGTCCAGAACTCTTGCTATGTGTGCTAATGAGCCCTGTGCCATCGGTCGCTGCGGCTGATGCAGGGTGCACCAGAACAAAACCCTTTGTGCCACCCCACGAGGTCCCTCTGTTGGCATCATGGTAATCTGACTTACCTCTTTCTCTATATTGTTTATATAAAAATTTGTCGCTGTTATTCTTCCTGCCTGATCAGACACACTTGCATTTAAGCCTAGCAATCTGCTAGCCATAGGACCCATGGCCTGTTCTAACAGCTCAGTCCACTCTGCTAAGGTGAGCCCTCCCTTATTGGCTCTTTCAGCCCCTCTCTGGAACCAGTGGGTAAAATCATTAAAGGTAGAAGTTGGCATAGCACCCCACAATTACTGAAAATTGTCCTTTTCCCCCATGGACATGGGACGTGTCTGCATAGTAAACCCTGTGGATATCTGTCTTGCGTTAAATATTTCAGAAATTATGACGGGTTCTTGCTTCATATAACCTAGATCCGTTGGGATATTGTCTTGCTTAAAACCCTGTGATGGTCCCTCACCTTCTGCCCCCAATGAGTTCAAAGAAGGGTACAGCTTTGGACTGTCCTTTCATACCCCCTCCTGTTCTTCCGCTACTTTATTATTTCTGCATTCAATTATAGTATCCTGTAGTTTATTAATTGTAACTTAAAAATTATCACACTTTTCTTCCATTTGTTTCAACTCAGTTTTCAAGTTGCCAACCATAGTGGTTGTTCCCAGGGCAGCAGACTTCAGAAAATCATTATATTCATGGGCTTCAGATAACTTTTCTGTTAAATGTACATTAATATCCCTTAACTCTTGGACAATTTCCGCTAAACCACCAATAGCTATAACAACTGCCTGTACCACCATGGCTTTTCGCTTATTTAAATTATATTCCTTACTAGTTACCACATGAGTCAGAACATTCATAAAACCCTCAAATTTGCCACATTTTGGATCTGTGGGATCAGGGAGTACATATGGGCCATTATGTCTAAAGCTATCATCTCTGAAATAATCACGTACTTCAGTAGAGAAATAGTTTTCTCCTGGAAAAGACATCTTAAACCCTGTGATATCTCCTACAATCTTTGTTAATAAAATAATATACTTTTAAACAAGCAACCTATTTACCAACACACTTGAAGAGCCACAAGACAAACCCAAAATGGTCACCGATTAACAAACAATGACTAACAAGAAAATGCCCATTCACACTTTTCCTTTTAACAAAGTAATATTTATGTCTTAAACCCAACGTATAATTATCAGACAACAAAATGTGGTCAGTTGTGATCTATCCATTCAACAGTGTATTTTAACAAAATAAAATTTGCTCCCTCAGAAGACACAGTTAAAGCCAAAAACCAAACCAAAAATAAACTTATAATCAGTTACAAGGGAGTACCTACATGGGTGTGCCCCTTGGAAACTGCTTTACACATGCAAATGAACAACGCTAGACACAGAAGAGGCCTCCTTTAATAATAGGGTTGCTGTAACTTCCCCCACAGGTAAACACAGCAATTTATCCTTTTAACCCCATAACGACCCTTGACGGTCATAGTACATCAAGGGTCGATTTGACTTAACGACCAATGACGTACTATGACTGTCATCGAGTTCCGGGCTCCCCCGCGGCTGCACGCCGTTCGGGGAGTCCGGAACGCAACGGAGCAATAAAAAAAATTGCTCTGTGGTCGTTCAGTCGGATCGCTGCGCGTATTCCCCGGTCCTTAAGAGGTTAAGTAGAAAAGAGAAAAAAAAAAAAAAAAGGAAAAGAAACAAAATACCGGTTTCACCTAAAAACCAACACCAGTTATAACAAAATGTCTACTTCTGAAAATGGCTTTCACCCCACAGAATTACCCAAGCAGACCCACAATTTACCCCACAAAAGAAGTAAATGAATAAAACAAATTTTGTTTTGACCCTTCTAGTAAATAGAACAAATGATACACCCTTTCAGGGAGGATCAGCCAATAATGGGCCTATGTTATTTTAGCAACAAAAATGGCTATGGAGGGAAGCCAACTACAGACACAGATAAGAATTTATCCAGTAGACCCTCAAAGACTATAATTTTAAATTAAACTACACAACCGTATGCAACAATATGAAACTAGGCAAAAATGGCTAACAGGAAAATGTTAATACAACTTTTCCTTTTTTAAAACAAATAACAAAAATGTAATGTTAATAACAACTGAAAATATTCAAAAGGTGGCTAGACCTGATTCCTTGCACTTTGGTTCCAATGATGGACATGTGGTTTAAACTATAGGACAACAGAAAACCAGCTTCTATTAAAGGGATAGTAATGTTTCATAATAAAAGCAGCTCTAATTTAATCATCATAGTATTTGAGCTTTGGAGAATGTTATTTAAATTCTGTCAGAGTTGTAGTTCAAGAGTAATTCAATGACAAAGTGTCCCCCTCCAGCCCCTTTTACTGATGTAAAACTACTCAGCCAGAGCCGAAGGGAGGTGCCCAGGTAGATTGCAGAGAGGGACAATCTTCAATTAAGATAGGGGAAAAACCTGAAAAGCTTGTCATGGGGGAAGGGATTTCATTGTTTTCACAGGAATAAGTGTCCCCCTTCTGTTATCTGTCTGGTCTATGGACTGCATTCCACATCTGAGAAGAGATGGCTTACACTAGGTAAAAGGGGCGGGAGGGGAAACTTTGCTTGTGAATATCTCTTAAACCATAAAGGTTTGAGAGATAAGAATTATATAAATCTTCATGTTTTTTAATGCCTACAAAATAAAATAAAGTTAAAATAAAGTATTACTATCCCTTTAAATGCAATCTGTGTTAGTAAAATAAACTATTTTTAAACAAGCAAACTATTTAGTACCCCTTCATAAGCCACAAACAAAGCTTAAAGGGATAGTAATACTTCGTTTTAACTTTGTTTTATTTTGTAGGCATTAAACAAACATGAAGAATGATATAAGTCTTATCTCTGAAACCTTTATGGTTTAAGAGATATTCACAAACAAAGTATCCCCCCCCTGTTCAACCAGATCAGAAGGGAGATGCCCAGGTAGACTGCAGAGAGGGACAATCTTCAATTAAGATAATGGATAAAGCTGAAAGGGGGGAAGGGCTTTCATTGTTTTCATACAAAGAAAATTGTCCCCTTCTGTTATCTGTACTGTCATACAACCAGACTCACATCTGAGAAGAGATGGCTTACACTAGGTAAAAGGGGCGGGGAGGGGAACTTTGCTTGTGAATATCTCACAAACCATAAAGGTTTGAGAGATAAGACTTATATCATTCTTCATGTTTTTTTAATGCCTACAAAATAAAATAAAGTTAAAACGAAGTGTTACTATCCCTTTAAACCCAAAGTATACTTCTGATCCAACAAAATGTGTTAATTTTTTTTTTCTTTAGACCTAGTGTTAGTAAAAAAACTTTTGTAGCCACAACCCATCCAACATGGCCACTGTTTTTTTTTTTTTTGTTTTGTTTTTTTTTCTTCTTCCAAGGACACTGGCTTGAGCCTCAGCGTGATCTCTCAATTCAACATTGCATTTTAACAAAATATAATTTGCCCCCTCAGAAGACACAGTTAAAATCAAAACCAAAAAAATTATAATCAGTTACAAGAGTGTAACATGGCTACATATGGCTACAGGCCTACAAACTGCTTTTAGTATGCAAATGAAAAATTCTCCAAACAAAGAGAACAGGGCTACTTTAAGAAACCATATGCTGCTGTATGCCCTCCCCGACAAGCAGAGAAAAAAAGTACAGAGACAAAAACCTGAATACCTTCAACACAGTTGAACCCAGAATTCTAGGACACTGAAACACTCCCAAATCTGTAATCTATTTTAAATCTGTTACCTCCTATGCAGCTAGGATTTAAGCCTCCAACACAATAAAAACAAAAACCAAATCAGTCCCACAACCCTAGGCACTTTAACATCAGAAAACTCTAAACAATACACCCTTATGCAAATTTTCCCTTATCTCACTCCAATTTCTCTTAAAAAGGTTTTGCACTCTAGAAATTAAAAACCTGTGCCTTCTAAAATAGCGCCCTGTAGAAGTCCTCTATTCGCGGTCGCCAATTATATAGTAACAAGTAATAGAAATATACCTATAGATAATAAATACATACACAATTCAATGGTTTGTCTACTTATGGGCAGCATTTAATAAAGAAGTAAAAATATAGATATTTACATTCAGAGTGCAATTCCTTCAAACTACACTAGGCAAACCCCTTCTTTCATCAAGTTACCCACAATCAAACCCAATGTTTCCTGATATTCCAAACTGTCCACCAAACAGAGGGAATGGGAAGGCAGGAAATGGGGGGAGGGGTGAAGACAAGGAGGAGAGACACAGCCTGGAATCCAAGGAACAGAAGAGAACTGCCTTGAGCAGCTGTGTGCTCTATCATTTAACAACTTCCTAGCCCCGCCCCTTATTTCCTATTGGCTAAATGATATGATGTCACAAAACACACCCCATCCAGTTTCACCATGTGGACAGATCACCACACCATGGAGTCGGAACACCTCCTTTGCGAATACCACCGCCAATTCCTGCACGGATAGCAAGCCCTTGAGTGGCACAAAGTGAGCTATCTTTGAGAATTTGTTCATAATCATAAGTATTGCAGTAAAGCCCATGGACCTAGGAAGGTCGACCATAAAATCAATGGATAAGTGAGACCAGGAGTGTTCCCCGTTGGCCACAGGCTGGATTAAGCCCACCGGCAGATGTCGGGAGACTTATTTTGAGCACACGTAGCGCAGGCAGCAGTAAAGGCGGCACAATCAGAGCAGAGGCTCGGCCACCAAAATAGTCTAGACAAGGACCAGATTAACTGGTCGCGCCCGATATGGCCAGCAATTTTGGAAGCATGGTATGTCTCCAGGATTTTAATGCGGAATTGAGCCAGTACAAAACATGTCCCACTAGGAGTCCCTGCTGGGAAAGATGCTTGGGCGGCCAGAATCTCCTCTCCAGAGGAGAGGTAATACAGGTATGAATCCTGGCCAGAATGGGATCAGCAGGAATCTCCTTCTTGGACCTACTACAAAAATGGCATGACAGGGCATCAGCCTTAACATTTTTCGAGCCTGAAAGGTAGGAAACCAGGAAATTAAACCTGGATAGGAATAGTGCCCATCTGGCCTGCCGGGAGGACAGCCGCTTGGCTTCAGACAAGTATGTCAGATTCTTATGGTCCGTAAGAATCAAAATGGGGGAACTGGTATCCTCCAATAGATGATGCCACTCTTTCAATGTCAAAATTATAGCCAGCAACTCCCTGTCACCAGTCTGATAAACCCTTTCCGCCTTAGATAGTTTTTTCGAGAAGCAGCCACAAGGGCGCAAAGCCTCTCCAGGAGCTGACCGTTGAGAAAGGAGGGCGCCTACTCCAATTTCTGATGTATCAACCTCCAGGATAAAGGGCAGGGCGGGATTGGGATTACCAGGATCGGAGCTGCAGTAAATGCAGCTTTGAGATTGTCAAAGGCAGAAAGTGCATTAGAAAACCTTTCTGTGTCCTGTCAGTGATGGGTTTTAAAATAGTCAAGAAATTTTTTATAAATTTACGGTAATAGTTTGCAAAGCCCAGAAATCTTTGAATTGCTTTCAGTCTATCCGGACGAGGCCACTGAACCACAGCCGACAGTTTTTTGGGGTCCATTGCGAACCCAGATGAGTAGATAACATACCCAAGAAAGGTATCTTGGGTCTTGTGAAACTTACACTTTTCCAGCTTGCAGAACAAGTTGTTATCTCTCAGGAGTGAAAGGACCCTGGATACATCCGCATAGTGGGCCTCCACAGTTGGAGAATGGATAAGGATGTGATCCAGATATACAACAATGCAGCTTTGTAAAAGTTCTCTCAGGATGTCATTTATAAATTCTTGGAAGACTTGGAGCGTTGCACAGGCCAAAGGGCTTGACCAGATATTCATAATGCCCGCTCCAGGTGTTGAACGCTGTCTTCGATTCATGCCCTTGTTTGATCCTGATCAAATTGTAAGCCACCCTCAAATCGAGCTTGGTAAATATAGTAGAACCTTTGAGGCGGTCAAAAGGCTCGGTAATCAATGGTATGGGATATGCAATTTTACAGTTAATTTGTTTAAGCCTCGAAAATCGATACAAGGGCGTAAATCTCCTTCCTTCTTTTTCACACAAATATCTAGCACCCGCGGGAGATCAGGATTTCCGAATCATGCCCCTCTTCAAGGCATATGTAGAAAGAAAAGTCAGAGATGCTCGACTATGATCATGAGCTAGCAAATCCATGCCAGAAGCTCACTGGGACTGTGTCCTTGCACTCACAGTGCAATCTCTTTTAGCACACCAGTAGTATACACAATGAGGAAATCTTCTGAAGCATATCATACTGGTCCTGCCAAATGACAGTCCAGTCATGAAATGCGAGAAAATTCTTCTCTGCACATGGAAAGCAACTAACACCAGATGTATGTTTCGGCCTTCTTGGGCCTCATCCGGGAGGTGCAACTGATCCCTCTAGGGCACTGTGAGGAAGGGGTGCACGTCTGGATTCCCCTCATTACTCTTAGGTTGACCAACCCCAAAAGCAATTTGCATATGTAGAAAGAAAAGTCAGAGATACTCAACTAAGCTCATGAGCTAGCAAATACATGAGAGAAGCTCACAAGGACTGTGTTCTCACATCCAGAGTGCAATCTCTTTTAGCTCACCAGTGCCACGCACAAAGAGGAAATCTTCTGAAGCATATAGTACCGGTCTTGCCAAACAACAGTCCAGCCACAAAACACCAGACAAATTCTCTCTGAACAAAGAAAATAGCTAGCCCCAGACATACTTTTTGACCATCTTGGGCCTTGTCAGTGAGGTATAGCTGATCTCTCTAGACACTGTGAGCAAGGGGTCCATGTCTGGATTCCCCTCATTACTCTTAGGGTGACCAACCCCAAGAGCAATTTGCATATGTAGAAAGAAAAATCAGAGATGCTCAACTAGGCTCATGAGCTAGCAAATACTTGCAAGAAGCTCACTGGGACTGTGTCCTCGCACCCAGGGTGCAATCTCTTTTAGCTCACCAGTGGAATACACAGAGAGCAAATCTTCTGAAGCATATCATACTGGTTCTGCCAAATAACAGTGCAGCCACGAAATGCCAGACAAGTCTTCTCTGAACAAACAAAACAACTAATCCCAGATGTACGTGTTGGCTTTCTTGAGCCTCGTCGGTGAGGTGCAGCTGATACATCTAGGCACTGTAAGCAAAGGGTCCATGTCTGGATTCCCCTCAGTACTCTTAGTGTAACCAACCCAAGAGCAATTTGCAGATGTAGAAAGAAAAGTCAGAGATGCTCAACTAGGCTCATGAGATAGCAAATACATGCAAGAAGCTCACTGGGACTGTGTCCTCGCACCAAGAGTGCAATCTCTTTTAGCTCACCAGTGCTATACACAGAGAGGAAACCTTCGAAAGCATATCATACTGGTCCAGCCAAATGACAGTCCAGTCATGAAATGCAAGACAAATTCTCTCTGAACAAGGGAAACAACTAACCCCAAACATTCACTTCAGCTTTCTCAGACCTCATCAGTGATGTGGCGCTGTGAGCAAGGGGTCTATGTCTGGATTCCCCTCATTACTCTTAGGGTGACCAACCCCAAGAGCAATTTGCATATGTAGAAAGAAAAGTCAGAGATGCTCAACTAGGCTCATGAGCAAGCAAATACATGCAAGAAGCTCAGAAGGACTGTGTCCACGCATCCAGAGTGCAATCTCTTTTAGCTCACCAGAGCTATACACAGAGAGGAAATATTCTGAAGCATATCATACTAATCCCACAAAAATGACAGTCCAGCCACAAAATGCCAGACAATTCTTCTCTGCACAAGGGAAGCAATTAACATCAGATGTACATTTTTAACCTTCTTGGGCCTCATCAGTAAGGTGCAGCTGATCCCTCTAAGCACTGTGAGAAATGGGTCCACGTCTGGATTCCCCTCATTATTCTTAGGGTGCAATCGTTTTTAGCACACCAGCAGTATACACAGAGAGAAAATCTTCTGAAGCATATCAGAGACGCTCAACTAGACTAACAAGCTAGCAAATACATACAAGAAACTCACTTGGACTGTGTCCTCACGGCCCTAGTGCAATCTCTTTTAGCTCACCAGTGTTATACACAAAGAGGAAAGATTCCGAAGCATATCATACTAATCCTGCAAAAATGACAGTCCAGCCACAAAATGCCAAACAAGTACTCTCTGAACAAGGAAACAGCTGACCCCAAACGTACATTTCGGCCTTCTTGGGCCTCACTGGCGAGGTGCAGCTGATCCCTCTAAGCACTGTGAGCAAGGAGTCCATGTCTGGATTCCCCTCATTACTCTTAGGGTGACCAACCCCAAGAGCAATTTGCATATGTAGAATGAAAAGTCAGAGATGCTCAACTAGGCTCATGAGCTAGCAAATACATGCCTCCTTTAATAATAGGGTTGCTGTAACTTCCCCCACAGGTAAACACAGCAATTTATCCTTTTAACCCCTTAACGACCCTTGACGGTCATAGTACATCAAGGGTCGATTTGACTTAACGACCGATGACGTACTATGACTGTCATCGAGTTCCGGGCTCGTCCAGCGTGCAATCTCTTTTAGCTCACCAGTGCCACGCACAAAGAGGAAATCTTCTGAAGCATATAGTACCGGTCTTGCCACACAACAGTCCAGCCACAAAACACCAGACAAATTCTCTCTGAACAAAGAAAATAACTAGCCCCAGACATACTTTTCGGCCATCTTGGGCCTTGTCAGTGAGGTACAGCTGATCTCTCTAGATGCTGTGAGCAAGGGGTCCATGTCTGGATTACCCTCATTACTCTTAGGGTGACCAACCCCAAGAGCAATTTGCATATGTAGAAAGAAAAATCAGAGATGCTCAACTAGGCTCATGAGCTAGCAAATACTTGCAAGAAGCTCACTGGGACTGTGTCCTCGCACCCAGGGTGCAATCTCCTTTAGCTCACCAGTGCTATACACAGAGAGGAAATATTCTGAAGCATATAGTACCGGTCCTACCAAATGACAGTCCAGCCACAAAATTCCAGACAAATCCTCTCTAAACAAGGGTAACAGCTAAACCCAGACATACGTTTCAGACTTCTGGGGTCTCGTCCATGAGATGCAACTGATTCCTCTAGGGCACTGTGAGCAAGGGGTCCACGTCTGGATTCCCCTCATTACTCCTAGGGTGACAAACCCCAAGAGCAATTTGTATATGTAGAAAGAAAAGTCAGAGATGCTCAACTAGGCTCATGAGCTAGCAAATACATGCAAGAAGCTCACTGGGAAGGTGTCATCATGCCCCATCTTCTGAAGCATATCATACTATTCCTGCCAAATGACAGTCCAGCCAGGAAATGCCAGACAAATCTTCTCTGCACATGGGAAGAAATGAACGCCAGACATACTTTATTTGCATATTCAAATCACGTTACATACATTTCTTTTGACAGATACAATTCACAATACATAAGTCATAAAAAATATACATACAAGAAGCTCACTGGGACTGTGTCCTCATGCCCAGAGTGCCATCTCTTTTAGCTCACCAGTGCTATACACAGAAAGAAAATCTTCTGAAGCATATTATACAGGTCCTGCAAAATGACAGTCCAGCCACAAAATGCCAGACAAGTCCTCTCTGAACAAGGGTAACAGCTAACAGCAGCCATACGTTTTGGCCTGCTTAGGCCTCATAAGTGAGGTGCAGCTGACACCTCTAGGCACTGTGAGCAAGGGGTCCATGTCTGGATTCCCCTCATTACTCTTAGGGTGACCAACCCCAAGAGCAATTTGCATATGTAGAAAGAAAATTCAGAGATGCTCAACTAGGCTCATGAGCTAGCAAATACATGCAAGAAGCTCACTGGGACGGTGTCCTCGCACCCAGGATGCAATCTCTTTTAGCACACCAGCAGTATACACAGAGAGCAAATCTTCTAAAACATATCATATTGGTTCTGCCAAATAACAGTACAGCCACGAAATACCAGACAAGTCTTCTCTGAACAAACAAAACAACTAACCCCAGTACTCCGAACAAACAAAACAACTAACCCCAGTACGTGTTGGCTTTCTTCAGCCTCGTCGGTGAGGTGCAGCTGATACATCTAGGCACTGTAAGCAAAGGGTCCATGTCTGGATTCCCCTCATTACTCTTAGTGTAACCTACCCATGAGCAATTTGTATACGTAGAAAGAAAAGTCAGAGATGCTCAACTAGGCTCATGAGATAGGAAATACATGCAAGAAGCTCACTGGGACTGTGTCCTCGCACCAAGAGTGCAATCTCTTTTAGCTCACCAGTGCTATACACAGAGAGGAAATCTTCTAACATACAGGTCCAGCCAATTGACAGCCCAGTCACAAAATGCCAGACACGTTCTCTCTGAACAAGAGAAACAACTAACCACAAACATTCAGTGATGTAGCACTGATCCCTCTAAGTACTGTGAGCAAGTGGTCTATGTCTGGATTCCCCTCATTACTCTTAGGGTGACCAACCCCAAAAGAAATTTGCATATGTAGAACAAAAGGTGAGAGATGCTCAACTAGGCTCATGTGCTAGCAAATACATGCAAGCAGCTGCTGGGACTGTGTCCCCACACCCAGGGTACAATCTCTTTTAGCTCACCAGAGCTATACACAGAGAGGAAATATTCTGAAGCATATCATACTAATCCTGCAAAAATGACAGCCCAGCCACAAAATGCCAGACAAATCCTCTCTAAACAAGGGTAACAGCTAAACCCAGACATACGTTTCAGACTTCTGGGGTCTCATCCATGAGATGCAACTGATTCCTCTAGGGCACTGTGAGCAAGGGGTCCACGTCTGGATTCCCCTCATTACTCCTAGGGTGACAAACCCCAAGAGCAATTTGTATATGTAGAAAGAAAAGTCAGAGATGCTGAACTAGGCTCATGAGCTAGCAAATACATGCAAGAAGCTCACTGGGACAGTGTCATCATGCCCCTAGTGCAATTTCTTTTAGCTCACCAGTGCTATTTACAGAGAGAAAATCTTCCGAAGCATATCATACTATTCCTACCAAATGACAGTCCAGCCACAAAATACCAGACAAGTCCTCTCTGAACAAGGGTAACAGCTAACCCCAGACATACATTTCAGCCTTCTTATGCCTCATCAGTGATATGCAGCTGATCCCTCAAGGCACTGTGAGCAAGGGGTCCATGTCTGGATTCTCCTCATTACTCTTAGGGTGACCAACCCCAAGAGCAATTTGCATATGTAGAAAGAAAAGTCAGAGATGCTCAACTAGGCTCATGAGCTAGCAAATACATGTAAGAAGCTCACTGGGACTGTGTCCTCACACCCAATGTGCAACCTTTTTTTAGCACACCAGCAGTATACACAGAGAGAAAATCTTCTGAAGCATATCATTCTACTCCTGCCAAAAGACAGTCCAACCACGAAATGCCAGATAAAGCTTCTCTGCACATGGGAAGAAACTAATGCCAGACATACATTTCAGCTTTCTTATGCCTTGTCTGTGAGATGCAGCTGATCCCTCTAGAGCACTGTGAGCAAGGGGTCCATGTCTGGATTCCCCTCATTACTCTTAGAGTGACCAACCCCAAGAGGAATTTGCATATGTAGAAAGAAAAGTCAGAGATGCTCAACTAGGCTCATGAGCAAGCAAATACATGCAAGAAGCTCACTAGGACTGTGTCCTTGCACCCCGGGTGCAATCTCTTTTAGCTCACCAGTGCTATACACAGAGAGAAAATATTCTGAAGCATATAGTACCGGTACTACCAAATGACAGCCCAGCCACCAAATGCCAGCTAAACCCAGACATACGTTTCAGACTTCTGGGGTCTCATCCATGAGCTGCAACTGATCCCTCTAGGGCACTGTGAGCAAGGGGTCCATGTTTGGATTCCCCTCTTTACCCTTAGGGTGACCAACCCCAAGAGCAATTTGTATATGTAGAAAGAAAAGTCAGAGATGCTCAACTAGACTCATGAGCTAGCAAACACATGCAAGAAACTCACTTGGACTGTGTCCTCGCGCCCCTAGTGCAATCTCTTTTAGCTCACCAGTGTTCTACACAAAGAGGAAATATTCTAAAGCATATCATACCAATCCTGTAAAAATTACAGTCCTGCCACAAAATGCCAAATGAGTACTCTCTGAACAAGGAAACAGCTAACCCCAGACGTACGTTTTGGCCTTCTGGGGGGCCTCATTGGCGAGGTGCAGCTGATCCCTCTAGGCACTGTGAGCAAGGGGTCAACGTCTGGATTCCCCTCATTACTCTTAGGGTGACCAACCCCAAGAGCAATTTGCATATGTAGAAAGAAAAGTCAGAGATGCTCAACTAGGCTCATGAGCTAGCAAATACATGCAAGAAACTCACTGGGACTCTGTCCTCATGCCCCTAGTGCAATTTCTCTTAGCTCACCAGTGCTATTCACAGAGAGAAAATCTTCTGAAGCATATCCTACTATTCCTGCCAAATGACAGTCTAGCCACAAAATGCCAGACAAGTCCTCTCTGAACAAGGGTAACAGCTAACCCCAGACATACATTTCAACCTTCTTGGGCCCCATCCATGAGATGCAGCTGATCCCTCTAGGGCCACTGTGAGCAAGGGATCCATGTCTGGATTCCTCTCATTACTCTTAGGGTGACAAACCCCAAAAGCAATTTGTATATGTAGGAAGAAAAGGCAGAGATGCTCAACTAGGCACATGAGCTACCAAATACATGCTAAAAGCTCACTGGGACTGTGTCCTCATGCCCAATGTGCAATCTTTATTAGCACACCAGCGGTATACATAGAGAGAAAATCTTCTGAAGCATATCATACTATTCCTGCCAAAAGACAGTCCAGCCACAAAATGCCAGACAAATCTTCTCTGCATATGGGAAGAAACTAATGCCAGATACACATTTCAGCCTTCTTAGGCCTCATCTGTGAGATGCAGCTGATCCCTCTAAGGCACTGTGAGCAAGGGGTCCATGTCTGGATTCCGCTCATTACTCTTAGGGTGGCCAACCCCAAGAGCAATTTGCATATGTAGAAAGAAAAGTCAGAGATGCTCAACAAGGCTCAAGAGCTAGCAAATACATGCAAGCAGCTCGCTGGGACTGTGTCCTCGCGCCCCTAGTGCAATCTCTTTTAGCTCACCAGTGCAATACACAGAGAGGAAATATTCTGAACCATATCATACAGGTCTTGCAAAAACGACAGTCCAGCCACAAAATGCCAGATAAATCTTTTTTGCACATGGGAAGGAACTAAAGCCAGAAGTATGTTTCAGACTTCTTGGGCCTTGTCAGTGAGGTGCAGCTGATCCCTCTAAGCACTGTGAGCAAGGGGTCCACTTCTGGATTCACCTAATTTCTCTTAGGGTGACAAACCCCAAGAGCAATTTGCATATGTAGAAAGAAAAGTCAGACATACTCAACTAGGCTCATGAGCTACTAAGTACATGCAAGAACCTCAGAAGGACTGTGTCTTCACATCCAGAGTGCAATCTCTTTTAGCTCACCAGTGCTATACACAGAGAGAAAATCTTCTGAAGAATATCATACTATTCCTGCCAAAGGACAGCCCAGCCACAAAATTCCAGACAAATTATCTTTGAACAAGAGAAACATCTAACCCTAGATGTACAATTCAGCCTTCCTGGGTCTCATCAGGAAGGTGTAGCTGATCCTCTAGGGCACTGTGAGGAAGGGGTCCACGTCTGGATTTCCCTCATTTCTCTTAGGGTAACAAACCCCAAGAGCAATTTGCATATGTAGAAAGAAAAGTCAGAGATGCTCAACTAGGCTCATGAACAAGCCAATACATGCCAGAAGCTCAATGGGACTGTGTCCTTGCACCCAGGGTGCAATCTCTTTTAGCTCACCAGTGCTATACACAGAGAGGAAATCTTCTGAAGCATATCATACTATTCCTGCCAAATGACAGTCCAGCCACAAAATGCCAGACAAATCTTCTCTGCACATGGGAAGAAACTAACACCAGACATACTTTATTTGCATATTCAAATCATGTTACATACATTTCTTTTGACAGATACAATTCACAATACATAAGTCATATAAAATATACATACACGAAGCTCACTGGCACTGTGTCCTCATGCCCAGGATGCACTCTCTTTTAGCTCACCAGTGCTATACACAGAGAGGAAATCTTCTGAAGCATATTATACAGGTCCTGCAAAATGACAGTCCAGCCACAAAATGCCAGACAAATCCTCTCGGAACAAGGGTAACAGCTAACACCAGACAAGTCTTCTCTGAACAAACAAAACAACTAACCCCAGATGTATGTTTTGGCTTTCTTGAGCTTCGTTGGTGAGGTGCAGCTGATACATCTAGGCACTGTAAGCAAAGGGTCCATGTCTGGATTCCCCTCATTACTCTTAGTGTGACCAACCCAAGAGCAATTTGCATATGTAGAAAGAAAAGTCAGAGATGCTCAACTAGACTCATGAGCTAGCAAATAGATGCAAGAAACTCACTTTGACTGTGCCCTCGCATCCCTAGTGCAATCTCTTTTAGCTCACCAGTGATATACACAGAGAGAAAATATTCTGAAGCACATCATACTAATCCTGCAAAAATGACAGTCCAGCTACAAAATGCAAGACAAGTACTCTCTGAACAAGGCAACACCTAACCCCAGACGTACATTTCGACCTTCTTGGGCCTCATCGGCAAGGTGCAGCTGATCCCTCTAGGCACTGTGAGCAAGGGGTCCATGTCTGGATTCCCCTCATTACTCTTAGGGTGACAAACCCCAAAAGCAATTTGCATATGTAGGAAGAAAAGTCAGAGATGCTCAACTAGGCTCATGAGCTAGCAAATACATGCAAGAAGCTCACTGGGACTGTGTCCTCATGTCCCTACTGCAAACTTTTTTAGCACAACAGCAGTATACAAAGAGAGAAAATCTTCTGAAGCACATCATACTATTCCTGCCAAAAGACAGTCCAGCCACGAAATGCCAGACAAATATTCTCTGCACATGGGAAGAAACTAATGCCAGCTATATAGTTTGGCCTTCTGGTGCCTCACCTGTGAGATGCAGCTGATCCCTCTAGGCACTGTGAGCAAGGGGTCCATGTCTGGATTCCCCTAATTACTCTTAGGGTGACCAACCCCAAGAGCAATTTGCATATGTAGAAAGAAAAGTCAGAGATGCTCAACTAGACTCATGAGCTAGCAAATACATGCAAGCAGCTCACTGGGACTGTGTCCTAGCACCCCTAGTACAATCTCTTTTAGTTCACCAGTGTTATACTCAGAGAGGAAATCTTCTGAAGCATATCATACTATTCCTATCTAATGATAATCCAGCCACAAAATGCCAGACAAATCTTCTCTGCACATGGGAAGAAACTAATGCCAGACATACGTATCGGCTTTCTTGGGCCTCGTCTGTGAGATGCAACTGATCCGTCTAGGGCACTGTGAGCAACGGGTCCACGTCTGGATTCCCCTCATTACTCTTAGGGTGACAAACCCCAAAAGCAATTTGCATATGTAGAAAAGTCAGAGATGCTCAACTAGGCTCATGAGCTAGCAAATACATGCAAGAAGCTCACTGGGACTGTGTCCTCATGCACAAGGTGTAATCTTTTTTAGCACACCAGCAGTATACACAGAGAGAAAATCTTCTGAAGCATATCTTACTATTCCTGCCAAAAGATAGCCCAGCCACTAAATGCCAGACAATTCTTCTTTGCACATGGGAAGGAACTAACGCCAGATATACGTTTCGGCTTTCTTGGGTTCGTCAGTGAGGTGCAGCTGATCCCTCTAAGCACTGTGAGCAAGGGGTCCACTTCTGGATTCACCTAATTTCTCTTAGGGTGACAAACCCCAAGAGCAATTTGCATATGTAGAAAGAAAAGTCAGAGATACTCAACTAAACTCATGAGCTACTAAGTACATTCAAGAAGCTCACAAGGACTGTGTCCTCACATCCAGAGTGCAATATCTTTTAGCTCACCAGTGCTATACACAGAGAGGAAATCTTCTGAAGAATATGATACTGACCCTACCAAATGACAGTCCAGGCACAAAATTCCAGACAAATCATCTCTGAACAAGAGAAACAGCTAACCCTAGATGTACAATTCAGCCTTTTTTTTTTTTTTTTTTTTTTTGGGGGTTTCATCAGGAAGGTGCAGCTGATCCCTCTAGGGCACTGTGAGGAAGAGATCCACGTCTGGATTCCCCTCATTTCTCTTAGGGTGACAAACCCCAAGAGCAAGTTGCATATGTAGAAAGAAAAGTCAGAGATGTTCAACTAGGTTTATGAGCAAGCCAATACATGCAAGAAGCTCAATGGGACTGTGTCCTCGCACCCAGGGTGCAATCTCTTTTAGCTCACCAGTGCTATAAACAGAGAGGAAATCTTCTGAAGCATATCATACTATTCCTGCCAAGTGACAGTCCAGCCACGAAATGCCAGACAAACCTTCTCTGCACATGGGAAGAAACTAATGCCAGATATATAGTTTGGCCTTCTTGTGCCTCGCCTGTGATATACAGCTGATCCCTTTAGGCACTGTGAGCAAAGGATCCATGTCTGGATTCCCCTCATTACTCTTAGGGTAATCCACCCCAAGAGCAATTTGCATATGTAGAAAGAAAAGTCAGAGATGCTCAACTAGGCTCATGAGCTAGCAAATCCATGCAAGAAGCTCACTGGGAGTCTGTCCTCACACCCCTAGTGCAATCTCTTTTAGCTCACCAGTGCTATTCACAGAGAGGAAATCTTCTGAAGCATATCATACTATTCCTGCCAAATGACAGTCCAGCCACAAAATGCCAGACATGTCCTCTCTGAACAAGGGTAACAGCTAATCACAGACGTGCACCCTGGGCATGAGGACACAGTCCCAGTGAGCTTTCGCATACCCTTGCAAGCTCATGAGTCTAGTTGAGCATCTCTGACTTCTTCTTCTTCTTCTACTTCTACTTCTATGCAAATTGCTCTTAGGGTTAGTCACCCTATAGGTAATGGGGGAATCCAGACTTGGACTCCTTGCTCACAAATACCTGGAGGGATCAGCTGATGTGACCTCCAAAGGCTATAATGTATATTTTGGGTTAGTTGCTTTCTTTGTTCAGAGAAGAACTGTCTGGCATTTTGTGGCTAAACTGGAATTTTTGCAGCACCTGTATAATATGCTTCTAAATGTTTTTTCTCTGTGTATGGTATTTATGAGCAAAAAGAGATTGCATTCTGAGAGTGAGAATTCAGTCCCAGTGAGCTTTTGCATACCCTTGCAAGCTCATGAGTCTAGTTGAGCATATCTGACTTCTTCAACCCCTCTCCAAGGCATCAGCAACATACTTCTCCATGACCTTATTCTCCTCCACAGATAGAGGATACGTACGACCTCGCAGAGGGGTAGTCACAGGCAAGTGCTCGATTGTGCAATCGCATGGTCTTTGGAGAGGTAAAGCTCCTACCTGGACTTTGTTAAATAACTCAGAAAACTGCTAATAAGCCTCAGGTAGGCCTTGAGACTCGGCCCAGGCAAGTCTGATGGGATGTGAAAGACAAGCCTCCTCACAGTGAGAACCCCAGGACAATATCTCACACGTGCTCCAGTCAATTTTAGGGTTATGCACTTGTAACCACGGGAACCCTAACACAATAGCATAGTGCAGGGAGTTTATCACCTGAATCTTCAGGGTTTCCTTATGCAGGGCTCCCACACTTCGGGTAAGTAGGGCCGTCTCATGGGTAATGTGTGCTGGCAGCAGGGGTCTGCCATCAATTGCTTCAACTGCCAAAGGATAGTCACGAGACACTAAAGGAATCCCAAAACACTCAGCAAATGCAGTGTCCGCAAAATAACCTGCAGCGCCAGAATCTATCAAGGCAGGGACAGGAATATACCTTTTAGCCCAAGATAGGACTATGTCCAGCAAGGGTTTAGCCTGAGAGGCTTCAGGGGACTGTCCGATACCACCTAAGATCTGTCCCCGACAGGATTCTAGGTACGAGCATTTTCCGGACGTACCGGGCATGATCATAGTAGGTGACCATTTTTACAGCAGTACAGACATAGTCCCTCCCTCTGCCTATGGGTCCTCTCCACCACAGAGAGTCGGGTAGCCCCCACCTGCAGGGGTTCACCACCCGTAGTGTCAGAACCAGGAGGCATGGGAGGTGAGGGAGGACAGGGTGGGCCAGAAAAGCTGTAGGACCTGCTGGTAGGAGGCCTCCGCAGGCGCTCCTTAAACGACGGTCTTTCCCGGACCCGTGTATCTAAGAGGATGACAAAGGATATCATCTCATCCAGACTATTAGGTAGGTCACGAGCAGCAATCTCCTCCTTCATGTAATCGCAAAGCCCTTGGGAGAATGCGGCTATCAGGGCCTCATTGTTCCACCCTACTTCGGCTGCTACGGTTCGAAACTCGATTGTGTGTTCCTCCACCGTCCGGTTACCCTGGCGGATAGTCATCAGATGGTTGGAAGCCAAGGTCCCACGACCTGGCACATCAAATACGCTTCTAAATGAGGCCACAAATTGAGTAAAATTATTTATTATGGGTCTCTCCGTCTCCCATAATGGATTCGCCCAAGCCAATGCCTTGCCAGCCAAGAGAGAAATCATAAGTCCAACCCTACTGCGCTCAGTAGGGAAGGCATGAGGAAGCATCTCGAGGTATAAGCCCAACTAATTAAGGAATCCGCGACATAACTGAGAGGAGTGGATCCAGTTAACCCTTTGACCAGTCCTGCATTAGGGACGGTAGCAGCTGTAGGTGCCGAAGGAGAAACTGGGGTGGCCACCTGCTGCGGGTTATAGCGTTCCCAGAGAGCGGTTCTGCCAAGCAGGGTCTGCAAGGCACCTGCTCAATACGTTGATCCTGATCCTGCATTTTGTCAAATATTCTCTTTAAAGGAGGATCACTATCACCATCTGTTGTCATGACCGTTACGTACTGTTACGGTTGGCAAGCAAAACCAGGAGTCAGACGGTATAGTTAATAGAACCTTTATTATGAGAATGACAGTAATGTAATATATAAATATACGCACAGTGGGTGATTGAAACGGCGAACACTGTATCAGGGATAGCAGTATCCCAATCTCTACACCACGCTGTCTGAGACTAGGCCTCAGCCCACTGGAGTCTCATGGTAAGGTAACGTCCAAGAGATACTGACTCAGCCTGCAGTCAGTAGCTAGGAGTCTGCTAGAGCCCCAGGTCAGTATTAGGAAGGATGTCTGAATAACAGGACCAACAAACTGAGCGAACAGACAGAGCCTTCTAGTAAGCACCAGATAGAATAGTCAGACGAGCCAAAGTCATACACTAAGCGGTTAGTCAGCCAGAGCCACAGGTTTGCACCAGAAAGGATATCCACTGAAGCGATGGAATGCTGGATGCGCAGTGGATAGAGCCCCAGGTCAACACCAGAGTGGGTAGTCAGACAAGCCTAGGTCATACATGGAGCGGGTAGTCAGCCAGAGCTACAGGTATGCATCAGAAAGGACATCTGAGCCAAATCGGAATGCAAAGGAGAATAGTCAGACAAAGCCACAGGTCAGCACCAGAATGGATGGACAGACAAGCCGGATCATACACAGGAATCAGGAATACTAGAAAATGAACTGCTCAGAACGACAACGTAAGGGTGACGGAGTCAGGACTCAGTCTGCCCTTTAAACCCCTCCACAAGAAGTAGGTAGGAGGAGCAGCTAGAGGGAGGAAGTAGGTAGGAGGAGACTACAGGAAACAAACACACATAAAACAGAAGCCTGCAGCATGCTTGAAGCCTCTTGCTTGCAGATGACGCGTGGAAGGACGCCTTTGCTGATTAATGGCTATAATAAGGACAGATGTAATAAGGGTATGTTATATTTATTTGTGGATCTTGGGTGTGATATGTGCTCTTTTGTGTTTCACAGAGTATTTGAGGTTGTTCAGGGGAATGGGGGTTCTCTGTCGGTGCATAGGGATGGTACCTCTTTATCCAAATGTAAGTTTGTTGCTTTGTTTCATTGGGGTTTATAATTTATGGAGTTGAATACACAGGAATACATTTTTCACTCTTTCAGGACTGAGGCATGTAGATGGGGGTTGAATGCAAAATCTAGGTCAGGTGTACCCTCTCTCTCTCTCTGCTGTGCCAATAAATATAGGAGAAGTTTAATCAATATGTCTTCATGTACCCCTGCGGGCCACATTGATATCACTACACAAACTGCGCAGACCTCACAGTTCATGTAACCTGGGTTAGTGCTTTATATTATACAGATAAGCTATATCCATGTCCCCACTGAACATGCCCAGAATAAAAACGAATAATGTAGTCACCAAGTTCGTGCAGCAGAATGGAGGAATTGTGATTAGACTCAGAGGTTTAGAGTCAGATTGAAGGAAGGAATTGAGCATGATATTCAGGTGTGGCAGTATATTTGTTGCTCATGGTTCAATGAAGCATACAGTACGTGGTGTGGTCTTTGGCATATTCCAGAATAAGTACAGTGAATGGCTGCAACTTAATAAATAGACTGATAGGTAGAAATTGGTGGGGATTGGTCTTCTTCTGTAAGGTAAGGGGTTCCTGTGAAGCAGATGGAAGGACTTTGGATGGAAATGGGTTACATTTAATGGAGGGCCACTGCACTAGAAAGTCCGACATGGCTAGTGGTTCATGACAGAAATTAATTTTATTTGTCAAGGATCCTAGTAGAATTAGGATGTGGAGAAGTGGTTTGGTGTAGAGGTTATCATCATCTGCAGAATTAGTTGTTGTGGATGTTGTGAATTGTAGTGGATAGTAATGTTTCACAAAAACAGCAGCTCCAATTAATCTTCATAGTATTTGAGCCATACAGAGTGTTATTTCAATACTGTCAGCGCTGTAGTTCAAGAGTAATTAAATGATAAAGTTTCCCCCCTCCCACCCCTTTTACCTAGTGTAAGCCACCTCCCCTCAGATCAGACAGCTCATAGCAAGGGACAATCTTCTTACTGTGGGAACAATGAAAACCCTCCCCCCTTGACAGGTTTTTCCCTTATGCTAATTGAAGATTGTCCCTGCCTGCGATCCACCTGGACACCACTTTGCTGCTCTGAGCTGAGCAGTGTTACATCAGTAAAAGGGGCGGGGGGGATACTTTATCATTCAATTACTCTTGAACTACAATTCTGACAGTATTGAAATAACGTATCTATAAAAAGAAAAGAAAAGAAGATACTATAAGCAATGAGATTGTCCCGTATTATAATATTTATCCTGCTGTTACTGTCACGGTTTCCCCAGAAACGTTCAAGAGTCAGTACGGTATAGTTAAATGCAATTTATTAACAACAAGAAAGATAGCAGATAATAGAATTATAGCAGGAGCAAGCAGAGGGTCACAAGCCCGCAAGCACTGCTATCAGGAATAGTAGGCTGCCAAGCTTGACCTCACTGCCGGAGACTAGGCCTCAGCCACTGGTAGTCTCTACTGGAGTCAGGAACAGGAACTGGAACAGGAGTAGGAATACAGGCTCTTGATCCGACGAAACAGGAATACTGACTCACTCCTGCAGTCAGTATGGAGAGTATCTCTGACTCCTGCCTGCAATCAGTATCACAGCAAGTCTGCCAGAGCCCCAGGTCCGCACCAGATTGGATGTCCGTAGGGTAATAGGCAACAGCATAGTCAGGCAGAGCCGCAGGTCGGCAGCAAAGAGGGTAGTCAGACAAGCCAGGTCATACACTGTTCAGGTAGTCAGCCAGAGCCACAGGTCTGCACCATATTGGGTGTCCACTATAGGGTAAGACAAAAGAATAGTCAGACAGATCCACAGGTCAGCACCAGATTGGATGGAAGACAATCCAGGTCATACAAGGAGCCCAAGGTAATCGAACTGCTTCATACAACAACGCAAGGTCAACTGAGTCAGGACTCAGACTGCCCTTTAAATTCCTTCTCAGGAAGTAGGTAGGAGGAGCATGCTCAGAGGAAGGAAGTAGGTAGGAGGAGACTACAGGAAGCATGGCATAAAACAGAGGCCTGCTTCACTCTGAAGCCTCACGCCTGCAGATGACACGTGGAATGACGCCGAGCGTCGCTGAAGTGGCAGCGCTGGAAACAAGGTAAGCTGTGACAGTTACCCTGTAATCATCGTTTAATTGGTCTGTGTGAACTGATCCCAATATGGTGCAGCTTTGCTGAGTATTTACCAAAGGTGATATTATCACTATTTTGAACATGTTTGGGACTGTGACTGCTTTGTTTTGCTATACTATACACACTTTGCTGTATGTGAGATTAACCTTGCGTGGCTGGATTCACCGTTGCTCATGCTGCCACGCTATGTGATAACCTTTACATGACTGGACCTGAGATGTTTGTGGATATAATTGATGATTTGGCTTTGGATCAAGTGTACACTTGCAAATCACTGGATTAACATATATCTGGAGATTATACTTTTTTGATACTATGTTTCTTTGCTAGCAGATTTTTTTTGTATTTGGATATTTGGGCCCAGTATAGGATCTATAGGCTTGTCTAGTCGATCTTTAGATTGTAGGCAGTTGTTTTTAGGGGGATCTATAGGGGATGGGGGTAATTTCTTTGTGGGGGAGCTGTGGGCTTTTATTTATATTCATGATTTATAATTTTGCTAGATTGTGATAATTTGATATCAATCAATTTATTACATTTGATATTGGTTTCTGAGTCCCTATGAGAGACCTTTTCTTTTCTTTACAGATGTGATAAGATATTTATTGGTATCATTGGCACGCTGTGTGTGTGAGTCACATGGTTAAACTGCATTTTAAATGTTTTTATGTGCTTTCTATGATTAATTTCGATATAGTATTGAAATAACACTCTCCATGGCCCAAATACTATGACGATTAATTGGAGCTGCTTTTATTGATCTCCAAAGTGATATCACTGGAGACGTTATCTCCACTTTATCATGCCTTAGTGCATAACCCAGTATTTCTTCTTAGTAAATCAGATTCCTGGGGATTCCTGTCCTCTCTCTGACCTATGTGGCAATGCAGTGTTTAACCATGCTTCTGAGCCCTTTTTTGGGGGCAAATTGTAATTGTAAATACCCTAAGGCTCAAACAGCAGTCAGTTATATATAAGTGATATTTAGTTGCTTTTGATCCCTCTTGTGGCTCACTGATAGCTGTTTTAGTTTACAGGACAGATACAGGGAATGGGAGTTTTAATACTTCAGGGGGGTTATTCACTAAGGCGTGGCAAAGAGGTGATAAAGCGGAGACGACTCGGTGTGATATAACTTCTCCAGTTCCTATGTTATTCTATAGAGCCTATGCACTAAGATCTGCAAAGTTGGCAGAATATTAGTGCATTGGCTCCATAGACTAACATAGGAATTGGATAAGTGATATCACTGGTGAAGTCATCTCCACTTTATCACCTGTTAGTGCATAACCCCCAGTTGTTTTTAATGACAAGGAGAGAGCATCTGCTAGGGACAAAATGTTAAATTTGTAGAAAATGCAGCATGAGGAAGGAGGGTAAGATGGAGTAGGCTGTGATGGTATGAAGGATGGTATGGGGTACGGAGAATATTGGGTATGAAAGATGAGGATGTGGTGTATGAAGTAGGAATCTATAGGTATGAAGGATGAAAGTGTAGTGTATGAAGGAGGATGGTATGGGTATGAAGAATGACGGTATGAGTTATGAAGGATGAAAGTGTGGGGTATGGAGGAGGAGGGAGTAGGGACCAAAGGATGAAAGTGTGGGATTTATAAATGAGGAGTGTTGGTTATGAACAGTAAGAGTGTAAGCATCAAAGAAAAGTATATCAGTCACCCAGAAGTGCTCACTGAAATGATGACATCACCCAGCACTGCAGATCACTGAGATCTGCAGGACAAATCAACTGCCAGTCAGGGAGTTTTAAGCTTTTGAAAATTATCATTTCTAGAACCCTTTACGGTCCCTTTAATTTGTCAGTAATAAATGGATGAGGTGGCAACCCTGCCAATATTGCAGCCCGAAGGTGAAAGTGATCAAAGAGATAGCTTATGGAGGGTGTTGAGACTTGGATTCACTTTGACACTCCTGCATGGAGTGAACAAAACGGTAAGACAAATGGTGATATAGGAACTGAGCTCAATAGAGAAGCATCTGCAACCACCCGTGCTCCATCCCGCTGTCAGTCTTGGAATAATAGTGATTTCTCTTTAATCAGGTAATAATTCTCGTGACTAGCGCTACTGAGCAGCTAGTCGCCAGATGGTCAATTATGTGGTGCAATGTTATTACTGGATGGTAGCTCCGCTTTAATACTTCTACTGTGTTTGTGTTTAGATGTTATTTTCCTCTTACTCATTTAACCCCTTCGCGTCTGATGATGTACCCAGACCTTCACTCTGGTCCAGCACTTAATGACCAGTGACGGTTCTGGTACGTCATGTACTTTTACGAGTAATACGGGGACTGAAGTTGATTGCTCCAAGACTGGAGCAATCTCTTTCAGTCCCTCGTTCGGTGTGCTGGCACACGTGATCAGTCACGTGGGGCGGCACGTTTAACTTCCCTATCTGGTCCTTAAAGGACCACACACCCTGGGACCGCTGGTCCTTAAGGGGTTAATGTACCCACATATACACTGTTTTTCTTGCCATAAGATGGGCTTTCTAAAGATACCATTATTTTCATCATCCTATATAATAATACACTAGGATGTTTGTCACGATGCAATCATACGTAGTAGAGACTGCCCTCGTTCGGGCAGTCTCTACTGTGCATGATTGCATCGCGTGAGTGATGCAATGCAAGACTGCATCGCGTGGAGCAGTGAGTTAACGTAGAGGCCTCTTAACATTACCCACACCTTGGCCCATGTACACGGGCTTTTACACTATTATCATATAATTTAATATTAAAAAAATGATAAAACATGATGAAAAAATGTAACAAAAGCACTTCTTTTAGCTTTTACATGAAAAAAACTTTTACACATCTACAAATGCTAAAAAAACCCCTAATGAATAGATTGTAATATTTGTCTTGAGTTTAGAAATACCCAGTGTTTACATGTTTTTCTAATGTTTTTGCCAAGTTATATGGCAATAACTAAAAGTAGCAAAAATTGAGGTGTTCTAAAACTTTTGACCGGTAGTGTGTGTGTATATATATATATATATATATATATATATATATATATATATATATATATATATATATATATATATATATATATATATATATATATATATATATATATAACAGGCCATACACCTGCGCTCCTCCAGTGTACTAGTGATTAGTGCGCCCTATATTGGGCATATATAGTGACACTGTGTATAAAAATGAGGCATTAGTGCCAACCTTTTTAGGCCCAAAAAAGAGGGGGTAAGCTTACCAACCACATCAAGGTTCCTCATTTGTGGCAAGTACCTATTCTCAACACTTAATCCCTATCTGAAGAAAATAAAATAAGAAAAATGGTTGGCACTAATGCCTCATTTTTATACACAGTGTTATTATATATGCCCAATATAGGGCGCACTAATCACTAGTACACTGGAGGAGCGCAGGTTTATGGCCTGTTCTACGTTTACACTTGTTTTGGGGGATTGGAGAACCCCTTTATTCCTTGCTGCACACTTCAGTTAATTTCAAAATTCTTTAATGGACACTTTAATATAAATAATAGCATTATAAGGTAATATACACACATATATATATATATATATATATACACATATATTCTTTATACACTTAGGTGAGTTAGCGCTGGAAGTAGTCTTTTCTGTATATATATATATATATATATATATATATATATATATATATATATATATATATATATATATAGAGAGAGAGAGAGAGAGAGAGAGAGAGAGAGAGAGAGAGAGAGAGAGAGAGAGAGAGAGATAATGTGTAGTGTTTATCCTGAGATGTTTTAATGTTTAATGCAGCTCAAACTTGCATTTTTTTAGATGCAATATCTTAACCCCTTAAAGGGATAGTAATACTTCGTTTTAACTTTATTTTATTTTGTTGGCATTAAAAAAACATGAAGAATGATATAAGTCTTATCTCTCAATTCTTTATGGTTTATGAGATATTCACAAGCAAAGTTCCCTTCCCCGCCCCTTTTACCTAGTGTAAGCCATCTCTTCTCAGATGTGGATCAGGTTGTATGACCAGACAGATAACAGAAGGGGACAATTTTCTTTGTATGAAAACAATGAAAGTCCTTCCCCCCTTTACAAGTTTTTCAGCTTTTTCCCTTATCTTAATTGAAGATTGTCCCTCTCTGCAGTCTACCTGGGCACCTCCCTTCTAATCTGGTTGAACAGGGGGGGGATACTTTGTTTGTGAATATCTCTTAAACCATAAAGGTTTGAGAGATAAGACTTATATCATTCTTCATGTTTTTTTAATGCCTACAAAATAAAATAAAGTTAAAACGAAGTATTACTATCCCTTTAAGAACCCTTGACGGGCTGGATTTGCTTTAAGGACCCATGACGTACCAGGACCATCATTGAATTCCAGGCTCCCTGCGCAGCAGCATGCCATTCGGGGAGTCCGGGATCGGATTCATGATAAAAAAAAAATAAAATGCTCCGTGGTCCTTAAGTGATGGCCGCGTGTGTGCGTGGCTAGTCCTTAAGGGGTTAAAGGCCTGAGATTTTACAGTAGAGCTGTTGCTACACCATCCTATGGACAGCTCTTGTCAGTTGACCATAAACCTCCATAGGATGGTGTAGCAACAGCGCCACTGTAAAATTTCAGGCCATTGAGATATTGCACACAAAAAAATTAAAGTTTCATCTGCAATAACATTTGAATAAAACACCTCTCGGCAGAGGGAGTACCCTTGTTTTGCTCAGGAAGATAAACCCTAGAGTACATTTTTTTTTATGTATTAAAGGGATAGTAATGTTTCAAAATAAAAGCAGCTCCAATTAATCTTCATGGTATTTGGGCCATGGAGAGCATTATTTTAATACTGTCAGAGTTGTAGTTCAAGAGTAACTTTTACTGATGTAGCACTGCTCACCTCAGAGCAGAAAGGTTGTGTCCAGATGGCTTACAGAGAGGGACAATCTTCAATTAGCATAAGGGAAAAACCTGTCAAAGGGGGCAGTGTTTTCATTGGTATCATAGTAAGAAGATTGTCCTTTGCTGTGAGCTGTCGATCTTAAGACCAGATTCCAAATCTGAGGGAATGTGGCTTACACTAGGTAAAAGGGGCAGAAGGGGGATACTTTATCATTCAGTTACTCTTGAACTACAACTCTGACAGTATTGAAGTAACACTCTCCATGGCCCAAATACTACGTAGATTAATTGGAGCTGCTTTTATTTTGATACATTACTATCCCATTAAGTGTTACTATCCCTTTAAATTATTCACTTGTATATAAATTACACAAACATTTTTTTCTACTTTTGCAGTAGTTATCTTTGCCCAGAGGGGAATTTCTTAAACCGTTAAGTGCTAGATGTTCCCCAAGACACATTTCTCCCAAGCCCCAGAAAAGAGACATACAGGTTTTCTTCTCCATTATTGTAAACTAGTTTTAAAGCCCTTGTACACGGGCAGCGCTGCAGTCATGCGCAGCACTGACTGCCGGAATGCACCGCGGCTGATACAGAGCAGGGCGCTCCGAATTCAGACCGTGGTGCTCTCTGAACACCTTCCTGGGACCGCTTGGTCCCAGGAAGGTGCACAGAGAAGACTCCGGCCTGAATTCGCAGTGCCCCGCTCCGTATCAGCCGCGGAACGGGCAGTCTCTACTGCGCATGACTGCAATGCATGCAGTCGTCACTACTGAGCATGACGGCTTCTGACAAACATCGTTATCGAATTATTATATAGGATGACTTTACTGTTAACCCTTTGGCACCTTTTTGTGTTACTGAATAAATGATTCAGAGGAAGACCAAAGTATTTTATTTGCCCAGACTAATTGATAAGCACATATACTGAAGTGTAACCAAACATTAATGTGAGTTTTATTGCTGCGGAGCAATGTGGTACATTTATATACACACTACACAGTCTGATCTCCTAAAAAGAGACACACCAGGGTGGGGTAGGAGGGACAGAGGCATCTGGGTCTCAGTGGTACTGTTCCTCTTAAAGAGGGACACTTGCAATTTCTACAATTTTATATTTTTAGGAACCTAAAAATGCATGTTACCTTATTACAGGGACATCCACGTTTGTGTTTTTTCAGTCCATGAGACATGCAATTTTTTTAGCAGTGATAAAAAGCAGTAAAAAAAAAAAAAAAGTTTAATAAACTTTATTCATACAAAAATGAACGGTTATAGGCCTAGTGCTAGTTAACTGATCAAGTCAATGAGAATGCTGGTATTCTCTTGATATATGTAGTGGTGCCAGTTACATAATATTAGCAGTGGGCGGGTGGTTAGATAATCAGGTAAACATTTTTTTGAGGCAGGAAGGTCACACTTGCATGTTGGACGGTCATGCATTATGAGTTTCTAATGAGAAAAAAAGACATATTGTAAACCTTTTGCACCATAGGTTACAAATAAAAGTCTTCAGATTTACAATTATGCTTTTAACCCTTGAATACTAGAGAGGTCTCCATCCGTTGGTTTACCCGAGGTCTTCTAAGTACATTAGCCACAGAAAATCTCCCCTCTACTGTTCCTGGTCTAACTGGTTTTGTTTTTAACAGCTATGTTCTAGCTAGTTATTTCTAGCACACAATTAACACAGGAAGCCAGACACAGAAAGGAGATATTCATTAGCCCTTGTGAATTCTGCACGGTCTATGGGTGAGAATAGCTGAAATTTTTACACAGTTTTGTCTTCATTTCAAAATCTTTAGCACAATAAGCATGTAGAAAAGCAGAATAATTCTGGGGTAAACCTCATAGGGAACACATATATCTGTTAGCTAAAGCGGAACTACCACCATAGTTAAAGTCACCCTGCAATAGTTAGGCAGAGGGTCACTAGCTTAATAACAGTTATCTTACCTCTCAGAACTACACAATTCTAACAAAATCCTTAATCCGGAAGCCAGGCACCTGCGCCGTCAGTCTCAGTCTCCATTAAGAAGCATTGCACTGTGCCGAAAGGCACAGGAAGGGACTGACGGCGCGGCGCACAGACTGCACTAACCTGGCCGTCAGTCTCAGAAGATAAAGGATTGCTTTAGAATTGGCTCGTTCTGAGTGGTAAGATAACTATTATTAAGCTAGTCGCCACCTGCCTAATTATTGCAGGGCAGCTTTAACTATGGTGAAAGTTTCGCTTTAAAGGAGTAGTAAACATTTTTAATTAAAAAAACCTATATTATGGGGCTGTACCTGTTGAGTAAAACAAGGGTAATTCCACTGCTGTGAAATTTGTAATTCAAACAAAGTTACTACACTTTAAACTGCTAGGTTATTGCATTAACAGTGCTCTCTAGTGGTCAGATTTCACTTAGTTATTCTGTTTCATTCTGTGGGAAATGTGAGTCACTGACTAACAGTTCTCCACAGAATGTGATAGAAGCTACTGACTCATGCTGTCAGTTTGACCTTTCATGAAGTAATCATGCTATTACTCACTTCCTGACAATTTGAACCAAACTGATTGAATACGGAGTAATGTTTAAGTTTCAAGTGGTGGAGTACTGGATCCTCAAGGTATACAACAACACAGAGGACTTTCCTGAGACAACCAATCAGAGACTAAGTATTTTCAGAAGGATTTGTATGCTTTCAGCACGCTATGGGTGGAATGCAATAAATGTACAATCTATTTGCAATGTATCTTTGATGGCAACATTATTAGCTTCAAAATATTACTGAATTACACTTTTTTTTCTAAATTAGCAAACATCTGCGTTTTTTTTTTGCGAGTGAGTTTCTAAAAGTGGGTGTGGCTAAAATGTTCACCATTTTGAGAGAGGATTAGCAATAGCCCCTAATATACAAAAGCAATTTGCACACATTTTGTCTGACTAATTTTGCCTTTAATTTAGGCACATGTGCTAACTTTGCTGTCAAATTTAGGAGCATGTGCTAACTTTGCTGTTAATTTAGGAGCATGTGACCACTTTGCTGTTCATTTAGGCACATGTGCTAACTTTGCTGTTCGTTTAGGCACATGTGCTAACTTTGCTGTTTATTTAGACACTAGTTGAACAGCCCGTTACACGGGCCACAGTCCAACTGCCACCCGGTCGCCGGGCAGTCACGCGCAGTGGAGACTGCCCGTGCCACGCCTGATACAAAGCCTCTGTATCAGCCGCGGCTTGGGCAGTCTCTACTGCGCATGACTGCAGCACGCGCAGCAGTATCTACTGCGCATGTCGTGGCGTTACACACATTTTAGAGAATTATTATATAGGATGTTCTAACATTGCTGTTAATTTAGGAGCATGGGCTATTCAGCATCAAGACTTTAGTATGTTTCTTGCATCAAAATGTGAGCAATTAAAAATAGCCATGCAGTTCTTGCAGTCAGCCCTATATTTTTTTAAGAGAAATGCAGTTTAGGTGTGAGCACTCAGAAGGTGGACTGGTTAAATGAGGGGTCATGTGCCTTTCTATCCCTAGGCTAGCGTGCACAACTATTACTAGAATGTTGTACTATAGTAAATATGCACATTCTTTTTTGCGCTTCAGTCACTTAAAAGATCCTAAAATCTTTGAACACCATGCAGTTTCCTAGTGTATTAAGTACTCCTAGCCTGAGAAAAACGGCACCCCATTGGTGTGGGTTGACATAGTGTAGTGGGTGTCAGGAGCATGGCTACTAGTGGAATAAAGCTGGGGAAGCAGTCAATGTATGTGTGATTTTATGACTACCAGCAGAACAAGGCTGGAGAGTTAAAATGTGTAAGTGGGTATCTGTGACTACCAGTGGGCAGTGGAATCATGCAAAGTGGTCAGATAGTGCCTGTTGGGGATCTGTGACTACCAGTAGGATGTGGAATCAGGCTGGGAGGCCAAAGCAGTGTATGTGGGGATCTGTCACTACCAATAGAAATTAAAACCTGGCTGGGGGTGGGGGGATAGTGTATGTATGTGGATCTGTGACAACCAGTGGATAGTGAAACCAGGCTGGGGTTGGGGGGTCAGACAGTATGTAGTATCTGTGACTACCAGTTTGCAGTGAAACTATGCTGGGGTGAGGGGAGTTCACAGTGTATGTGATAATCTGTAACTACAAGCAGGTAGTGGGACCAGGCTGGGGGTTAGATGGTGTATGCGGGGGATCTGTGACTATCAGGGCACAGGGGAAATAGTATGAGGGAGGCAGAGAGCATGTTGGGATTTGTGATTGCCAGTGGACACAGGAACCAGGCTGGAAGGTCAGTGAATATGGAGATCTGTGACTTCCAGGGGGCAGTGGAACAATGCTGGGGATGCGGGCATGCTTGAAAAGGTGTCCAGCGTATTGCAAAGTAATACTTAGGACACCCATGTAGCACGCACATTTCTTTTTTTTTACATTCAGACTTTGTTGAGAGGACATCAGGACCCCTCCTGATGCCTCCCCCAGTAATGATTGTTTACTGGCCAATACTGGCAACACAAAGACAATAACTGGCTTCCTCCCTTCTCCCTTGCTTGAGCTGGGACTCCCTAAAGTCCCGGCTTGAGTGGGTGAGCAGATAACCTAGAGAGTCATCAGTAATGATGACCCTGATCCGCCCGCTTAACACAAAAGTATAGGGAACTCCAGGCTGAGGAGGAGAGTAGGGAGGCAGTGACTGTCTGTATTGATTGTCAGTCATGATCAGATATTTGACCAATATCAGGGGGGCATCAGGAAGGTCCTGATGCCTCCCCCTCCATGGTCTGATTCTTTAAGGTTTGACAAGTTAGTACATTTACGGGTTTGACAAATTAGGTCCACCGGTATAATGTACTGTTCTGGCACAGACATAGTTAATCCCATGACAGCTAGGGGTCTCCACATTGAAGTACTTTGGAGACCTAGCTAGCATTCAAGAGGTTAAAATAACCAATGGGAATTTGTATTTGTCTGGTCGAACCGGAAAATCCCAGAGTTATTTCACTTTTCTTTGAGCATATGGCTGGTAAGGTGATACTGTATATGATATTAGCATGAATGAAGTGCAAACTTTATTGAAGGACAATCCCAATGGCCAAGATACCCAGCAACTATATATCAGTGACTAACATACCCGGGAACTGTAATGCTGAAAAGGTGAGAGAAATGACGTGATTCGCATCATAAAAGGGTCGGGGCTTAATCGCGAGTAGGGGGGCTGGATTTAAATAAAAAAATAGCTAGAATAGCATGGGGAAGGAGGAGAAGAGGCTGGGGAGTGGGAAGAACTCAATGGGAGGAGCGGATGTGGGCAGAGTTTCATCAGAAACTCCTTACATCTGGAGATGTTGCTTGAAACTCTTGGAGCATGTGACATGAACAGTCGTCAGCCTCTTTATGACTGCAGATTGTTTTTGTGAACATGTGGTTACTCTGTAGCCTATTGGAAAACATTACTAAAGACTGTTTTTTGGGGGTGATTTTCATTGCAATGACCAATCCCTGGTGGCTGCCCATGATGTAAACTAATTATATCTGGTTGATATTAATTTAGACATCTCTGACTGATACTGCCAATGTTCTCAGCTTGCTGGAGCTGTGATTACTGGAAGCAAACATGGAGTGACTACTTGTTTCCCAAGTGCCTGCACTGCACTGCTAGCAAAGCTGACAACTGTTAGAATAAAAACAATTACAAATAAATGTAATCCTATTGTGGTCCTTAGTGTATTTCTAAAAAGATTTGTATAACTCAAAATGATATGGAGTGGAAACAGTTACTTCTGAGTTTACAAACAGAAGCAGGCATGTTTTATGCTGTACAGAAAGAAAACCAATGATATACAGGAATGTCACATGATAATCTTGTTCAGTGGCCAGGGACTACATAGCATATTTCTGTAACGTGGGAAAAAACAGGGTATGAACTTAAAAAAATAACAGAAAGGCTAAGGGTTGACAGAAAAACAAAACAAAAAAAAAACTGCATAAAGATCCATACAAAACATAGGAATTGTTAAGTAAAAGGGGTTGATTTAGAGCAGTGGATGGCAAACCTCTCCAAGGGGGGGGCATACCATATGTTTAGGATTTCCCTGCATGTGCACTACTGAGTTAATCAGAAGTTCATTCACTTGATTAACTCACCTGTCCACATGCAGGGAAATCCTAAGGACATGGCACTTGATTCAAATACCACTGGTAAGACATGCTGGGGAAAAATGAATACCGAGCGGTACACACAGTGCTACCGTCGGAATTCAATTGCTTACCAACATGAACCACTACGAGAGTTGGCCCACAGAACCTAACTTGCGCCCCAGCATTCGTTGTGTTTTTTATTTTCTTTCCTTAACGCACGCTAAATACTGTAGTGTGAAAAATGGGAACATCAAGGGAAACTAGCTAACGCTCAGAGTTTGACACAATGTCAGCAATGAGCACAAGTTAAAAACACGGTCCCCCACCTCTCAAACACTAACCCTACCCTTGTTCCTGCACTACACCTAACATTAACAAAAAAGTTGACAAATTCTAGATCTAACGCTATCACCCATACCACATAGCTGTAACTCTTACCTATAAGTTTGATGTCCAGCACCCTGGTCTTCCTCTTTAATTCTTCTTCTGTAAGCTTTTAACTTCTTCATCTGTCCTTTTCTTCTGTCTTCATCTGTAAACTTGATGTTGTCCCTATGAAAGAAAAATCAATCTTAATATTAACAGCCCCATTAAAGTTACGTTGCCACTGGAGGTGGCAAAATAAAACAAAAAGTCCCCATTGCGGTACATTTTGGGCTGTTGCCTGATCCACACTGAGGGAAATTTGAACAGAAACTGGCCTTTATATGGCCAGTCCCTGTTCAAAAGGGTTCCCAATCTCCCATGGGCTAGGATATGGGGTTACGCAGGGCATGGAACATATGGGGTTATTCAGGGCATGGAACATTCCCTGCAGTATCCACACCTCCCAGCCAATCAGCTTCTACCTGGAGGAGTCACAAATGTGTGTTTCATCATCCGTCCAGCTAGCCAATCATTGAATAGCTGGAGGGATAATGAAACGCACACATTTGTGACTCCTCCAGCTAGAAGCTGATTGACAGGAAAGTGTGCTTACTGCAGGGCACGTTGCATGCACTGCATAACCCCACATCCAAGCCAATGGGTGAGAGGGAACCATTTTAAACAGGGACTGGCCATATTAGCTTCAGTCTCTGTTCAAATTTCCTTCAGTGTGGATCGGGCAACGGCCTGAAAGGTACTGAAATGGGGGCTTTTTGTTCTTTTTTTCTGCTGAACTTGAATAAAGCCATTAATATTAAGATATATTTTTCTTTTATAGGGACAACACCAAGTTTACAGATGAAGATAGAAGAAGATGACAGATGAAGATGAAAGAAGCTTACAGTACAGGAATTAAAGAGGAACACCAGGGTGCAGGAGAATCCACTGGACCTCAGACTTACAGGTAAGTATTTAATTTTTAATGGGATGGTTTTAGCCTTAGAGGGATTTATCCTTTGAGTATGTGTTGCATACCCCACTAGCATTCAAAGGGTTAACTTTTTACTCATAATTTTGGTATCTTGTATGTATTGATGTGGTGGCTTAGGGATCCCTAGTTGAACATGCATTTTGTTTTGTTTTGTTTTTTTCACCACAGTTCATTTAAACGTTGGTGATTAGGTACATGCATTAGGGGACTCAACTCAGATTTTTCTAGGCGAAAATTGTAGACGTTAAAAGTGAGTCCCTTGACATGTGTTACTAGCCGCCACATGTAATTGAATCACAAATTCATTGCCTTTGTCGACCACAATGAGTGTAAATTTATCGCCAGTTGTGCTTTTTTACCTTTTGGTAGTTGGTCAAAGCACAGGTAACAGAATACCTGACTGTGACAAACTACCGATGGTAGTTTACTTTTCCTAACGGTGCTAATTGAATCGAGCCCATGGTCTGTTACACCTACACGATGAGAGAGATAGGAACCAATGATTTAGAGAATTCAAAGAAGATTATATACTTGGGTAATGTCAGATGTAGGAACATGGTCATGGTACAATCTGCTCTGGAAAGCCATTTGAACTCAAAATGTAAATGTAAATTAAGCAAATCCGTGTTCAGCAAAGGCACACAGAGTGGAGTGGGTCAGAGGGATATTTATATTTAGTGGGAACAGGATATGTTTCAGGCAAACAGCCCTTCTGCAGGTGATACATGATCTCTGATCCATTCCAGCCTGTGTGCCTTTGTTTAGCCAAAGCTGGTTGTAAAAAAAAAAGCATGTAATGTGTAAATTCAGCTGTCTATATCATTTTTATTTTCAAACATACAAAACATATAAATCTATAAATAGAAGAGATTCAGTCAGGGAAATGCCTCTAATCTGAAAAATCTGCTTATCTGGGAAGATACTATAGGATATTAAGGGCAAAGTGAAGCAAAAACCAGCTGCAACATAAGGGACACATTAAAATTCACCGTTGATTTCAATGGAACTTTAAAGGGATAGTAATGTTTCACAATAAAAGCAGCTCCAATTAATCCTCACAGTATTTGGGCCATGGAGAGTGTTATTTCAATACTGTCAGAGCTGTAGTTGAAGAGTAATTGAATGATAAAATATCCCCCTCCCGCCCCTTTTACCTACTGTAAACCACCTCCCCTCAGATGTGGAATCTGGTCTTGAGACCAGACAGATCTCAGCAAGGGACAATCTTCTTACCATGAGAACAATGAAAACCCTGTCCCCCTTGCCATGTTTTTCCCTCATGCTCACTGAAGATTGCCCCTCTCTGCAAGCCATCTGGACACCACCTTTCTGCTCTGAGGTGTGCAGTGTTACACTAGGTAAAAGGTGCGGGAGTGGGATACTTTATCATTCAATTACTCTTGAACTACAACTCTGACAGTATTAAAATAACACTCTCCATGGCTCAAATACTATGACGATTAATTGGAACTGCTTTTATTTTGAAACATTACTATCCCTTTAATCCCTGAATATGAGAGAGGTCTTCAATGCACAGTGAAGCATTCAGCTTGCAAGCAGCAAATGAAAATTATTTTATAATATTATATTTTAAATTATATGGTAGATTTCTACCCTGTTTTGTAAGAGTTTTATTATTCTAAATGCTTGTTTATGTTTTGTCTGTAAAGATATTGTAATATACTGCAATGAGACATATAAGCACAGGGACGTCTACGTAGTGGGGGTGTGCCTCAAAAAACACATTAAAAGTTGAAAAACTGTACTATAAAAATTTGCTGGGAAGAAGTACATCTAAGCACAAAGAGCTGGTGCTCCATTTTTTAAGGATTTATAGACGTTTGGTTATATACACAATTGTTTGTGTGCTATAGAGTTTGCAAGGTATTGAGACTAAAATGATGGGATTTTACTAACTGAACTACGGAGTGCTTTGATTTGTCTACTCTATCTTCTGTTGAATATTCTATAGCGGTATTGCACCAAGAGTTCTGAGAGAAGTCAGGTGCACACCGTGATAACAGAGTAGAAGATTTTAACTCCTGAATGCTAAAGAAGGCTCAAATGAATTACAAAGCAATGCATTAAGAACTCTGTAGCTTTCAAAAAGTTAAAGCATCAGTGTCCTACTGGCGTGTGAGTTCATATACTTAGCAATTACATAGGGAATGGCTACAATTCGAGTCTTCTGTGTTCTTACTCAACATAAATAAAATGTTGACCAGTCCTTATGTTCTCATCTAGTATCTAATAAGTCACAATTTCTATACATCATATCCGGAGTGCTGTTGTAATATTGGAATGTTTTTGTATTGGTTTACATTTAAAAGGTTGCACGCGAAAGAGCCAATTACCATGTCACCTGGATAAAAATGTTGACATGAGAATCTCGCACTGAATGACAGCACAAGATTCTCACGTCGTGTATTAAAAGTTCGCTTCACCATTTAAAAATCCCGCTTGAAGACAGGCTTGATCAATAGATCACAGCGCTCCATCTGTCTGTGTGTTGCTCCCTCTTTTCCCTTTCCTGTTGGAGATTCAACTGTTGTACTATGCCTCTGAGTCAGTACCGGGTAGAACTGCTAAGCTGTTCTTTTATGAAAAATCACCCACTTTCTCTGTCAAGTCACCTGCCTTCTCTGTCACAGGAAGCGCTCCATATGTCTATTCAAGCTAACTACCACCTCTTAAACAATTTAACTTCAATAACTCCCCATCGGGCAACTAGCAGCTTAGTAGCACTAGTCGCCAGAATTATTACCTTATTCAAAAGAAATATGCATTCTTACCTGGCTGACAGCAGCACAGAGCCCTGTCAGTCCCAGCTGGGTCTAGGAGGCGTTGCTAGGAGCCAGTTGGCTCCAACAGGGACTGACAGCGCAGGTGCGTGGACATCACTGTGGCAAGATGTCCACGCTCCATGCTGCTGTCAGCCCGATAAGAATGCATATTTCTTTTGAATAAGGTAATAATTCTGGCGACTAGCGCTACTAAGCTGCTAGTAGCCAGGTGGGGAGTTATTGAAGTTAAAGTGTTTAAGAGGAGGTAGTTCCGCTTTCAGTCTTTAGATCACTCCAGCACGGGCATCCCAGGAAGTGCTGTGTGTGCACAATAGATCACAGTGCTAGCAAGGTATTGAGGATGCAACTGGCTCCACAGAATGTGTTGTTTGAATAAATTGTCAGTTGCGCCTATGAAGTTGAGTCTGAGGTTGGGCAGAGAAGCCACGGGCCAAAAGCTTCTGCCTCTTGGGAGTGTGAAGGGGCATGATCAGTTGTGGGCAGTAGAGATATAGGTCTTGGTCAGTCTGAACAACATACATTCAAGAACCTGCTTTTTAAATGCCTCTCAAATGGTTAAATGGTGAAGCGTCCTTTCAATATGCGACATGACAATCTCGTGATGTCATGCAGCTGAAGATTGTCATACTGACATTTTTATTCAGGCAACATGTTAACTGGCTTATTTGATTGCACGCTCTTTCGCGTGCGACAATTTAAAATGATACCCTTTGTATTGAGGGGATTGTGTTTCCCATTCAAAACCACCTGGCAGAGCTCAGATTCACAATATAAATAAAGAATAACATCACTGATGTGGTGTTTGGGAGCGTTTCAAAGCTTGATGCATTCTCACTTGTTTCATAATACAGCAAGACCGCACAATGGCAGGCCATGGTCTGGATGTTGCTCATAAGGAGACTTTTAATTACCCATGGCTACCATTATGAGAAGTCCATAGATTTGTTTTTACTGAAACACAGCATATTTCTAGTATGCAGAAAATTTGGCCCACACCACAGAAAAATGGCCATAGTCTGGATAGTGATCTACAAATTATATGTATAGAAGTGTTAAAGCGGCTTTGTTGTCTGAACTGTCAAATCTCAAATAAACCTCTTGCCAGGTTGTAAATACCTTTAAAGGCATGTTGTTTTTTTGTAAGCAGTTAAAGTCAATGAATTGGTTAGAAGGTTTCCAAGGCACTGTAAATTTGTAAATATCACTTCTTACATACAAATAAAATAAATTTACAACACAGTGAGGCTGATTTAAAATGAAGAATTACAGCAATTCTGGTGCAAACCAACAGCATCATAGGGGACGAACAAAAATTTCTAATGCTTTAAATAGGTCTTTTAACCCCTTGAATGCTAGAGAGGTCTCAAACTGATTGCTTCACAACTGAAGGCTTCTCTAGCATTCAGTGCATTGAAGACCAGTAAACAGCGAATGTTAAAAAAAAATACACTTTTAAACCATAGGCTGTATGCTCACAGCTATGTGAGCCAAACAAGCCACATGACAATGGGCTTCAGTGAGGAAGGAAACCTCCCATAAACACATAGCGAGGCACCGATATCCCCTAACCCTCCAGATCTCCATGATCTGCAGGGGTAATGTACAAGGAACAGGTGAGTTTTACGCTGTGGGAACTGGGAGCGGAAAGCAAATTGCCTATAGTTTAAAAGGGTCTTCTATATGGACTCTTTATGCCACTTTTAAAGCCCCATTTCAATCAATGTAAATTAAGGGATAGTTGGGTCCAAAATTGCTCCAGTCCTTCTCAGCCTCAAATATTTTAACAAAAACCATGTTAACTTGTCAATCTGCAATATTCTTTTATGTTCAAAAAAGTCAGTTGCAGCAAGGAAAGCAGCAGCAGAAAAAGCTCCGGCACGGATTCTTCCTTTTGTATTCTACAGCTTGCTTAACTTGGGCTTTTGCAGCCCCAACATAATCTTTAACTTTTTCCATATTTAACTCAACAACATTCAATGTCTCTGCCTGCTCTTCCACAAGCAACGCCATTTGCAGAAAGAGCTCATGAACTCCCTTGATACGTGTTTCCAGATTTAGGAGCTCCTTGTGACGCATTTCAATTTCATTCATGGCCGAACGGGCAACTTTGACATCAGATAACAAGTTCTCAGAAAAGACATCCCATTTGCTTTGTTCAATCATGTCTTCTATCTCATTCCCAGATACATCTTTTCCCATGATCTCAAACTGACGCAGAATACGTATCTTGCAGTTCTCCTTCTGTACCATTTCAGCCTCATTGTATTCTACCATGGCTTTCTGGAAGATACGAGTTAAGCTCATGTATTGATCTCTGGATACACGTGTGATGGTGGCGTTTTCTCCATATTTGCTCTCTGCATCTTCACTGAAGTTTTTGAGACTTTGGAGTTTCCGGTGAATGACTTGACCCCTTTGCTTAATGTCTTTGGCAATACTATTAGAGTCTCTTTTGATGCTGCTAAGGCGACGCACTGAAGTAAGAAAACGGGTAGTCTGCTTTCCCAAGCGTTTCACATCCGCCTTCATTAGGTGGGTTTCAGTCCGGATGAATTGAATCTCTTGGTACAGGACTTCCAATGAATGATCAGTTTCAAACATAGGGAACCCCTGTGAAAGAGCCTCCTCTTCATTTTGAACGTATTGGGTATGAAGCTTTGCATATTCAAGCAGCTCATTGAGACGGTCCTTCATGGTCACTTGAAAAGAAGACAGATTAACACAAGTTAATTAGGAAACAGGAAAAAAAATTACAGTTTAATAGAACTATTATAGCCACAGGACACAGCAACATTAACACTCAGATGTTCCACAATATGTGCATGATGGCTGTATTTGTCACTGCAACAGGCATTGTTTACTATACTCTCCAAACTACACAGCTAAATGCTTAATTTTACTATACTGATGCAAACCACAGAATGGTTGGGTCTTCCCACCCAGATCCATTGACAGTGAGGAATAATGAGGTTCTTTGGGAAAGATCTGTCATCAACAGCCTGCGGTTTGTGATCAGGAAGAATACAAAACAAGTTGAGGCTTTCCAGGAAAGCTGAATAAATTATAAAATCTATTTTTTAAATACAACACTACATTATATTTTATATATGCATGTGATGGGTTGCTGGGGACATCCCAAAACAATGGGCTTTAAAATGGGAAACAAGAAAAAGAAAACCTCAAAATGATGCACAACACTCCAGCCAACCCAATAAAGAGAGGACCTAGGAAAGCTGTAAAGAGAAACAGAGACCTAAAACACCTGGTGGGTTTAAGCATTAAGGATTGATAAAGGCGAGCTAAAACTATCAAGCGACATAGACAATTCCTGTGTTATTCTATGAAGCCTATGATTTCTCCAACTTGAGTGATCTTGGAGTACAGGTACTAAACAGTAACACAGGAACTGGAGTTTCCCTCACCTTTAGCTCACTTGAGCAGGACACTATTCCAACTGGCTTGCTTGAATCAGGACCTTGTGACCACCAGAACTTGCAGAATTGTCCAAACACTTTAACTAAGACATAGGTGCTTGGGAAGAGCGTTAAAACCCAGGAACACAAGTAGACCCCCCTAGGTGCTCCAACAGACACTGTCCTCCTCTGAGGACCTTCTTCACTCCTGGGACACCTTGCACTTGTGTAGTTTAGTGATAATAAAAATACACTTATGATTCCTGAGAGCACTGGAACCAAGCCACATATCCTCCCCAAATACAAAGGAAAACAAAACAGTTGGTTATGGATGATGGGATTTGTAGTACACTACCACCTAGAGGGCTTTCAGTTTCCCATTTTTGCTGTAGAATGAGAAGAAAGACAAACTAGTATAAGAAATGTTCAGGATGAAGAAACAGAAGACATGAGTTGGGATGGAAAGGGAAGAACAAGAGAAGGGTTGGAATACAGCAGCTATAGATGTGTGAGCGTACGTGCGCACACACAAAATGAACTAAAAATATGAAATAAATACAAGATTTTCAACAAAATTACCGATATTAGAAAATTTGGATCATATGAATTATCTGCTTTACAGCCTCACACAGGGCTGTTTTACAGGGGAAGTAACACCTAATAATAATCCCCACTTTCCTTACTATGGTGAGAAAATCTTAATGTCCCCAACAAATTCTGCCCTTGTACGTTTATTCAAGAGATAGCAGCTTCAAACAGTCCTGACATCAGGTTCATGGGGGTGGACAAGACAGCTGCTGGAAGTTTTTTCAAACTGAGGCAGAATGCATGAGCCTACATGTACAGCGGAGTTTGTGTCCTGAGGTATTGCTAGCAACTGTCATGACTGCCTCCATGGACAGTATATCCACAACTGTTTGAGAAGGAAAGAATTCAAAGAGGTCATCAGGATTTTCTGACCATAGTAAATGTAAGTGGCGGCAGGTGTTACGTCCCCTTTAAGGGCACTGCGCACAAAAAAAAACAAAAAACAAAGTTGATTATTGTACCTAGCATTCTAAGATGTACATGGATAAAAAAGTTAGTCACGAGTTTGCAAGGTAACAATTTACTGGTAATCCGGAGCATGTGAAACAGTGCAAAATGCTATTATCTGTAAAAAAGTTGTCACCAATTTTTTTTCCCCTCACAACCTACAGTTTCATAGATCAGTGGTTCTTAAACATTTTGCAGTGGTGGAAACATCTGTTTTCACACAAAAGCTAGGTGGAAACCTAACAACCAAAGCCTATAAACATTTGAGTGTTAAGCGGGTATGCAAAAAAACAATACTAGGCATACTCATCTGGCACTCAAACAGTTAACACCTTGGACTGCTATTTGCTCTACACTGAAGACCCTGTTGGCATCCAAAAAGATGACTTGGTAGAAATATCAAACTGTATTGGAGTGTTAGTTTGTACTAAAACCAGCAATATAACAAAGTCATTAGGCTTAAAGAAGCAGTTAACTTTTTTATGAAAATGTGTATGTTATAGAGTTTTTCCTGTTGAATAAAACAAGGTCACTCCCACCACTATCAGTTGTTTTATTCCGAAGTTATAAAAGTTCAAGTAATCAGGAATTTAATTTACTGTGCTTACTTTCTGATACTTCTAACTTAAAGGGATAGTAATTCTTCACCATTACTATCCCTTATATTGAAATCCTTTAAAAACTGAATTAAATGCCACCAGCGGCATCTCTCAAACCTTTACGGTTTGCGAGATAGCCACTTTTAAACTTCGCTCTCCCCTGACGTCATCGTTCTTGGTGCAGCAGGGAAATCCAGTCCCGGGACCGGCGGAGGCTCTTCAGCAGAGCAGAGATCTCGTTATGGAAGACAAGATCCTTCACTAAAACTGACTTCTACGTGTGCTTGGTTGGTTACCAAGCACACGTAGAAGACCGTTTTAGTGAAGGATCGTTTCTTCTATAATGAGATCTAGCTCTGCTGAAGAGCCTCCGTTTGATTCAATGAACGGATTCCCCTGCTGCAGCAAGAACACTGACGGCAGGAGAGAGCGAAGTTTAAAAGCGGCTATGTCTCAGACCATAAAGGTTTGAGAGATGCCGCTGGTGGCATTTAATTCAGTTTTTTAAGGGCTTCAACATAAGGGATAGTAATTTTGAAGAAGTGACTCAGCAGTTTCTATCACATTCTGTGTAGATCTGTAGGTCACTGACTTTCCTCTCCATTAGACTGTAACAGAATAACTAATTGGAATTTGACCATTAGAGGGCACTGCTAATTAAAAAAACAAACAAACCATGGATTTAAACTGTAATAACTCTGGAAATATGCATCTGTCACAAGTGGGAGCACCCTTATGTTACTCAACAGGAAATGCCCTATAATATTTGTTGTTTTCATAAAAAAATAAAAAACAAAAAACTTTACTTCTCCTTTAAGTTTTAGGTAACAGTTTCCACACATACATTTAGGTCAGTGTACATACCACAAGTGGTGCAGTTCTAGAGCATAGCAACTGTCACATGGGTGAAAATGATCCAGCTGATTCAACTGGGGCTCTGAACCCCTTGAATGTCAAACAGGTCACCAAAGCATTGATCTGGTTAAAAGCCCCATTTAAATCAATTGGTAATTTTTTTTTTATCCTATGGTGCAGTTGGTTTTCTGACGAATTGCTCCACTTATACAGTACATCAGCCTTTGTCTGCCAGTATAGTCTTGTTCCCCTGTCTATATCTGTTCTTTGGAACTCCAATTAGGGGTTCCATGTCTGGCTGAGGGTGATGAAAGATGCAGTACAGCAAAAGCTGGAAGGCTTTAAGTTTCCCATCTCTGGCAAAGTTAATTTCACATGCTATTTTTTTTTAATCCTAGGAAGGAAGGGGGAGGGGTCAGGGTTAAAGGTCAGCCAATCACAAAGGTGGTCTCAGTTGACATTCGTAAAAATAAAAGGGGATAAGTAAAAAGCATTAACCATGCTTACATCTTCTACTAGTTCATGAGGCAGTTTGGGAAGTAGACTTTTGCCTCTGAGTCAGTCTTTAGCTCACTAAATAATAATTATGTGGCAAAGCAAGTTTCCAGAACAGTCCAAGACACGTGCCTATGCCAACACATATTATTACTATAAATTTCAGTGTGTAAAATTGAATTCTCTTATGTGTAGCAACAGGTCACATAAAAAAGACCTTCGCTTCATTACACAAAACGCAAGGTGAAATAAACACATAGTGTAGCCTATCAATCCAGAGTTAGTCAAAAATATCAAATCATTCAGATGTATACTCACATATTTGTTATGCTACCATTAAAGGGATAGTAATACTTCGTTTTATCTTTACTTTATTTTGTAGGCATTAAAAAACATGAAGAACGATATAAGTCTTATTTCTCAAACCTTTATGGTCTGAGAGATATTCACAAGCAAAGTTTCCCCTCCCGCCCCTTTTACCTAGTGTAAGCCATCTCTTCTCAGATGTGGAATGCAGTCCATAGACCAGACAGATAACAGAAGGGGACAATCTTCTTCCTATGAGAACAATGAACGCCCTGCCCCCCTTGACAAGTTTTTCAGGTTTTTCCCTTATCTTAATTGAAGATTGTCCCTCTCTGCAGTCTACCTGGGCACCTCCCTTCTGATCTGGCTGAACAGTGTTACATCAGTAAAAGGGGAGGGAGGGGGAGACTTTGTTATTGAATTACTCTTGAACTACAACTCTGACAGAATTGAAATAACACTCTCCAAAGTCCAAATACCACTGGAGAGCCTCATGTTGCCTGCCCCTGCAGTATTCTGATTTTAAAGGGATAGCAATGTCTCTTTTAAGTAAAATTTAATATTGTAGATATTACAAAAATAATCTGATCCAAGTCCTGTCTCTGAAACCTTTAAAGTTTGAGAGATATACAATGATAAAGTTCCCCCCTCCCTCCCTTTGCAAAGATGTCAACTGTAAAGCTGACAGAAGTAGATTCGATGAGACTCTTCAGGAGAGCCAAAATACCACTATATAAAAAGAAAGACTTCATTAGAACGGTTTACAAAGTGTGCCTGGCTTGCAAGCACACTTTGTAGACCGTTCCAATGAAGTATTTCTTTTTAGACAGTGGTATTTCGGCTCTGCTGAAGAGCCGCTGGCTGGTCCCAGGACCAGGATCTCATGATGTCAGCCAGAGGCTGAAGTCAGTGAAAGGGTAGGGAGGGGGAGGAAGTTCAGCATTGTATATCTCTCAAACTATAAAGATTCGAGACATGGGACGTGGATCAGTTTGTAGATATAAAAATAAACTAATATTAAATTTTATTTAAGAGAGATGTTACTAACCCTTTAAGAACCAGATGGCTAGAATGATGGAAGTTGTAGTCCAAAACCAATCGAAAGCTGCCCACCACTGCAATAATTTTTTTTTAACCTTTTCAGTGACAGAGAAGTGAGGAACCCTTTGGCATTCAAAGGGGTTAAGGACTGGAGTAGTGTGCAGCACACTGCAAAGCAATTTTCTTTTTTTTAACGCCTTGAGTGCCAGAGGGGCGAGCAATGCATTGCTGTGAAGCAGTGCCCTGTACACCCCTCTGGTTTTTAACCCTTTATGTGCCAGAGGGGTACGGAACGCATTGCAAATATGTTCCATACCCCTCTTGCACTCAAAGGGTTATCAGGATAAACAACATACTAGCTGAGAAGGATGGAAGTTGAGGGTCAATAACTATTAGAGAGCCACAGAGTGCCCACCCTTGCATTACACATAAACAGTTGAAGAGCCCGTTACAAGGGCCACAGTGCCAATGCCAGCCGGTCGCGGGGCAGTCATGCACAGTAGTAGAGACTGCCCACCAAACCTGGGAAGTTCCAATTGAAGTCTACCCGGTGGGGAGTCCTCTGGTGCAGCAGGGGGTGACAATGACGCAAATCGCGTAAAAAAAAAGGGGTGGGGCTTGACACAAGTTGGGGGGCAGGGCTTAAAGTGTCACACAGAAGGCTGGGGAAGGAGGAACACTGGGAGAAAGAGCAGATGTGGGCAGAGTTTCAACAGAAACTCCTCACATCCGGAGGAATCAGCCTCTGCCCTGGAGAATCGGTAAAGCTCTGTCAAAACCGTAGTCTCTGGGGCAAATCCGTAGAGTTCCCAGGTATGCTGCCCACTCCGCGGCTGATACGGTGCCAGCCAGTCACAGGGCAGTCATCTACTGCGCATGACTGCAGCACGCGCAGCAGTCTCTACTGCGTATGACTGCATCGTTGCACACGTTTTACTGAATTTTTATATAGGATATACCCAGTTTTGTTTTACTCCAGCAACTGTTTCTTTACTTCATCCTCCCAACTTTCTTCCTCATTTTGATAAAAAAAAATCCCTAGTAGTTGACTTTAAAAAATAATTTGAAAGCACTTTGTAAAACAAAATAGCATTTTTATCTCTTCAGATCACTTGTTTCCGGAGATGTTTACATTGTTATGAGCAGTTTCTATTTTGGGGTCAATAATAAAAGTTGTCATGCAAAACTCACTTTCAGACAGCATAAGGAAGTTATTTTATCATTAAAGCACAGCATGGCAGATAAAGGTAATGGGTCAATTTCTACTGAGCACAATGGGGGAGATTCACTAAGTGGTGATAAAGTGGAGATAACTTATCCAGTTGGAGACTATGCCCTAAGATTTATTCAGCTTTGGATAACTTAGTGTATAGGATCTATAGAATAAAGGAATTGGAGAAGTGATAAACTGGAGAAGTCATCTTCACTTCGTCACCTCTTTATCACTGCTTAGTGAATCTCCCCCAATATGACCGCTATGCGTTCCAGCAATTTCTAAAATTTACCTGTGAGGCTATTCCTCCATTTTTAAAACTAATACCTCATTATAATAGCAGCCACTTAAAGCGGAACTACCACCCCTTATAAACATGGCTCCAAATAATTACCCATCTGGCAACTAGCTGCTCAGTAGAGCTAGTCGCCAGAATTATTACCGCGTTAATGAGAATTATACACTGCTCCCGGACTCACAGGCAGGATGGCGAGCAGACATCTTTCCATAGTGATGTCTGTGAGCCTACGCTGTCACCCCCTTTTGGAGCCGAACGGCTACTAGCAATGCCTCCTAGAGCAGGCTGGGACAGACTGACAGGCAGGAAACAGCACAGACATCTTTCCATAGTGATGTCTGTGAGCCTACGCTGTCAACCCCTTTTGGAGCCGAACGACTCCTAGCAACTCCTCCTAGAGCAGGCTGGGACTGACAGCTCAGGCGTGCAGACATCACTATGGAAAGATGTATTCGCTGTTTCCTGCCTGTCAGTCCAGGAGCAGTGTATAATTCTCATTAACGTGGTAATAATTCTGGCGACTAGCGCTACTGAGCAGATAGTTGCCAGATGGGTAATTATTTGGGGCCATGTTGCTAAGGGGTGGTAGTTCCGCTTTAATTCACTACAGCAGAAGTGAACAAACTGCAGTTCTTCACCTGTTGAACTACAACTCCCAACATTGTCAGCTGGCTAAAGATGATCGGAGAAAATCTAGAAACGAATAACGGCCCCTATAAATTATGATCTTGTGCCTTTGTTCAAAGGATTACATGTCCAGTGAGGCAGACATGAGCGATGCTAGCAAGACGAACCACAGAACCCAGGGCTGGATCTCCCATTAGGCAGAATAGGTAACTGCCTAAGCATCTAGATTTGAGGGGAGCATCAGCTATGCTGGCCACACCCACATTTATAGTAATAGGTGTGGACATGGAATCTCATTGTCCCTGCAGCACAGTTTTAAATATACATTTATTGGCTATGATTTTGCCCCTTGGATGCTAGAGAGGCCGCCAATGCATTGCATTCAAGCTTTTTCATTGTGTCTGCTTGTTATAGGCTAAGAATATAACCTATACCAGGGAAAAGTGGATTGGACTGGAGATGGGGTTATGTGAGGAGTGGGGTTGTGGCCACGGGGGAGCCAGGGGCATCTAGGGGTCCAGAAATGTAAATCCAGTCCTGACAGGACCTCATACTCTGCTTACTACACATGGTGATCTTAACCTTTTAAGAACCAGCAAGGTCCTTAAAGGTTAAATTAGCTCATACATTCTGCCTGCTTCTATTTAAAAAAAAAAAAAAAAAAAATTGACAGCAACGGTCATGTCTGTCTCCATGATGAAGACGTTATTCTCTTGAACAAATGCGAGAGAAAAAAGATCATAAGGGTCATTAAGACTTCCTGGCAATAGTGAGGTAAGTGGGAGGTTTTTATTAGGAGGTCTTAGTGTTCATTAAACCTGCTGATGCTAGAGTGTTTCTCAAACATTCAAGTCTACCATCAATGGGCTTTGTATGTAATTTCTCTGTATATTTATTTTATTTCTTAGCTGACAAGTGAAATTGCATTCATTTCAGTTGCGAAGCTGTATGCACTCTGGTTATATGAAATTACCTTTTCATACATAATGCAACCATTCATTAACCCCTTGACGGTCATAGTACGTCATGGGTCAATCTGAGTTAACGACCCATGATGTACTATGACCGTCATGGAATTCCGGGCTCCCCTGCGGCTGTACACTGTTCAGGGAGTCCGGAACAGGAAATGACAAAAAAAAAAAAAAAAAAAAAGCTCCGTGGTCATTGAGTGACCGCCGCCGTGCCGGCCGGTCGTTAAGGGGTTAATTCATACACAAGCCTCCATTCAGATTTCCATGAGCATTTCCATGGAAAGAAACACCAATCCCTCCTAATAATAAAACCCCTACTTAGTCTAATCTTTTAAGTACCAGAGGTATGTGCAATGCATTGCAAACCAATATTTTGCACAGTCCTATGGTCCTTAACCCCTTAAGGACTGTCCGCGCACGCACGGTGTGGTCACTTAAGGACCAGCGACCATTTTTTTTTTTCTTTCGGAATCCGATTCTGGATTCCCTGAACCGCGTGCAGCCGCACGGGGAGCCCAGAAATTCTATGACGGTCCAGCACCATCACGGGTCCTTAAGGGGTTAAAGGGGATCTATCACACCTATACAAGTCTGTCTATAAAGTAAGTTTATATTGTGACTAGCTTGTATACTATAGCCATTTTTTTTTTTTTTATTCTTTGTTTGGCCGAAATGAAACATTTAACGATGATCCTGTGCCTTCATTCTGGACAGACTGCGGTTACAGCTCTGTACCGCAGTCTGTCACTCTTCCATTGTTCCCCACCCTCGATCCAGCCTCCTCCGATGACGGGGGATTTCTCCTTGTAAGCTGGAGCGGTATCTCTAAATAGTAGTATGTTGACATTAATTGGGTATAGTCAGTTGATGGACCGCCAAAGGCTGGTTGGAGATGATGGGAGTTGCAGTCCAGCTTGAGGGCCAGAAGTTGACTATCTTTGGTGAAAAAAAGTAACTAGAATATGAAATGATGTTAGGATATCAGGAACCAAATGCAATCATGCTCTGCTCCTCACCTGGATATTTATTAATTAACCCTTTGAGTGACAGGGAGGTATCCAATGATTTGCAACACTATGCGCTGGATACCTCCCTGGCACTCAAAAGGCTTAACATATGAAAGTTATTTTGATGACTTAGTCAATAGAAATCATTGTATTTTGTGCAGTGTTAAAGGGGTAGTAATGTTTCACAAAAAAGCAGCTCCAATTATTATTCATAGTATTTGGGTCATGGAGAGTGTTATTTCAATACTGAGTTGTAGTTCAAGAGTAAGTGAATGATACAGTTTCCCCCTCCCACCCCTTTTACTGATGTAACACTGCTCACCACAGAGCAGCAAGACTGTCCGGATGGATCTCAGAGAGGGACAATCTTCAGTGATCATAAGGAAAAACCTGAAAAACCTGTCAAGGTGGGCAAGGTTCTCCTTTTACTCAGAGTAAGAAGATTGTCCCTTCCGTTGAGCTGTCTAGTCTCAATGATGGGGGAGGGGGCTCTCAATGAGTTTTTAACTCAGCCCACTGAATGATGAAATGTACCTCTGTTGATCTCAGAGCACAGGAAAGTTACAGCAAGGCTGATCTCCGTGGGAATCCATTGGGCTGCTGTGAAGACATTTACCAAGCGATAATGGAAGTTTTAACTCTGAGGGCCAGAGAGGTATCCAATGCATTTAAGGCAATGGATTGGATACCTTTCTGGCACTCAAAGGGTTAATGCTCATCTTAACCTCAATAACTGGCTGACCCATGTTGAGATACGGCTAGATGATATGAGTTGAAAAATGCATGCAAAAGTAAATCACTTGTGTGCCTTTAAACAACGCTGTATTACAGCTTTGCTTGTATGAACAGTCCTTTAAATATTAATCTTAATTTTTTTTTATATTTGATTGCACTGTCAATTATTAACTCTTGTGAATAATGCCAGTCATGCTCCCTAATAATACTAGTTTTGCAATTATGCAGTTTCTGAATAAAATATTTTCCTTGACTGCCACCTTTCACTCTAGTTAGGGGACAAGTGCACAGGATGCATTAAAGGGATAGTAATGGTTAATTTTAAGTTGATTTAATATTGTAAACATTAAAAAAAGGTTAACATCAATGTAAGTCTTTTCTCTCGGACCTTTATGGTTTGAGAGATATAACTTGCTAAAGTTACCTTTTCCTGGCTGTTTCACTCAAGTCTGCCATCTAGCCGACAGCTGCAGATTCCAGTCATTTGACCAGAGGCTCTTCACCAGAGCCGAAATCACACTATTTAGAAATAAATACTGCATTGGAACGGTCTACAAAAAGTGTGCTTGCAAACCAGGCACACTTTGTAGACAGTTCTAAATGAAGTATTTGTCTTTAGATATTGTTATATCGGCGCTGCTGAAGACCTGCATCTGGTCAAGTGACCAGAATCTGCTTCTGACAGCTTTACAGCTCGTCAAGCAGAAAGGGGAGGGAGCAGATAACTTTATTTTCCTATATCTCTCAAACCATAACAGTCTGAGAGATACAATTAAAAGAGAGTACTTGCACTTATTTGTATCTACCATATAGTTAATTTTTTTTCAGACATTACTATCCCTTTAAAATTACTCACACAGAGACAAGTGCTTCTGTTCAAGTGATCGGCTAGGTGGGTTACCATGGTGATCAGCTGGCTCTTAGGAGTGGTGTCAGAGAAAGAGGAGGGGAGATTTTAACCTTAGGAGTGCCAGAGGGGGGAAGCAATGCTATGTGATGCACTGCTTTATTTAGCCCTCTGGCACACAAAGGGTTAAAAACTAAATAAGTCCGAAACTACTATGTATTAAAGCATGTGACATCAGTCACGATCTAATACTTTGTAATTCAACAAGATACAAGCATTTCTAGCTCTAACTCCTTGAGGACGTCTGGTCTTCAGAAGGTTACTCTATTTTGGTACTGCTAACAGTGGGTTATTTTCTCCATTCATTAACATCTGTAGAACTGTACATTATTAACCTGATCTGAAGAGACGTTTCCAATGCATTGATTTGTAATGAATTGGTGTCATCTCCGGCATCCAAGTAGTTAAAAGACAGAATCATATAGTTGTTAAATATTGATTATACACAAAGTTTAGAAAAGCTGTACATGAAGGAACAGAATGCAGCTAATTTAATTAGTCATCATAGTTTGCTGCATGACTTATTGAAACAGAGGACTGATCAAGCACAGTCTTGTAATGGCCTCACCCACATGACTTAAGTGTTTTAGAAGTATTCCGATTTATTGCTCTAATGAAACTACATTTGGACTTTAGAGAGACTAAGATACTTAAAAACAATTAAAAACAAAAAATAAAATAAAAACCAAAACAGTGTGTGTCTGTATATATATAATCTTAAAACCTTTTTTCCTTTTAACCATTTTAAAGGGAGCAAGATAATCAAACATTAAATGTGCAGGATAAATAACGAAGGCCTGATAATGGCTTTTTTGGACACATTTCTCCATATACTTCAATGAAGAAACAGTGATAACATCCACTGTAAACTAGGCCTAACACAGATGCTTGTAAAGTTTATCAGGACAGTAAAGTCAGGCTACCCATCCAAATACCTCTAAAAGGAACACCAACATCTAAAAATTAATTGGGGTTATATACACAATACCCTATACTTGCATGTGGAAAAATCAGAACATTGTTACCAAATGGGTAAAATCTACTCTTAAATTTGTCCAGTGGAGGAATCCATTTATGCTTTATGGATGACACATTAGCATACTTACGAAATCCTGATAGGCGTCTATGAATTGACACTGCAGTATTTTCTGTAAATTGACAGAAATAAGAAAAGATCTTTCTGAATAGGAGTGGTGTCTAATATCAATTAACTTATGCCAGTCACCCTCTTTAATAATCGGTTTGTAGTTGCATTTTCTCTCCCCTTTCCTCCCAATATGTTTTTTTTTAACCCTTTGAGTGCCAGAGGGGTACACAACGCATAGAAATGCGTTGCGTACCCCTCTGGCACGCAAAGGGTTAAGCTTTTTAGGAGACCAACCAATGAAAACAGTTACAATGGCAACCTGCTCGCAGATCATTTGCACAGAAATCCTTGCCTGTGTAAGTAATTATAACACCTCCTGTGCACTTAATGCACTTTAGTCAGGGCAGTGGAGGCATTCAAATCACTCACACAAAGTGCGTGATCTACTGGGCAAGTTTGCATGGTAACAGATAAGCAGATCATTCAGCCAGTTCTCCGGAGAATCAATTAGCTGATCTCAGGGAAGGAGAGTATTAGAGTGTAACTGACAGAAGTCATACTCTTTAATACTTTTACAATGCTTTGGAGAGATCACTAGAATTTAAGTAGGGTTGCCACCCAGCCGGTATTTTACCAGAAGGCCGGTAAAAAATTGGCTTCTGTCCAATGTTAAGTCTATGGAGGGAATGCAGTGGCCGGTATTTTCTTGAAGAAAAGGTGGCAACCCTAAATTTAAGGAGGTTAAATCTTAGGTTGATGATGTGCCCAGTCTCAATTATCCGATATCTATAAGAGTAAAATAAGAGGTAGTACAAATATTTTTCTTTATGGCTGAAATACCAAGTTTGTTTCCCCTGATTATATTATCTGACGGTTATGTCAACATAACTACACCCACAAATATACATAAAAAGGACACTACAAATCAAAGAGGGTTTAAGTTAACAAATTAAGGTATGAGGCCAGAAGCTGAAAGTCTTTGTAAAGTTGCAAACTGTAATGAGAAGTGAAAATGCTAATTAAGCCAGTCACTAATATGGAGATACAGACTAGTCATATGATACCTTTTTAGGGCTAAAGGGGTGCTGCTCACCTCTCTGGCACTCAAAAGGTTAAGTCAACAGCCCTGTCCAGTATGAGAAAGCATAACACCCCAAACTGGTGTATCAGTTAGTACCAAGCCCACTACTGCTGCTGCTGCAAGGATCCACTTTCTGTAACTCCGGTTACCAGGGAAACCCCTACATGCACCCAAATCTAGTGTATGCAACCAAACTTGATAGCCATCTGATCACAACCAATGGCCAACTGTTAAAAAATAGAGATGAACACCTAGTGGCCTTCTAGCTATTTCTGTACTTAAAGTCCCTAGCTAAAATTACCTCACAAAGAGTCAGGTGATGTTCTCAACCAGGCAACACAGCAGCCTGGTTAGAGTTACCATCCAGTCCAGCCTGGTCTGTGATGTCTGTACTGTATAAAGTAGCAAAACTAAGAAGTACTGTATGAATGTACATACATTGGTCTTTACAGCAGTGCCAATAATACCTTATTGCACAGAGTTTTGATCAATAGGGAAAATTGACTGCTGTGGCAGCTGTCAAAAAACAGCAGTGCTGATGTTGGAGGTCATTTTCCTGTGGCCCAAGAAGCACTACCTAGATAAACATGTATAGGTACAGATAGATATTGGAGATACAGCTATCACTCTGTACATGCAAATAAAAAAAAAATTAGAAGTAGTGATTGTATAGGGCAACAGTTTCAGATTATAAAAACTGATTTTTCATGTGTTAACATTTACAGTATTACAGGGATATATACAGGGATGTATACAGGGGAGCAGGAACTGGGGGGGATGGGAGGGATGCATCACCCCCAAGAAATCATGCGGGGGACAGATAATGTAGAAATACAACCCCCCCAGGCACTAGGCACACCGGGCTGGGGGGGCAGACTTGATGGGTGGCCAGCAGGAGGGGAGCGCACTGCACAGCACTCCCTCCTGCTGGTCAGTCACCTCCTTTTAGCGTGGCCGAGCACAGCGGACCGCGGGTAGTGGAGCTTCTGTATCCTCTTCCCTGGTCTGACAGGAAGCTGCTTGCCGAGCGCAAAGAGCAGCTTCCTGTCTGACAGGGTAGAGGATCAGAAGCTCTTCTACCACGGTCTGCTCAGCTACGCTACAAAGAAGGTACAGAGGGGCTGGGGGGGGGGGGGGCAAAGAGACACACAGGGGGATGCAAAAAAAATGCTATCATCCCAGATCTGTGGGGGTTCCTATGCCTCTGGATGTATAACATTACTCCGTATGACTTGCAGATGCCTCTAACAATCAACATTTTAATGGTCGACTTTTTTTTTCTGATTAAGAGCTCTACTTTTATTAATTATGTAATTAACTTGTACACAAAATTTATTTTCATTCAAGACAGTGTAATACAGAAATGTACTCGGGGCCACATTTACATCTGAGGTGCTCTTAGGCAAGGATCTCTAGGTGCCCTTAGCCCCACCCATGGCCACACCCCACCCAGCACATGACCCCACCTCTATCCCATCCTCTGTTTCCTGGCACGGAAAATACCCTTGGCCTATAAAAAGCAACAACAAAAAAACTTTACCCCTTGCTTACGAGAGAGATTGCCAACACAATGAGTTGTGGATGCAGTGGGCTCCACATGAATACCCTTGGCCCTACTATGTAGAAGTCTACCCCTCCCTAATATTTTTCCAATGTGCTACCTTGTAAGTGGGAACTGATGAGTTGGTCTGTATGATCACTGAGCACAAAACATAAACAATATCTTTTATGTGGGAGATCTCCCAGAATGGACCATCATGCACTATTTACAACACCACAAGCCACAACATAGGGTGGAACAAAAAACCTGCTATAACCAAACTATATCCTGGCTTCATTTGAAATGCCATGTATGTCACATGTTGGAGGTACCCCCTGGTGTCTTATCTGAGTCTACTGGGCCCTTCTTTTCTGCTCTGAAGGCTCAGTTGTGGCCTCCAATTCATTATTTGCTCTAATTCCAGAGATAGAGATCCGGAAAAATGTGACAATTGATAATACCGCTATAATCAATGACTATTCTAACGTCTAAATAGGATTATTTAAAGGGACAGTAATGCCTGCAATAAAGTAGATTGCCTAGTCTTCTCTACTGTAAATCTAACACATTGCACTATGTTTAACAACATACTTTTATGTAGTTCAAAAGATATTAACTCTAAAAAGATCCCCCTCGCGCCTCCCACTGAATCTGCAATCCAGTGGTGGGACTGGACGGATGCAGCAAGGGACAACCTTTAGTCACTAAGTCTAAGGAAAACCCTGTCTCCCTTGACGAAGGAGGGCAGGATTTCCCTTTGCTTACTGAAGATTGTCCCTCGCCGCTCTCCACCTGTATCACAGTAAGAGGAAGTGTGACGCTTCCACAAGGGGTGGGAGGGAGATCTTTTTACATTTAATATCTTTTGAACTACAGAAAAGTAAGTTGCTAAACATAGCGCAATGTGTTAGATTTACAATAGAGAAGACTAGGCAATCTACTTTATTGCAGGCATTACTATCCCTTTAAATAAAAAAGCATTTATTCTGTAAAATTCTCTTTTTAGGATTCGTACTCCCCCCCCCCCTTTTCTCTTCTGTACCTTCCTCCTTTCCCTATCAATTTGAAGTTACTTGCAAAACTCATTAACAGAAATCAAGATGTTTAACCCTTTGAGTGTTAAAGGGTTACACAATGCATTGCAAAGCAATGTGTTGGTTGCATACCTCTCTGGCACTCAAAGGGTTAAATAACCCATTTAAATAAATGGATATTTTGGTAATTTGTATGTCTCCCCTATAGCCATATTTAGGAAGCTAAAGAACAATTCTGGAGCAAACTAACTGCACCATACACATAATGGGGTTAAAGGGACAGTAACGTCCCATAAAAAATGTTTAGAGTTTTGTAGAGATTAGAAAAATAAGCTAAATAAAGTTCCTCTCTCCCTCCTCTTCTCCTGATGTCAGCTGTAAGCCGACAGCAGGAGTTCCAGGTCCAGGGACCGACAAGCGGCTCTTCAGCAGAGCCACAATAGCGGCTACATCGGTCTACAAAGTGTGTCAGGTTTGCAAGCACATTTTGTAGACAGTTCCAGTGAAGTATTTCTTTTTAAATCTCGCTATTGCGGCAAGATCCGTCTCCTGTCGGCCAACACGGATCTCCTTCTGTCAGCTTTACAGCCAACATCAGGAGAAGAGGAACTTTAGCGGAGGATATCTCTCAAATAGGATTTGTGGCGTATGGCTTATTTTTTTTTTAACCTCTACAAAACTATAAGAATTCTTTATGGGACATTACTGTGCCTTTAAAAGCTCCAAAGCATCATTTAAGTAACTGGAACATTTTAATTGTGCCCTTTAGTGGAGTTGGTTTGCCCCAGAATGCTTCCTCTTTAATATGGCCCTATGTAATGTTCCCATTACTCTATATTATAGTACTGAATATATGATAATAATTAATTACTACAATCAGCAGCAGTCAGGAAAATTTTCTAACCCATTTTACAAGCAAATGACTTATCAGTCACCACAACTTTTCCTGTTAAACAACTGAACAGCACATGAACCTAATAAGATAAACATCAAGTAGCAAATGTAGCAAAAGGTATATCAAGATATGAACTCACAGCAATTTCTCACCACTTTAGTGTATTGCAGATTTTTAAACTCATTTGCATGCAGTAATCCTCCTATATAATAATTCGCTAAAATGTGTGTAACGCCACATCATGCGCAGTAGACACTGCTGCGCGTGCTGCAGTCATGCGCAGTAGAGACTGCCCTCACCGTGGCTAAGCGACCCAGTATCGGCCGCGGCGCGGGCAGTCTCTACTGCGCATGACTGCCCCGCGACCGGGTGGCAGTAGCACTGTGGCCCATGTAACAGGCTCTCTGCAAAGATGTGAAAACAACATTAGGAAGAGGAGCTGAGGCATCACATTAACTTTTTATAAAATGTATTCTTCCCACCCATGACAAGTTGGGAAATAACCAACTAGACTGCTCCAAATGGATCTGGGATGTTATCAAAATTAGTTTTACATAACAGACCACAGTCATAAGCCAGCCTTATCCCTAGATAGGTAATATAATGTCTTACCCCATGAAAAGGGGTATTTATTTTATAAAAGTGTCATAGTGTTTTCAGGAACAGAGAGATTCAGGATCACTGTTTTAGAAGTTTTACATTTTGAAGAACGACAAGGAGCCCAAACTTTGAAACTTGTCCAGGAGTGTAGGGATAGAGTTAACTGGTTCCGTTAATTAGTAAAGCTCAGCCCACATACAAGGCCAATTTATGCGTATCCCTTTCACCAACAGTACTTTGATTGAATTGTTATTTTGTATTGATTTAGCCAATGCCTCCATAATTAAGAGGTGGCAATATGCAATTTAGGGATAGTGCAATGGGCAATCTTGCCTGGTACCATTAGTTAGCTGGAAAGGTTGTGACCGGGTGGTATTAACCTTGATCTTAGAAGTGGGATGAGTATATCATACCATTATGTAGATTAAGAATAGAGGAGGGAAACCAATAAAAGATGGGCAATTTAATATTTAACAATCTTTTGTTCTCCCTGGATTCTCTGTGTTATAAAGTTAACAGGGGGAAGGAGTGGCTCAGTTGGTTAACTAATTGAGTCTGAAGCCAAGACACTGGCTGTAAAACTGTGAAAACCTGCTTCGGTTCCCAGTGTCATCAACTCCCTGTGATGTTAGGCAAGTAACCTTATCTCTCTGTGCCTCAGGCAGCAAAAATTTAGATTGTAAGATCTAAAGGACAGGGGCTCTCAGAGCCTGAAAAAATCCTGTCCAGCCCTGCATACAAATTGGTAACACTATATAAGATATCATCATTACTAGTAGTTTGGGTATGAGGGTGTGTGAGACACAGCAAGGTGTTATACATCAACTGGTAATAAAATGAATAAGGAGTACAGGAAGCTGATAAAAGAATAGATGCATACATTAGTCTTGCATGGTCTCTTTATTATGTATATTAGTAAAAGGAGAAGGCTGAAAGGGTGCCAGAATTCTCTGTCTCTGCCACCCCCCACGTATACACACATAGTAAAGAAGAGATATTCAAATCTCCTCTATACTGCCTCACCAGAACATACATGGGGGGGGGGGTGATTTTAGCAGGTCCAAGCTGTTAGTGCTTCAGGTGCAGGGCGAGCTCCAGTCGAGTGCGGGTCTGCATGTCCTTCCGCACAAGTCCGAGGCCTCTTTGAGAGCACAATGTGAAGGGACTGTGCCTTTAAGGCAAGGCCTGCATGGAGCGGTAGAGAGCTCCAGTTTAAGTTTAAAGGTATGGTCCCCTTTAAGAATTTTCCCATGTAAATAAATAAAAATAGAATTTTCTAGAAGTTTTGCTCTTCCCGCCTAAAGAGTTGATTGGCCTCAGCGCAAAGGGTCTCCTGCTCGGTATATAGTCTTTAGGCGGGAAGAGCAAATATAAATACCTGGTAAGAATTTCTCTTTGCAGGCTCTTCAAAGCGACCCAGCCTGTGGAAGTGTTCCGGCGCTGCTGAGCAAGAGAGCTTTTCACGTTGCAGCGGAGGATGTCTGCAGAGCTGGAGTTGCTGTTCGGCAGGATGAAGGAGCGTGCCATGTCCGGCGGAGGTGAAGAGTGGCTGCGTCAAGTTGGGGTTGTTGGGATTGGGAATGCGAGCATACAGCCTCCATGTGAAGGGACTGTGCCTTTAAGGCAAGGCCCGCATGGAGCTGTTGAGAGCTCCAGTTTAAGTTTAAAGGTATGGTCCCCTTTAAGAATTTTCCCATGTAAATAAATAAATAAAAATAGATTTTGCTAGAAATTTTGCTCTTCCCGCCTAAAGAGTTGATTGGTCACAGCGCAAAGGGTCTTGCGCTCGGTATATATAGTCTTTAGGCGGGAAGAGCAAATATAAATACCGGTAAGAATTTCTCTTTGCAGGTTCTTCAAAGCGACCCAGCCTGTGTAAGTGTTCAGACGCCCACACGCCCTGTGAGGTGTATGTTGCTGACTTATTCGTTATGTAGTTTGTAAAAGAAAAAAAAGAAATATAATAATATATTGATTATACAAATAAATATTTATAAATAATAAATATATTTAAAGAACACTTAAATTGTATTGGTTGTTGCAGTATTGGAGGGTTAGTTTTTAAGTTATATTTAATGGTATACTATAGGGGTGCACTGAAATTTCGGTAGCCGAAACGTTTCGGCCAAAAATGGCATTTTTGGCAAAAAGCCGAAATAAAAAAAATGGCCGAAACGGGGAGCCGAAACAGGGGAAGCTCTCTCATTGCTCCCTGAACTGTCAGAGCCTTGTTATGTTAAGTCAGTGTCCTCACTTCTGCGGTATGCTCCCAGAACGTGTTAGTTACATAGAGATGGTTTTGCTCGTTATGTTGTCAGTGTCCACAATTCTGCGCTATGCTCCCAAAACGTTATACTTACATAGCGATGGTTTTGCTCGTTTTGTTCAGTCAGTGCCCTCACTTCTGCAGCATGCTCTCAGAACGTGTTAGTTCTCCACTTTAAAAGTAGCTTTGTTTGAGTGCTAAAAAGAGTTGTGAATGAGCGCTGCCTCACTCTCTCTCCCCACCCTGTATTCTGCTTTCAAAGCAGGGTAGGAAGCGGGGTAGCGCTCATTCACAACCAGGCCCGGACTGGCCATCGGGCACACCGGGCATTTGCCCGGTGGGCCGGGCCGGTGACACAGTCTCTGTAGTAATACAGAGCGCTGGGAGATGACATCATCTCCCAGCGCTCTGCATTATTGCGAACCGCGCGCGGGAGATGCAGCTCTGTGCCGAAGGAGGCACAGATCACTGATGGTACGCCGCGTCGCCGCTAGATCACCAGGGCTTTAAGGTAGGGGAAGGGGCATTGCGGAGATGAAGGGGCAGTTGATGAAGGGGGCGTTGTGGAAGGGGCATTGTGGAGGTGAAGGGAGCATTGTGGAGATGAAGGGGGCATTGTGGAAGGGGCAATGTGGAGATGAAGGGTGCATTGTGGAAGGGGCATTGTGGAGATGAAGGGGGCATTGTGGAGTGGAAGGGGGCATTGTGGAAGGGGCATTGTGGAGAAAAGGGGGGCATTGTGCATTGAGGAAGGGGGCATTGTGGAGAAAAGGGGGGCATTGTGCATTGAGGAAGGGGGCATTGTGGAGTGGAAGGGTGCATTGTGGAAGGGGGCATTGTGGAGTGGAAGGGGGCATTGTGGAGATGAAGGGGGCATTGTGGAGATGAAGGGGGCATTGTGGAGATGAAGGGGGCATTGTGGAGTGGAAGGGTGCATTGTGGAGTGGAAAGGGGCATTGTGGAAGGGGGCATTGTGGAGATGAAGGGGGCATTGTGGAGATGAAGGGGGCATTGTGGAGATGAAGGGGGCATTGTGGAGATGAAGGGGGCATTGTGGAGATGAAGGGGGCATTGTGGAAGGGGGCATTGTGGAGTGGAAGGGGGCATTGTGGAGATGAAGGGGACATTTTGGAAGCGGCAATGTGGAGATGAAGGGGGCATTGTGGAGTGGAAGGGAGCATTGTGGAAGGGGCAATGTGGAGTGGAAGGGGGCATTGTGGAGATGAAGGGGGCATTGTGGAGTGGAAGGGGGCATTGTGGAAGGGGGCATTGTGGAGCATTGTGGAAGGGGCAATGTGGAGATGAAAGGGGCATTGTGGAAGGGGCAATGTGGAGATGAAGGGGGCATTGTGGAAGGGGCAATGTGGAGATGAAGGGGACATTGTGGAAGGGGCAATGTGGAGGTGAACAGTGTGGGGAGGAGGATGGGGTGGGCAGAGTGTGGAGGTGAATATGTGGGCGGGGGCAGGGGATTGTGTCGGAGGGGGGTGGGGACATCAAAATGCACCTTCGCCCTGTGTATACATAAATCCTTGCACCGGCCCTGGGTCCCCCCCCCCCCGGGCTGCTCAAAAAATAAAAATGGGCTGCTCAGCTTTAAATGCCCGGGCCTATTTTTTTCCCAGTCCGGGCCTGTTCACATCACTTAAACAAAGCTATGTTCGGCACCAGGCAGGGTAAGGATGATGGGACTTGTAGTTTAGTGAAGATAGCAGCTTTTAAAGTGGAGAACTAACACGTTCTGAGAGCATGCTGCAGAAGTGAGGGCACTGACTGAACAAAACGAGCAAAACCATCGCTATGTAACTAACACGTTCTGGGAGCATAGCGCAGAAGTGAGGACACGGACTTAACATAATGAGGCTCTGACAAAACTTTGTCCAGAGAACTTTTCATAGACTGCAGGCCATTTATTTTGCAGAACACTGCATATTTAGTTTGATATTTTAATCCAATCAGTGTTATGCTGTATTCTAAAATTATATTAAAGCAATACACCCTGGGACTTGTAGACCTGTTTAGTAAGCAGTATTGGTAACCTTCAGCTCATGGGACTTTCACTTTGACTGTGCCATTGTACTTGCTCTACTATATTTTTTGTTTCTTTTGTTAGCCCAATAAATTAAAAAAAAGTCCTTTTCGGTTTTCGGCCAAGTACATCCTGACATTTCGGTTTCGGTACAAAATTTTCATTTCGGTGCACCCCTAGTATACTATGGTTAGCTCTTGCATGGTAGGGCAGAGCTTTGGTGTTTGGTATTTTAAGGGTTTATCTGGCTGGTTATGGCGGATAAACTGTTAATGGTATTATTATTTATTTATTAAATACATTTATTTATTGGTTTCATAATTTTTAATAAATACTGCGGCCTTACCACCATCCTCTGAGTCTGTGTCTTTTATTTTAAGTTAAATTGGGGTTGTTGGGATTGAGAATGTGAGCATACAGCCTCCATGTTCTACAGCGAAGCAGTGCAGTGCTGTCCCGGTGAAAAGCAGGGCTCTATGTCTATCCTGCAGCCATATGAGGCCAGGATACACATAAAGCTGCTGCTGCTTCAAATTGGGACACCACGGAACTGCTTCACAGCTGTCGAACATCGGGTTCTCAAAAGAGGCCTCGTAATATGTCTTCTCCTTCAACTGTATGTATTATTGTGGAGCTAACTGTTCCTTTCATGCCATCTCTGCACAGTCAGTTTTACTGTGAGTGCAGGGGGCCCCCCTGTCTCACAAACAGAAAGAAACACTTGTCATTTCACCATTTGCCACCATCACTCACTGTATTTTCCTCCTAAACTCTCAGGAATACAATGGTAACATCCCCATTCAACGCCCCCCCCATCACAGCAATACAGATACACAGTAGTGACATTTCCATTAACTTCCTGGTGCTCAGGACTCCCTGCATACGCCCCCTGCACTGTCACTAAAAGTAAGTCTGTAGAGATGCTATGGAATGAGCAGTTTACTCCACAATAATAGACACAGTTGAAGAAGACACACACATTGCAGAGCAATGCCTTGTGAACTGCTCTGCCACTCAAACAGTAAACAAACATCTAGTTGACTGACTTTAGCTGAAGTGGAGGGAGCATATTTAAGTCATATCAAAAAGGCCTTAATATGATCCCTCCCGCTCCGTTCAGGCTGCTGGACTCACACTGTGTTCCTCCATATCGTTCCCTTCTATCAAGTAGTGACTAATAGTTGGCTTCTTACTGCTTTTGCAAAACAGGCAGGGGAAGGGGAGTAGATCAATGACTTTTTTTTCGGAAGGAAGAATATCAGATGTTAGTTACTCTCCAGTATTTAAGCGTTTCCCACTTTTCGTCACTGGGTTGTGGACTGCTTGCTGCATGTATAGGCATGCCAACAGAGATACATATACTGACTAAGCTTCTGCAACTGCAATGTTGTTTAACTCCTTGAGTTCCATATGTACCCCTCTGACATTCAAAGGCATAATGCTTCTATTGTCTATCATAATACAGTCAGGGATAGAACTGCAGCTGAACCCCCATTTCATAACCCCCTCCAGTGTGCCCTTTTTTCAATTATGTACACAGACATACATACAGTTTTCTGCAGTAAAATGGAATTATCAAAACCATTATTCACTTTATTTAGGTAATATAAAACTTTAAATAACACACAACACATGTTTAAAGAAGGTTAGATAGTGCCCTTGAATATATCTTGATATGTGTATTCAAAAGAGATATTGGATTATAATTATTACAGTGAGTACAGTTGCTATCTGATTTGTGGATAAGTACTGTGCGAGCCTCTATGCACTGAAAATGTCAGCAAGTCTGGAGACCAAACCTGAATTGAATGTTTTAACCCACTGAGTGCCAGAGAGGCATTGGATACCTTCCTTGCACTCAAAGGGTTAAAAAAAATAGGGTAGAACACCCATCTGGGCCTGGGCTTTACGGACTGGTAGCAGGGCCACAGTATCTCAAATTCTGCTCACTGCACACTGACCTGAGGGATGTGCAAACCATTGCGTACCCCCGGGTTCTTAAAGCTTTAAGTAGGCTCATGCATGTTGCTTGCTTTATTTAAAGGGATAGTAAAGTCTAATAAGAATAAAAGCTAATATTGTAGCAATTACAATAATAAACTAAATGATGTTAGTCCTATCTCTCAAACCGTTATGGTTTGAAAGATATATGAAGATAAAGTTCCCCCCTCCCTCCCCCTTCTGCGACGTGCTCTCTAAAGCCGGTTGCAGGATATCCTGGTCCCAGGAACAAATGGAGGTTCTTCAACAGAGCCGAAATAGAGCAATCGTGACACAAATACTTCATTGGAACGGTCTACAAAGTGTGCCTGGTTTGCAGGCATACTTTGTAGACCATTCCATTGATGTATTTGTGCCACTATCGCACGACCAGAATCTCAGGCTGACAGCTTTACAGCTCATGTTACAGAAAGGGGAGGGAAGGGGGAACTTTATCTTCATATATCTCTCAAACCATTAAGGTTTGAGGGATAGGACTAACATCGTTTATTATTTTAATTGTTACAATATTAGCTTTTATTTTTCTTAGACTTTACTATCCCTTAAAAAAAAAAAAAAAAAACTGCCAGCAATTTTCATTTCCGCCCTCATGAACAAGACATTAAAGACTGATTGAAGAAATTATATAGCAAAAGGCAAAAAGGAAACAAAAGCATAGGGCCAATAGGATTTTTTGGCCATAGTAAGGTAAGTAGGGGTTATTAGGTGGGTACTGGTTCTCATTTAACCCTTTGAGTGTCAGATGGGAATGCAACACATTGCAGAGCAACGTGTTGCGTACCCCTCTGGCGCTCAAATGGGTACAAATGAGCAGCAATTTTTGTTCTTCCATTTTACACCAAAGCATATCATGGCTTAATCTGCAATCAACATATTGCTTAAAGGGATAGTAATACTTAAAATGTAAAAAAAAATATATGTTGTAGGGTTTATCCCCCAGAGTAGAACAAGGGTACTCCCACTGCTAAGAGCTATTTTATTAAAAAATTATAACAGCTCAAACTTGAATTTTTTAGGGCAATATCACAGTGGCCTGAAAATTGTACAGTGGTGATGTTGCTACACCATCCTATGGACTGCTCTGGTCCATAGATCATAAATCTTCAAAGGATGGAGTAGCAACAGCGCCACTGTAAGTTTTCAGGCCACTGTGATATTGCCCTTAAAAAAAAAAAATCAAGTTTGAGCAGTTATAATTTTTTAATAAAATCACTCAGCAGTGGGAGTACCCTTGTTTTACTCTGGGGATAAACCTTACAACATATACTTTTTTACATTTTAAGTATTACTATCCCTTTAAATCTAATAATCTCAATATGGGGAAAAAAGTGTAGTTTGACAGTAACATTTTTATTATGAAAATGTGTAATCTCACTTCCTATTTCTTGCAACCAACAACAAAAGACACAAGTGTACAAGTGACAGATCTGCCCAAACAAATATGCAATACAGGAATCTGATCCAGGGAAGTTACAATGTTTCCAAAAGACCAGGGGCTTCGGCCAGCCTAACAGATTATTAGTGCACGGTGCAGCCATATTGGGAAATGAGCACCATTACATGCCATACCATGGTAAAAAAAACAAAACAAACAAAAAAAAAAAAAAAAAGAGAAGGGCTTGGGCCAACCTAGTCTATTATTAGTGCACCGAGCAGCCATATTGTACTATTACTAGTAAGGAGATAACACCATTATATACCCTGACCTGGTAAAAAGACCTGTGACATTAATCATGGGACCTGGGGTTTCAGCTTCAGCAGCTAGTACCTAGAAGTTCTATTCTGACCCTTTATTAAAGTACCATTCCACGTTATTTTACCTTATTTAGTCGCACTCCTCAGTAGAAATGCACCGGGAAGCCTTCACACACGTTATGAAGATGCTTCAGTCAGTCAGTCACTGTAAATATTTTCTTACATTTTATAGGAAGCAGAATGAGGAACTTAATATTCTGCTTTTCCTTTACTTGACCTAGCAGAAATGGAGAAAGAGATAAGGTTGGTATCTTAGCAGTTGTTGCACCATTATAGGAAGTGTAAAACACAGCAGCAAGTAAGAGACAAGCCGGGGAAGTGGCGGGGTGCAGCTACAGAACCAGGCTTGGGACATTTGTAATACACTGGGAGGCTATACACATTTTCAGCATCTTGCTATGTCTAAAACCCTTGTGGGTGCATGTCTACTTATAGATAGAAAGCTACATTATTATAAATATAATTTTTTTTTTAATATCAGCTTTAACCCATTAACGGACATAAGAGTTTGTGAAGCAATGCACCCCACACCTCTCTGGTTCTTAAGTGGTTAAAGGTGCATCATTAAGTAAATTTGTATTTTGCAACATGATCTGATTTCATATAAAAGCAAAAATTAAAATGTTCATAATTTTACCATCATCACTCTCTAAAGCCCCCCCAAAAATTTTAATTACTTTTAAAATACCTGCATTCACTGAGTACACAGATATCAAAAATTATATTTTTTAACTACAAGCATAACCTGCACAGACCCCAAATGAATGGCCCTTGGATTCAGAAAGGCTGTGTTACCTTATCGCAGGCCATTTACAGGCAACCCAGGACTATTACTTCACAGATAACTATCAAGTCTGCTATGATAATAAAGCCTGACACAGAGCGTATGAAATAACAGAGAAGCCTAAAACAAACTGACCTTGTTGGGGGGGGGGGGGTAATCAGGACTTCGAATGCCCCCCCCCATGCAGATAACCCATGTAGGGGATCAATACAGGCAGTGGAGGGTACTTGCTGTCATCATTCCCTCAGTATACAACATAACCCAAAGTATTATTATATAAAGAATGGGTTGTGTGGGAGGTATGGGGATGCTTCTCTGAGTCTCCCACACAACCTGGAAATTAAGGGGATTCCAGGTTGTGCTCAGAGAGAAGAAAGAATAAGGGCACCTTCCATTCATTTGTACATACGGTGTATCATGGCTGAGTAAGGAGGTCTTCCCAAGAACATACCCCCCCCCCCAATAAACAAGACACACAGACTGATTAGGAAGGAAAAAAGAACACTGTATTTATTAATAAAAACATAACCAATAAACCAAAAAACAATATGCCTGGCCCCCAGCCCACGCCATGGAACATGATAAATAACAACTCCCATGAGTCTCCTCTCCCACTTGTTGGAAGACTAATTCCCCAAATCCTTAAAGAAAAATTACCTTTCTACCAGTTGACGAGGACCCACCCTGCCACCGCAACAACCCTACTGGGAGCAGAGCCCCACTACAGCCAAAGCTTTTTCAATGCCCTCCTGGAGTACCAAAAAATGTCCAGTCATATGGGGTTGAGATGCACCCCATCCTGCCTCCGGAATATAGCAAAATTAGAGCCCTCCAGCTCTCTGTGGCAGATCACAATCCCACCAATCCTGGACACAAAACACGAGACTGACACATTAAGCTTCTGCCTACACCTCTCCAAAGCCCTCACATCCTTGCCCCCCCCCCACCAGCTTAGCCTCAGGACCACCTCAGACCAGACCACCAAGACACCTTTAAACAGGGCATAGAAACAAGCTATATCCTGCTTGATGTTATTAATAAGGTCCACTGTCCTAATTTCATCCAAATAATTTCCAGCAGCATGCAAAACTAAAATAGTTTGTGCCAAAACCACAATGTAAAAACAGCCAGCTCAAAATGAGGTAGGGTAGTAACGCAAAACTGACTGGGAGGACGAAATTGACATGTTAATCACAGACACCATGCCGAGGCTGTCAGTCCAGCAAACCTAAAACACTCCCCCAGATTTCCATTGCAACCAATATCAGGAACAGTTCAAGAAAAGACATGTTGAGAGCCAAAGAGGACTGAGACCACTGAGCAGGGCAACTATCAGCACACCACTGGCCTCCAAAGTAGGCCCCAAAACCCTGCAGAGTCCGTGAACAGCTCCAACTCAGGGCTAGCCACCTCAGAATCCTGCCAGCATGTCTGACCATGGAATTCCTCAAGAAACTACTCGCAAATCGCCAGATTAGCCTTAATGCCCGCACTCACCCTGATGTAGTATAGTGAGGTGCCTTACCTTCCTTCATGGAAAGAGATAAAAGCTGAGAAAAAGCTCTGCCCATTGGAATCACCCTGCAGGCGAACCCCAGATGACCAATAAGTGAAAGTATCTGATGCAATATAAAAACAACAACAACAACAAAAAAAAAGCAGGAGGGTGCACAAGGTGGAAATGCCTGATTACAAGTATTAATAGCTGCAATACTAGGTAAGTAAAAGTAAAAAAGAACCCCAACGCTAACTTAATTTTACTAATGAAAGCCACCGGACACCGTTTTGTGTCGTGTGAATGTTACCCTTTAACCCCTTACGGACCCATGACGGTCCTGACACGGGGGCTCCCTGTGTGGCTGCACACCGTTCCACACCATTCGTGGAGCCCTGAAACAGATCGCAAAACAAAGAAAAAAAAAAAAAAGTCAGTGGTCCATAAGTGCTGGCCGCGTGCACGCCCGACTTTAAGGGGTTAAACTCTCAAATGCTACAGAATTCAACAATAAACTGGAGACTTCTGTTGTATTTCAGGGTTAAAGGGATAGTATTGTGACATTTTTATAAAACGGAGTCTTGAAGCTATTAAAAAACTAATTGACCCAAGTCCTCTCTCTCAAACCTTTATGGTCTGAGAGATAATCGAAGTGAAAAGTCCCCCCCCCCTTTCCCTGACGTCAGCGTCTAGCTGACTTCAGGGAAAGGGGAGGGAGGGGGAAGTTTTGATTATCTCTCAAACCATAAAGGTTTGAGAGATAGGACTTGGGTCATTTAGTTTCGTTTTTTAATAGCTTCAAGATTCCGTTTTTTAAAATTTCACAATACTATCCCTTTAAAAGAAAATAGAGAAATTAAAACAGTCAAAGATCTGCATTACTGTGAATAAAGAGAGCCCCTGTGAATGACAATATACTATATAAATTCCACAATGTCCTACATAGTCTGTTTTGTATGTTGTGTGTCATATTCAATTTTTTTATGTGGATATTTGCCTTTTAACAAAAATGTATATCGGGTAAAAGAAAGGGAATGTTTACAAAAAAAATGGGACAATGAAAGTCAGTGTAAAGCAAGGCTGTGCAAGACATTTTAGCCATTATTCAGAAAGCTGAATTAGAGCTATTCTAGGAACAACCCGACTGCTCTATACAAGGCATACAACTTTCTAAAGTAGATAACCAGAAGCATCCTATGAGGGGCCATTTGCATTTTTAGCCCTAGGCTAGTGCGCAAAAACCTTTCCAGAATGTTAGGATATATAATATTATACATAGCTATGTATATACATGCATACATACACAAGCACATATTTACACATTTTATATAGTATTTATTTTTTATACATTTCCACCACCTCAAATATACTAAAATACTTGAAGATAGTGGAATTTACTACTTTATTCAGTAGATACTATCTTTTTGTGAACAATGGTACCCAATGGTAGGCTCTGACACAATTTTAGGGGTCCCAAAAGCACCTACCACAACCTATTAGATTTCTTTATGAACGGACATGCCTTATCTGAAATGGTCAGAATAATTACAGGTATGAAGAAAAGATCATGAAGTAATACTAATGTCAGAAGTACACATCAGGATTCTTCAAATGAGGTGTTTGTGTATATATAGTCTTATATCCGTATTAATAAAAGGAGAAGGCTGGCATAATCCACACACACACACCCACCAAGGGGCGGCAGTAAGGACGAGACATTTATATCTCCTCCATACTGCCCTCCTAGGAGATGCACAGGGGTGTGATTTTGACAGAAAATATGTATACTGAGAGCGCTCACTAGTATATCAGGAAAGGAATACAGATAGGTCTTTAGTCAGGAGATGGTGTAACCATGCACTTATATAAGAGTATAACGTTTTACAGGGTTTGTGTAATGTCTGTAGTGTTAATCCTTAGAACGTATGAATGAGAATGTATGTGTATAGGTATACCCGAAGCAGGTATAATCGAGCCACTAGTAATAAGAACAGATAAAAGTATACAAAATACAGGTAGTAAATACGAAAATAATTGTAATATTAACAAATATTGAAAAAAAAATTCACAGTTCCCAAAATGTATTAAAGGGATAGTAATGTCAGAAAAAGTATTAACTATATGGTAGATACAATTAAAAGAGAGTACTTGCACTTATTCGTATCCCTCAAACTGTTATGGTTTAAGATATACAGGAAAATAAAATTCTCTGGTTCGTCACCTTTCTGCTTGACGAGCAGTAAAGCTGTCAAAAGCAGATTCTGGTCACTTGGCCAGATGTGGCTCTTCAGCAGCGCTGATATAACAATATCTAAAGATAAATACTTAATTTGGAATGTTCTACAAAGTGTGCCTGGCTTGCAAGCACACTTTGTAGACCGTTCCAATGAAGTATTTATTTCTAGATATCGTGATTTCAGCTCTGCTGAAGAGCATCTGTCTGGTCAAATGACTGGAATCTGCAGCTGTCAGCTAGATGGCAGACTTGAGTAAAACATCCAGGAAAAGGTAACTTTAGCAAGTTATATCTCTCAAACCATAAAGGTTTGAGAGATAAGACTTACATTGACATCAATCTTTTTTTAATGTCTACAATATTAAATCAACTTAAAATTAACCATTACTATCCCTTTAACAAACAGATTCATCAACCTGCTCTATTGTAGTTAAGTTCTTGAGTACTTTGTCATTTCTTATGACACTTGGTGACAGTTTCTCATGTGCTACATGTGCTCAGGTTTTACCCAAATGTCAAACCATACATCAGTTCTTCTGCTTTGTCACAAATACTGTTGAGGTAATTGGTAACTGTAGAATTAAAGATCCTGTAGCTGCTGACTCAACTGTAAAATGTTGAGTTAATGCTTATAGGATGGACACACCCTTTGGGACTCAAAAGAGTTAAGCTTCCATTTAAGGCATGTGTTTTGATCATACGGCCCATTATATACCAGGGTGTAGCCCATCTGAGATTTATTTAAAAAAAAAAAAAAACTAAAAAAAAAACAAAACAAAACACTTTTTTTTTACCTAATTAACTTGCAACACAAACTAATAGGCCAGTAAGTCCTAATCACATGCTGGCCAATAGCGTACAAGAATCAATGTCTGTCAGATTTCCTTTGTTAGGACATTAGTGAAAGATAAATCAATAGGACCACTCAAGATACTAAGAACACGGATTGGCTACATAAAACAGCATAATATCGAAATCCTGTGCATTATTATTACCTTTTGTTAAGGCAAAAGGAATAACATTTATTTTATGCAGCCAGTGAGTGTTCTTTGTATGCTGAACGATCCTATGAATTTTATCTTAGACTTATTTCCATACAGAAAGATACAGGAAAAAGTTAGAGAGTCATACCAAACACATTGCACCATGAAAGAGGGAGTGGTGCAAATTTGTTGTTAAGAGAGGACAAGGAATAGAGATGGCACGGAGTAGCGAGCAAGGAAGGAAAATCCTGGGCACTTTCTGTGTGATGTCATGGGTAACCATCACCTGACCCGACATCCTGCTTTGGGTAACACAGGTTATTTTGCTAGGGAGTGGAGGGAAGTCAAAGAACACTGTGCATGCTGTTGGGGAGGCACCTGGTGCTGTCACATAAAACAACAATCCCCAGAGGTCTGTTCTGAATTTGATGCCCCACAGTACTTTACTCAGGCCCACCCCACAACAATACCTCAACTGAGTCACCAACGGACATCTCGCATTACTACGGTATATACATGCAGCACGCTGACTGCATTATGGGAAGTATAAAAAGATGAACTGGCAGCTCTGCAAGCTGTTACATTTGAATTTGCCTCTCCACTAGCTTGTCTCTCTTCATGCCCCATAATGCACCATGCATAGCACCTAGATCATAGTGTACGGCTAGATGAAAAAATTAAGAGAGGCTTAAAGCAAATGGCATGGTCCCTTTAGGGCTGTATCTAGGCTCCTTTTGAATTGTGTGCCCTGCTGTCTTGCACTGGCTGCACCCCCCAATAGTTGCACCCCTGCTGATATATCAAAGATCTTGTTTTGATTTACTATCAGAGCACTGTTTTGTATGTAGGGTTTGTGAAAGAGCTCTTGCACATCTGCCATGTCGACATCCTATCTGGACAGCTAAGCCTGTCTCCTCGGAGGGGAGATGGTAGGACAGAGGTAATGGGCAGTGGCTATCTGTGAATGACAGGAGCTATAGTCTAGCAATTGCTATAGAGCCACATATTGCCTATTCATTGTGGAAAGAGACAAATACAGGCAGTAAGATTGGTGGCAGAGCTGAGGGGGAATGGGGGCACTGTAACATAAGGATAGCAGGAACCGAGGCTATGGTGTAACAGAGATAGGATGAGAGAGGTCAACAATGATAGAGGGGGGTGATTAGAAGGAAAACAGATAAAGTAGGGTGGAAATGGACAATGTGGAGAAGTATATGCAACAAATGAAAACTGGAGGAAGTGGAGTTAAAAATATAGGAAAACAGCCTGTGATTTGAAAAGGATAGGTGGAAGAGCTGGGGAAAGAACAGATGCCAGTTCAATCAAGGCTAAAACATCCAATCAGGACACATGGAAAGCCAACAAATTAGCTGATCCATCTCCTATCAGCATGGTTAAAGAAAAATAGAGGATACAAGCTGTATAATTGTACTACCAATTGTAGACCATAAGGATTTCCTGCTTAATAACACACAAATGCATAGGAATACAACACTGTGTGTGTGTTCATTGAGCCTCCATTAGTATCACTATAAATGTGCAATATTTTGTGAAGTCTTTCCACAGCCAGATCATCCATTATCATACCTGGGAGCTTTGAAAATTAGCTGACCCTGAGATATTATAGATATTAACACTCAAAGTTCCCTTAAACATAGGTTCTTGGTGAAATGCACCTACTCAAGGAACCACTGTCATGAAACAAATTAGGTATATGACTACTTGACACACACACAAGACAAATAGGACTTAACCCACTGCCTTACTAATGTAATTGGGCCTTATGAAGCAGTTAATTGGAGCAGATTAGATAATAGGTAGAATTGAACTGTCTCACCCTGAGAATTTGGCTCTTCACCCTGAGACTATAAGACTGGGGTCAAAACCCCGAGTCTCAGGGTCAAATCCTGAGAGTTCCCAGGTATGTCCATTATGTCAACCTAAGCTACTGCCTAGGCCCCATGACAATATGAGGGGCCTTGGCTGCAAGTGATGGGTCAGTGACAGAGGTCCTATGGTTGCTGCCACGAACATCATTTGTGTGATGCCCTTTGTTTGAAAGACCCCAGCATCATCTAGTTGATCCCACTTCCATTAGCGCAACAATGCCAGAACCTACTAGCAGCACTCTGTGTCAGAAACACTGGATCAAGAGATATGGGGCCCCAAATTGGTACCTTGCCTAGGGTCCCTATGGAACCTTAATTCATCTCTGAGTCTTTATATAAATGCTGGAAATTGCCTTTATGTGGAAGAAATACATTTTGTTCCACGTATGGCACCTGCTGTGATGATCATCTTTTGAAATGGGCACATACATAAATGGTGGCAGATCTGTCCATGAATGATCTCCCTGTAGGACTTGGTAAGAATTGACTGCAAAGTGCCTGGGCTGCTCTATTGACGTTGACCCTGAATTTATAACCCTATCCACACCCATGCCATTGCTTAATACTGCCCACAATAGCTTTGAGTGCTTGTGCACCGGCCATGACTGCTGAAGCCCAGGCATTACCTTCTGTCCCTTCGCTTAATAAGGCAATTTGGTATTTGGATCTGTAAAGCATATGACATGGACGTGCTTACATATTCATGGGAACTATAAATGCCTTAGCTTGTATTGCAAGCCTTGGCTGCTTTATACTTCAGATCATAAGCCTGGTGCTCGGATATAGCATCTGTCTTGTTATATACCATGCCTCAACTCACTCCCTACCCTTCCCATTTTTTCCCCTTCTATCTCCTCCCAAAAATTCAGTGCAACAATATTATAATCATACCAACTACAAAAAAAATTCAAAACCAAGTAACAAAACAAAAAACATGCACTCCCAATAGTGTAGATAAGAATGATCCAAAAAATACCATATCTTGATTGTCCCTTGTTCAAGATGATGGAATAGACCGTTAGCAGTGATAAAATCTTTTATCTCTTGTGAATATTCTAGATGACATCCTAACATCACAATGAAAAAAACAAAACAATCTTTTCTTGTGCTGTCAGTACATGAATGTGAATGAACTCTCTTCTGTTACAGGAGTCACAAATGTCTTGTTTGAAGTAGCTACAAGGACAAAATAAATGCTCACAACACTGCACCCCTCTCAACTTCAACAAGTGAAAAAAAATCTATAAAATTCGCTTCCTCGTACACTGTGGATGGAAATTCACTTTTGGGAGGATTTATATTGATGTGCTGCAAGATATATTTCTTCTTTGTGCATGGGTAAAACTGCTGAAAACAACATTGTAGGGTGGGAGTTTCAGCTTCTGTTCCTTGTTTTGTTGGGGGCCATGACAAACACAGTATTTTGGACAAACCACTTGAAAACCAGCTCCTGCCCCTTAGTATAGTGCTAAACACTATTCCTTACAGGCATCCCAACAATTAGTTTATACAATCATTTTTTTTGTAATATTTGAATATCCCAAATGCTTCACCGACTAACCTAATTAAAACTGTACATAAACCAATTCATAACTTAAAAAATTAAATATTGTTAGAATTATTAACATTTTAATACCGTACCTATTCCTAACCATATAATCCCAAAGTAGCAGGGTACTACCCAAGTTAACCCCAGTATCTTACCCTATACACACCAGCCCATGGTCTTTCCCATCTATCTACAGACAAAACTGTTGCTTCTCAATGTGATTCTTCTTGCACAGTTCTGCACCTTGTTCTCCTCTTCATAAATGGCCCAATGCTCTGCAAAAAAGAGGAATAATTCTGGGGCAAACTAACTGCATTATAGGGGACACAAAACTTCTCTTTGATTAAAATGGGGTGTTTAATCCCTTGATTGCCAGAGAGGCCTACAACACATTGAAAAGCAACACCGTGGAGATCTATCCAACACTCAAGGGCTTTAAATAATTTAATTCAAATCCATTTTGAATTTGGGGAATTCCGCACCATTTTACCAACACACATACACAATCATAAGAGATCTACCACTGCCACATACACACATGGTATCCATATCCCCAACACATACAGCACAGTACCCTTTCCCATCTTACAGTCAGCAACACATCAACTATATTGTGCAGTCTAAAACCCAGATCCCCACAAATTCACTCAGCATACCAGCCCCACACAGTTACTACCCACCACCCATTATAAACATTCTACCTGTCACCAATAGTAAGTCCCTTGCAAATGGACCATTTTCTATCTTGGTTGGAAGCTGCTGACATCATCACACATGGCCGCTGCCTGCCAGTAAGATAAGAACAGCATTGGGGAACCCCTTCCATTTTCTTCATTAACACTGTGATCTCCAGAAAGGTGTCCAAGACATTGCAAAATAATCTTTTGGACAGCACTCTGCCACTGAAAGGATTAACTGTCAACATGTGTTCATGAATCATGATGCAGCAGTGACCTGGTACTACAATTTTTTTTTCCTGTTCTTTTCCTCTCCTCTTCCACATTAGAAGAAAACCTGTTGAGATTCTCCCGTGGGGAACTGCACCTAGGGTCCGTATTAGTCCATTATTCAAATCTGGCCTTGACCATGGAAGCTTGCATCCTCAGATTTTGCCCAGGGCCATGCAGGCTCTGGTACATCCTCACACTCTTGTACAAGGACTAGAAAGATCCACCATCACATTTGCCAAAGATTGTTGCTATTGCTTATAACCTTCCAACCCGTTGGTATTTACTGTGAAAACCTGACTTGTTGGTAGCCCTCAATGGGGGTTATGCACTAAGGAGATAAAAAGGAGATCACTTCTCCAGCGTTATTAACGGTCCTTTCCTGTGTTATTTTATGAAGCATGCACACAAAGTTCTATCAAGCTGGAGAATTCTTAGTGTACAGGCTCCATAACTTAACATAGGAACTGGAGGACTTATCTCACTGGAGAAGAGATTTCCACTTTATCACCTTTATTACACCTTAGTGCATCTCCCCCAAGGAGTCACTATATCAGCCCAGTAAATAAGAGCAAGTTCTCAAACTACTATCACTATCATATCTGTTTATACATTCTGCAAAACCTGTTGACCTTGATAAACAAAATTAGAATATTTATGCAGTGCAATTGGGACTAAAGCATTAACCCCCTTGACAACACGGGCTTTTGTACACTAAAGGACAAGGGCAATTTTGGCCATTTAAATGTGACTTTGTTCAACCATATTTTCTTATGCTGTACCCACCAGTCCTGCTCCCAGGAATACAAAAGTGGCCCACTCTTTGCCCATCTTGGAGTTCTTTTCTCTCTGTCTCTCTGTCTCATGATCAATGCGGAGGACATTGCCTTTGTCATGGGACCTTTGTAGCAGTGATCACATGTATGGAGCCACCGGGGAACAGCTGGAATTGACTGCCCCAGTCCAGGAGTAGTTAGTTAGTTAGTTACAGCTTCTCTTCCATGATCACAGTGCTCCCTGAGATCATTAACACATAAAGTACCAAGACCGTCACCCGCTCTCAAAGGATGTAATTGTGTGACAGTCCTGGCATGCCATTTGGTGTTAAGGGGTTTAACACTATAAATATATTGAATGCATGCCTGCCATCTGTGCCACATTTATATAATCAGTTTAAATTTTAGATATTCGCTCCCAGGTTAAACTTGAATTGTAACCCATGTCGACAGATCATGAGAGGCATGCTACATTTGTGGCATTAAAGGGACATTATTACCTAAAAATTAAAAGGGTTCATACCTTTTAAAGGAACACTAACACCAAGTTCATGCAAGCATCTACAAAAATGTCTCTCTTTATTTTATTTTTTTTTTTTTAGGCCTAAAATCGATGTCTTTCATACAGTCTGAGTAAGCAGACATTCCTGACTTTTCCAGCACTCCAAGGTTATGCATTAAGACATGATAAAGAGGTGATAAAGTAGAGGTGACTCCTCTAGTGATATCACTTCTCCAGTTACTATGTTCATACCTGGGAACTCTCTTTGCCCTGGAGACTGTGGTTTTGAGAATGCATTACCGGGTCTCAGGGGCAGAGGAGGATTCTCCATATGTGGAGTTTTTTTTTTTAAACTCTGCCCATTTCAGTTCCGTCCCACCCAGTTCCTCCTACTTCCCGCCCACTTGTGTGATGCCATGGAAAGCCCCACCCCAACCACAGGTTAACCCACCTCCTTTTTGCTGCGATTTGTGGCAATTATACTCTCCAGCAGCATGGCAACTACAAAAATGAAAGTTCCTAGGTATGCCTCTGTTATTCTATGGAGCCTATACACTAAGATTTCTCCAACTTTGGAGATCTTAGTGCATTGGCTCTATAGAATAACATGAGAACTGGAGAAGTCATCTCAACTTTGTCACACCTTGGTGCATAACCCCCCCACCAGGACTCACACTGTTTGTCCAGGATATCTGTTAATTGGCTGAAGTAAAATACAACCTTTCTTAATTCAAAAGTGGTGGCCACTAATTGCAAGCAACTGACAATAGCTCTTATCTCTCAATACAAAGAACTTCTTATACTTACATCATATTTTCGTGATGAAACGTATGATTTTTTTTTTTTACATATTCTACATGTAACAGTGATATTTAAAGTTATATTACCCCATTTCATTTTTGGTGTTTGTGTTCCCTTAAAGGGATAGTGATGTTTCATAGTAAAAGCAGCTCTAATTAATCTTCATAGTATTTGGGCCTTGGAGAGTGTTATTTCAATTCTGTCAGTGTTGTAGTTCAAGAGTAATTGAATGATAAAGTATCCCCCTCCTGCCACTTTTACTGATGCAACACTGCTCAGCTTAGAGCAGCAGGGAGTGTCCAGGTAGACAAGATAAGGGAAAAAGCTGAAAAACCTGTCAAGGGGGCAGGGTTTTCCTTATGCTCATAGTAAGAATATTGACCCTTGATGTGAGAGGTCTGGTCTATGGACTGGATTCCACATCTGAGGAGTGGGGACTTACACTAGATAAAAGGGGCAGGAGGGGGAACTTTATCATTCAATTACCCTTGAACTACAACACTCACAGTAATGAAATAACACTCTCTATGGCTCAATTGCTATGAAGATTAATTGGAGCTGCTGTTTTTGTGAAACATTACTATCCCTTTAAAATATTATGAAGGCCTCGTCAGCATTTTTATGGCAACGGAGAGAATTTTTCTGGTTTTAGAAACTCACAGGCAACAGCCAACAGTGGCAATTCTGTCACCCCTGTATTTTCACACATCTCACTCTTGCATTCCACTGAAAACTGGACTGTAGGGAAGGTATGCCCGACGATCAGTCCACATGAGCACCAGCTAATATTACTGTCTAGGGGATAACCTTTGTAATTGGATACAAAATTGGTTGAAGGATAGGGAAAAGTGTGTTGTTGTAAATGGATTATACCCCAAATATAGCGAGAGTGGAGAACCTTAGGGTTCAGTACCTAGTCCGATGCTTTTAACATGTATATAAATGACCTGGAAATAGGAATAGAAAGCAAAATCTCATTACTTGCAGACAACACTAAATTTTGCAGGGCAAAGTATTAACAGGAGAATGATTTACATAAAATTATATACTGGGCAAATGGAATATGAGATTTAAAGCGGAACTTTCACCATAGGAAAAGTCACCATACAATAATTAGGCAGGTGGCGACTAGCTTAATAATAGTTATACTACCTTTCAGAATTACACGATTCTACAGAAATCCTTAATATTCCGAGACAGGAAGCCAGGCATCAGCGCAGACATCTTGCCTGTGCACCTGCGCTGTCAGTCCCGGTCTCCATCAAGAAGTATTGCAGTGTGCCACAAGGTAACCGGAAGGAACTGACGGCACAGGAGTGCAGACTGCACTAATCTGGCTGTCAGTCTTAGAAGATTAAGGATTTGTTTAGAATCGTGTCAGTCTGAGAGGTAATATAACTATTATTAACCTAGTTGCAACCTGCCTAAATTATCGCAGGGCGAATTTACCTATGGTGAAAGTTCCTCTTTAATATATAAAAGTGTAAAGTTATGCACTGCGAATAACAAAGAAGCTTGCTACTTATTAACTTAATAGGAGCATTCTAGGAGACTTGTTGACAGAGAAAGATCGTACTTGTAAACTCCAAACTTAACAATAGTGATCAGTGTCAAACAGCAGCAGTTAAAGCAAACAAACTACTAGCCAGCATTAAAAAGTAGTATTGAAGAAAAACTGGGTAGCATAATTTTGCCACTGTTCTAATTGTTGGTAAGACTTAACCTGGAATATGTAGTGCAGTTTTGAACAACAGCTCTTAAAAAGGATATTCTAGAACTTGAGGGAGTGCAGAGGAGAGCAACAAAATTAATGAAAGGAATGGAGGTATTGTGGTATGAAGAACATCTAGCCAAACTTGTTTTATTTACTTGAGCGAAAGATGCCTAACGGGATATCTTTACATGGAATAAGTATATGCAAGGTCAACACAATGATTTCTCTACAGAGCATTTCATTCCAAAGCCTGATAAAATAACTAAGGGACACCCCTTACATTGGGAGAAAAGGAGGTTTCATCTTCAGCAGTGGAAGGGGCTTTTATTGGTAAGGTAGGTTAATTGTGGAATTCCTTGCAGGTAATTGCAGATACAATGGATATATTTAAGAGAATATTAGATGCTGTCAGGCTCGCTGGAACCTAGACAAGTGTCGACTACTGATGCTACAGTGCAGAGTATTGATAATGTAGCTTGGGATTGTGGATGGCCTCAGGTTTGTTCTTGCTGCGGACTGAAAGATCAGATATCTGACCCTGCCAGAGCCGTTGCAGGATCTGGTTTAACAAACCTGAAAACCATGTCGAACAGCACTCACACTAGGATATAGGAACCTTAAGTCTGATACTGACAAAATACTATAGGAGGAGGAGTTATAAACAACTACATGAAAGAGTTGTAGTAAATGCCATTAAGGAAAAGTAAAACTGGCCTTTTAAAAAGCAGAGCAATAGCTGGAGCAAGGCTGTCAACAATCTGAGTGAACAACTGACAGTCTCAGAACGAAAGAGAATATGGGATTGCAGTACTAGAACTGAAGCACAACACAGGGAATAGGGGTGTAGGTGCAGGGGCACTGAAAAAAGGAAAGACCTGCAGCTGAGAACAGAAGGAGACAAGCATGACGGCTAACTCAAGAGAGGTTGGGCAAGGAGCTGCATGTAAACAGCTGCAAGGATAATAGCTAGTATTATGAATGAGCAGATAGCAGAGGTCTACAGTGGAACTAAATGATCAAAGCCAATTCATGGTTCCAGGGGATAGGCTGTAGCTGTGGTCAGGAATGGCCTAAAGATCTATAGGATAGGAAAGCATTGCTGATTTGTGGTGCCAGAGGGATGAGCAGAAGCAGTGATCAGGAATGGAGCCGACGTTCTGATCCAGGTAATCAGTACAGAATCTCGGTACCATGGGCTAATCTGTAGCTGTGGTCAAACAACTAGTTGGATTAGACCCGGAGGCAAGACAAGACTAAAAGTCTACAGGAAGCTCAAAGAAAAGGGAAAATACTACAGGGAAGAACTAGATATAAAAAGGGTAACATCAATCAGAGGGGTTTAACTAGAGAGTGTTGGGGGCCAACTCAGGTGAGCAAGGAGTGGCAACTTCTTGCATAAGGATACATACAGGGTGATACTATGTATTACTAGGTTAAACAGGAAGATCTGGTAAATAGACTAGCACCCATCTTGGAATGAGGAAGGGATTATGAAATTCTTATTTTCTGGGTTATACAGTGACAAAGGTTAAACTTAATGGGCATGTCCTTTTTCAACACAATTTACAATGTAACCAATTTAAATGGATATGCTGAACAAAAATGCAGTGGTGTATATAGCTCAGGCTGTTCCAGAAGGAAAACATAGCAAGAATTCAAGGTGTAGTCACAGCTTCTAAAATAAAAAGTAGCTCATTAAAACCGGATCTCTACAAAGAATTAAAAGGTATACACGTTGTAACATTTTTACCTTTAATTCTTGTAGAAATCAGGTTTTCTCAAGCTACAACGTATGGGTGATTTGTGTTACCCAAGACAAGGTTAGATTCATACAGAGAATTAAAATCTGCCATTTTTCTGTTAAATAGCTTTTTGAGACATTATCCTGTGTGCTGGTAGCACAGAACTGTACTTTATGTGAAGTCCTTTGGACTTCATTGCACACAAACTTCTGGTCCTTGAGGTGTGAGTCTCACACACATTCAAAACAGTAATATATAATTGTTACAGGGCTTAAAATTTGAAGTCCTTTGCTACTAGCCAAACCTGAAAAGTTACTCTCCACTGCAAGCCATAACATACTCACCAGGGCTGAATTTCTACTAGCCAGGGCTAAATTTTCACTCGCCATTGGCTAGTGGCGAGTGGAAATTCTGAGACCTGATTGTTATATATAAATAAATACTAATTTTTGAGCTGTACTGGTTTCCATTATTACTTTTGGCTATTATCTACTAACAGCAGATTTTGACGCTCTGGATCTGTTAGATGCACCAAAGAAGTTTATAAATAAAGAAGACTTGTGAAAGATACTGTTCGAGTGTACATATAAAGGTAATACCAAACTTCAAGATTATGCAGATCTTCCTACTCAAAATAAGGATCTGGAAACAGAGTTGGCATTTCTTGGGTCTTATTCAAAGCAGAATAGACCTTTAGAGTAAATCTAGGAGGTAACCAAAGAGTAACCAGTCCTGATTAAAAGAAAAGGAGGTAAGGAGATTGGATTGAAAGAATTTGTAATTCCTCTATTATTCTGGCTGAAGTAAGAACAAATAATAGGGCTGTTTCAGGGACAACATTTTTTAAAGTGCAAAATTCCAAGGGTTCAAATGGATCCGTATGTAAAGCTTTCAGCACAATGTTATGGTCTCTCATGGAGGGAGAGATGGAACTATCCTAGGTCAAAAACATGATGCTGACTTCAGAAACTTCTGAGTGGATGATCTACAAAAAGTTGGCATAAAAAGCTACCCAATGGTGCACCTTCGACTTTAAGAGTACTGTGCTCAGTCCTTTCATGAACCCATCAGAAAGGAAGTCCAGAAGAGCAGTAACAGATGGATATAAAAGGAATGTGTTTATGAAATTTGCATCAGAAAACTTTCTTCAAGACAGGTTGTGCACTAAAGAAGAAGCAGAGCTCTTCTAATGGGACATCAAAATCAGATTTATAACCTCTTCAGACAATCTTGGAGATTTCAGGAGCTGGGCCTCAGAAAACATGCCGCCAGGTTGAGGATGATAAAGCATTGGACTTTAATGGAGAAGGTATTCCCTCTTCAGGTTCAATAGTAGGATCATTCACAGACAGAACTTTCAACATGGCAAACCAGGCTGTCCTCCGCCAGTTTGGAGCTTGGAGGATTATTGAGGTCTTGTCCTATATAATATTCTTCAAAACAATCAGAATGAGCTTCAAAGGCAGAAAGATACATGCCAGGCAAAAAGCCTAGACTTGAGTGAGAGCATCCACTGCCACTGGTTGGTCCTGGGGATACTGGAAAAACCCACCAGAACATTTGTATTCTCAATTGTTGCCATGTTGATTTGCAGCAGTCCTCATTTCTCTGTCAAGGAGAGGAAGACCTCCTGATATAGAGATAATTTGTTATTATGCACTGTGCTCCTGCTTAGACTTTCAACCCAAGCATTGTCCTGGGCTTTTATATGGATGGCTGTGAATGCCTTCAGATTGGAATCTGCCCTTTGAAAAAAAATCAGAGAAGATAGATTTTGTCTGACTGGATCTTAACTGCCTGACCTCAAATGAGTGGAAATACTCCGGAACACTAGAAGTTCCAAATAGTTTGAATCTAACTAGCTGTCTGTTGGTGACCAAAGGCTTTGAAACAACTGATCATGAACCACTGAGCCCCAACCTATTTTGCTGGCATTCATAGTCCCAATGATCCAGTGAGGGATGGACAATGGAATACCCTTGGACAGGTTCACCCTGCTCCAAAATACGAGAGACAACTTGATCTGAGACACTATGTTTTCCATGAAATGAAGAAGTGAGAAAGGATCCCTGTTCCAATAGGATAAAATACACTTCTGAAACAGTTTCATATGGACTCTGACCTAGGGAACTGTATCTACTGCTGCTGTAATCAGCCCTAGGATGGACTTCAGGTGTTCATTGTTAGCTGGTCTTGGTATAGTATCTTGTCCGCTAACAAGTATGCTTTTTCCTCCTCCAAATCCAGAATCATGCCCAGATAGCTCTTCCTCACGGATAGCTGGAGATCTGCTTTGAGAAGGTTGACTTGCCAGTTCCAAAAAGTTATAGTCACCAGCTGAGTATGGGCTAACAGTAGAACTGGAGACAGGGCGATGACAAGCAAATGAATAAGCCCCTGAATTGCTTATATAAAAGTGACAAGAGTGACAACCTGCCTCTCCCCAGTTATTGTTGGGATACTGCTTTCATCTCCAGCCAGTCATCTGACAGTAGGGAACAAAAAGGGAATGAGAACTGTCACCCAGCAGATGCTTCCTGGTTGTGTCCGGGTCGTCTGTATAGAAGGGAAGGCAGGGCACGGTTAACCAGCTCTAGTCTCCGCTGGCCTGCCATCACGGTTTTGATGACCACTCAGACAAGACTTGTAAGGTTAAAATAACTTTATTGAGAATAAAGTACAAACAGCAGTAATGTTCACACCCACACAAGCCCAGAAGAAGACAGTACAAGTACTGTATACAATAAACAATGGTTAGGTAGGCACAGTATAACAACAATGTACAGACAAGTAGCAAGTCCCCTAGAGAGCTAGGGTAAGGAGGATGCAGCAACTTGCTGATGGTGACACTGAGACAATAGAACCCTAGGGTATAGTGGAGGCCCACGACTCTTGACTACTGGCAGCAAGGACCCTAGATCGCTAGGGGTTAAAGTAAGCGCAAGACCAATGGATACTAGCAACTGAGACCCTAGAACACTAGGGTAGACAAAGGCACATGGACCACGAGTACTGGCAACGAGGACCCTAGAAGTCCCAAGGCTCACAACTGGCAAACTCAGACCATAGAACGCTAGGGTCAACAGGAGGCCCAGACTTCGGATACTGGCAGCTAGGACCCTAGAATGCTAGGGTATTGGGAAGCCCAAGACATACAGCTACTCGCAGCAGAGAACCTAGAACGCTAGGGGTGAATCTGAGGCAACAGACCACGGAAGGCAACAGGTGTCCTAAGTACGTAGAGTACAGAGACTGGTACACCACCCTACAGCTGGCTCTTGAGCCCTAAGGCTACAGCGGATGTTAGGCAGGATGAGACAGTGACCCGGACCTAGAATACCTAGGTACAGCAAGGTTCACAAATGGTAATGCGCCCAGAGGAATGCCTGTAACTCCCCACAGGGAGTGAGCCCAGCTAGTGGCAGTGGTAACAATGGACACGTAATCAAGGTAATGAGTAACACAGCCCGAACTGTTGACAGCACGGAAACTAGTACTCCGTATGTGCACACTGCCAGAGGCAGTTGATACCAGTAAGAGCGGCTGAAGCAGTGAGTGCTCAGCCCAAAGGTCAGCAACGTAAGCGGGTTTAGAGCCAGCCCAGTCAGCAGCATCAGTAGTTTCTCAGCCAGTCCGGTCAGCAACGTAGCGGGTTCTCAGCCAGTCCAGTCAGCAACGTAGCGGGTTCTCAGCCAGATCAGTCAGCAAAGTAGCGGGTTCGCAGCCAGATCAGTCAGCAACGCAGCGGGTTCACAGCCAGATCAGTCAGCAACGCAGCGGGTTCACAGCCAGATCAGTCAGCAACGCAGCGGGTTCGCAGCCAGATCAGTCAGCAACGTAGCAGGTTCGCAGCCAGATCAGCCGGCAACGTAGCGGGTTCTCAGCCAGTCCAGTTGGCAACGTAGCGGGTTGTCAGCCAGTCCAGTTGGCAAACGTAGCAGGTTCTTAGCCAGTCCAGTTGGCAACGTAGCGGGTTCTCAGCCTGTCCAGTTGGCAACGTAGCGGGTTCTCAGCCAGTCCAGTTGGCAACGTAGTGGGTTCTCAGCCAGTCCAGTTGGCAACGTAGTGGGTTCTCAGCCAGATCAATCAGCAACGGAATCTGAACAGATCAGGATATGCAGGAATGTCATCAGGCAGGTCAGGTCATACACAAACAGAGCAGCAGCAGGAACCAGCGCTAGGTTCAGGTACACCACGAAAGGGCGCCTGACTACTGACATGACAGGTTCAAGGACCAATAAGAATGCGGCAATCAAAACAAGGAAGTGATAATGTCGCCGCCCGCAGCCAGGAGCACGGGCACAGTGATACCTGCTTGAATTAAACACTGATCTTACTGAGTGTTCCTCGAATTACAGGAAACTTGCTTTACGCACATTAGGGCTATTTCAAAATGTGGACAGACTGCCTTCCTCTTGCTTCTCTTTCCCCATATTCTCATTATAAGAAAAAAAAATTACTGTGTTATTTGGATTAATACTAAGGCATTTTTTTAAATCTGAGAGCTCACTAATCCTGTTATTGCCAAAGCAGTGTCCAGGACATTGCAAATTATACAGCCTGATCCCTCATGTATCCGAGAATCATACCCACATCGCTGTCAACTTCAGTTAACACATCCATTGCCAGATTGCAGTGATCTCCCTTAGTTAAAAAACAAACAAACAAACAAAAAAAAACACCTGGGTAAAGGGCTGCAATGGTTGCAGCCTTTGTAAGTCAAACAGACCTTTCTCTTCAGCAGAAGGCCTATTCTGCCACATAAAGCAGCCTTGCACGTATGAAAAAGCAGAATGGCTGTTTGCAATGTAGTTTTATGCTGTATTTGTAGACTTTCCTATACTTTTGCGAGCTGAATTTCCATTGTAGTGGAATGGAATCTCAGCCTATATCAGTACCCATTATACATCCACTTTATATATTTAAAAAAAAATCCAACTTTTGTAACTGAAAGGTATCAGCTGCTGCAGAACCTCATGAGGTACTACTGTTGTGCTCTTCTAATGTCACACTCCATTAGGAGCATAACTTCATTAAAACAGAAAAATGAATGACAGTTCTGGTTCCAAAAAAAAAAAAAATGCCAGGAGCACTGTCCTTTCTGACAGTCAAATGGCCTCACATAGTACTCCAAATCATTAACCCTTTCAATACTTTGGCCACTCCTTGGCACTTACAGACAGAGTCGGAGGATTTCTGCTTGTAAGCTGGAGCACTCTCTGGCTAGTGAGAGAGCTGCAGCTTACAAGGAGAAATCCTCCGTCATTGGAGGAGGCTGGATCGAGACGCTATGTGGGGAGGGGAGCAGAGGAAAATTGACAAACTGCGGTGCAGCGCTGTACCCACAGTCTGTTCAGAAGTAAGGCCCCAAATCATTTTTAAACCTTTAATTTTAGCCATACCACCAATTTAAAAAAAAAAAAAAATTAAGACAAGTATTCAAGCTAATCGCTATATTTAGTTAATTAACAGCCAAACTTGTATAGGAGTGATAGTTCCCCTTTAAATAGTTTAGTATAGCTTTCCATTTCATGCCATGTTCACATGGGAGACATCTGCTTTGTTAATGTTACGCTAAATGGGCCTTAGAAAACAGCTTGACGCCAATGGTGCTGTTCACACAGGAAACACCACAGTACAGCAAGTTGCAACTTGAATGTGCTCTTGCATTGGGCACATACAGATTTCAGCATGGACTGCTGCTCATATAATTCATATGTCTGATGTCACGCCATTTACATCCTCCAGTGACTATCCGGCCCACATGTGGGCTGGCCTTGTGGCACACCTCCGACCATGCCCCCACAAATAAGAATGCTGAAGGAAAGTTGGATATCAGAAGTTGTCACTGGTGGCTTAGCATGCACTTAAAGGGATAGTAAGGTTTAAAGGGATAGTAATACTTTAATATTACTAATCCCTATAGTGTAGCTATTTTAATAAGAATTAAATTGCCCCCAGTGTAATCTCTCAAACCTTTATGGTTTGAGAGATAACCGCCGGCAAAGTTACCCTCTCCCTTCCCCTTCCCAGAAGTCAGCGTTGTAGCTGACTGCAGGGGAAGCCTGTCGTACGCCAGTCAGGTGGCTCTGCAGCAGAGTCAAGATCGTGTTCGTAAAAAAGAATTATTTCACTGAAACGGTCTTCTACGTGTGCTTGGTTTGTAAGCACACGTAGAAGACCGTTTCAGTGAAATATTTTTTCTTTACTAACATGATCTCGCCTCTGCTGCAGAGCCACCTGATGAAAATACAATCGGATATCCATGTAGTCAGTACAATGCTGATTTGAGGGAGGGGGAACTTTGCTTACGGTTATCTCTTAAACCATAACGGTTTGAGAGATGACACTGGGGGCAATTGAATTCTTATTAAAATAGCTACACTATGGGGATTAGTAATATTAAAGTATTACTATCCCTTTAATTATGAATGTGAAAATTGAGTCTTCTTCCTACTTTTTTTATAACAACGTACATCAGTAAAACCTTAAAAAAACTTTATAGTTTTACATTTATGCTCTAATAAAAGTTCCACCCCCCACATCACCATCCAGTCCGGACAGAAAGCAACGAGGGACAATCTTCCAGCATAAGGAAAAACCTGCCCTCCTTCATCAAGAGGGCAGGCTTTTCCTTATGCTGAAAGGTGGAAGATTGTCCCTCACTGCAATCTGTCAGGTCCTGGGTCCAGATTCTAGCTCTGAGGGGAGGCTGCTTGAGGTAAGTAAAAGGGAAAGGAGGAGGGAACTTTATTAGAGCATAATGTAAAACGTTAACGTTTTATAAGGTTTTACCGATACACATTGTTATAAAAAAAGTAGGAAGAAGGCTCGATTTTACTTTCATAATGAAACATTACTATCTCTTTAAACGATGCCCAGCCAACTCCAACATGTGAATATACCAGAATACCTGTGATAATTTTAATAAAATTCTGTTGTGGTGTTTTTGTTTTTGGTTTCCGAGTCTATTCTCATTCATTCCACTAAATAAAGTTTCTAAAGGATTTATCTTACTACACGAATGTAAAAAAAAACCCTGGAAACAGTGAGGGCAATCTTTGTCATAAAATATCCAAAGTCTTGGGTTCTTTTTGTTGTTAACTCCTTGAGGACAAGAGGGGGTGTGCAATGCATTAAAATGCATTGTGCATCCCTCTGGTCCTCAAGGGATTAATAATGATGAAAGATTGCAAGCTACTTCATTACCAAATAAAAATAGTCCTAAAAAGCAGAAAAATAATGTAAAACAATGAGCCGCTTGAGTGCCAGATGGTTGTGCAGCTCTACGTGTGATGTTCAAAAGTGTTAATACAGGCTACAAAGCACAGAGGCAAAACTACATATTTGTGTTTTTGGAAATGTCCCTTTATGATTAATCCTGAAACTGTATTCCTTAAAGGAGCAGGAAACTTTTTTTATGAAAAAATATATATTGTAGGGATTTTCCTATTGAGTAAAATAAGGGTACTCCCACTGCCAAGAGATTCATATTTCCAGAGTTATTACAGTTTAAACCCATGTTTTTTTTTACATTAGCAATGCCCTCTAGTGGTCAAATTCTAATTAGATTTCCTGTTAGAGTCTAATGGAGAGGAAAGTCAGGAAAGTCAGACATACAGTTCTCCATAGAATGTGATAGAAACTGCCTGTAACTTCGTGTCAGGTAGAACTTCCAGGAAGTAAACACAGTAAATTCACTTCCTGATTATTTGAACTGCTATAAGTTTTGAATAAAACATCTGACAGCAGTGAGAGCGACCTTGTTTTATTCAGCAGGAAATGCTCTGTAAAATATGTGTTTTCATAAAAGTTTACTGCTCCTTTAAAAGGTCATCTCTGCCTTTCAGCAGGTGTCAATCATTCATTGATATACCTGAACAAAAGGCAAGGTTAACCCTAAAAGCTGCACAGAGACGAAAAAGGAGCAATTCTGGGGCAAACCATCTACACCACACTTATTTCAATGAGGCTATTCACCCTTCCAAAGCTCTGCAGACCTAGGGGTCTTTTAACCCTAGGGGGGGATAAAACCTTTGCGCTGAGCACCACTCTGATATTCAAAGGGTTAAAAGACCCATTTAAGTCAATGAAAATTTTGGGAATATTTAGGTGTTCCCCAGGGGTGTCCGTAGAAGATTTTCCAGGGGGGGGGGGGCAAAGCCATAATATGACCCCCAGGCCAGCCCATCCAGCCCTTTGTTTTTATGGAGGGGGTAATTGTGCCCCCCCCCCCCCCGGAAGCCCATGGTGGTCCTTATGATGCAGATGGTTTGACACACGTTGACTCTGTGCCATATCTGGGTAATTTCAGAATGAGACAACCCTGAGATCTTTAATCCTATACCCAATTTGCTGTAACCCAGAGAAGCTCCAATTGATCCTCCAGGAACCATCAACCCTTTAAGTGCCAGAGGGGTATCCAACTACCCCTCTGGCACTCAAAGGGTTAACATGCTACAATGTGGAGATATTGCTGCTTGAAAAAATTAAAGAAGACAAGCAGGGCTTCTCCCTCTGTCTTTCTGATGTAAATGGTACCAAACTAAAGGAGAAGGTAGTTGGTACAGATCATGTAGTAGGTTTGACGTTGGGTTGAAGACTGAAAGTTCCCAGGAAAACTCTGTGCTTATGGCCTATAGTCTTTGCAATGTCAGGAATGAAGTTTGGGAAACCTTCTTTAAAACCTCCACTACCTTGTGGGAAACTGGTCCTCTTGCACATGCCATGCACTGTATACACTTACTGGGAGACTACTACCATAAACATGTACAGTATCCCAGGTGTATGTAAAAAATGCAGTAAAGACCAAAGCATCTTGATACGATTGGCCCTATGTATCAAAACAAACTTGGCCAATTCTGGAGCAAACATCGAACCATAAGAGACAAAACATCCTATTGTTGTAAGTGGGTCTCTTAAATGCTAAAGAGGTCTCCAACACATTGTAAATCAATGCATCAGAGACCCCTCTAGCATTCAATGTATCAAAATCCTAATTAAACCCTTTCAGTGCCAAAGAGGTCTCCAACGCATTGCAAAGAAACGTATTGGGGACCTCTCTGGCACTCAAAGGGTTAAATCAACATGCTTTTGAGGAATCCTTATTTCTCCCTTATGGTGCAGTTCATTTGTCACCCAAAGCGGAGTAATTCTCAGAATAACCAATTGCACCAGAGAGGACATAATATAAGGCAGTCCCATTGATTTAACCCCTTAGTGACAGCCGCAACCGTACGCGGCTGTCACCTTAACGCCCGTGGTACATTTTTTTTTTTTTTTTTAAACTATTCCGGAGTCTCCGAACAGACTTCTGGGACTTACCAGGTACGTCCTCTGTCACTAAGTGACAGTTTTTGCGGGACACACCTGGTAAGTCAATTGTCGCGATGGGGTTAGTTTGGGCTTTTAACTCCTTGAACATTAGAGAGGTCTCCTACACATTTCAAAGCAATACATTGAAAACATCTAGCAATCAATGGGTTTAAAGAAGAACTTTAATCCGCTGTAAAGTCGCCATGCTATAATTAAGCAGGTAGCGACTAGCTTTAGAATATATATTTTACCTTTGAAAAGTAGCCCGATCTAAAGAAATTAATCATTGTAGGAGACCGGAACCCAGGCTACAACACAGACATCTTGTCTTCATGCCTGCGCTGTCAGTCACGGTCTCCTGCAAGGGGCATTGCAGCATACCATATGGTAACCAGAAGGACTGACGGCGCAGGCATGCAGACTGCGCTAACCTGCGTACCCCCTCTGCCACTCAAAGGGTTAACATGCTGTAACTTAGTGTTTTCACTGCCAGGGCATACAAAAGAGAGTCAGGATGTATCCCTCTATCTTTCTGATAGAAGCAGCGGCAATATAGGGACTAAATAAGCAGTTAACTGGTGTAGATGAGTTAATAGTTAACACTAGGCTCTCTCACCCTGAGATGTGGGTCTAAACCCTGAGTCTCAGTGTCAAACCCTAAGAGTTCCCTGGTATGGTCATAGTGAACAAAAATCATTGGCACACCTGGGGACTTCATTGTGTTGTCTACCTGTAGGGGAGTCCTGTGGTGCTGCCAGGGTAGGGTGACCACATTTCCCTTCTGCCATTCCGGGACGTGGTCACCCTATTGCCTTACCTTGAGTCCCTGGTGGTCTAGCGGCGTGCAAAGTGCTCTGTGCCTCCTCCGGCACAGAGCTGAAGCTCCCGCGCGCTGTGCTCAGTAATGCAGAGCGCTGGGAGATGATGTCATCTCCCAGCGCTCTGTATTACTAGAGCGCTTGCCTCCAGATCAGGTAAGTTGCATTGCCGCCCTGGATGTCAGCCTGCAAGCGGCGTCCATGATGTGACACACCGCTTGCAGGCTGACATTCAGGGCGGCTTGGCTTCATTCCGGGACACTTCATTGTCCCGGTTGAAGGGGACCCGGGACGCGGGACATGTCCCTGAAATAAGGGACAGTCCCGGACGTTCCGGGACCCGTGGTCACCCTATGCCAGGGGAAGAAAAATTATGCGATTTGCGTCAAAAAGGGACAAACCTCAACCGCAAGTGGGGGTGGTGGGGTTTAACACTTTGAGTGCCAGAGGGGTATGGTATGCATTCCGTACCCCTCTGGCACTCAACGGGGAGATGGGAAAAAAAAAGTGGTAAAATTAGTCTGGAGAAAGAGGAACAGAATGGGAAAGAGCAGAAGTGGACAGAGCTTCAGTAGAAACTAACCACATCTGAAGACTCAGCCTCTTCCCCAGAGACCCAGTAATGCAATGACAAAACCTAAGTCTCCGAGGCAAATCTGGAGAGTTCCCAGCTATGATCATTGGACCTGACTGCTACAACTAGTATTCCATACTTCAGCTCCTACTTTTGTGCAGCAGTTGCCTCATAATTTTGTTCTGACCCTTTCTTCCCCTAACTTGCTTTAGATACTGTCTCTACCAGTATATCCACCTAAGTGTTCACCATTCTGGTACTCAAAAGGTTAAGTAATTTCAGTCTATGCTAGTGTCTTCTGCCATGGATTTGATACACAAGTTAGTAACCAGTCTCTGTATCTATACAGTTAAAATGGAACAATTTTGGGGTGGAGGACAGGTTTGAACACCCTGATATATCACTGGAATATGGGATAACCTATGCCTAAAATCTAGTCTTGTAAACACTCTGTGGGAGCAGCCATTCCTGACTCCCATTACCATAGCAAACCAGACATGTCTGAGAAGTTATAGTGCTGTATTGTCTTTAAATAGGGACAAACAGTGGGCACTAAAATCTAATTTTCATTTCAGTTAACCAGATGGTGTTTATATAGGACAGGCTACACATGCATTACCCATTTGAGTGACAGATGTCACACCCAATGCACTCAATGGGTTAAAACATTTTAGGAATTGAAAATAATTATTACAGATGATAGCTGGAAAGACATATTTAACATTATATAACTCGATTACATTTTTAGATTGTAGTCTTCCTATAACCAAGAACACTAATGAAAATGTCATTCTGCAGGGCTGTATAATAATCAGTACAACCCTGCAGCAGGTGTTGTCCATAAACATACTTCCTTAAAGGGCCCATTAACCCTTTGCGTGCCAGAGAGGTAACAAACAATAAGAAGGACACCTTTCTGGAGCACAAGGAGTTAAATCTACTTAAAATGTTCTACAGCATTGATTAAGCCAGGTTGCTCCATCCTTCAATTGTTGGACCTCTAGCTGTTGTGGACTACTAGTTCCATCATCCCCAAATTGAGATGTAATCCCCAACTGCTGGAGGATCAACATATTACTACCGTACACTGTGGTTAGGCAACCTGTGGCTCTCCAGTTGCTGGTGAGCACTACTCCAATCATCCCCAGAGTTGTAATCCACAGGAATTGGAGAGCCAAATTTGCCTCCCCTGCCTTAATGCTTTGCATAGCCCTAGAGCAGTGAACAGAAGTGCACTTACTTTGGAAGCCTCAGTAACTCATGGGAGATGTGATCCTCTCACTCTGTACCCTGCTTGCTTAATCCTTAACACAAATACAATGGAAGGCTCTTCTCACAAATGTCTCCTACCCATCTTGAAGATATAGCACATCTGCAAACACCACGACCTGTTCCTCTTCCTCTTTACAAACCCAGCAGCAGAGACTGTGCAGCTCTTGTTTGTTAGACATGTGGGAGGTAAATAGTGTTACAAGAGGAAGAGCACAGTGAGTAGTTACTGCACCATGTGAGAGCGGGAGGTGCTTCCATTCCACTGTGGGCTGCTGTGGATTACCAGGTCATTGGTTTCACCCTAATTTGCTTTTACTGAGTTACCAGAAAACAGCGGGGGGCTGAGGAAAAAGAAACAAAAATCGCCACAATTGTAGAACAAGCCAGCTCAGCATAGATGTCACATACAATTTCACAAAATTTCCACTGATTTAAATTAGTTAGCAACCTGGGGTTTTCCATCTGTTGTAGACTACGACTCCCATCATGCCTAGCCTGTCATTGATTTTTCGGGGATGACGGGAGTGGTCCAGTTGGTTGGCTCTGGAATCATACCTCCCAAGTATCCCTCTTTATAAGGGATAGTCCCTCTTTGTGACCCAAATCCCATTGTCCCTCTTTCCAATCCTGGAGTCCTTTTTTTTTTTTAGGACTGTATGATGTGTATATAAGTGTATCACATTGCTCCACAGCAATAAAACTCAAATTAATGTTTGTTTAACCCCTTAACGACCGGCCACGCAGGCGCATTGCGGTCACTGAAGGACCATGGAGCATTTTTTTTTTTTTGGCGATTAGGATTCCAGACTCCCTGAATGGCATGCAGCCACGGGGGGAGCCCGGAATTCCATGACGGTCATAGTACGTCATGGGTCATTAAGGGTATAACAACCCATGACGTGCTATGACCGCCAAGGGTCGTTAAGGGGTTAAACTTCAGTATATGTGTTTAGAAATTAATCTGTGTAAATAAAATACTTTGGCCTTGCGCTAAATCATTAATTCAGTTACACAAAAAGGTGTCAATAGGTCATGACATAACCTAAAAAGTTTTGGTAATGCCCCGCCCACAGCAACAACACCTAAAAAGCAAGTGTCCCTCTTTGGCTATTTGAAATGTTGGTAGGCATAGTATATTACTATGCCTTATGGATATCAATCCAATGTAATTGTTTTTACATTGTTTATTATTTATTTGTTTATTATTATTTATTTATACTTTTTGCATTGGATGTTTTAATGTAGTCATATTTTTGCATCATTCTTATAATACTTTTTTTTGCAAGGAGTTAATTATATTTACATATTACACATTTTGCATGATCTTTTCATTATGTATTCATTTTTTTGCACTTTGTGTGTGTGTGTGTGTGTATATATATATATATATATATATATATATATATATATATACACACACACACATTTCTATTTCTATTTTTTCTTTGCATGGATTTTTCTTTTTTTTTTTTTAAGCAGAAGTTAACTCATTGAGTGCCAGAGGGGTACGCAATTCATTGCTCTGCAATGCTTTGCGTACCCTTCTGGCATACAAAGGGTGCAGCATTTGTTCCCAGATATTAGTATAAGTAAACTAGGGTTTCCATATGTCTGGATTTTCCAGGGCATGTCTTCTTTTTGGAAATTTAAGAGTCCATCCTCCTGGAATTTAAAAATATGCTGTAAAAGTCCTGGATTTCTTGCAGGAAAGAACAGGTGAACTCTATTCTATCTCTCTCTCTCTCCCTATCACATTCACCTGGGGGAGTATGGGAAGCTCGCCCATGCTCACCACATATTGAAACTGTTTCCATTTCAGCAGGAGCATGTGAGTCTAGTGACTGTGTGAGGGTAACTTGTCAGACACAGGATTAGAGAAATGCCTGCATGAAGTTAGTGCCAATGCTTATCCCTACTCTACTGCATTCCTGTTAAGATTGTCTTTATTGGACAATTACTGGGGAATCACTCACTACTAGTAATACTGAGCCTCTTCTTTCTGCTTTTGGCCCCTAGTCCATGTTAAAAGTTTGTAAGAACCATACAGAATTAACTATACAGAAACACTGAGTATCTTACATTGCACCGTGAATTAACAATTGTTTTCAAATTAATCTTTCACCCCTACAGCATTCAAAGGGTTAAATTCAGGTAATACGCCAGTGTCCTCTATTTTGAAAGTTCAAATATGGTAACTAATTAAACTCCTTAATACCAGAAAGATTTCCAACACAATGAAAACTGTTGGATACTTCTGTAACTCTCAAGGGGTTAAACCTCATTAATATTATATGGGCTTGGATGCAGTATGTGACATGTTGCAATACAAAGCCTCCTTTAAAAGTCCTATATAATAATTCGCTAAGTGTGTGTTTGTCAGAAGCCGTCATGCGCAGTAGAGACGGCTGTGCGCGCTGCAGTCATGCTCAGTAGAGGCTGCCCGCGCCACGACTGATATGGAGTGGGGCGCTCCAAATTCAGACCGGTTATAGAATTCAGCAGTCAATAGACCAGTCCACAACCAGTGGCTCACCAGTTGTTATATTGCAGTTTTCATCATACTTAACTGGCCAATGGCTGAGTGAGCATGATGGTAGATCCAGTCCATCATCAGTTGGAGAACACACAATTTTCCCACCCCTGGGGTTAAATATATATGGAACCCATGTCAAAAAGGAAGAGTGGAGAATATCTAGGGCAAACCAACAGCACCACAGGGGAGAAATAAAAATTCACAAAATTCTGAACAATACACTTTTCATAAGTGTCTTGCATTTAAAGGGATACCTGGTCACTTTAAAAGAGCACAACTGGTTAATGCAGTATATGATGTTTTCACAAACAAGATATAAAAAGGTATGAATAAAAAAAGCTCACACTGGGGAAGGGTGACCAGACGTTTTATTTTCCATGGACAGTCCCCTGGATTGAGACCTTCACACCTGGACAATATGTGTTCCCAGATGCCTTCAGACCCATACCCAAGTATGCCCAGAATACTGCCTGGTAATTCCTCTCCCTCTCATAATTTAGAAAAAAGAAAATCAGACCACATTGGATGGAAGTCTGGTGGGGGGGCAAGAGGGGACACTCCCCCTGCACTTGCCTGAGGCCAGATTAAACAGGGGCAGGCATTTCAGTGCCCCAAGGTCACATGATCCAGGGATGACTATCAAACTCCTTCAAGTCATACCAGGTGTGGCCTTAGGGACAAGTATCATGTGTCCTCCCTGAATTCCACAAGGGGGAGTAGCTTTAGTTCAGGCTGTGGATGTTAAAGGGGAACATTCACATCCTGAAAACTTTTGAGCACTTGTTTAATCACCAAAGAAACATTAGGAATGTGCTCTTTTTTTATTTATTTTTTTTCTTACTTTTTAAGATATTAAACTTAAAAGTTATCCACTTCAGCATACTGTAGCTGCGGCATGGCTCTCAGGACTTCCCAGCAGTCTGTCATTCTCCTCCCACCTCCCTCCCAGCGGCCCCCGGGAGCGCGTTCACGCTTCACTTCGGTGTGGTGTGAATGGCTCCTAGCGTTACAGGAAGCGGCAATTAGCATTACACTGAAGCGTGAACACGCTCCTGGGGGCAGCTGGGAGGAGAATGACAGACTGCTGGGAAGTCCTGAGAGCCGTGCTGTAGCTACATCATGCCGCATTATGCAGAAGTGGATAACAACTCTGCTCTGAGGGTTTAAGGAATGCCCTGGTTGCCAAAAAGTTAGACAAAGTTTTGCAAGGTTTGAAAATTTGGTAAGAGTATGAAAACTTTCAAATATTTAAGGGATGTTGTTGGTTAGTATAATAAATATGGCATCAGGGATTCATGAAGATCAAGCATGGGACTAGCATGTGAGAGCTCAGCAAATGGCATGGCAAAACAGATAGCAGAGTAGTCATTGCTAGGAGCGTCAGTGACTGGAGGAGAAAGAATACTGGAGTAGGGGCCTACCTAGTGATGGGGGGTGGGAGCCCTTCTGTTCAGAATGGGGACTCTTCACTGCAGGATATTCACTCCCTGCCTGAGGGGGAAAAGATTGTTATGGCTTCTCAGTAACTGGAGGTGAGTGCCTCAGGCTTATATCAAGAAGGATACTGGAGCCTGGGCTACAAATGCTCCAACAACCCACTCCATGACTCGCTGCAACCTCTACCTCTTGTAGCTTCCAGTGGAGGACAGTGAAGGGAGTTGCGTAGGCATCTCTCTACTACTAATAAGGAGAGTAGGCAACTGTGCCAAACTGTGAGTCTCCTCAGTAGGACAGAAGAGCATTAAAACATAGCTTTTAAACATTTTGTTATCTTTACCCTCCCCCTTTCTCAAGCTTTTTTTCCAGAACTACCAAATTCACTCTCCCAGATACTTCTTTTCCCCAGTGATTGGCTCAACCCTAACTTTGGTGGATTTCTTTATTGACTTCACATGTTACAGAACAAATTTTCTCTTTCTTCTAACAAACTGTGGAATTATTTCCAAATTAAACACTTCTTAGAACAACCTGTAATTCACCACAATGTCTCCCACCCTCTTACTCTGTTTGAAAAACTGTTCTTACCTACAAGTCCAAATCACAGATTTTTGGGAAAATTATATTCAATTTTACTCAAGACCGTATCAACACGATTACCTTCTACTCTCGCAGAATGGCATAACGAAGTCAGTGACCTTGTCCTCCTTATGAGACTTATGAAACTTAGACAGGGTCTAAATACTAGTCCATTTACATGTTTTCTTTTATGGTGGAACTCCTCTTGTACGGATTTAGCCACAACGTAATATTTCAATTCTCATTGTGTTATTTAACGGGGTCACAGGACTCGATCCTTCTTTTCTTTTCCTCCCTGCCATTCTTCTTTTTCTCTTTTATGATCTTCTTTACTTTCTTCTTATATGATATTCTGCCTTTTCCTCTTCATTTATCCCCCTCCCTCCCACTTTTTCCCTCTTCCTTTTCCTCTCTCTTCTCTCCTTTCCTCTTTTTACCTCTCAAATTCCCTTTCTCTTACTTTTCCATCTCTCATATCTACCCTCTACATTCTCTCCCCTTAGCCCTGTCATTCCTTACCCAACCTTTATAAAAGTTACAAACAACAGTTCTCCTTTGACCTTGCATCTTGTTCTCTTATCATAATGTTTGCTCATGGATTGATTATAATCCATTTTACTATATTCTGTACTGATTTCATTAATCCATGTTTTATTCCTTGCCATTCATGCTCTGTAATGAAGTTCTCTGTTGTTTTCAATAAAAATCTTGAAGCGGAACTATCATGCTAATAACATTGCCCCCAATATATTTCTAACCTAGCGATATGCAAAGCTTCTTGATCTTACGCACAATAAGTCAGTGGTATTGCTGGAAAAACACTTAATTTGCAGGAACCAGAAGACAGACAGGGCAGACATCTTAGAGGAAAGTTACCTCTGAGTCTGCTCTGTCCCAGCATTGGTGGTGACATAAGTTGGTTACCTTAAGGAGCCGGAAGTTACTGACTGTGCAGGCGCACAGAGCTCCTCTTGTAAGCTCCGTGTAGCCCGATGCCTGCAAATGAAGTTTTTTTCCAGCAACACCACTGACTTATTGAGCTTAAGAACAAGAAGGCTTTGCATATCGCTAGGTTAGAAATATATTGGAGGGCAATGTTGCTAGCGTATACTTCCTCTTTAAATGAAGAAAAAAAAAACTTAGCTTTTATTACAAAACCTTAATAAAAATAGCAGGACATAATCCGGCTTACCACTATATTAAAATCATAGGGAGCAGAAGAACAAAAAACACAAAAACAAAAAAAGAAAGAAAAGAAAAAGAAGATCCTATGGAGAGGTATCACGGTGCCCGTGCTCCCCTTGAGACATTCTGTCAGTCTACACTGTGCTTTACTCCCATTGGCTATTCTGTGCTTGTCCCTCCCAGTATGGCCTTTATATACTGAGCTCTGGCACCCCTCCGGTGCCCTTGCGTGGTGTTCCTGTACTAGTGCTTGTTCCTGCTCTCAGTGTTTCTCAGTGTACCGACCCGGCCTGCCTGACTACTCTGCATCTCGTCTCCTGCCTGTGAACCGACCCGGACTGCCTGACTATTCTTCTGCACCTGCTCCTGTGTACCGACCCGGGTTGGCTGACGTTCCTGCTCCGTGATTCGACCCGGCTTGGCTGACGTTCCTGCTCCTGTGTACCGACCCGGCTTGGCTGACGTTCCTGCTCCATGTACCGACCCGGCTTGGCTGACTTTGCTGCTCCGTGATTCGACCTGGCTTGGTTGACGTTCCTGCTCTGGCTGCCTCTGTGTCGCCTTGGCGACATTCCTATCGATCAGGCATTTGTGACGCTTCCTGTTGGTTGCGACCTCAGGGCGAGTTGCTCAGTTGCCCAGTCAGTACTGTCACGGCAGTGCTCAGTTGCGAATCTCCGTTACTGTTACGGCAGTGTGCCATTGGCCTTGTCTCCGTTACTGCTCCTGCAGAGCGCAAGTGGCCTAGTCTCCTTTACTGCTACGGCAGTGTGCCTTTGGCCTTGTCTCCATTACTGCTCCTGCAGAGCGCAAGTGGCCTAGTCTCCGTTATTGCTACGGCAGTGTGCCATTGGCCTTGTCTCCGTTACTGCTCCTGCAGAGTGCAAGTGGCCTAGTCTCCGTTACTGCTATGCCAGTGTGCCTTTGGCCTTGTCTCCATTAATGCTCCTGCAGAGCGCAAGTGGCCTAGTCTCCGTTACTGCTACGGCAGTGTGCCATTGGCCTTGTCTCCGTTACTGCTCCTGCAGAGTGCAAGTGGTCTAGTCTCTGTTACTGCTACGGCAGTGTGCCATTAGCCTTGTCTCCGTTACCGCTCCTGCAGAGTGCAAGTGGCCTAGTCTCCATTACTGCTACGGCAGTGTGCAAGTGGCCTAGTCTCCGTTACTGCTATGGCAGTGTGCAGTTGGCCTGGTCTCCGTTACTGCTACGGCAGTGTTATATGTTGCTCAATTCCTGATACTACTCTGGCAGTTCACGTTTGTCTGCTAACCTATTACTGGGCATTACTTATCCTTAAGCTCCCTATTTTGAGTGAGCTCCACCTCAGACCTCTCTTCACATGGGACTGTTTACACTCGTTGAAGACCATTAACCCATGCAGTACCTATCTCCTGGGAATACATTGTATTCTGCCTGACCTGTGTCAGTATATTCTGTTATGGACTCTATGGTTGTACTGGACCTGTGTAGGCATATGTATATGTAACATGACGTGTGTCTGTATTATTATGTTTAAATACTACAGGACCTGTGAGGGTTATTATATTACTGTGATTTCAATAAAACTGTGTTTTATCCTAAACCACTTGTCTGTGTGTCAAACAAACCGTTACAAGAGGGTGGTTGAAAATATTCAAAAAAACACTAATGGGGTAAATCAGGCAATGCCTATTCAGAAAAGGTGACTAAATTAATCTCAGGTAATTTCATCTAAGAGAAAAGAAATCTGTAGTGTCACTGAGCATACACAGATAAGTCTGTATGTTAGATACAGTTTGTCTAGCTAAAAGGAATGATACCAAGTTTAGGCAGACTCTATGCACGTGTAGCATCATAGAAAAACAGACATCAAATGCTAGGCTTCAAAAGTGGGGATTACAATCCATCAAATTACAGAAAAATAATTATTTGTTTCAATAAGGAGCAGCACAGTGGCAATCAAAAAGTTTTTTCATACCTCCCGAGTGCCCCTATTTAGGAGGCACAGTCCCAAATCCCCGTGTCCCTCTTTCCCACCCTGGTGTCAAACTTTTTATGAGCTCAGACAGTGTGGTGTATATCTCATTGCTGTACAGCAATAAAAATCACGTTTGTTTAAACTTCAGTAAATGTGTTAATAATTAGTCTGTGTAAATAAAATACATAGGCATTGCTCTAAATCATTTATTCAGTTACACAAGGCGGTGTCAATTGGTCATGAAATAACCTAAAAATTCTCTGTAATGCCCCACCCACCAGCCAAGCCCCCAGCAACTTCCCCTATAACAAAAGTGTCTTTCTTTGGCCATTTGAAATGTTGGGAGGCATACTTTTTGACCCTGCGTAACAACCATTGTATTACAGACACAGTATCCCAGAAGCTCTTATGGCAGGGAAAACATCACCCATATAGAGAAAAATACACCAGAGCAATTTTGATTTGCATGCTGAGCTTTTATTAAAGAAGGAAAGCACATTATTAAAAATACATTCACATTGTTATTTATTTAAATAAAATTAGTTTTAACCTTTTACATCTCATTTAACCCCCTGGAGTCTATCGAAGTCTGAAATGCATTGAGAAGAAATGCTTTGGAAGCAAAGGAGTTAAAGAAGAGAGAGAGAGACTAAAATTATCCTCTATAGGCATCTAGCAAAAAAACTTTTTAGCCTCATGGGCTAAAATTTCCTGCTTGCTTACGCTCGGTTTACCATAATTTTAAAGTGACCCTAAGTAAACTTTGCTGTGTACGGAAGAAACTGACACATTTCTCATTATTTCTCTCATCTTTTTTTAGACACGTTGAGCCAGGCCCCTGAAGTGATTCATTTATGGTCTGTCACACCTCCCCACCCACAAGCTGTAACTCTAACAGCACAGTGCAGTGTAGGGGAATTTATGCATCATGCTGTGACTGGAAACCCCACGAATCCTCCAGAGATGATGGCCACTTGGTTTAATCGGATATCATTTACTAGAATTTACAGGGGAACTACCACCCCACGTCACTATGGCAAGATGTCCGTGCTTCCTGCTACTGTCAGCCTCCGAAAAAGTAGAAAATCTTTTATTCCAGGTAATATTTCTGGCGACTAGTGCTACTAAGCAGCTAGTCGCCAGATGAAGACTTAATTAGGATGAAGTTTTTGCAGGGTGGTAGTTCCCCTTTAATAAACTGACATGCTGAGCGACACTTCAAGGAAATGGACTTCTGTATATCGGGACGGTCAGTTGAAGCACATGCTTTGTTGAGAAGACTTGTGATGTAGTTACAGTGGTCATCTGTACATCTACAGGAAACTGCAAATATAATGCAAATAATATTTAATTAAATATATCTGACAACTGTATAATGGTCACCTACCTAGTTAAATCAATCTGTTATACAAATGAAGAACTACATTTTCATATTTTATTGCCTCCCTTTAATTTGTTGTCCAGTTGTACAGTTTTATAGATCATGTTTTTTTAAAATGTTTATTAGATATTTAACCCCTTAAGGACCGGACATTATGGGACATTTCCGTCCCATAACGTCCGCATAGGGGCACGTTGACGGGCCGGTACACGTGACCTGTCACGTGTATCGGCGCGTCATTATGGGGCTTGAAATAGATCGCTCCGATCTTGGAGCGGTCTATTTCATGCCCCATTTTTACTTACAGCGCTCCCGGTAGAGCGCTGTAAGTAAAATGTACGTGACGTACCAGGACCGTCAAGGGTCTTTCAAGAAAGTTTACCCTTGACGGTCCTGGTACGTCAAGGGTCCCTAAGGGGTTAAACATTACTGAAATAAACAACACAAGTGAAATAAAATCAAAGTGCATTGTTACATAGTCGTTGAAAGAGAAACATTACTATAAGAAATATAGGTCATACCCGGTAAGGATATACCTTAGGCGAACAGAGCGATATCAATAATCAGGGTAGTCATATGAGGCAGTGTTTCTCAGCGAGGGTGCCCCATTTTATCTATAAGGCTTTGACAAAAATGAAAATGTAGACTTACAGCTGTATATTTAAGGATATTACTATGCACAATATATTTATTTTAGTTGTGAGGTCTAACAATAGCTCTATATTTATGTATTTGTAACCTTCATTACACCCTTGACAAATTACATATAATGATAGGGGTGCCCCAAAAATGCCAGACTGCGTTTTAGGTGTGCCTTGAGCAAAAAAAGCTTGAGAACCACTGATATGAGGCAACAAAGTCAATCAATATTACAGTCTAATATACAGTGTAGCCTCGGTACATAGACATTTAGCCATCATTGAATACATAGTATGCTCCAAGTATCAAACATAGTAGAAGGACAGAAGGAAAGGAACTAGAGAAATAACACAACAAGGAAAGGCTAGGAGAAGGAGGAATGGACAAGGGGAGACAAACAATGGAGGTTTCATGTGGAGGATAAACAGCTGGTATAGAATACCCATAGGCAAACACAGGTAAGCTCCTACCAGAAATCAAGATACTATCGTGAGCGAGCTAGCAGGATCTGTAGTTGCGGGAGCAGAGGAGGGGACTGTGCCAGAGGCATAGGCAATCCAGTGCGACCAGTAAGTCTTAGAGAGGTCACATATTCCAATGTCAGAGAAGTAGAAATGTTGCATGTCACAGGTTTGCACCACCATTCGTTTCCACTCAGCCAGGTCTAGAGGATCAGCAAACCTCCAATGCAAAGGGATCAACCGCTTCACAGCATTAGTCAGATGAGAGAATAACTTGCATTTAGATATGTCTTTGGTGATGGGAGCAGTTGAGTAGTGATGGCATCCCAGAAGGGAGAAATCAATGAACAAGACCACCAGATGTGCAACATAGAGCCCAGTCCCGAGCCGCAACGCCAGCAAGTAGGTAAAGAAGCAGGATAGAATTTATGTAGGAGTTGAGGAGTCCTATACCACCTGGTAATTAATTTATAATTACATTCCTTAGTAGTTAAAGGGATAGTAATACTTTGTTTTATCTTTATTTTATTTTGTAGGCATTAAAAAAACATGAAGAACGATATAAGTCTTATCTCTCAAACCTTTATGGTTTAAGAGATATTCACAAGCAAAGTATCTCCCCACTGTTCAGCCAAATCAGAAGGGAGGTGCCCAGGTAGACTGCAGAGAGGGACAATCTTCAATTAAGATAAGGGAAAAAGCTGAAAAACTTGTCAAGGGGGGAAGGGCTTTCATTGTTTTCATTGTAAGAAGAATGTCCCCTTCTGTTATCTGTCTGGTCTTACAACCAGATTCACATCTGAGAAGAGATGGCTTACACTAGGTAAAAGGGGCGGGAGGGGAAACTTTGCTTGTGAATAGCTCTTAAACCATAAAGGTTTGAGAGAAAAGACTTATATCGTTCTTCATGTTTTTTTAATGCCTACAAAATAAAATAAAGTTAAAACAAAGTATTACTATCCCTTTAAATCAGGAGTCGAATCTACTAAGTGAAGAAGGACCTGGAGCCATTCTCGATGAGGGAGAAAGATACCCAACTCTTCCTCCCAGGCCACAAAGTAATTCGGTTTCAAGAATTTTTCACGGGCCAGAAGAAACGAGTACCAACAACCTAAAGTATGGGAATTGATAGTGCATGAAAGAAAGAGGTCTGCGAAAGGAGATGATCTAAAAGGAAGGTGAACAGTAGGGAGAAGAGAGTGTATAAAGTGCGATAATTGCTGGTACTGCCAGAAAATGGGTTGCAGAAACACCCCGATCTAGGACCATTGACTCAAATGACAGCAAACCTGCATCAGATACCACATACTCTAAGCGTTGAAGTTGTAGATGAGACCAAGAAGTACGTAGTCCACCTGGAAGGCCCGCCGGGAAGGCAGGATTACCCAGAAGTGGCATCCTACTGGAGGGGTAAGGCAGGAGTTTGAAGGAGTCATTCAGAACTTTCCAGGATTGATCTTTACATATTTCGGGAAAAATACAGATGAGATAGCGAGATCCTGGGGGCGAACAAAGCCGCACACACAACCCAAGGTTTGACAGGAACCTTAATACAATCCAAAAGGAGTGTCAACGTGGAATCTTTATAATAAGTAGATATGTCCGGTATATCTAGACCACCGCTGTGTCTATGCAATCGCAGAAGCCGAAAAGGTAGCCTAGGCCTCTTGAATTGCCAAATGAATGAGTTTATAAGCCGCTGCAAGGACGCCAAAAGATAATTAGGGATCTTAATCAGCAGGGAATTCAAAACATATAGTATTTTTGGTAAAATCATCATCTTAGAGACACTGACCCGTCCCATCCAATAGAGAAACAAGGGGGGCCATCTTTTAATATCGGAGTTCACAGAGGCTATAAGCAGGTTTATATTAGTCATGACCAAAGAGTTGAGAGAAGAGGTAAGGGTAATACCTAAATATTTGATGCCATTTGTAGGCCAGCTGAAAGGGTTTTTAACCAGGTGGACTCCGAACTGGTCAAATCTATATTAAGAATTGTGGATTTAGCGGCATTAACTTTATGCAAAGGAATACTAGCGGAGGCAAAGATTTACGGGGACACGGGACAAACAGTAACAGATCATCTGCATAACAAGCCAGTTTTGCTGAGGAGGCAGATGTGGGAAGGCCTATGATATCTGGGTGCAGTCTGATAGAACTTAAAAGTGGTTCTGTCGCAAGGATGAATAGAAGAGGGGAGAGGAGACACCCCTGATGAGTGCCATTATTTATCCTGAAAGCCTCAGAGTGGAAGCCGTTGACAACCACTTTGGCAGAAGGAGCGGAAAATAGGCTCATGACAGAGGAGAGAAAGCAAGGACCAATCGCAAGTAAAGCCAGGCTATATGATCTAAAGCTTTCTCTGCATTGAGAGAAAGAAAAATAGTAGGAATGCGCTTCTTGATTGTAGTGATCAGAGTGAATTAAATATGTCAGAAATCGTTTGAGCCTATTGCGCAAATATTTTCACATCGGCATTGAGTAAAGATATAGGCCCATAACTACTACACAATGTTGGGTTCTTCCCAGGTTTTATCAGAACAGCAGTATTCACTTCTAAGGATTGGGGTGGAAAGTGAGCACCTGCTGCCAATTGATTGAAAGTCAGACAGAGATTTGGCACTAATTGTGAGGAGAAGCATTTGTAATATGATGCTGTAAATCCATCCGGGTCCCAGACTTTTCCTGGATGGAGTCTGTTTAAGGGCAGCATAAATCTCCTGGTCAGTGAACGGGTCCTCAAGTGACAGACCATCAACAGTAGATAAAACTGGAATTTTAGAGGAAGCTAAAAAACTAGTTATCTTAGCAAGTATGTCTGTAAGATCAACTCCAGAAGGCAATGGCGTTAAGTTCTAAAGGTCTGAGAAAAAGGTTTTAAAGGCTTCGACCATGCTAGGGAAAGAGTGGCAAAGGGACCCAATATGATCCTTAACTTTTGCAATATACCTGTCATTTCGCTTTATTTTAACCAAAGTCACTAGAAATCTGCCACATTTGTTGCCATGCATATAATATTTATATTTCTGAGAGAGGAGTGATTTCTGAGTCTGCTCTCGTAGTAGAACAGCCATAGCCGGGTGCTTTTCTGATGGGGTAGAAAGTACCGATTCGGACAGAGATTTATTATGCAAGAGTTCCAATGCTGCAATCTCCTGCAAAAGTGACTGAGCATGTTGGAGAAATCAACATTTTCAAGCTGCACCTATCTTAATCAAGAGACCCCTAATGTAGGCCTTGTAAGCCTCCCAAGTTATGGGTGTTGAAACTTCGGGAGTCGTATTGTGTTCAAAATAGAGAAGAATGTGGGAACAGAGGGTGTCACAGGTTGCCTTGTCCTGCAGAAGTGCTTCATTGAGTCTCCACTGGGGTTTACCCTGGATCACGGAAGGCAACTCCAATGTAAGACTAATCGGAGCGTGATCTGAGATGGTGACAGGATGGATGAATGAGGATCCAACATTATGTAACTGGAAATGTTCCACAAAAAAGCAATCTAATCTAGAAAAGGACTGGTGAGGATAGGAAAAGTAAGTGTAATCTTTAAAATTCGGGTGGTACAGACGCCAGGCATCTACCAATTGCAATGACTGAAGGCGTTTCTTAATAGTACGTAAGGCGTTAAAGGTATACCGTCCCACTTTGAAATCCTACAGTAACCCCAGGAAAGTGGTGAAAGAAGTTGCTGAAACCAACCGGCCAAGTGGAAAGGAAATGAGTTTGCTGTACAAAGAATATATTGGCCTTAAGACGATGTCCCTCCCTCAGCACTATAGACCTTTTTTCAGGGGAGCCCAAGCATCTAGCGTTCAAAGAGGTGAAAGAAATATGTTTACCATGCATAGTGGAATCGGGTGAAAGTACTCCAGTTTAGAGTCAGACATAGTAAGGGAACATAATGTACTCTACAAATAAGGCTGAGGCAGGACCCCAAGTGTATCCTTATATCAAGTAATATTCACCAACACCGAGGGGAGGGGTGGGGAGGGAACACAGAAAAAGAGAGGTGAGAAAGAAAAGGAGGAAAATAAAAAACAAATGCCATCTTAAACAGTAGCAAAATAATAACTGTGTGATCCCCGCCAAACGTTCCAACATGACCAGCGGGAAATCTGACACGTAGATCCCCCAAGGGCAGGGGGGAAAGAACAATCTCCAGAGGTACAGCAATGGTACCAACAGAGACAACATAGATACTCCTAGTGCAAAGAAAAAGATCAATCCTGCACTCTGTGTCAATATGTAAATGTGTGCCCTAGCTTAGGCATATATAATAATCATTGCTAACTCTAAAAATAAACATGAGGATTTTGTTCCCATTTTGGCCAAAGTGGTACAAGCTTGCCACCAATGTCAAGGTACCCCATAATTGGCAAGTTCCTACTCTAACATGCCCACACAAGTCTGTCTAAAATAAAAACAATAATCTTGAGAAAGTTTGGAAACACGTTGATTGGAGCAAGGCCCCTTTAAGATGAAATGTATGTTGAACTGATGAGTCCAATGCGTATGCAATTAAAAACACCTATCTAACATTAAAAAATCTTTTATATCTTGAGAATGGAAGGAGTCTCCTATAGAAACGCGCAGTGGGACCTTTAAATATACCATACATGCTACTTTGTAGGTCCCAATATTTTTACAATTAAAAACCCAGACAGAACTGTATAAAGGCATAAGTGAGAGACTTGCATTAACATCCTCCCTGGCCTGCAGTGAGTGTAAACTGGCACAAGAGGACTACAAACCTTTCAGAACCTTTTATAAGCCAGAGAATATCACTCCCACAGGCCACTAGAGGAACAGCATCAGATACCATGCATGGTGTATGCAAGAACACATAGGCCAAAAACCACCCCTTCAGAATCTTTAAGAAAGGTATAATGATCTATATGGTGTTGAAATAAACTAGTGGAATAAATGTAAAGCAGCTTGACTAAGCAGAAGGAGATTTTGGAGAAGCAATAGCAAAAGACAGGAAAAGCTTACAGCGCTAAACTAACCACAGTGAATACATATAGTGTATAAATTTAAAAAGTCCTAGGACTGGATGAACCCTTTAGGCATAGGCGTGCGCACGGGGTGTGCCGGGTGTGCCCAGGCACACCCTAATCGGCCCGTGCGCACCGGCCAGGGAAGCTGGGAATTTTTTTTTTTTTTTAAATATATCTGCCGCGAGGGAGCGCTGATTTACACTACCAAGCGCTCCCTCGCGGCGTCTATGTGACCCTGACACTGCAGAGAGACCCAGGCTCTGTAGTAATACAGAGCGCTGGGAGATGACATCATCTCCCAGCGCTCTGCATTACTGAGAGCAGTGCGTGGGAGCTTCAGCTTTGTGCCGAAGGAGGCACAGAGCTCCCTTATGACACGCCGCTAGACCATCAGGGACTGAAGGTAAGGGATGAAGGGGCAATATGGAGATGAATGGGGCATTGTGGAGATGAAGGGGCATTATGGAAGGGGGCAATGTGAAGATGATGGGGGCAAGTTGGAGCTGATGGGGGTAATGTGAGGGCAAGTTGGAGCTGATGGGGGCAAGTTGGAGCTGATGAGGGCAATGTGAGGGCAAGTTGGAGCTGATGGGGGCAATGTGAGGGCAAGTTGGAGCTGACGGGGACAAGATGGAGCTGATGGGGGCAAGTCGGAGCTGAGGGCAATGTGGAGATTATGGGGGAAATGTTAGGGCAAGTTGGAATGGGGGCAAGTTGGAGCTGATGGGGGCAATGTGAGGGCAATATGGATTTGATGGGGGATACGTTGGAGCTGATGGGGGCAATATGGAGCAGATGGGGGGCAATCATTTATTTAGCACACAAACACACACATATATATATATATATATATATATATATATATATATATTTATATGTATATACGTGCGTTCGCGTATGTAATACATATACACACACATATATATATATATATATATATATATATATATATATATATAAATGTATATGTGTGTATATGTATTACATACGCGAACGCACGTGTGTGTTTGTGCTTTTGGGTGCACACCCTAATGCAATTGGCTGCGCACGCCTATGTCTTTAGGTGTCTGATTAGGATCCACAATCTCGAGCCTGCATTGCCCAAGGGTTTGTATAGAACAGAATAAGAAGGACTAATAGGGAAGCTTTAAGCTAAATAGGGGAAAAATTTCAGACCAGATTGCAATGCGACCCAAATAGCGGGATCAAGGTGGGGGGAGTGGAAACGGAATCTGCTATGTCCATAAATAGATAATGGATCCCTAGCACACACTCTAACTTTCCCCATAAACCATAAGTTCTGCCTACAACATCCCACCCTGTTAAAAAAAAAAAAACAAACAAACAAACAAACAGCTACAATGGAGAAACAAGGCAATACATGTACAGTGTAATAAATGAGTCCAGTGGTTCCCGAGAGCACCCCCCGGAAGAGAGCAGCCACCCCAGCAAGCTGAGCAGGCCGCAAGATCCCAGGAGAGCAACCGAGCCCAGCACACACTCCACATAGAGCCAGGGATGTCACATGGATAAGCAGAGTCATAATAGGGGGTAAAAGCGGATTAGCCAACATAGCAACAAAGCAAAGTAAAACTGCATTAACCACCCCATGACCCAAGACCCACATCCCCCAACCACTGCTGAAAATAAATGCTAAAACATTCAAAGTGTGTTGACCATACCAGCTGCGCCCCAGAGAGCACTTCCGGGGAACGGACGGCCACTGCAGCGGACAGTATATGGCCACCCGCCACCCAGGAGAGCACCAGAGCCCAGCAGACACGCCACAGCTCAAGGATCACCCCAAATCACCCAAATAGTCATGTATCTACCACCCAAACATAGATTGAGAGACCTACAGTAAGGGTTCATAATAGCTTGTCGACAACTGTCCAAAGTTAGTCAGTGAAAAAGCCGTCACCAACTGGACTTGGTCTCAAGTCGGAAGGCCATCAAGGTATCCGAAGAGTCATACCTCAAGCTTCGAAGGCCGGAAGGCCACAAGTAGAAGGCCACAAGAAGGCCACAAGAAGACAGGCAGGGTCCACCATGGAGGAGAAGAATCCAGTGAAGGAGCCGCAACACTCTTGGCTTTCTTGAGTAGTGGACTTGGGATGACAGACCATCTCTCCCTCCTCTCCTTGCTGCACGCGCAGCAGTGTCTACTGCGCATGTCGGGCGTTACACACAACTTAGCGAATTATTATATAGGATATTTTTATTGAAATGTCACTGTCATCCATAGGAGCCACACCAATGCAATCACATACTATTCAACCTCCAACCACAATTACATTTTTTTTTAGATATTTGAGTATCAATGCTTTTGATACCACTCTGGCACTCAAAAGGTTAATCTACTGACAGTCAGTACATGTTTAGCTGTAATTGGGAGAAGTCTGTAAAGAAATATTGATGCCTGTAACAAAATAGTTCCATTAATTGAAATATATCAGTAAAATTCTGAATGTATTTTATTTGAGTCTTGTCAGTTTAATGGGTTGGAACTCCCAAATCTCTTACATATCTTTTTCAAAATAATGTTTATTGGGTTTCAGCTGACAAACACACACGCACAGACTGACAGGACAAAACGAAGGGGGGGGTAAGTAGTTGGGGGTATTGGGTCATGAGTCCGCAGCGCCGGACACTGCACCATCAATGGCTCTGAAAGATAGACAGGGGCCAGAGTCTCTCCATACGGGGCCTTATCAGTTAAAAATCAGATTAAAAATCAATTAAATCAGATGATTCCAATGCCAGATCCCAGGTGCTCCAAACCGACAAGTATTTATCCAGGGAACCTCTGAGTTTAGCTGTAAGATATTCCATTGTTATAATGTGTGATACTCTGGCCAGAAGTTGTGATAGGGACGGAAGGGTTGCAGTCTTCCAAGCCCCGTGCAATCAGGCACCTGGTGGCAGTGAGGATATGAGACATTAACACTGAAGTAGGTCGGGATAGACCAGTCGGGATAGACCAGTGGGGCATGCACCTAATATCAATACAGATGGATCAAGGGGTAGTGTAACTGAAAGTAATTGGTGGATAAGTTGTAAAATCTGGCTCCAAAAGGTCTGAATCTATGGGCAGGACCACCAGATGTGGTGAATGTCAACCTTGCAACCGCAGCCTCTTCAACAAAGTTCTGAGCAGGTCGGAGTAATGGAATGTAGCCTTGCAGGAGTGTCGTACCAACAGAGCAAGATCTTGTAAGCTTTTTCCTTGGTCACTGTACAGATAGAAGATTTGGAGGCATTACGACAAATCTGACACCAAATTGTCTCAGAAATCTCCAGGACCAGGTCTCGTTACCAATCCATCATGTACTTATGTTTAAGGGGTGGAGCAGGAGAGTCCAACAATTTATAGAGGGTCAAGATAATCAGTTTGTGGGAGGTTTAGCTTAAGCAATACTTTCCGAAGGGGTTCAAAGGTGGGAAGATAAGAGGGGGGGATAGAGTAGAGAAGTAATGTCTGATTTGTAGGTATTGGTAATAAGCTGACTGTGAGATAGAGTGTATTTCTTTAATGCGAGCGAAGGAACTAAAATGTGCTCCATCCCAATAATTGTTGAGCAAGGGGAGGCCTGCAGTCCTCCAAGCACAAAATGAGCCAGAATGCATAACCGGAGAGAAGGCTGGGTTACCAAGAACCGGCATAAGCCTCGACGGAGAAGTGAAGGATTAAAGATCTTCGCCTTTTGCAGGTTCTCCAGTAAACCATATCTTTTACCTGCCGACATCAAAATAATTATAGCCATATCTATGATGAAAGATCAATAAAGTGTTCTAATGGGAAAAAAAATGTGCATATAGATTTTCTTGCTGAGATCAAAACTTATTATAGCTCCTTTCACTTAACATGGAGAGCCATAGTCCATGACTCTGCTCGCCCATTATAAAAAAATGATGTTGCCAAGAGTTTGATTAAAATATTAATGTTTGTGCTTTTATACTTTTAAAGCAGAACTATCACCCTAAGTAAAACCCCCCTCAATAATTAGGCATATGGCGATATGCTTAAAAACAGTGCTACTATCGCTCACAAGTACCGTGTTATGGAGAAATCCTTCTTCTGAGACCGGAGGCCAGGCTTGCTCGTAGACATCTTGGCTTAGAGACATCTGCGCGCCTGCTCTGTCCTTCCCCGTCTCCTTCACGGTACCTTAAGGTAAAAGGAAGGGACTGACAGCGCAGGAGCTCAGATGCCTCTAAAGCAAGAAGCCTGGCTGTCAGTCTCATAAGAAGAAGGCTTTTTTCATTATGCTGAATTTATGCACGGTAATAGCATTTAATAGCAAACTGCCATATGCCTAATCACTGGGACTTTATTTAAGGTGATAGTTTCGCTTTAAATAAAAAAACTTTCCTAGCAGTGGGAGAAAAGCTTTGTAATGTATTGTTTTATTTGGTTATTTTTCTTTTTTTTTTTTTTTTTTGCTTTCATAAAAAATGTATGGCCCCTTAGAATAGACCTACCACATGAAGATTAGTTTAATTAATTTTAAATTTCATTTATGTAAAATATGTTTATCTGCACCTTTTTCTTCAACATACCTCCCAACATTTCAAATGGCCAAAAGAGGGACACTTTAGTTTTAGGAGGTGTTACTGGGGCTTGTGTGTGGGGCATTACCGAGAATTGTTAGGTTATTTAATGACCTACTGACACCTCTTTGTGTAACTGAATAATGATTTAGAGCAATACCAAAGTATTTTATTTACACAGACTAATTTATAAACACATATACAGAATTTTATTGCTGTGGAGCAATGTGACACACTTATATACACAACACACAGTCCGATCTCCTAAAAAGAGGGACACCATGGTAGGAAAGAAGGACAGAGGGATTTGGGTCTCAAAACGGAACTCTCTCTCCTAAGGAGGGACACTTGGGAGGTATGCTTCAATGTTGTGTACTTCCTATGAATCAGCTATTTCAGTTATTTACTATTTTTTTACGTCAAGTGTGTAAACGTTGTCTGAGGTTCAAGTTTGTCTTTTCTTTACAAAGGTACAGTTAAAGTGACATTACAACCTAAGTCTATTGCTGCAACTGCAATTGTGTCACACCACAGTACCAATTATACTCTTTAGAATTACCGGGACTTATTTTTCACTCCATTGTAACATAGTAACATAGTAGATAAGGCTGAAAAAAGACATGCGTCCATCAAGTCCAGCCCATGCCAATAACACCCCTGTTGATCCAGAGGAAGGCAACAAAAAAGCCCTCTGTAGCAATTTCCAGTGTAGGTGTGTGTGTGTGTGTGTGTCAAATAGTTCCCCGGCTCAATATCCTATTTGCTTTGAAGCCATCTGTCATAACTGTCAATATTGTTCTGTGCTAGATAGGCATCCATTGCTTTTTTGAATGCAGTTACATTATCTGCAAGCACAACATCCAGAGGCAAAGAATTCCATAGCCTTACCGCCCTTACTGTAAAGAATCCCTGCCTGTGTTTTAGTCGAAAGCGCCTTTCCTCAAGTCTTAATGGATGACCTCTTGTTCTTAGCTCAGCTCTTTGCATAAATAATTCATTGGATAGTTCTTTGTATTGACCTTGAATGTATTTGTAAATGGTAATCATATCACCCCTTAGACGTCTCTTTTCTAATGTAAACAAACCCAGTTTGGCTAGTCTCTCTTTGTAACTCAGATCCTCCAATCCCTTTATCAGTTTTGTTGCACGTCTCTGCACCTTTTCCGGTTCAGTAATGTCTTTTTTTAGAACAGGCACCCAAAATTGTACTCCATATTCTAGATGAGGCCTAACCAAGGATTTATACAGAGGTAGGATAATATTAGCATCCCTTGCTTCTACACCTCTTTTTATGCAGGCTAGTACTCTATTTGCTCTTGCAGCAGCTGAGTGACTCTGCACACTGCTGTGAAGACTATTGTCTATCAGTACACCTAAATCTTTCTCTAATGAGGATTTCCCAAGTTGTTTCCCATTTAGAGTATATGTAGCAAGTTTGTTTCTACAACCCAAATGCATAACCTTACATTTATCTACATTAAATGACATCTGCCACTTTTCTGCCCAGTCACTTAGTTTATCTAAATCCTTCTGTAGGGAAAAAACATCGAGCTCTGTATGTATTTCCTTACATAGCTTAGTGTCATCAGCAAAGATTGAGATGCTACTTTCAATTCCCACTTCTAGATCATTAATAAACAAATTAAAAAGCATTGGGCCCAGGACTGAACCCTGCGGCACCCCACTTATAACCCTAGACCAATTTGAAAAAGTTCCATTTACAACAACTCTCTGCCATCTATCATTTAACCAGTTCTCAATCCATGTACAGATAACACCACCCAAACCGAAGCCTTTTAATGCAGTAACCTGTTGTGAGGCACTGTGTCAAAGGCTTTTGCAAAATCCAAGTATACTACATCAACAGCAATTTCCCTGTCCAAATTACTACTCACTCTTTCATAAAATGCAAGTAAATTAGTCTGACATGATCTGTTCTTCATGAAACCATGCTGATTCCTACTAATGATATTGTTTGTCTTCACATAGTTCTGAAAACTGTCAGTTAATAACCCTTCTAGTATCTTACCCACTATGGAAGTCAAGCTCACAGGTCTATAATTTCCTGGTTTGGATCTTGCTCCCTTTTTAAACAATGGAACTACATCAGCTTTCCTCCAATCACAGGGCACTATGCCTGATGAAAGCGAATCAATAAATATTGAGTATAATGGTTTTGCTATTACTGAACTAAGTTCCTTAAGTACCCTTGGGTGTATACCGTCCGGCCCAGGCGCTTTATTCACTATAACCCTTTCCAGTCTCTTTTGGACCTTGTCCTCAGTAAGCCATGTAGATGTTGGAGGAAATTCCATGGTTTTGTCTGTTTGCCCACAGCTTGTCATTTCTGCTTCCTTTGTATATACTGAAGCAAAGAATGTATTTAGGGTGTCAGCCATAGCTTTATGCTCACTAATCAATTCACCTGTTTCAGTCCTAAGAGGACCAATATCAACCTTAACTTTTTTGTTGTTAATATACTTGTAGAATTGTTTAGGGTTTTTCTTGCTCTCATTTGCAATGTTTCGCTCATTTTCTATTTTAGCTAGCTTAATTGCTTGTTTGCAGATTTTATTACATTCTTTATATTTTTTAAATGATGCATCTGACCCATTTGACTTAAACACCTTAAAAGCCTGCTTTTTATTTCTCATTTCCCTGCTAACCACATTATTAATCCACATTGGTTTTGCTTTACTTCTCTTGTGCTTATTCCCCAATGGTATATATTGATTGTTTTTTTGGGGAGACATCAATGATATCTATGGGATTATAATAAGTTTCAGGTTTTATTTTCATCAAAGATTGAGAGTTCTTTTCTTTGATAAAGGTGGCTCTCTTTGCATGCCAGTCTTAAGGGAAGTGTATTTTTATGCTTCTTTGGTGTTTATTTCCTGCTCCCTCTTTTATTTTAATACTAGTTACACGGGCCACAGTGCCACTGCCACCCGGTCGCGGGGTGGTTACTCGCAGTAGAAACTGCCCGCACCACGGCTGATACAGAGTGGGACAGCTGCGGCGTGGGCAGTCTCTACTGCGCATGACTGCAGCACGCGTAGCAGTGTCTACTGCGCATGTCACAGCGTTACACAGGTTTTAGCGAATTATTATATAGGATACGATACCAATAAAGTTATCTATATTTTATTTTTCGTTTTTTTGCCTCTCGAATGTCAGGATTTGCTTTTGTTTGTTACACAGAGGGTATGTAAGAGTACCTATAAAGTAGTTTCCTTTTCTCTCCCTTTTTTAATCTTTGGTTGCAAGTCACAAGGCTGTGTAACTAATTTTGACCATTTGATGCTATAAGCATCATCTATGAGCTTTCACTAGAACCCCTCATTAGCTTTGTTTTTAGGACAAGGTCAAATATGCCAGGAGGACAGCAGGTTTTCAAGGGCAATATTTTAAGTGGATTTTACCCATTCAGATTCTTTATACATCAAGTTAATTTTTACTTCTCTGCAGTGAAGCCCCAATGACCCCTCCATTGACATGCAATTGCAAAGGTTCACGTATTTCAAATATAACTTGATGTTGCAGTGTAGTTTGTCAGTGAAAGGGTTAAAATGTATTTAGAAAGTCTTCATTTTTTTTTTTAGCTAGATAATTACATATATTTCAAGATTTAGCCCTTTGAGTGCCAGAGAGGTATGTAACACATTGCAGTGCAATGTGTTGGATAGCTCCCTGGCACTCAAAGGCTTAACCCTGAGTGCTTCTGTGTCTAAGTAAAGGGTGTGTGGTCTGTGGTGAATGCACATGGTTGGATCTAGGGCAGAAGAAAGCCAAAGTACATTATTGCATTGTTTTGTTTACCCCCATTCGGTTAGTTAGAACCTTGTTGAAAATTTTAGTTGCCAGATTAAATTAATTCATCGGAATTCTGAACATTAAGTCCCCACCTATTCATCGCTTTGATGTCAGAGGTCCAAATGCCCTGGGCCTCCTGAATCTCCTGTCAAAAAAGAAATAAACATTAAATAAAACCTCAAAACCCTGCCTCCACTGTCTCCAACTCTGCAGTTAAAAAGTAACATGCCTCCTTAATCCTGCTCGAGCCATTGGCAGAGCCAGAATGTGAAAAAATTTAACAGAGATTAGCTTTTATATGACCCCTTCCCCCCGTTCATATTAATTCCCACCTTCCCACTGGCTTGGACGTTGATGTTACATTCATCTGGGACCCCTCCAAGCTAGATACTGATTGGCTGGGAGGTGAGGTTACTGCAGGGCATGTTTAGTGCCCTGTGTAACCCCACAATCCCAGCTAATGGGAGGATGAGAATTAATTTAAACGTGGATGCCCATATAAAAGCCAATCCCTGTTAATTTTTTTTCTCATGTTTAGTTGAACAAGGCACGAGGAGGATTACGGGTTTTTTTTTTTTTTTTTTTTTTTTACATTTTATAGGTGGCAGGGTTTTAGTTTTTTGGGTTTTTTTTAAATGTTTATTTTTTTGACAGCGGATACAGGAAGCCCAGGGCATAGAGGACACCACTGGACCTCCAATATCAAGTTAAGTGTAATAATTGTAATGAATGGTGAAATATGGTACTGCAAATTACATCAGAGCTATGTTAGGATTAAAAAAAAAAAATAAAAGAACATATGGTCAGAGACAAAGAGAAAGGAGTCCATAGCAGTTAAAGATTCAATATCCCAAAAAAATAAACAGATGAATTGCTTACCCAACCAGACACTGTTTCAGAATTTTCAGAAATATTCTACATATGGTATTATAAATAACATCAGAGCTATGTAGGATTAAAAAAATAAGAGAACATATGGTCAGAAATAAAGAAAAAAGCGACCACAGCACTCAAAGATTCAATATCCCAAAAAAATAAATAGATGAATTGCTCACTTAACCAGACACTTTTTCAGAACTTACTTATTGGTCCTTTCTCAAACCGAATCATACACTAATACATTGCCTGGTAGTTTTAGTGTGGATGCTCAATAAATCTATCTTCTGGATATTGAATCCTTGCCTTCTGTGGTCACTTTTATTCTGTGTGTTATGAGCAGTGGACCATTCCATAAACACCTTCCACCTCTTTTGATGGTGCGGTATATCTAAGTATAGTCTATGGCAGTGTTTCTCAAGCTTTCTTTGCTCAAGGCACCCCTAACACACAGTCTGGCACTTTCGGGGCACCCCTATCATTTTATGTCATCTGTTGCGGATGTATTAAAGATTACAAATACATAAATATAGTGATATTGTTAGGACCTCTCAACTAAAATAAACATATCGTGTATAGTAATAGTAGTATCCTTAAATATACAGTTGTAAGTCTACATTCACATTTTTGTGTACAGAAAATGGGGCACACTAAGTGGATGTCTGTGGCACACCAAAGTGCCATGGCACCCTGTTTGAGAAACACTGGTCTATGGTTAGAAATAAGAATAAATTCCTACATCAGGCACAGACAACATTTGCATCTCTCTCTGCTTTTAGACTACAACTCTGATCACCCTCAGTTGACCTTTGGTTGGCTGAAGATGAAGACAGTTGATTTCTAGTAAAAGACAGAGTTCACAGCCTGCCAGACATAAGTCCCTTTCTTTTGTGAGGTAAGCCACCTAGTGACAGCTAGTGGATTGGTGGCTGTCTTCTGATAGAACTACCTGGACGAGCAAGAGCACCAGGACACCCGCTACTTGTACTCGTGAATTCATCAACTGCTGGTCTTTCATATATTGAGGCACAGGCACTTCTTCTCCAATCCATCAGAGAGTAGACTGCAAATTGTGTATGTTTGCCCATTCTTCAGCATCATCTGAGAGAGGCCAGCTTGGTGATAAGTAGATGGCTCACATAATCGTTGTAGACAAGTTGCCTCGTTCTAAACTATAAATGTGTTAGTAAGCATGTTAATGAACAAATGGATTTGAATAAAAGTATTGAATGTGCTGTTCATGTTTCTGGAATTGCGTGTTCTGTTCCAATCATTTCTCTTTTAAATCAGAATGTTACGAACCATGCAGTTTTTGTTACATTTTGCATTTTTTCCAGAATGAATGTACAAGTCTGTAACATTTAACACCATTTTACTCAATGGGACTTGGATTTTTTTTATTTGTTCCATATGGTGCAGTTAGTTTGCTCCAGAAATATATCACCTTGAGCAATTCTGGGGCCAATCAACTGAATCACAGGGAAAATATACATTCCTATTGATTTAAATGGGGCTTTTAACCTCTTGCATACTGGATAAAATTATTGCAAAGCACGGCATTGGAGACCTCTTTAGCATTCAAGTGGTTAAAAGCCACAGGTACAGTATATCAATGGGAATTTGGGGAATTTCCACTTGTTCCCTATGATGCAGTTGGTTTCCTCCAAAATGACTCCAAGGTGAGATGCACTAAGGTGTGATAAATAGTACAGTGAGGGAAAAATTATTTGATCCCCTGCTGATTTTGTACGTTTGCCCACTGACAAAGAAATGATCAGTCTATAATTTTAATGGTAGGTTTATTTGAGCAGTGAGAGACAGAATAACAACAAAAAAATCCAGAAAAAAGCATTTCAAAAAAGTTATAAATTGATTTTCATTTTACTGAGTGAAATAAGTATTTGACCCCCTATCAATCAACAAGATTTTTGGCTCCCAGGTTTCTTTTTTACAGGTAACAAGCTGAGATTAGGATCACTCTCTTAAAGGGAGTGCTTCTAATCTCAGCTTGTTACCTGTATAAAAGACACCTGTCCACAGAAGCAATCAATCAATCAGATTCCAAACGCTCCACCATGTCCAAGAGCAAAGAGGTGTCCAAGGATGTCAGGGACTAGATTTTTGACCTACACAAGGCTGGAATGGGCTACAAGACCATCTCCAAACAGATTGGTGAGAAAGTGAAAACAGTTGGTGTGATTATTTGCAAATGGTAGAAACACAAAATAACTGTCAATCACCCTTGGTCTGGGGAACCATGCAAGATCTCACCTCGTGGGGTTTCAATGATCATGAGAACAGTGAGGAATCAGCCCAGAACTACACGGGAGGATCTTGTCAATGCTCTCAAGGCAGCTGGGAGCATAGTCACCAAGAGAACAATTGGTAAGACACTACGCCATGAAGGACTGAAATCCTGCAGCGCCCCAAGGTCCCCCTGCTCAATAAAGCACATGTACAGGCCATCTGAAGTTTGCCAGTGAACATCTGAATGGTTCAGAGGAGAACTGGGTGAAAGTGTTGTGGTCAGATGAGACCAAAATCGAGCTCTTTGGCGTCAACTCAACTCGCCCTGTTTGGAGGAGGAGTAATGCTGCCTATAACCCCAAGAACACCATCCCCACTGTCAAACATGGAGGTGGAAACATTATGCTTTGGGGGTGCTAAGGGGACAGGACAACATCACCGCATCAAAAGGACGATGGACGGGGCCATGTACCGTCAAATCTTGAGTGAGAACCTCCCTCCCTCAGCCTGGGCATTGAAAATGGGTCATGGATGGGTATTCTAGCATGACAATGACCCAAAACACATGGCCAAGGCAACAAAGGAGTGGCTCAAGAAGAAGCACTTTAAGGTCCTGGGGTGGCCTAGCCAGTCTCCAGACCTCAATCCCATAGAAAATCTGTGGAGGGAGCTGAAGGTTCGAGTTGCCAAACGTCAGTTTTGAAACCTTAATGACTTGGAGAGGATCTGCAAAGAGGAGTGGGACAAAATCCCTCCTGAGATGTGTGCAAACCTGGTGGCCAACTACAAGAAACATCTGACCTCTGTGATTGCCAACAAGGGTTTTGCCACCGAGTACTAAGTCATGTTTTACAAAGGCGTCAAATACTTATTTCACTTAGTAAAATTCAAATAAATTTATAACTTTTTTGAAATGCATTTTTTCTGGATTTTTTTGTTGCTATTCTGTCTTTCACTGTTCAAATAAACCTACCATTAAAATTATAGACTGATCATTTCTTTGTCAGTGGGCAAACGTACAAAATCAGCAGGGGGTCAAATACTTTTTTCCCTAACTGTAGATAACTTCTTGAATGAGACAAATTCTCCAGTTCCTATCTTATTCTTTGGATCCTGTGCACAAAGTTCTCTTAACTTGAGGGATGTTAGTGCACAAGCTGCACTGAATAACATATGAATTGGAGCATGTATTGCATTGAAGAAGTTATCTCCCCTTTGCCACACCTTAGTGTATCTCCCCCTCCCACACTTCATCTTAGTACATCAGCCTCAGACAGTTTTTACTGAGACAAGTAGAAGGAGCTAACACTGCTGAAAATAAATGGTGAGAAATCTGGAATATCTGATTCAATGTAATAACAAATGCACAAAGGAAGACAGGAGATGAAAAAAATCTATATGTATTATTAAAATAAAAATGTAAAATAAGCATTATACTACTTACAGAGTCACATGGCTGATATCATGGTGCTCCCCTAAGACTAGGAATAAGGACCTCCACTTTTTGTTCCCAGTGGGAGCTGGGACTGCCTTCTCAATCCCCCCACAGAGCCAGTGAGCTTGGGCAGAGCTGTGTGTGCCGCCAGTAGCATTTGTGTACCTGTTGCCTGGTTACTTGCTGGTTCCCCATTAGCTGTGGAAGTTTTAAAAGCTGTGCACCTTCAGTGCTTGGCACCTGTTCTGTGAGCCCATTTGTTGTAGATCCTATTCTGTTATTTGACTCTTCTGTTGCTGACCTGATTCCTGCTTTGTCGAGTCTTCGTTCCGGATTTCCTTTTGTTACCCTGCCCATATCGCCTGGTTTCTGACTCTGATTCATTTACTGGCCTGTTCCTTACTTGTTCCTGTGGCTCTGACTCTTTGTTGGACATTGATTCCTAAAAGTCATCATGTGTGCTCTGTTCTACCAGTCGGACACCGACTCCTTAGACGTATCCTCGAGTGCTCTGCAACCTGTCGGACACTGACACATCAGGGGTTAGTTTTACATCTTCACTTGTATTTACCCCCCTCCTGTCAGAGGTTTTGTATTTATCACCTCCTGTCTCAGGTTTTGTATATATTATATCTCACAGCATTACCGTTAGAGCCGGTCACTGACACTTTTGCCACCTGTATTCTCTGCAGGTCCTCCCAATCTTTCCTGCAGGCTGTGCATCACTTATTTGCCTGATCTCCACCTCAGCAGCTACTCCTCTCCTACCTCCTTCCTGGGGTTTATTAGGTTTCTTTCCTACTACTACTGTCTTCAGGCTTTCTGCAGTGACTATTGGCACTATTTTGTTCATATTGGTTACTTTGAGTGCTGCAGGACATCCCATTTTGCAGACATTTTGTCTTACTTCATACAGTATTCTGAATCTTCTCTCTCTGTGCATACTCCTCAATTGTTTATCCTACTCCCGCTACACTTCTGCTATTAGGGGTCCTCTATGCATTAGTATCCTCCCAGGGGACAATATGAAGGAATGCTTATCCTGGTCCACATCCCGGCTGAACCAAAATCAGACATCAGCTTCACAGCCAGCCTTGGCTGCAGCAAGAGCACTCTGGAGGGCTTCAACGTTCACAAGCTACGCTCCCTATCCTGCGCTGGCCAGAGTCATCCCTGGGCAATACTGGTCTCCTATAATTTTTTGTTATCCAGCTAACAAGCTGAAATCTCAGAGTTCACACAAGAACACTGGCTCTATGTGGGCCTGTGACGTCCCTCCTAGCTACCATGACACCAGTCACTGATTTGCTTCTTAATCCTAGTCTTAGGGAGAACCATGAGATCAACCATGTAGTTCAGTAAGTATTAACCCCTGAGCTGCCAGAGCAAGGTAGTGGTAGTCAGTGGCACATAGCCAGTCTTTCAGTTTTAGACCTTTTCTAGAATTAGTTAGCTTGTAGGACAGGTCCAAGGTCAACACAGTAAAGGAATTTTAAAATGCTTGGGTTGGATAGATGACTATCTAGAGCAAGAACTAAAACCAATGATTAAATAAATCCGATTTCTAAAGGGAAAGTAGAGTACATATCTGTTAGCACCTTTGATGCAGGAAAAGTCGCCAGCAAATTGTTTTGCAATGCACTGGAGACATCTCTAGCATCCAAGGGTATCTAATTAATTTACTTAGACTTTTGTTGTAGCTCAATCTATTTTTAATCTGCAGTTGAATATAATTACAGATCGTTACTTGAAGTTTGCATTCATTTAGGTCATAGCTCCTTCAATCCACAATAGAGAAAAACACTCTGAATGAGAAATCTGTAGCAAAAATAATATATATATATATATATATATATATATATATATATATATATATATATATATTTTTTTTTTTTTTTTTTTTTTCTTTTTCAATAAGTTGCAATTATCTCTATAGGTATAGTCCCTTTAAATCTTTAAGTGCCTGTGAGGATTCCAGCACATTTCTTTACAATGCATTGGATATCCCTCTGCCACTCAAAGTTTAAGGTGGCTAGAAAATAGTCAAACTGGGTGGGCTAGTTCATTGTTATCGGTCATTAAATTCTGTTTCAACAGGTAAATTTTTTCTTTGTCATGTATATTCTATTAAAGTTACTGAGTTCTCACATTGTTATGTGGTAGTAAACAAACAACACATACTTTATCCATACAAGACGTTCCACACCTTCATGTGTGACAAGATTGCTGACTGTAGTAAGTTGATAGCACAGTATGATTGATTGGTTGGGTCACTATTTTTTAGGTGCCTAAGGCACTAGAGATAATGTAAAAGGTATTTTAATAAGAATGACTTTTTATGCTTGAAAAATATTCTACATGTGGTACTACGAATAACATCAGAGCTATGTAGGATTAAAAAAATAAAAGAACATATGGTTAGAAATAAAGAGAAAAGCGACCACAGCACTCAAAGATACAATATCCCCAAAAAATAAATAGAGGAATTACTTACCAAACCAGGCACTTTTTCATAACTTACTTACTGGTCCTTCCTCAAGCCTATAGAAAGGACTAATTAGGTCTGATACAATGCCTGGTCGTTTTGGTGTGGATGCTCAATATCTCAAATCTTTTTTCTGGATATTCAATCATTGCATTGGATGTATAGTACTGCCCTGTGAGGACCGTAAGACATTAGCATTGTCTAGAAAGAAGTGGTCCTGACAGGGCCATGCTGGAAGCGAACGGCAGATGCAAGCATGCTGCCTGCTGGGACCCTGTCAGGCTGAGGAAATTGCAGTACAGAGGGACAGAGGAGGAAGATATGGGTAAGCGTGGAGGGAGGGAAGCAGTGGCAATGGAATTTTTTTTTTTAATAATACAATTTATTCTCATGTATAATACGCCCCCCCCCATATCACATGAGGTGAAGAGGGGCAAAATTGTGCGTATTATACGCAAGATTTTATGGTACACCTACAGTTGTAATCAAAATTCAACCCCCATTGTAAATCAGGTTTATTGTCAAAATGTACAGACTTTCAGCTGTTTGCAATGAACAGATCAAACAATAGTAACTGAAATAGCTCAAAACAACGAATGCTTCAAGTGGTTCCACAAATTTAACTGAAAATGCAACTTATAATTATTTCTCCAGTCTCAAAATTATTCAACCCCTTCATGGCAAGCATCTTTAGTACTTAGTAGAACACCCTTTTGCTGTTATGACCTGCTGCAAACAAGATGCATAGCCAGACACCAGCTTCTGGCAGCGTTCATGAGGAATGGCCTCCAGTTCAATAATATTCTTGGGTTTGCTTGATGCAACCGCCATCTTCAAATCCCACCAGAGATTTTCTATGGGGCTCAAGTCAGGTGACTGTGATGGCCACTGTAGAATCTTCCAGGACTTCTTCTGCAAACAAGCCTTGGTGGAATTTGAGGTATGCTTGGGTTCGTTGTCCTGCTGGAAGGTCCAATGATGCCCAAGCTTCAGCTTCCTCACAGATGGCATGACATTTTCTCCTAGGATTTCCTGATACATCAGTTAATCCATCTTGCCTTCCACACACTGCAGGTTTACAGTGCTAGAGCATCACTGAGCCAACACCATGCTTAACCGTAGGCAGAGTGTTCTTTTTAGAGTATGTTTCATTCTTCATCCTCCAGACATACCGCTGATTCATTGGGCCGAAAAGTTCCAGTTTTGTTTCATCACTCCAAAGCAGAGAATCCCAAAACTTCTGTGGCTTGTTTATCTGGTTTTGAGCATATTGGAGCCAACTATTCTTGTGCTTTAGGCTCAGTAGTGGTGTACTTCATGGAGTTCTTGCATGGCAACCTTCTGCTTTTAGTAAGCGCTTTACTGTGCTCACTGAAAGCTCAGTGCCTGTTGCCACCAAGTCTTGCTGCAGGTATTTTGCAGTCACTCGAGGGTTTTTCCTCAACCTGTCTTCTCAGAAATCTGGTTGCAGCCGTTGATAGATTCCTTTTCCTGCCCCGTTAGGTAGTGTAACCACTGTTCCTTTGACTTTGAACTTGTGAACTATGCTTCCAACGGTGTCTCTAGGAACATTCAGTGCCTTTGCTATCTTTTTGTATCCTGTACCTTGTTTGTGAAAGGTGATCGCTTCTCTTAACTTTTTGGACCATTCTTTTGACTTAGCCAAATGGTCATAACCATTATAGATATGCAGGAAAGGTAGGCAAGGTATACATTATGGAAAGCAGACATTCACCTGCATCAAATGAGGGACAATTTGCCTTCCCCTTCACCAGGCTGGTGTGCACAACTGATACCAGAAGCAATTGAGCGATTTTACATTTCTACTTCTTCAAAGATACAGATAGCATTGAAAATACATGGACTTTATTACTGTAATCATTAGCTTCTATTCAAGAGAAATTCCACCTTATTAGCTGACATATATTTTTTATACATTTTTTATACATTTTTCAACCATAACTTGTCTGTACTAAAATGGTTATAACAATGAGAAAAATCATACAGTTCTGAAAAGTAGACAATTAGCTGAATCAAATGAGGGGTCACTTGTCTTTCTACAACTATATCCAGAATGTGGTGCTACAGGAAAAAACATGTTTTTTTACACATCAGTCACTTCAAAGATACTAAAATGGTTCAGCACCATGGGATTTCCTAGTATATTCAGGACCTCCTGCCAGCCTGAGAAAAATGGTATCCCACTGGTATGGGTTGACATTTACCATACTGGGTGCCAGGAACTTGACTACCAGTGGAACAAGGATGGGGAATCAACCAGTGTATGTGTGATTCTATAGCTACCAGTTGAAACAGGTTAATGGGTCAGCCAGTGTATGTGTGGACCTGTGACTACCAATGGAACGAGGTGGGGGGAGGCGGGGGGTTAGGCAGAGTATGTTGGTATGTCTACTAGTGGGCAGTGGAGCAAGGCTGGTGGGGGAGGAGGGTCAGATAGCACATATGGGGGATCTGTGACTACCAGTGTGACTACCAGTGTGCATTGTATGCCCCCCGACATACACTGCTTAATTCCCATCCTGAATATAGTGCACACTGGTACTCTGTATCTACCAGTAGGAAGTGGAACCAGGCTGAGTGGTAAGGCTAGGGGAATGGGACTGCCTGTGGGCTGTGGAACCAGGCTGGGGGAGGATTGGAGGAATTTTGTATGCATGCCACGGGTTGTCCAATGCACTGCAAAGAGGGATATTTTTTATTATTATATTTTATTCATAACTCATTGGGGGGGGGCATCAGGACTCCTCCTGATGCCCCCATTGAGGTCTGAATAAAAAAATAATAAAAAAAAGGCCTTGTGGACCCCCCACTGTGACACACAGATGATTAATTTTTTTTCTTCACTTTTTAAATTCAGACCTTATTTAAGGGGCATCAGGACCCCTCCTGATGCCCCCCAATCAGGTCTAAATGAAAAAATGACACTAAAGAATGAATCCTGAGAGTGGAACGGGGTGTCCAGTACATTGCAAAGCAATGCATTGGACCTCCCTGTGGCACACACAGGGTTCATTTTTTTATTTATTAGGTTTTAATCAGACCTTGTGGGGGTACATCAGGACCCCTCCCCATTTCCCTCTCGTTTTTTAGCTCCAAGCCGATCGAGCTGGGAGATCAATAATGGGGACGCAGGACAGCTACATGCTCTCCAGTTTCACTCCTACCCCTACCTGTAGGAGTAAATGGGATTGGGGAAAGCCTTCTCACGTTATCAGTGATCATGTCACTAGTGATGTGAGGAGGTTCCCCCCTGTTCCCGCTCGCTCCTACCCTGACGGAATGAAGGGGAAGGACATGCTGCTTTTCTGTGCCCAAATTATTATCTCATAGCAGGATTGACTGAAATCCTGATGTTCCCCCAAATACGACTGACAATTTTTTTTAATGCGGTCACGGCAGGCAGGTAATACTGGCTAATTCAGTGACCTCATTTCAGTAGTATAATATATGTGCTTGGCACAGTAGGAACAACTGTCCAAGCACGTACATTGTACCCACTTGGCAGTCAAGGGTGTTAACCCTTTGGATGACAGAAAGGTATACAACGCATTGCAACACAATGTGTTGGATACCTCTCTGGCAAGCAAATGGTTCATTGTATTCCCATGTTTTAGTTGCTTCTAGTTGAACAACTTGTTTTTAAGTATGCTGACACTAATTCAGTAACCTAAATAAGTGTGTCCCTTTAGGGAAATTTACACCAATACAATAAATCAGTCAGTATGACAAATATTTTTCACAGTGTCATAAAACATCAAAAAAACAATAATTTGCATATTCTTCCCTAAATTCTGTTTTACATAACTGAACATGAGTCTATCAGGTTATGTTATTCAGAGGACCTTTGAACCCTTCTATAAGGACCATTACGACAATAACAATAGCAGTGGTAGTTTGAAGTCATAGTTTGGTATTATATTACCTGGGTTGTGACATATTACCACCAGATAAAAACTGCACAGTGGCTGCTACATTAGTTTCAATTTATAGCAATTGAATGGCACACCTATTTATGACTCTATTGCATGTGGTTGTTGTTAACAAGTGTTAAGGGGATATATTTTCTTCTGGTAATTCTGTGCCTAACAAACATAGGAGGCAAATATAGTTTTTGATACCTTTTATTGGCTAACTAAGCAGATTTAAATGCAAGCTTTCAAGACCTTATTATAGTTTTTGATACCTTTTATTGGCTAACTAAGCAGATTTAAATTCAAGCTGTATTTATACGGCTAACACGGTACCAACTCTCATCTGTTAACAAACATATGCGTTGAGTCCCTAAGGTTGATAAAAACCACCACGAACAAATGAAAAACAGTAAACACACACGCGCAACTAGGCATCCCTACACTAGTAACCCACAGATGAATTGCTATGAGGGCCATAGCCTCCATATCAATTCATCCCTAACACCCCGCCCTCTCAAACACTACCAGCACTTATAGTAAAATAACCGTTTGAGTGCCAGAGGGGTATGCAACACATTGTAAAGGAATGTGCTGCATACCCATCGGGCACACAATGGGGTTAATTCCCCACCCCTCTAGATCTAACACTAACCTATATCCCAAGCCCCCTCACCATATGTTTAACAAGTACATCACTTACTTTGATGTTGGAGGTCTAGCTGTGTCCTTGATGCCCTGGTCCTCCTGCATCTTCATCTACATCAGAAATAAAAAATCCTTAATGCCCTGCCGCCACATTTGCCACTGCTGCTTCTAACAAATAAATAAAAAATATCCCTTAATCCTGCTTGGGCCATTGCCTGAACCAGTGTATGCAAAAAATTAAACAGGGTTTGACTTTTATATGGCCAGTCCCTGTTCAAATTCTTTCCTATGTGCCCACTGTCTGGAAGGCGGGGTTACACAAGGCACGGAACGTTCCCTGGAGTAACCTCACCTCCCAGACAATCAGCATCTTGATAGAAAGGTCACAAATGTACATAAGGTCACCTCTCTAACTATTAAATGATTGGCTAGATGGAGGGGTGACAATAGGCACACACATCTTTATTACACCAAATTTTAAATATTAGCATCTACATTTCCTTCTGTATGGTGCACATAATAGTTTTGTACATTAAAAAAAAGAGTGCACAGGACACCCTTACCTTTTCCTCTATATACCTTTCTTATAATGTTTCTCCTGGGTTATATGTGTACCAGGTTACCCCATTGTATAGTACGACTCTACCCATGTTTCCCTTGGACAGTGAGAAATCCCAGTATTGCCATGTCAAAGGAGAAGAATAAGGGTATATATTGTCCTTGTGAGTCTTTTGTTTACATGAATCGGCTGATAAGCGGATAGTCTGTTGTGGATATAAAACAGCTGATCAGCTTGCTCATGTAAAGGCAAAACCAGCAGAGAAGCTGATACATGTAACAGCTTCTTTGCAGGTTCTTTTCAGTGTACGTACATGATTTGTGAAGCGAGGCAGGGGAGTATTTAGGTTATAACCCCTTCAATGCAACAGGGCTGTGCAATATATTGAGAGTTATGTGCTGCACTCAAAAGATTAAGAGAGGGCAGTTGTCCTTTGGATCCACAGAAAGCTATGGGAAGATTCCAACATCACTGTCTCAGTCTGAAGAAGTTTGGATTGTATACTCCAATAGTATAGCCAGCTATTAGAACACAGTGCCTGTGGCAAATAGCCATGTAAAGAAAAAAACATACCCACAGGAATAAGACAATGACTCATTAAGCAGCACTACAATATGCTAATGAGCCACTGTAGAGGTAGTCACTGCAAAATTGTAAACCTGGCAAAGGCATGGGGAAAGCTTGGCTATGTCAACATATTTTTGAGATATTCGTAGGGATATGATGTAGATTACATCTTAGTGCATATGACAAGATGGAATCAGTGCATATGCACAAAAGAAAATCACCAACCTGGAACTTTAACAAACCTTACTGCATATCCCCCAGGGGCCTAATTCTCCTAAGGTGCCCAAAGATCGAGGGCTTCATAGCCCCCCCCCCCCACCGTTGGTAAAAGTGTTACATATGGTTGACATCTCAATGTGCGGCGGGGTTAGAAGTTAGAAGAGGTTCACAATTTTACAATTATTTTTCAAACTCCCAGTGGCTCACTGAGGATGGGAGTTGTAGTCCAAAAATAGATGGAAAGGCACAGTGTGACATACCTCTCAATTATCCCTCTTTAGGAGGGACAGTCCCTCTTTGAGACCCAAATGCCTCTGTCCCTCTTTTCTTTCCTGGTGTCTCTCTTTTTATTAGATCAAACTGTGTGGTGTGTATACAAGTGTATCACATTGCTCCACAGCAATAAAACTCACATTAAAGAGACAGTAATGTCCCAGAAAAAAATCTTTATCATTTTGTTGTGATTAAAAAGTTCAACTATATGCAACAAATCCTATCAAACCGCTAAGATTTGAGAGATATTCCTATGCAAAGTTACCCCCTCCTTCCCCTTTCCCTGACGTCAGTGCTGTGCTGACAGCAGGGGAATCCTGTCCGGGGACCAACTGGCGGCTCTGCAGCAGAGCCGCAATCGCGTAATTTAAAAAGAATGACTTCATCGGAAAGGTCTACAAAGTGTGCCTAGTTTGCAAGCACAATTAGTAGACCATTCCAATGAAGTAATTAATTTTAAATAACATGATTGCTGCTCTGCTGAAGAGCCTCCTCGTGTCGGCCGACACGGATCTCCTGCTGTCAGAAAATGGCAAACTTTGAAAGTGAATATCTTTCAAACCATAGCGGTTTGAGAGATAGGATTTCTTGCATATAGTTGAACTTTTTAAGCACTTCAAAACGATACATATTTTTTATGGGACATTACTAACACTTTAATGTTTGTTTCAACTTGAGTAAATGTGTTTATAAATTAGTATGTGCAAATAAAATACTTTGGTCTTGTCCTAAATCATTTATCCAGTTACACAAAGAGGAGTCAAGTTCATGAAATAATCAAAAAGTCGCAGTAATGCCTCGCCCCCAACAGTCACATGCACAACAACACCACCTAAAACAAAAGTGTCCCTCTTTTGCAGTTTGAAATGTTATGTTGTGATTGCTATTCATATTCTATGAATGAATGAATGAATATGTTTATTTATATAGTGACACAAGTGTATGCAGCGCTTTATACTTTAAGGGTTTTGACAATACAGGGTTACAAGTGCTTTGGAAAGTGAAACACTGTAAGTGAGGTCCCTGCCTGAAAGCTTACAATCTAAAGTATATATGTGAAGGCTTTGGCCTGATCAGTACCTGCATAGGAGACCTCTTGGGAACACTAGGTGCTGTCTACATCTGCCAACTTGCACTGGACCAGAATGACATTTTATGGTCCATTTCCTCAGTGTGGTTTGCTGTGGAGGACTTTATTCTGAAGTGGATCAACTTTTTTTTTCCTTTAAGGCTATGGTCCCTTATTAAAATTGCTAAATTATTTAAATAAATTGCTGTTATTCATTTTTTTTGTTACTTGCATTCTCCCACACAATTATGTTCAAAAACAGTTACACCCAGCGCATATACAGTTGCAGCTTTATTGCAGTCTGAGACATTTGCTACTAGAAGTCTGGCTTAGCCAGTTCTGGTGAAGCAATATCTGATGGGTGTGGTCTTTAGTTTAAAAGCAGGAGGAGCACAGATATTTAAACAGTAACATTATTTTACTTTATTCACACAACCTCAATAGCCACTCAGTATGTTTTATTTTAACTCTTTGAATGCCAGAGGGATGAGCAAGCATTGCAGAGCAATGCATTGCTCATCCTTCTGGAATTGAAGGAGCTGCATGAATAAATGCAAACTGAAGTAATTCTAGGGCAAACCATTTGCACCTTAGGGGACAAAGAATGCCAAGATCCCTGTTGATATAAATTGAGTTTTTAACCCCTTGAATGCTAGAGACTCACAACACATTGCTTTGCAATGCTCTGAAAACCTCTAACATTCAGTGTGTTAAAAGCCCAATTTCAATCAATGGAAATATTGAGAACTAGATGAAGAGCCCGTTACACAGGCCACAGTGCCACTGCCAGCTGACTGTGGGGCAGTCATGCTCAGTAGAGACTGCCCGCACCGCGGATGATACAGAGCTGGACACTCCTCATCACTGGCAGTCTCTACTGCGCATGACTGCAGCACGTGCAGCAGTCTTTACTGAGCATGACTGCGTCGCTACACACGTTTTAGCAAATTATTATATAGGATGTTTATTTTTCCCCTATGGTGCAGTTGGTTTGCCTCTTGGTTACAGCAAGCAAGCATATTTCACCTGAAATCTATATTATGTGGAAGTTTAAGGGTTAACATTTCAACAATCACAGGGTCAGCTCATTTTGAAAGTTCCCAGGTATGCACATAAAGAGTAAACAAACCTGTACTTTATTATTTAGAAATACTGCACTTTCAGTCTGCACATCAGAGTTGGATTTCTCATTAGGCAAAGCAGGGAACCCCCAGAGTGTAAGCTTTTTGAATGGCACCTCAGAGTTGCTGGCTATGCCTACATTCTGAGTTGTGGGTGTGGACAACGCAATCCTAATGGCCTAATACCACACACCAGCCACATTTTTTTAATAGCTGATAATACATAACAGTTTACTTTTTACGTTTTTAAAGGGATTGTAAACTCGGGGAAAAAAGTACAGGAGAAATGATAGGAACAATTAAAAAATACTTACTGCCCTCATTCCCATCTCTCAAACCGTTATGGTTTGAGAGATGTAATAAAATAAAGCCCTCCGCTCCCTCCCACTTGTCATGCGTCTGCTGTATAGCGTACGTCATGAGTTCCTGCTTCCGGGACCAGACGGCAGCTCTTCAGGAGCGCTGTCATCGAGATATATAACTATAATTACTTCATCGGTGTGGTCTACAACGTGTGCCTGGCTTACAAGCACACGTTGTAGACCATTACGATGAAGTAATTATAGTTAGAAATCCCAATATCAGCACTCCTGAAGAGCCACCTAAAGTCGGGAGACCGCATTCTGCCTCTGACAGCTTTACAGCTCGTCAGGCAGAATGGGGATGGAGCGGAGGTCTTAATTTTCTTATATCTCTCAAACCAGAATGGTTTGAGAGATAGGAATGAGGGCAGTAAGTGTTTTTTAATTGTTCCTATCATTTCGCCTGTACTTTTTTCCCAAGTTTACTATCCCTTTAACCATCAACTCTCCGGAATTGCCCCTGAGACTCTGGTTTTTCGAGTTCTGTGGGGACAAACACTGATTCTCCAGTGGTGGTGAGTTTCCTCTGAAACTCTTCACACTTCTCTTCCTTCTCGCTCTGTTCCTCCTACTTCCCACCAACTTCATCTTCTTCCCATCCTGTTCTGCCCACTTCCTGCATACTTTATGTCAGAAGGGTAAAGATAAGCCCCACCCCTTTATGACACAAATCACGTCACGTACATCCACCTTGTCTCTCTCCAGGGGCTTAAGAGGATGAAGTTTTCAGGTATTCTAACCATTATTTAAAGGGATAGTAATACGTCAAAATTACTATCCCTTATATTGAAGCCCTTTAAAAACTGAATTAAATGCCACCAGCGGCATCTCTCAAACCTTTATGGTTTGCGAGATAGCCTCTTTTAAATGTCGCTCTCCTCTGCCTCACCCCTGACGTCATCGTTCTTGCTGCAACAGGGAAATCCGGTCCCGGGACCGGCGGAGGCTCTTCAGCAGAGCCGCGAATGGCATATAAAAGCCAGTCACTGTTCAAAATTATCGCAGTGTGACTTGGGCAATGGCCCAATAGGTACAAAAAGGTGGGCTCCGTCAATCTGCATACCTGCCGCCGCCAGCGGAGACAGTGGTGGTGGTAAGGGGGACATTTTGCCAGGATTCTTTTTTTGTATACAAATGGCCAATAAAAATATTTTACTTTAACATACAAATGGCAACAATAAATGTATAATTGGAGGTCAGATGCCACGTTTTTTTGAACACTCATAACTACTCGTTCAATTTTTTTTCTTTTACAAGATGGTAAAGAAGAAAGAAGAGAAGAAGAAGGGAAGAAAGAACACAGAAGATTAAAGAAGATGGCCAGTAGCTGCTCAAGATGCTGAGATCCTCAATGGACATCAGGGTTATTGGTATGTTTTTATTTTTCAGGACACGTGTTAACTCTTGGTAGAGTAACCATATGGATGCAAATGGGACGTGAAACACATTTTACAGGCACTCATAGGATTCATTTTTTTTCTTTTTTTTTTAAACCACAAGTGTGTGCTGTAAACCAGTTTTCTAACACACACTGGTGGTTTTCACTGCATGTTAAGGACTCTGCTCCTCCTTTTCATGGCACAGGTTTTTCACCATGAAAAGTGCAGCCCTTAAAGGGATAGTAATACTTAAGATGTAAAAAAAAATATATGTTGTAGGGGTTATTTCCCCGTATAAAACAAGGGCACCCCCACTGCTGAGAGATACTTTATTAAAAATTATAACAGCTCAAACTTGAATTTTTTAGGTGCAATATCACAGTGGCCTGAAAATTTACACTAGCGCTGTTGCTACACCATCCTATGGAGATTTATGGTCTACGGACCAGAGCAGTCCATAGGATGGTGTAACAACAGCGCCACTGTATGTTTTCAGGCCACTGTGATATTGCACCTAAAAAAATAAAGTTTGAGCTGTTATAATTTTTTAATAAAATATCTCTCAGCAGTGGAAATACTTTTGTTTTACTCAGGGGGATAAATCCTACCACATATTTTTTTTACATTTTAAATATTACTATCCCTTTAAGGTGTGGTGAAGCCACCGCATGGAATAGGATAGCAAATTCGACTGATGTCCAATGGGCACATATTTTGCATCCACTGGACATTTTTGCACTTTGGTGGTTATTGACAGCGCAGTTAATAGTATAGTAAACTATGTTGTCAAAACCACCATCACCACTGGTTTTAAAAAATAGCAGGGGTAATATAATCTACCTTATGTTCTAAAGAAAATTGAAGTAATTCTGGAACAATCCAACTGCCCCATAGGAACTAATAAAATGTCACAATTCCCACTGATGGAAGTGGATCTTATAAACCCTTTAGTGCTAGAGAAATCTTCAACTAATTGCAGAGCAATACTTTTTGGACCATTTTAGTATTCAAGGGGTTAAAATCCCCATTTAAATCAATGAGAATTTTTCATTTATCATGTATGGTACAATTTGTTTACTCCAGAATAACACATTTTTTAACATAAGGTGGTAAAAAACTACCAAAAACTATTAAATAAACACAAAAGACTTTACCAGTCTTTACTTAAAACTAGATTGTAAAATGCGCATTGAGAAAAAATCTCATTCACTGCTTTGGGAGAAAGTGTGACATTAACTCCTTTGATGCAATACAATGGAGACATTTCTAGCATACAAGGGGTTAAATGTAGTAGGCAGTACTACTGTAATACAAATATAATCGTATAGCACTTTAAAGGGAAAGTAATGTCAGAAAAAATATTAACTATATGGTAGATACAATTAAATGAGAGTACTTGCACTTATTCGTATCTCTCAAACCGTTATGGTTTGAGAGATATAGGAAAAAAAGTTCTACCCTCCTCACCTTCCTGCTTGACGAGCTGTAAAGCTGTCAGTAGCAGATTCTGGTTCCTGGATCAGACGGTGGCTCTTCAGCAGCACAGACATAGCGATACCTAAATATAAATACTTCATCTGAACGGTCTACAATGTGTGCCTGGTTTGCAAGCACATATTGTAGACCATTCCGATGAAGTATTTATCTTTAGATATTGTTATATCGGCGCTGCTGAAGAGCCGCTTCTGGGCAAGCGACCAGAATCTGCTTCTGAGAGCTTTACAGCTCGTCAAGCAGAAAGGGGAGGGAGTGGAGAACTTTATCTTCCTATAATGGTTTGAGAGATACAAATAAGCTCAAGTACTCTCTTTTAATTGTATCTACCATATAGTTAATACTTTTTTTCTGACATTACTATCCCTTTAAAGCAGAACTTTCACATATTAATAAGTCGCCCTTCGATCATTAAACATATGGCAACTAGCTTGAAAATACATCTTACCTATCAAAAGTGCCACATTCTAAAGAAATCTTTAATCTTTGGAGACTGACGGCCATGTTAGTGTAGTCTGTGTCCCTGCACCATCAGTACTTGTGGCACTTCTGCTAGATAAGACGTGTTATCAAGCTAGTCGCCCTATGTTTAATGATTGAAGAGCAACTTATTAATATGTGATCGTTCCAGTTTAAGGATCAGAGTGGTGTGCGACACATTACAATATTTGCTAACCTGTTGAATACTAGAGACATATAAAAAGCATGACATCACAAGATACATAATGACCCAAATCACAAAGCTTAAAATACCATTATAACTGTGCTAATTATCTAATTAGATAATGAACCCATTTTGAAAATCTCATCGTCTGAATGGAATGTCTCAATTTGCTGTAAGAAATCATTGACATTATATGAAAATATCAGCCTGTTGAGGTATCTTGCCTTTGTTTGCATATCATATTAGTGCAGCTGTAGAAAGCCTTTGCATTGAATTGACGTCAGTATCATTCTATAAATATATTTCATCTAAATACAGTAGTATATGTCTATTTGGTCAAAATAAACATGTGACATAATGCGTGACACTAACATTACAGTCCCTTTTCAGCATGCTGTAAAGCAGTGTTTTGTGTTGCCCACATGTGTAATAGCAAAGTGGTACAATTATGGGGTAACCAAATGCCCCTCAAGGGAAATTAAACACTCTCCAAATTTACATTGATTTAAAGGGGATGGGGTTAACCTGTTGACTGCTAGATAGATCTACTACTCATTATTTGCAATGTATTGGAACCTTCTCTATCATTCAAAGGGTTAAAAGCCCTATTTAAATCAATTGAATGTTTATTCGTCCCCTATGATGCAAATGGTTTGCTCCAGAATTGCACCATTTTGGATGTATATATATATATATATATATATTCCCTGTTAGGTAGGCTCCTATCTCTGGCATCTTTGATTGATACAGACCAGAGTGCAGGCTTTAAGGGGCCTGAATCTTCTAGAGGATGGCTATCTATATCTCTCTCTCAGCCACTTTCATCTTCCCTTTGCTTTGCTACATCTGAGTCAAATTACTCAAGAGGAGTCCAGTTATTAGAATGTTATGGTCCTGTGAATACACCCCTGTTCTATCCACCTAGCAGACACATTCTGAGGGTCTGTGGTTGAATCTCTAGTGCTGCTCTTCTTTTCTGTCAGCCACATTGTACTTTTTCTCTCAGTAGGTGGTCTCTTTCTTGACATTCAGTTTAGACAATGTGTGTTATGGATCAGCAGCTCATTTAACAAACAGCTCTTGTAGCGACCATATTGGATGGGTCAGTGACAGTAAAGCTAAGATTTCTGCCGCATTGGGTCCATTCCGGTGCACAAGAGGGGGCTTAGTCTTCTACCCTTAAACACTACAGATAAGGGATGCCCTTGGGTTCACCTTTCTGCTGCTGTGGCAGAGAATAAATGTGACAGCTGGAGAGCCACTGCACAGTTATATATCAGGAGGGAAACAACACTACATTTCCCATGATGCCCAGTTTTTTCCTGTGCCACAAGGACAAGGAAGGGGTTCCCTGCTTACTCACTGTCTCTTTTCCTGCTACGTGTAACACAAGAGACTGGATTATCCCTCCTTGCATTCTGTCTTTAACCTCTTCAGGCAGTAGTATTTTTCTATTACATTTCTGTCCTGTAGCCTTTATTTCAATGTCTCCTGGCTTTGTCTGAGCACAAGGAACTTCTTCACCTCTGAGTGACATTGAGGTACCTGAGTCAAGAGATCCAGAACGAGTGGATGATAAACTGGCTCAGCAACGCACAGACTGTGAATATCTTAAAACCATGCCTAACAATTCCAGTAAGGACCATTCAGAATGACACAAACCATGCCATCCTTAATTCCTCCACACCCTAGGAAGCAGAAGGAAGGGAGGAAACACATATGCCACGATAAGCTGCCACGGACTGTCCATTCCATCCACTGAGAGATTGATGAGGTCCTGGATCCTGGAGAAAAATGGGAAATTTGCAGTTTAACCAAGATGTAATTTGGTCTACAGCCAGGAGGACCAACAAACTGTGGAGTTGAACACTGTCTGGTTGAGCTCCGAATTCCCAGAATCCAGATGTTGAAACTGAGAAAATCCACTATAATATTTTCTATCCCTGGAATGTTAACAACAATGAGAGCTGGTACATGATCTTCCACCCAAGTGAGAATCAGACAAACTTTTGACCACTCCGTTTCTCTCCTGGTGCCTCCTTTGTGGTTGACATAAGACACAGAGACTGCATTGTCAGACTGGATATGTACCAGCAAATCATGGAGAAGCTGGGACCAGTGCATGTCAAATCACCCGGAGCAGAAACACGTTGATGGACATATGACAAAATGTGCCAGATATTGCGAAATGAACCAAGGAAAGAATATTTATTGACTTCCTTGGTGCCCATACCATCTTTGTTGGGCATTTTCCAAGTTCAGGAAGACAGAGTTAATTTTCTATACCCACTGGACATCTGGGATTTGTTTATTTGTATAAGCAAACAGCAGATGGACTCGGGGGTGGGGGTGGCAATGGAATTGCATAGGCTACTCAGTTCCCCTGTGGAGAGAGCAGGCATTATGTCTACAAAGGACCTCTTTATAAACTTATAGTTACCTTGTTATTTCTACTGTTCTATTGCACTATAAACTAAGTGTGTTTCATGCCATTTGAGAGATGGTTTCCTTGGAAATAAATGATATCTAACAAAATCCTGCAGTGTTATATAATGTACTTTATGTTAGATGTATATTCTGTGTGTTGTTTTGGTTGTAGTGACCTGGATGGTTCAGCAGAATGGCTGAGCCAAAAAACAATGGAGGACAATCCAGAACATCCTACTCTATTATAAAGAGCTGGCACCAGCAAGGGGGAAGTGTCTGCTATAAGCTGTGTATAAATGAAAGGTCTGTGCCACATCAAAAATTAGTTCAGAGAGTTCACTCGAGTAGTTCCAGCAGGGTGGGTACAAACTTAAGATACAATCCCCATGTTCCATATTTTTTCATGTTTGCTGTTGAATGCTGTTGTCTGTGATGTTGCCTATATTCCTGTCTTATCTGCTTCATCCTTCTTGGCAGCATACACATAAAAGAAAATACCTTCACATTACAGAAATTCTCCATCCTTTCTGGCCATACGTTGGGAAGGAGTAAGGAGGAGATTTGCTAGGTGTGCTCCACATTTGCCTCATTGTTTTTCCCCCCTGTCCTACCTCCTACCCTCTCCATTTGCATCAATGCCTCCTCCCCTTGTACAGTTATTCAACTGCATAACTCCTCTTTCATCCCTCCAACCATCTCTACTTATCGTCATCCAACCTCTGGAGAAAACAAAAATTCCCAACCTGCCCCACTCATCTCCAGCGTGCCTTCAACACACTGAGTCACTTCATCTCACTCTCCACCATTAGCATACCACACAATGCAATTAATTCATGCACTCTTGTCCCCTTCATACTTCCTTTCTGTCTCCCTCACCTACACCGCACACAACTGCACAGAGTCACACAACTTAAATGCGAACCCATTGTAGAGCATATATTATACCAATGTATTAATTCACTTGCTTCAAATAATGAGAGTTTTGTCAAATAGTTTGGCCAAAATTTGTTTAACCCCTTAATGACCAGCCACGCACGCACCTTGCGGTCCGTTAACGACCACTGAGCATTTTTTTTTTTTTGCGGCTGTGTTCCAGACTCCCCGAACGGTCCAGTTCCGTAATGGGTCCTTAAGGGTATAACAACCCATGGCGGAACAGGACCGTCATGGGTCCTTAAGGGGTTAAGCTCTCTTAGCTCACCAAGGTGCCCCATTTTAAGTGAGTCCTATCTAGTACTTGCCATTAGTATGGCTTATGAAAATGCTTTATATTAAAAGCTAAATCTATCTAAAACCTTCATGGTTGAACTGACCAGCATTCAAACAGGGGTCACTTGCAGTGAATGGGTGGAGACCTCAAGAACTGGAACATTAACACTATTCCATTTATATAGCTGTCTGTCCCACCAACTACTATAAACTGCATGGAGCCTATATAATACAACTGTCAGATATGCACTGAGTTTTCGTTATCATTTACTAAAATGACCTGCAGTGATAAGTATAAGTCAGGCAAGCTAGCCAAATAATGCCAATACTAAACAGTTGTGCATATATAAACATTTTGTGCACTTCATTATATACTGTCATTCTCATTTTAACCAGTAGAATTTACTGAAATATGGTGAAAAAGCAGCTAGAAAGAGCAGAGAACATTTTAATAAAAAAAGTGAGAAACTGAGTGCTAAAACACCATAATATATATACAAAATAACCCAAGTGAATAAAATATAAAGCTCAGCAAAGAGTGAGACGAACCTCCATAGTCCCCATATTAAAAACAAATCAAAAACAGAAGACAGACCTGCACAGCCTAATACAACTTAAATTTGAACCCTGTGTAGAGCATGTATGATATCAATGTATTAATTCACTTGTTTTAAAGGGATAGTAATACTTAAAATTTACTAATCACCATATTGTAGGCATTAAAAAAAGAAATTAATTGCCCCCAGTGCAATCTCTCAAACCTTTATGGTTTGAGAGATAATTGCTCACAAAGTTCCCCCCTCCCTCCACTCTCCCTGAAGTCAGCGTTCTAGCTGATTGAAGGGGAATCCGGTCTTACGTGCATCAAGCGGCTCTACAGCAGAGCCGAGATCACGTTATAAAAAAAATAAATCCTTCACTGATACGGTCTGCTGCAGAGTTGCCTGATGGTCGTACGACAGGATTCCCCTGCAGTCAGCTAGAACACTGACTTCAGGGAAAGAGGAGGGAGGGGGGAACTTTGTGAGCGATTATCTCTCAAACCATAAAGGTTTGAGAGATTGCACTGGGGGCAATTAATTTATTTTTTTTAATGCCTACAATATGGGGATTAGTAAATTTTAAGTATTACTATCCCTTTAAGTAATGAGTTTTTTTTTCCCTTAGCTTGGTCAAAATATGTTTAAAGGGATAGTAATACTTCAAAATTACTATCCCTCATATTGTAGCCCTTAATAAGCTGAGTTAAATGACACCAGCGGCATCTCTCAGACCTTTATGGTTTAAGAGATATCCGCTTTCAAAGTTTCCTCTCCCCTGCTGTCAGCGTTCTGCTGCCAGCAGGGGAATCCGGTCTCTGAATCAAGCGGAGGCTCTTCAGCAGAGCCGATATCTCGTTATGGAAGGAAAAATGATTAATTGAAACAGTCTTCTACGTGTGCTTGGTAACCAAGCACACGTAGAAGACTGTTTCAATTAATCATTTTTCCTTCCATAACAAGATATCGGCTCTGTTTAAGAGCCTCCGCCTGTCCCGGGACCGGATTCCCCTGCTGGCAGCAGAACGCTGACAGCAGGGGAGAGGAAACTTTGAAAGCGGCTATCTCTTAAACCATAAAGGTCTGAGAGATGCCGCTGGTGTCATTTAACTCAGTTTATTAAGGGCTACAATATGAGGGATAGTAACTTTGAAGTAATACTATCCCTTTAAGCTTGCTTACCTCTCCAATGTACCCCATTTTAAGCATAATACCTTCATGGCTAACTTGACCTGCATTCAAACAAGGATCCCTTGTAGTGACTGGATGGCATTAGATAGATTTAGCTTATAATATAAAGCATTTTCTTAAGCCATAATGATGGCAATATGTATTAGATAGGACTTGCTTAAAATGGGGTACCATGGCGAGCTAAGCAAGCTTAAACATATTTTGGCCAAACTATGCAAAAACCCTCATTATTTGAAACAAGTGAATTAATACATTGGTATAACATATGTTCTACACAGGGTTCACATTTAAAGGGATAGTAATGTTTCATAATAAAAGCAGCTCTAATTAATCATCATAGTATTTGGACTTTGTTGAGTGTTATTTCAATTCGGTCAGAGTTGTAGTTCAAGAGTAATTCAATGACAAAGTATCCCCCTCCCACCCCTTTTACTGATGTCACACTGTTCAGCCAGATCAGAAGGGAGGTGCCCAGGTAGATTGCAGAGAGGGACAATCTTCAATTAAGATAAGGGAAAAACCTGAAAAACTTGTTAAGGGGGGCAGGGCTTTCATTGTTTTCATAGGAATAAGATTGTCCCCTTCTGTTATCTGTTGGTCTTACAACCAGATTCCACAACTGAGAAGAGATGGCTTACACTAGGTAAAAGGGGCAGGAGGGGGAAACTTTGCTTGTGAATATCTCTCAAACCATAAAGGTTGAGAGATAAGACATATCATTCTTCATGTTTCTTTAATACCTACAAAATAAAATAAAGATAAAATGAAGTATTACTATCCCTTTAAGTTGCATGAGCCTACGCAGGTGTGTCTTCTGTTATGGTTTGTTTTTAATATGGGGACTATGGAGGGTCCTCTCATTCTTTGCTGGGCTTCATGATTTATTCACTTCAGGTCTTCTGTATATAGTATGGCATTATAGAGCTGTGAGTTTCTTTCCTTAAATGCTATCCTTTAAGTCACATAGTGTTAACGTCACAAAACCCTGCTGAAATGGGACTGCATTGATAATTGATCAGACAGAACGTCATGTTTATTTTGATTGGCTAGACAAAAAGTGTACTATATTTAGCTGAACTATATCTATAGCATGACGCTGATGTTGATTCATACAAATTCTTTCTACAGCTGCACTAAAATGATGCTATGTAAACATGGGCCAGATGAAGGTAAACTTTTAATCTGATTTATTACTCTTTCCTCATACCTAGTGCATAAAAAAAGAATATGAATGCACTGGATCCACAAAAATAGATGCAAGATATGTCAAGACTTTTTCTGTCACCCTGCTTGAGAACAGAATATACTGCTAGGACAATTCTCTGTCATAGACAGAATGACAGCTGCAATTTCTGTAGGGCTGAGAATCACAGTTTCAGAGCTTGGGGTAGACTAACGGCTCAGCAGCTATGCAAGATACAGCATTCATGACCCTTGGGCATTGTACCCTCCCGCAGGCCCTAAAGACTTTCTTTCCCACCCTTACTTTAATATACAAATGAGATGTCCAATGAGAGCTCTCCAGCTTACATGCAGAAATCCTCCGTCATTGGAGGAGGCTGGATCGAGGGAGGGGAGTAGAGGAAGAGTTACAGACTGCGGTGTACAGCTGTACCCGCAGTCTGTCTGTAAGGAAGGCACAGGATCATCTTCAAACGTTTAATTTTGGCCAAACAACGAATTTTTAAATAAATGACAATTGTATTCCAGCTAGTCGCTCCAAACACTGACTTTCTATCCCAACTTGTATAGGGAAGATAGTTCCCATTTAAAGAACACTATTTAAAAAAAACAACTTGGTATCATACAAAAGACTATTTAAAAACCTTAAAAGACATATTTAAGTTTACCTACCTTGAAAGAACTTAATTTGTGATACTAATTGTACTTTATTCCAGAATATGCCTTACATTCCTTACTTCCTACAGTTCATTACACAGCAAAGAAAACCTCCTGGCCTAAAAGTGATGATTGCAAAGGTTATATGGTTTTCCAAGTCTTCTGAAAATTAGCACATGCAATATTGTGTATTTTGAGCTCTACAATTATAGTCACATATTTATGTCACAAAATATTCATTCAAAATGACCAACATCAATTTTTTCTCAGTTTTCTTTAATGACTTAAAGGGATAGTAATGTTTCATAATAAAAGCAGCTCTAATTAATCATCATAGTATTTGGACTTTGGAGAGTGTTATTTGAATTCTGTCAGAATTGTAGTTCAAGAGTAATTCAATGACAAAGTATCCCCCTCCCACCCCTTTTACTGATGTAACACTGTTCAGCCAGAACAGAGCAGAAGGGAGGTGCCCAGCTAGATTGCAGAGAGGGACAATCTTCAATTAATATAAGGGAAAAACCTGAAAAACTTGTCAAGGGGGGCAGGGTGTTCATTGTTCTCATAGGAAGAAGATGGTCCCCTTCTGTTATCTGTCTGGTCTATGGACTGCATTCCACATCTGAGAAGAGATGGCTTACACTAGGTAAAAGGAGCGGGAGGGGAAACTTTGCTTGTGAATATCTCTCAAACCATGTCTAGGGCATGTGGTATAGATCAAATAAAGACACACACAACTTGTTTGGATGTAAAAACCAGGCCACAGCTTTATTAACTTAAAATTTAATAACCACCACAACTTTAAGCCCTTGCCAAATGCTAGGCATAAACTTATGCCCACCCTACTGAGCCCCAAAAGGCTCAACCCATCTTTTCCTCCATTCCACCACACCCCATTAGCTGGTCTGTGCAGCTCAATGAGGGGCGGTGACCACAACCCGCGACCGTGGTCCGGGTGCTTAATGCCCAAGGCCGCTGGCCTGACATCCACCTGTTAACCATGCATTCCAAACATGATGTACCATTTTTCCTATTGGCAAGGGCCAAAAGCGCCAAAAGCTGTGACAAATAAAGTAAACCCAGGTACTTTCATGACCCAAAACCCACCAGAAAACAAACCCCAAACTAACAATAAAACCCAAATACAGGGAGGGAGGGAGGGCCGATACTTTTGGTATTCACTTCTGAAAAGGAAGTGATGCTCCAAGTGTCCCCCTTATATTGGTTCCCATGCCCCACCCCTTCTTAAACATTAAAGGGGCAGATACCCCTTACAAGCTTTCTTTGACCCCCCCACAGCCCTGACATGATTCCCCTTCTTAGGGCTTGTGGGGAATTCTTGTCTAGGGCATGTGGTATAGATCAAATAAAGACACACACAACTTGTTTGGATGTAAAAACCAGGCCACAGCTTTATTAACTTAAAATTTAATAACCACCACAACTTTAAGCCCTTGCCAAATGCTAGGCATAAACTTATGCCCACCCTACTGAGCCCCAAAAGGCTCAACCCATCTTTTCCTCCATTCCACCACACCCCATTAGCTGGTCTGTGCAGCTCAATGAGGGGCGGTGACCACAACCCGCGACCGTGGTCCGGGTGCTTAATGCCCAAGGCCGCTGGCCTGACATCCACCTGTTAACCATGCATTCCAAACATGATGTACCATTTTTCCTATTGGCAAGGGCCAAAAGCGCCACAGGGCCTGATGCGTACATCCTATGCAGCCAGGCCCTTCCCCCCATAGAAAGCTATGGCCTGCTCCAAACCCCCCCAAAAAATGTCCAAAGTGAAACGAAAAGAAAAAAGAAAATGTAGCCCAACCGCACAGTGAGCCACCCCATCTGACCTAAACAAGGAAAAGACGAATCCACAAAAACAGAATGTTGCACAGACAACCCCCAATTGTGAATGACACACTCAACACGCGTTGAGTCAGACAAATCCCGTACTTCCAATGCCCTGCGATCCCTGTCACCAACCCAGCGCTGGCGTGGAATAATCACTGGCCACGGAACACCAGCCCAGGGAAATGGCAAAGGAGAACAGAAAAATTTCCCATGAATGGCCGCACCAAAAGCCAAGCTGGGCCAGAGCCAAGGTCATTACCCCCACAAGTGCACCACAAGAACCCAAGGGGGACCACTAAACGTACCAACCAACCTCAGGAAGAAAGCGAGACCACTGCGGACCCAGATAGACAAACCAGGACACCAACGAAAAAACAAAGGGTCGAAAGACAGCAGCACCCACCACCACAATCCGCCGCTCTCCATCACACCCAAATAACGAAAGTGGCCAACAATCCAGCAGCAACAAGGCCGTGACCTGAACAGAAAACAAAAAACACAGTATAGCAACAGAAACTACAACTCAACACCCAACCATCCTGTCCGGCCTAACATAAGAGAAAGCCGTGCGGACTCCCACCGACCGATACAGCAAACAGACTCAGTACCCAAACCAGTCATATCCGCCTTCATAGCAGCCCCAATGATATCCAAACCCGCCACCGAAAACAGTCACCCAAACCCCAGAACCATAGACATCCCTCTCGAAGCGGCGGATACGAAACGAGAGAGAACCAGAAGCAAACGCACAAAATCCAGAAACACACACCGGGACTGAATGGAAAAGAACTAAACAACTCCCCCAGACGCAGAGCCACAAAAAAGCAAAACAAAAAGCCACCCCAAACACTGACCATAATGAGCCGAGCAAACACCTGGAAGATAACTGTTGCAAGAGTGAGAACTAAACCAGGCGCCGAGTATCAGACTGCACCACCACCAGTCAAGACCGCAAAGACTTGCGCACCCCAAATTCCTATGAACAATCTGTCCCCCCGCAACAACCCAAAAGCCAACCCAGACACCCGGCCCCCCAATAGCCGCCGGGAATACACCCCGACTAAACCAATTCCAGTACCAACCACAACACCCCATCAATCCTCACAGCATCCCCCACCACAGCCTCCAACTGATCCACTCATCCCAAGCAACCGCACACCTTGCCAAAGAGGCTGGAGCCAATGAATACCTCCCCCGGATACAACTGTAGACCACCGAGATCCCACCAGTGGTCAGGACAAGGCGTACCCCACAGCCGTCGCCCCCAGACATGCCTACCAAACTCCATGACCAGGAATCGTGAAAGTGCATCAGCAGCCACATACAGAACCCAGGCACACGCCGCTCCCAAAAAGATATATCAGGACTCAGACAGATGGCACCGAACAACAAAGCAGACAGAACAGGGACAGAAGAGGAAAACAAGTTATGAACCGCCAGCACCACCCCCATAGCGTCAGAGTACAAAAAACAACCTTACATTCTGCATCCTGACAACCCACAAAGTAAAAGCGATGAGAATTGGAAAGACTTCCAGGAAAAACCAGGTCCCTCATCAAACCGGAAGACCCCAAGTCACAGGCCAAAGAGGCCAACCCAATCCAGCCCAAACAAGGACCCGAACCGCAAAGAACATGCCGCCACTGTACACAAATCCAACACCCTATTCGAGCCCCAGAAATCCAGCAGGCGTGCCAAATCATGGCCTAGTAACAGAACAAGGAGGAGCACGCAGCAGAAAATGCCCACCTAACACGCTAGCAAGAATTGAAAAAACGCCCAAAAGCAATCCCTGAAAAACTTTGGGTATCCTCCAATACCACCACAACTTCACCGCCTTCGTCCCAGCAGCAGTCGGAATATCCCGGTCCGGAGGAGCCTCTTCCAAGGAAAGCCAAGAATAAATATCCACAAATTTGCTCCTCTGGAAGGCCAGGAACCAGACAAATGCAAAGTGCAAAAAACCCCTTAGTGAAACAACCAAAGCAAAACCGCAATCCAGGAGCATAGACCAAAAGACAAGCCGGGGTCAGGAACCTATGCAGGTACGCAGACAAGCCAGGATCAGGAATACAGAGATCAGCAACAGCAAGAATAAGCCAGGAGTCAGAAGGGACGTCAGAGGAAGGCAGGTCATGCACAGATAATCAGACGCAGGAAAATGCCCTCGCACCGAAGCAAACATAAGGGCAAGGAGGAAGGGAGCCAGCTGCGTGAAACAGCCTGGAAGGGATTGGCTGAGAAACAAGCAGGTGCGCAACCATGTCAACAGAGAGATCAAGGCAGTCTGGTCAACTCCAGCCGACTCAGCCCACCAGGGAAGGAAAGGCAGCAGTAATCAACAGCATAGCGTGTGACGAAATCAGTCAAACCATGACAACCTTCAAAACTTCTCCCGAACCTCAACCCTCAAATGTAGCCCCAAAGGACTGGCCCAGCAAAAATAGGCAGTCCAACGGCCGCCATGGTAACCCCCCAAAAGAGTGAACACCCAGCCGCAGCCCCTAACCCCAATAACTGGGAAGCAGCCGAAGGAATAACCACACCAGCCCCTGCAACGGGTGCCCCAGTAGAAACAAGACCAGCCCCAGAAACACCCACCACCACCACCAGGAACAAGAGGGGGGGATCACCCCTGCGCTCCCTGGTCCCCGAGAGCTCCCAACATGCCAAACCTAGACTAACCCAGACCCCCAACACCAGGGACTGCAGCCAAACTGTTAATGTAATATAACAAACGCATACTGAAGGGAATAATACATAATTATACAGTATTTTTACATTGCACAACCAGAAAAACAAACTAAACATGTTGCGCACAACATAAACACAAGTAAATATACACATAGTGTGTCAACATCGACATAGAGAACATGGGGCACCCCAAGCTGATCCCCACGCACTCCACAGTGCCATGCACCCTGGCCGAGAATCACGGCCCCAGGCAATCCCGTACCTGTTATCGCAATGGGAGGCACGGACTGCGTAACTTCCATCTCCGCAGAGGCACCCATCAGTGCCACACCAGGCTCCTCACCAGCTGAAGCACTCCGCTACCCAGGTGAACCCTGAAAAGAAAAGGGAAACCAACACAAGGTGCCACGGCACCCCAGGTAGAGAATCACTGCCCCAGGCAATCCCATACCTGCCACCACACAATGGGAGGTACAGACTGCGTAGCAGCCAGCTCAGCAGAGGCACCCATCCATGCCACACCAGAATCAGCTCCAGCAGAAGAAATCCGACACACAGGTAAACCCTGGAAAAGAAAAAGGGGAACCAAAACCAGGGGCTCCAAAAAACCCCACTCGCCAGTACAGTCCACCGAACAGGAAACAGCACCTAGGACAAAGGAAAAAGAAAAACAAAAAACCCACCAGGGGCACCCAAGGCCCCCACACCCTGTCTAAATATTATTTTATTTTTAAAATAAGTATTTATGCCTTTATTGAATTTTTTTTTTTTTTTTTTTTTATAGCCAGGCCCGTGCAGGCCACCGTCACCATCAATGCCCGTTTGCCGTTATTATGCCTTCTAATTTCATGAGATATACACAAACACATATATATTGTTCCAAATATATATATATACACACACATACACATATTGGTCATACATACATATATATACACACATATACATATATATATATACACACACCAAATATTTCGTACCATATGTACACACACATACATATTTAGTCATATAAATATGCACACCCACATATTGTCTCATATATATGCCCACAAATATATATACGTTCACATAGACATACACACACACAAATACATGTTCCCATATACATACACACACATATACATGTGCACATATACATACACACACACACACAGACATGTACACATATAAATACACACACACACATATACATGTACACATATAAATACACACACACAGATACATATGTGCACATATACATACACACACACACACACACACATACATATGTTCACAGATATATACACATACTCATATACATACATGTTCTCATATACATACACACACACATATGTTCTCATATATATACACACACACAAATATAAGTTCTCATATATATACACACACACATATGCATGTTCTCATATATCAACACACACATATTTTTACCTAGAATATAAACACACACAAATATACATTTTGTCATCTACATATACACACACATATATATATAGTTTCCAGATACATACACACACACACAGATACATAGTTAGTCAGTCATTTGTTTTGACCTTTTTTTTTTTTTTTTTTTTTTTATATATATACTCAACACAGCAGGTAGAGCCCTGCAACCACACATCACCAGGACAGGGTCCCAGAGTATCACCCTCAGCACACCCAGCACCCACAGCAGGACAAACAGACCCAAACAGTAAGAGAAGAAAGCCCACAGGACCTACCAAGAAGGAAAAAGCAGACAGAGCAGCCAGGAACAGGGGCTAAAGGAAAGTGAGGGGGGAGGGGCAGCAGATCAAGAGAGAGAACAGGGAAACCAGCAAACAAACAAGGAAGACAAAAGCAGCCCAACAGAGCCACCAGGAGCTGAGGCAGGCAAAATAAGAGAACAGTAAAGAGGCAACAGGACCCAGGGAGACAGAAAGGAGGAAAGGACCCCAGAACCCCAGTCCATCTGGAGGGCTGCAGAGCTGCAACAGACACCTGCATCAGGAAACTGGAGCCAGAAAAGGGGACCCACTGCTTCCAAAAGCCGGCTGGGCTAGGCTGAGGGATGTTCCACTGTCCGTCCCAAGGCTCAGTCGAACAGGTGGCTGCGTCTGGAAGCTCCCCGTAAGCCAGGCGGCCACCCCTGCCGAAGACACGCCAGTAGAATCCATCCTCCAAGAAAGCTGCTACCGCAGCCAATCACCACCACCGGACCGCAGCCAACAGAAAAGCAGATGACGCCATGGAAGACAGCACAAGTAAGCCGATCCGATACTTTTGGTATTCACTTCTGAAAAGGAAGTGATGCTCCAAGTGTCCCCCTTATATTGGTTCCCATGCCCCACCCCTTCTTAAACATTAAAGGGGCAGATACCCCTTACAAGCTTTCTTTGACCCCCCCACAGCCCTGACATGATTCCCCTTCTTAGGGCTTGTGGGGAATTCTTAAAGGTTTGAGAGATAAGAATTATATCGTTCTTCATGTTTTTAATGCCTACAAAACGAAATAAAGATAAAACGAAGTATTACTATCCCTTTAACAATAAAACCTGCTGTTTATCATAGAAGGCCCTCACATACATGGAAGTGGACTTCTCCTTTCCTACCTGTCCTGGGCTAGACAGGCTCATCTGTGTAAACTCAATAAGAAAAGAGGAGCAATTTCAAATAGTCAATTTCTTGAGTGTAAAATCCATGTTTATCATCAAAAGTGTAGCTGTAAACCATTTTATGATTATTAGATTTATTTGTGAATTTGCTGCTTCTTGTGATATTAGTATATCATTAAAGGGTCAGTAATGTTTTCTTTGACAAGCAGCTCAGATCATTCACCATAGTTTATAATACTGATGACTAATGCTGTTACTGTTCAGTACATGCTAGATATGCTGTAATTATATAATGAAGTTTACTCCTCCCGTCCTTTTCCTAATATCAGCGTCTCTGTCTCAGATCTGACAGCAGATCGAAATGAGGGACAATCTTCAGTCAGTATTAGGAACAACCTGCCCCTCTCATTGTGATTGGTCTGGTCCGATGATTTTTTTCAGATCGGTGGGGAGGTGGCTTATGATCGGGAAAAGGGGCTGAGTAAGGAAGACCTAATAAAGGTACAGCCTTCTACAGGGACATAACTAGAAACCACCAGGCCCTCGTGCAAAAATTGCCATGGGGCCCTCTGACCCCACCATGCAACTCCACCCCAGAAATGCTCTCTAAAAACACATCCAGAGAACTGGATGGACATAATGTGTAATAATAAAAAGTATAAGCTTTTTCACTTTACATATTATTACAAAATAACAGATATTTTCTAGCTCAGAAAGTGCTTCTGTCACACAGTAATTATATATATACCTGTATGATGGACTCCTATCTAGGTAAGTCCTTCTGTTACATCACATAGGTAGCTAGCTTGGTTGCAGAATCCCAGGAGCATGTCACAAACCTGCCCTCCCCCCAGCCAAACCATCTCAGAACAAGGAGTAGAGTGACTTGTGGGACAGCATCCACAATTCTACACTCGCTACCAAAGTTCAAACACGGTATTATTATTCTGCTCCTATCTGTGCATTACAGGGTTTATAAGGACCCTGGGAACTCCAGAGCAGTGAGGGTGGTGCTCCTTATATCACAACAAGTTATCACGGTCCCCGTGACTTTCTGTCAATCTGACCTGATTTGCCTGTGCATTGGTGGAGACTGATTGGCCCGCCCAGGATGTGCCGTTATATGCTGGAGCTTGGGCACTTGTCACTTGCCCTTTCGTGGTGTTCCTGTTGCTGCGCCTTGTTGCCATATTCCTGTGTCTCCTGTGTACCGACCCGGCTAGTCTGACTCTTCTCCTGCTTCTGCTCTGTGATTTGACCCGGTTCTGGCTGACGACCCTGCTCAATGATTTGACCTGGCTCTGGCTGACGACCCTGCTCCGTGAATTGACCCGGCTCTGGATGACGACCGTGCTCCGTGACTTGACCCGGTTCTGGCTGATGACCCTGCTCTGTGATTCATTCCGGCCTGCCTGCTGTTCCAGTTACTGTTCCGGTTCTGCCTGCTGTTCCGGTTGCCAGTCCGGCCTGCCTGCTGTTCCAGTTACCGTTCCGGTTCTGCCTACTGTTCCGGTTGCCATTCAGGCCTGCCTGCTGTTCCAGTTACTGTTCCGGTTCTGCCTGCTGTTCCGGTTGCCGTTCCGGTCTGCCTGCTGTTCCAGTGTTCCTGCATCATTCCGGTCGCTCCGGCGACATTCTGAACTGTTTAAGCGACTCACTGTTCCTCTCACTTGTCAGTAGCTGTAGCCTGAGGTTGCTTTGCCTTCTGCTGGTTGCCAAGGTGCTCACTCCTGTGCAGAACCACTTAACACTTGCAGTGCCTGTAGTCTCCGGTCTAGTGCCTCCGATATATCTTGCCAAGCATACGTTTTCTGTCTTGAGCCTTTAATCTGAGTGCTTCTGTGCGTCTCTCCTTCACCCTCAGAGCCTTGTCTGCTCCGTGCTCGTATTCGGGCTCCGGCCCACAGACGCTGAAGTTACATTCCCATTGCACTCCAGAGGGTGCCGGCTCTACTACAGCTTGTGCAGTCACCATCAGTACAGCACCCAAGGGGTGTCAGGGCACAATCCAAGTGGCACACGCAGGGTTACTACCTTTCCAGTTAAGGGCGATTTAGGTTCTGATCACTACAGCGTGGCAATAGCATTCCTCTGTAGCCTACGGTGGTGGTATCGGCTCAGCTCTGGACTTTGTTGCGCTACTATACCAACTTGAGAGTGTATTCAGAACAGTTACTTATTTCTATCCAGCTATTGAGAGACTGTGTTCCAGAGACTGCTATTTATCCTGGGCGTTGGCCAATCTTGTTTATATCTCACCTATTGCATTTGTTAAACTTTGGGGGAACATTCCCTATCCATTCATAGCACCTATCACTATCATTGTGTGCATTCACTTTGTCATTATTTCCATTACTGCTATTTCTGTACTGGCCTCTAGGGGCATTGTTTTATTTTCAATAAAACTGTGTTTTTACTTCATACCCTGGTCTGAGTGTCAGAAAACCGTAACACAAGTGTAGTTGTTGTACTTTAGTGACCAACTCTGCATATCGGTTTCCCAACCCAGAAATCTCACCTCCTTCACGTTTTGGACATGCAGGAGGAACATGGGCCCACCTTCTATTATTAGATGGAATAGGAGCAGGAATAAAGTACAAGTGCCAGGGATCTTCCTACTAGTCAGCGTTTCCTGCTGGGGGGAGACAACTGCCCACTGCAGACTTGGGAAGCCACAACCAGTCCTCCTGAACTCTGCGGGCTGTCTACAACATGCCTCTCATAATATTAATGGGCCAGAGACTGGCCCATTAATATTATTAGAGGCATGCATGGACAGACTGCAGGACTGGCCTCCAACTACATGTCGTTCCAGGCAGTGCTCACTTATACCTCCAGCTGCTTTGCAGAAGCAAGCAGGAGATGAATGAACTGAGAAAGCGGCCCCAGCTATAATGCATGGTCTCAGCAGGGGTCGACCGGGTGGCTGGGCCTCTGTAGTGACGGGTCCGGTCGCAGTTATGAGAGTTATGGTAGTAGAGTAATTAAGTATTTGTAATGAATCCCAGTTCTCAAGAGCAATACAGTGGTTGTTCCTCGTGGCCATCTGCTGCGAGCATTCCACATTCTAATACTGCACTATTATACAACCATTACATTGGACAGAGAGTGGTAACGTTTTAGAATAAATTCATATGGCTTTTAATAATAATGAATGAATGAAGAGAGAAATAGGCACAGAAGAAGAGACTCAAACTCTCTGTACTAAGTCCTAAACAGTGTAGCCTATATCGAGTGTACTAATACTTGACTTTTATTGATGCTATTAAAATTAAGCACATTTTTCCTCTATCGATTGGATGTGTTATAAAATACCTTGTGTAGTCACTAATTGGCTCACAAAGTGTTAAAGGGATTGTAATACTTCGTTTTATCTTTATTTTATTTTGTAGGCATTAAAAAACATGAAGAATGATATAAGTCTTATCTCTCAAACCTTTATGGTTTGAGAGATATTCACAAGCAAAGTTTCCCCCTCCCGCCCCTTTTACCTAGTGTAAGCAATCTCTTCTCAGATGTGCAATGCAGTCCATAGACCAGACAGATAACAGCAGGGGACAATATTCTTCCTATCAGAACAATGAAAGCCCTGCCCCCCTTGACAAGTTTTTCAGGTTTTTCCCTTATCTTAATTGAAGATTGTCCCTTCTGCAGTCTACCTGGGCAACTCCCTTCTGCTCTGGCTGAGCAGTGTTACATCAGTAAAAGGGGCTGAAGGGGGATACTTTGTCATTGAATTACTCTTGAACTATAACTTTGACAGTATTGAAATAACACTCTCCAAAGTCCAAATACTATGATGATTAATTATAGCTGCTTTTATTATGAAACATTACTATCCCTTTAAAGCTGACAATTAAAGATTAAAGATGAAATTCAATTTAGCATGGGAGTCTATATCACTGATTAGGCTATCGCGGTAAAAGATTTTGATCAACTTAAATGCTATAATTACTGAGCAAGCGGCTTTATTTTCTGAATATACAAACAATAATTGTTTTTAATAAGCAACTCTGACATCGTGGCAGGTGTGAGCATGGTTTTAATTACAACCTTATTATCAGATAAGTTGAATAATTATTTTACAGACAATAGCAAAGGTTGTGTTGTAGTCATTGCTGGGTTAACCCTTTGAGTGCAGGAGAGGTATCCAATGCTTTGCAACACAATGGGGGAGATTCACTAAGAGATGAATAAGAGGTGAAGATGACTTCTCCAGTTCCTGTGTTATTCTATGGATCCTATTCATTAAGATCTCCAAAGCTGAAGAAATCTTAGTGCATAGGCTCCATAGAATAATATAGGAATAGGAGAAGTGATAAACTGCAGAAGTCATCTCCACTTTATCACCTCTTTATCACACCTTAGTGAATCTCCACATTCACGTGTTGGATAGCTCTCTGGCACTCAAAGAGTTAAGCTTTACACTGAATTGGTCTTCTTTATATAACACTTTTGGCATCTGGGAAGACGAAACTTTTCACTTTGTGTATCTAGAAGTCCTGATGGGCCCTTCTTCCTCCTTCAGATGTTCTGACTTGCACTGCATGGATCCTGCTGGACATGTGAGCTGTGCATATTGAATATGTGCACCAGGGCTTTTCAAATAAACTTGATCTTTATTGTAAACTGATAAAACTACAATGAGTTCTCTCTGCGCAGGCTGCCATGCTAGTAGGTACCCTTATTCGTCCCAGGGACTCTACTCTACTCTTCTGTTCCTGGTGCCTGCATGTTGAGGATGTCTATTGGTATTCATCCTGTGAGGGCTCTTGTAATATCACTTTTTAATAGTGATCCATCTTGCCCTCTTGAGGAGATTCCAGCTATTTGCCTCTATTTGTGCCTAAATGTGGCTCAAACCTATGGATCTGGCCTGCCTTGGGTGACCCTGAGTTGTCTCTCTTCAAGCATCTTCTCTGGAACATATGCTGCTTCTCCCCCAGGGACCCAGAACACAGTGGGACAACTCCCTATATACCTCTTGGCCAGTCACGCTAGTTCTCCATGAAAACCCATATACCAGTATCCAGAGGAAACTCGGGCAGGGATAAAACTACAAACTGAAGAGGACAATTAACCCTTACATGGTTCCTAGAGGCACCCTGTTAATCAGGACAAGGGTTCTGGTAACCATTTTTAGTTATCCTCAAATCTCTTTACCCCAATCATCCTTTGCTTGGGGTAATTATCTTTTTATTTGTTTTATTTACAAGAGAATCTGATTTACATTGCATGCATATTTACCATTGTATAACAAAGGAGATAGCAACGACATTAGGCTACAATTGATAATGAAGTACATGTGAATTGCAGGTCTTCCACACTTTTAGTTTTCTTTATGCAATATAAGAGAAAAACAATAATGGACAGAAAAAGGGTCTGTAAAGTCCCAAATATACTGGCTACCATAAATCAGGATCACTGGGATTGTTCTGGAACACCCCTCAAAACCTTGTGGTTTAAAGTGATAGGAATGTCTATTTAAAATTAGCTGCCCCAGTCTTCTGTATATTAAAAAGGAACAGATTGTGCTATGTCTAATAGCTTACTTCTTTGTAGTTCAAAAGTTATGAAGCACTGAATATCCACCACCCGCCTCTTTCTGGTCACCTCCCATGGAATCTTAAATAGGGTCATGTGACTCGATGGCTGCAACGAGGGACAAACTTCAGTAAGTATAAGGGAAATCCTACCCCCCTTGAAGAAGGAGTACAGGATTTCCCTTTGCTTACAGAAGTTTGTCCCTCGCTGCAGCCTTCCCAACCAGCCTGCATCTTCTGAGTGACGTGGGGAGAAGGGGCGGGCAGTGGATCTTCAGTGCTTCATAACTCATGAACAACAAAGTAGTAAGTGCTCAGACATAGTGCAATATGTTCCTTTTAATATACAGAAGACTCGGGAAACTAATTTTAAATAGACATTACTTAACCCTTTAAGCAATTACTTAATTTACCTAATAGGAAATCCGGTCCATGCTTAAAGGGTTAATGAAGAAATGGGATGGAACTCACTGATTTTATTATTATATCTCTCTTTCTATCTACAGACACCAGGAAACTGGTCTGTTTGTAAGGGGTTACAGGACAGTCCAGATCTGAGGAGCCCCCTTGATGGCTGTTCCCAGTCACAACTACACCCCCCTGTATTTATGCCCCTACTGAGGCAACCAATAGAACCTTAAAGGGATAATAATGTTTCATAATAAAAGCAGCTCCAATGAATCTTCATAGTATTTGGGCCATGGAGAGTGTTATTTCAGTACTGTCAGAGATGTAGTTCAAGAGTAATTGAATGATAAAGTATCCCCCTCCTGCCCCTTTTGATTTAACACTGCTCAGCTCAGAGCAGCAGGGTGGTGTCCAAGTGGATTGCAGAGAGGGACAATCATCAATTAACATAAGGTAAAAACCTGAAAAGCCTGTCAATGGTGGCAGGGCTTTCATTGTTATCACAGTAAGAAGATTGTCCCTTAATGTGAGCATTCTGGTCTGTGGACCAGATTCCACATCTGAGAGGAGGTGGCTTACACTAGGTGAAAGGGGCGGGAGGGGGATACTTTATCATTCAATTACTCTTATAATACAACTCTGACAGTGTTGAAATAACACACTCTGTGGCTCAAATACTATGTGGAGCTGCTGTTTTTGTGAAACATTACTATCACTTTAAAGGGATAGTAATACTTCGTTTTAACTTTATTTTATTTTGTAGGCATTAAAAAAACATGAAGAATGATATAAGTCTTATCTCTGAAACCTTTATGGTTTATGAGATATTCACAAGCAAAGTTCCCCTCCCCGCCCCTTTTACCTACTGTAAACAATCTCTTCTCAGATGTGAGTCTGGTTGTATGACAGTACAGATAACAGAAGGGGACAATTTTCTTTGTATGAAAACAATGAAAGCCCTTCCCCCCTTGACAAGTTTTTCAGCTTTTTCCATTATCTTAACTGAAGATTGTCCCTCTCTGCAGTCTACCTGGGCATCTCCCTTCTGATCTGGTTGAAGAGGGGGGGGATACTTTGTTTGTGAATATCTCTTAAACCATAAAGGTTTCAGAGATAAGACTTATATCATTCTTCATGTTTTTTTAATGCCTACAAAATAAAATAAAGTTAAAATGAAGTATTACTATCCCTTTAAGGAAGATATACGAATGCAGCAAATTCCTATTTATGTCAATGGGGCTTTTAACTCCTTGAATGCTAGAGAATTCTCCATCGCATTGCTTCACCAAGGTGTTGGATACCTCTCTGGAATTTAAGAGCTTAAAATCCTCATTTGAATAATTGGGAATTTGAGGAATTTTTATTTGCCTCTATGGTGCATTTGATTTGCTTCCGATTTGTTCATATATCTTTGAGCATATGGCCTACAGTCCCTTTGACTATTTGCTAATAACTGAATGTTGTGTAGTTTTCCTGTTTTATAATATGGTTCACAAGGGCTGCAAAATATTTATCTAACAACGATAATAAAGGCCAGTCAGTTTCTTAATTATATGGTTTACCTCAGTCAATAAATAAATAAATATAAAAAGTATGTTTTTGTTGCTTGTTTATTGAGAAGGTTCTTCTTTCCTGGTTCCCAGGAGGCTGTCCATATAGGTGTTCCTCTTTCAATATAAATACAAGATGGTAAACATGGAAACCACCCTGCACCGTAGATGGAATATATAAAATAGTCTGACGACAAAGAGAGCTCATTAAAGGGACCTTAACACCAAGAAACAGCTTTGGTGATTTTGAAAGAGCTTTCAACTGTATATTGTGTTTGTAATGTTTTTCATTAGAATTTTTTTTAGTTATACATAAATATAAATCTACTAACAATGTGGGACGGCGTTGCCCGTCAGGCTATGTAGGGAATTAATGCACACACATGGATGCAAGACGCACACACACACACAGAGACACACACGCAAATGCACACACAAGCACTGAGATACATAAACAGCGACACAGTCATACACACATGCATGCAATGCACAACATGCAGACACATAGAGTATGATACAGACATGCAACACACACACAGTGAGAAACACACAGACACACACACATACACACACAGAAGTGAGTCATAAGAGGGTGACTTATGTGTCATTGTAATGAGTTTGTGTTTTTACTTATGCCTCCACTGTGGTATTCATTCATGTAGTTGAAATGCATCGGGTAATTGCACATACTATGGTGGAAGGTGGATCGTGCTGGCTTCCGAGGGAGGTGGGAGGAGATTTTGGTGTCCTGGGAATCCTGGCATCGTACATAATGTAATATATGAAGCAAAATCTGCAGCGTCCTGCCTCTTACCCTGTATTCATGTAGTGGAAAAGAGTATGTGGCCTTTTAACCATTTGAATGGCAGAGGGGTACGCAACGCAGCAATGAGATGCGTACCCCTCTGGCATCAACGGGTTAAAAGAATGCATAACCTAAAATAGCAAGTTAAAAATGCAGCATCCTGCAAATAAATTGACTGTAGCATATGAAAAGTTGTCCGGACAAAGCTGTAGATATGTCCATATGTGCCTGCTATAATAGATCTCTCCCATCAATGTTACCTCTTCTCACATCTGGTGTCATCACATTAGTCCACAGTGATCCGCTGTGCATTGGAGGAGTGCATCCCACCATGGCCGTCCATACACAACAGCATTTAGAATGGTAGTCCACTGTGGGCCGATGTGAGGACACCAGACGGGAGTAGAGGTAACAATATAATTATTCAGATCTATTATAGCAGGCTCATACGGACGTATCTACAGCTTTGTCCGGACAACTTTTCATGTACTGCAGGCAACTGCTTTCCTGCAGGACACAGGCCTACTGGAGCAAAAGCAAGGCAGGCATTTTTTTATTTTATCCCCTTGAATGCAGATCTTCCTTGGATCGCGCTGGAAATACCTTCATAACATCACAGTGCTTTCTCCCGTTGCAATTACTACTTTTGCTCCACTACATATTCTTGAGCCGACTCTCTCTCCCCTTCCGCTCCTTCAGTCCTGGTGCATGACGTGACGATCTGGGTTTGAAGTAGCGGAGGGTGAGAGAGAGAGAGTCGGCTCATGAATATGTAGTAGAGCAAAAGTAGTAATCGTAATGGGAGAAAGCACTGTGATGTGATGAAGGTATTTCCAGTGCGATCCAAGGGAAATAAGGTGTGGGTCCAGCAACACATAGTTCCCCCAGTGGCTCTCCCATACAAACTTAAGCATATACATTAACAGCACGGGGGGGGGGGGGTTGGTAGGTGCCACTTAGTAGGAGTTGTGACCGCATAGATTTCTGTAGTGTGGATAGGGCGTCTTACAAGCACTCCGTCGGTGCTGCACTCTGTTGTATGTGCAGGGTACAGAAGTGTATGCGGTTAGAGGTCAGCTGAAAGTGGCGAAGGCTTGGGTACAGAGAAAGCTTGGATGAGAGCAGGCACGTAGCTCAGATTTACCTCAGCCAGAAGGGATCCTGCTTGGGAGGTTGGAGACAAGTTCTGTGTGTGTGTGTGTTTATGTGTTTGTGTGTATGTGTGTGTGTGTGTGTGTGTGTGTGTGTCTGATGTGTTTGTCTGTGTGTGTGTCTGATGTGTTTGTGTCTGTGGTGTAGGAGCAAGTGGCAGCCATTTTGTTTTTTCAGTCACCTTGATAGTGTTGGGCGGGCTGGATAGTGGGCCTGTGAAAATCACGCCCCCATTGAATCACCAAGTGGGGGCAGTAACTCCTCCTTACTGCCGCCCTTGGATGCGTGTTTCCTGAAGAGACATAAATTATTAAATAAGCCATTATATATATACATACAAGCCATTATATATATACACATACATATGAGAGAGAGAGAGAGAAAGAACTCATTGACACATACCTTTAAGTGGGCCCTCATCCCTGAACTGTGAAAGAGTTAAGTGTTAGTGAGTGTTGAAAGGTATATATGGCTAAGACCAGGGGGCAATGCACTAAGGTGTGATAAAGAGGTGATAACTTCTATCACTTCTCCAGTATCTATGTTATTCTATATACCCTATGCACTAAGATCACCAAAGTTGGAGAAATCTTAGGGCATTGGCTCCATAGAATAACAAAGGAACTGGATAGATGATTTAACTGGAGACGTTATCACACCTTAGTGCATAACCCCCAATAAGTGCTTGCACAACATGACTTAATTGGAATAATGTATTGATTTAAATAACATGAAAACTAGCTTTCTAAATAAAAAGCTAATGCAATGTTGTGGTGATTTTGAAAGCTGTTTCAAAATCACCAGTTGTTTTTAAGTGATAGGGTCCCTTGAGTGCCAGAGTGGTGTCCAACAAATTGTGGAGCAATGTGTAGACACCATGTTGGCACTCAGCTGGTTAATGCTTCTTGCTCATTTCATAATTTTTCAAGCTAGAACCTGATAGGCTGGGAGGTGTTGTTACTTCAGGGGACATTGCGTGACCTGTGTAAGCCCATATCCCAGCCAATTAAATTTGAACAGGGACTGACCATAAAAAGACAATCCCTGTTGAAATTTCCCTCAGTTGGCATCAGGCAATGGGCTGAAAGGTATCAGGAGGGTTTTTTCTTCTAATGTTAAGGGTAGCACAGAGCTTTAGCTGGTTTCCTTTGATCTTATAAAGCCACAATGAACCTTGGGCCACAAGTTAGGTTCTGCGTCCCAGCACTCTCCGTGGCTCCTGTTGGCAGGGCAATTGCATTCTGACGTTACCACTGTGTGGACACCGTTTGGCAATGATTTTTGACCTACCGACCGATTTAGCACCATGAATTGGATTGAACCGTAAGTGTATTTATTATTATATTGTTTTTCAGTAATATTTTACAACCTTTGTGTGACTATATGGGACACAATATGTGCAAATGTATAAGATAGAATGTCTAAAGGTGGGTTCTTATGTTATTATTCTCTTTCTATTAAGATCTCATGAAAACCCAGTATCAGAGATTTAATGGTGCTGAAAACAGTGGTGGACCAAAGTTACAGCAAACTCTGTTGACGTGATAAAATGTCCCATGTGAACAGCATCATAAGGTACAACTTGTAATGCTGTGCTATCCAGCCTTCTGGTGTTCCTGTTCACCATCTTGTTGAGCCCCACTTCCCTACTGTGCTTACTACACTTACTGAGAAACAGAGCACTGTTATATACAGTAGGCCTGCATGTGTACGTTTGCTAGTTTTAACCCTTTGAGTGCAAGAGGGGCGCAACCCCTTGGCACCCACGGGGTTAAAACTAGCAAGCATGATAAAAGTTCAGGCTCATTATATAATGCTGCTCTGTTTTATTATCAAGTATAGAAAGCCCAGTGTATTATATTAAGCACAATAAGGGCTGGGAGGCAAATGGGTGCCCTTGGAGGGTGTTTCAGAGAATTACAACTTTTAGCTCCATCAGTGCAGCCATGAACAACTAGGGGCTGCAATCTAGCAACCAGGGGGGCCGCATGGGGCCTGCATATTGGCATACCTACCGTTGCATGAGTGTTAATAATCTGCCAATTGGTTAACTTTTAATAAAAAATACCTGCTGGGCTGTTGGCTGTCCTCCACTGCACATCCATGTGCTTCTTCATCTGGCAGCATGATGCAGTGATTTATTGTGACCTTGCCCTTGGATAGTAATACAACTTTATAATTGTATTTAATAATGTACCTAGTAAAAACATGAATTAATTGTGCAGTATCCTATCTCTCAAACCTTTATGGTTTGAGAGATATCAGCTTACAAAGTTCCCCCTTCCCTCCACTTGCACAGATGTCAGCTTTCTAGCTTACAGAGGTTCACAGACCGTCCTGCGGCTCTTCAGCAGAGCCGAAATTGCTCTTCTTAGAAAGAAACACTTCATTTGAACAGTCTACAACATGTGCCTCGTTTACAAGCACACATTGTAGACCGTTCAAATTAAGTATTTCTTTCTAACTAGCGCGATTGTGACCAAAACATAACTTTGGAATATGTGCATAGTTTAACCCTTTGAGTACCAGAGGGATATGCAATGCGTTGCTTACATCTCTGGCACTTAAAGGTTAAGCAATGCAAATATGACTAAGCTGAAATCATAGATTTCGACAAACTAAAAAGATAATTTTCTCATTGTTTTCGCTAATATTAAATTTTCTGATACAAAGAGAAAAATAAACGTTAGCGAAATATAAATCTAGTCTTAGAAAGCCTCTTTATGGTCTCCGCCGCAGTCGCACCTCCCAGCCAATCAGTTTCTAGCAGGTTCCGTCAATCCCCAAAGCTGATTGGCTGGGAGATGTGTAAGTACATATCCCAGCCAATGGATGGGAGTCATTTTGAACAGGGACTGGCCATAAAAAACCCAGTCTCTGTTCAAATTTCCCACACATTGGAATGGGCATCGGCCATGAGATACCAAAGGTGTGGGGGGGTCTGACTTCTCCACTTCCTGCCACAGCTGCCAACAGCAGCAGAGACCACAAAGCCAGCTTTTTAAGACTACATTAATATTTTTCTGACATACTTATTTTGCTTTTTGAAAAGGAAAATATAATAGCTTAAACAATGGGAAAATTAGTTTTTTCGTTTGTCAAATTCTACGATTTTAACTTGGACATATGTGCACATGCACATATTTCCAAGTTATGTTTTTGTCACACCTTTAATGGATCTTTTTTTTTTCCTTTTACAGGAATATGATTGTAACAAGGAAGAGAATGAGACAGAATAGAAGAAGACAGAAGATGGAGAGAGAGAGAGGAAAAAAGAAGAAGGAAGATAGAAGATGACAGCAGGTGACGGACAGTGGATGATAGGTAAGTGTTACACAGATCTGGGTGTTAGGCTAGTGTTAGGGGTAGTACTGTTGCACTTTACTGATAGAGGTAGTATAGGGTTAGTGTTTGGCAGAGTGACTGTGTGTTGAGCTAATGGATGGTGCTTGACAGTGTGTCAGGCACCAATTGTTAGCTCTTTTCCTTTGATGTTCAAATTACTCACACTGTCCAGCGTGAGTTTTTGGAACTTAAAACACACGAAGGACATTTGGCCATGAGTAAGATTCTTTGGCCCAACGTACGTCGTGGTTTCAGTTAGTAGGATAATTGAACATGACTTAAAGGGATAGTAATGTTTTACAAAAACAGCAGCTCCAATTAATCTTCATAGTATTTGAACCATAGAGAATGTTAATTAATTACTGTGATCTTTGTAGTTCAAGAGTAATTGAATGATAAAGTATCCCCCTCCCGTCCCTTTTACCTAGTGTAACACTGCTCACCTCAGATGTGGAATCTGGTTGCTTGACCAGACAGATAACAGCAAGGGACAATCTTCTTGCTGTGAGAACAATGAAAACCCTGCCCCCCTTGACAGGTTTTTCAGCTTTTTCCCTTATCTTAATTGAAGATTGTCCCTCTCTGCAATTTACCTGGGCACCTCCCTGCTTCTCTGAGCTGAGCACTGTTATATCAGTAAAAGGGGTGGGAGGGGGATACTTTATCATTCAATTACTCTTGAACTACAACTCTGACAGAATTGAAATAACACTCTCCAAGGCCCAAATACTATGATGATTAGTTAGAGCTGCTTTTATTATGAAACATTATTATCCCTTTAAACATTTTTTTTGTTGGCTGATATCCTGTTTTGCCCTACAGCACATTTTACCAGACTCAACTGAATTGAGCCCTAAGTTACTACTTAATGTACATTCACATACTGATTCAAATACTGATTTTTTAGTGAACATCCTGTGATCAGATGTGAGAACTAAGTAACAGGGTTTTTAACTCAAATGGGTCACCACTAGGATTGTTGCAATCCTCAAAAATGAATAGCAACAATCTACGTGGCAACTCACTTTCGTTAAAACCCACATTACTTCCTGTTAGGGATTATCCACAAAACAATGATTTCTTTTGAAAAGGCAAGGTCTGAGAAAAACAATGTATGACATGTGGGTTGTTCACAGAGAATAACCAAAACTTATCATTTGACGGAAGACTGCAACAAATGTGTAAAATATGATTAGCACTGTAGGGTAAAAGTTAATGAATGCATTTGTACAGTTATGACAGAGCAGGCTTGGTGCTATGATACATAAATGTGTCATGACTCACCTGTTCCTGAGTACTGGGAAAGTAAGACAATGCTTATACATTATTGATAAAGTTTGATTTATATAATGAAAGTAACTTGCTGTTAAGCATTTCTAACTCTATAATATATTCTTCCCTTCCTCGTTCTGCTCATGACCTGTGGCTCTTTTCTCCTGTCATGACTTCCTCACATTCCCATCTCCAGGACTTCTCTCGTGCTGCACCAATCCTGTGGAAATCCTTACCTCGCTTTGTGAGAGTCAACTGTGTTCCACAACTTTAAACAGTCTCTGAAAACTCACCTGTTCAGAGAAGCTTACCAACTAGGCCAGTGAAACTGCTATACAGACTTCTGTAACTGTCATTTGCCTTCTGTAACTCTCACTGTTCCCCAAGGTATAGCCATTTCACTTATACATGGGATGCACCCAGTGTAATATAGATCACCCTCGTCCAAGCTGTCCCTATACCTTATGTGTCTACCACCCCATCCACCTTCTAGATTGTAAGCTCGCAAGAGTAGGGCGCTCACAAATTTAAATCCACATTTAAAGGAATCACATTCCTAACTGTGTATATGTGAAACTGAAACTAAATAAAAGGGAAAATAACTTTTATTATTATTATTATTATTATTATTCTTTATTTATATAGCGCCAACTAATTCCGCAGCACTGTACAATTGGGAATAGACATACATAGGTATTAAATAGTACAATCAGATGTGGAAAACAGGAGGATCAGAGGGCCCTGCTCGTGAGAGCTTACAGTCTAGAGGAAGGTAGGTTTGATACAGAAGGAGTAAGTGCTATTGCATTCAAAGGGATAGTAATACTTCGTTTTAACTTTATTTTATTTTGTAGGCATTAAAAAAACATGAAGAATGATATAAGTCTTATCTCTCAAACCTTTATGGTTTATGAGATATTCACAAGCAAAGTTTCCCCCTCCCGCCCCTTTTACCTACTGTAAACAATCTCTTCTCAGATGTGGAATGCAGTCCATAGACTGGACAGATAACAGAAGGGGACACTCTTATTCCTATGAAAACAATGAAATCCCTGCCCCCCTTGACAAGCTTTTCAGGTTTTTCTCTTATCTTAATTGTAGATTGTCCCTCTCTGCAGTCTACCTGGCCACCTCCCTTCTGCTCAGGCTGAAGAGTGTGACATCAGTAAAAGGGGAGGGAGGGGGAAACTTTGCTTGTGAATATCTCATAAACCATAAATGTTTGAGAGATAAGACTTATATCATTCTTCATGTTTTTTTAATGCCTACAAAATAAAATAAAGTTAAAACGAAGTATTACTATCCCATTAAGTGCCTCCTGCCACATGAACTGCCAGTCAGTGGGTGGGAGTGAGAAGTGCCGTTGAGTGCAGTAGTCCGTGCAAGGGGTGAATCTTGGTGATGATGTTTATGGAGGCAGTTGATAGGCCTCCCTGAAGAGGTGAGTCTTCAGGGAGCGTCTGAAGATTTGAAGGCTGGGGGAGAGTCTGATGGGCCGGGGGAGGGAATTCCACAGCTCAGGTGCAGCACGGGAGAAGTCCTGTAGGCGGGAGTGGGAGGATGTGATAAGAGCTGTGGAGAGCAGAAGGTCATGTGCAGAGCGAAGATGGCGGGCGGGAGTATATTTGGAAATGAGAGATGAAATATAGGGGGGTGCAGTGTTAGTGAGGGCTCTATAAGTTAGCACCAGAGTTTTGAATTTTACTCTGTATGCTAACGGGAGCCAGTGTAGGGACTGACAGAGGGGTGTGGTGTTAGAGAAGCGATGAGTGAGGTAGATTAGTCTTGCAGCAGAGTTCATTATGGACTGTAGCGGGGTTAGTCGGGTGAGAGGCAGGCCAATTAGTAAAGAGTTACAGTAGTCAAGACGGGACATGATGAGTGTTTGGATTAGAATTTTGGTAGTGTCTTCTGTGAGAAAGGTTCGGATTCTAGAGATATTGCGGAGGTGGAGGCGGCATGAGTTGGAGATTGACTGGATGTGAGGAATGAAGGATAGGGCAGAGTCAAATGTGACCCCCAGGCAGCGTGCTGTAGGGGTTGGTGTGATGGAAGTGTTGTTAACGGTGAGGGTAATATTTGGGATAAGGCTGGTTGTAGATGGAGGGAAGAGAATTAGTTCAGTTTTGCCAAGGTTAAGTTTGAGTTGATGGGAGGACATCCAGGAAGACACAGCAGACAGACAGTCAGACACTCGGGACAGGAGGGAAGGGGAGAGGTCTGGGGAGGAAAGATATATTTGGGTGTCATCAGCATAGAGATGATGGTGAAACCCAAAGGAGTTTATTAGTTTTCCAAGGGAAGCAGTGTAGATTGAGAAGAGCAAGGGTCCCAGTACTGATCCTTGAGGCACACCAACAGACAGTGGGAGGGGTGGGGAAGTGGAGCCGGAGTAGGAAACACTGAAGGAGCGGTTGCAGAGATAAGATGAAAACCAGGAGAGTGCAGTGTCGCAGAGACCTAGGGAGTGGAGGGCTTGGAGGAGGAGTGGGTGATCAACTGTGTCAAAGGCAGCTGACAGGTCCAAAAGAATGAGTAGGGAGTAGTGGCCTTTTGACTTGGCTGAGAGCAAGTCATTGGCCACTTTAGTGAGGGCAGTCTCAGTGGAGTGATGAGGGCGGAATCCGGATTGCAAGGGATCTAGCAGGGAATGGGAGCAGAGGAATTTAGTGAGCCGGTTATATGCAAGGCACTCGAGAAGCTTGGAGGCGACCGGGAGTAGGGAAATTGGCCGGTAATTTGACAGTGAGTTTGGGTCCAGGGAGGGTTTTTTTAGGATGGGAGTGATTAGTGCATGTTTGAAAGAGGATGGGAAGGTGCCGGTTGACAAAGAGAGGTTGAATAAGTGAGTAAGGATTGGAGTTAGTAGAGGGGAGAGTTCTTGGGTGAGCTGAGATGGGATTGGGTCGAGAGGGCATGTGGTTAGGTTTGAGCGAGTGAGGAGAAGGGAGACTTCATCCTCAGTGACAGGTGGGAAGGAGCTTAGTGTGTATGTGTGAGAGGCGACAGGGCTGGGCTGGCTGGGTGGGGGTGGTAGTGATGAAATGTCATGTCTGATAGATTCAATCTTGTTCTTGAAGTGGTTGGCGAGATCTTGGGCAGAGAAGTTAGTGGAAGGTGTTTGTGTTGGTGGGTTTAGAAGAGATGTGAAGGTTGAGAAAAGGCGTTTGGGGTTGGAGGAAGATTAGAAATTAGAGAGGAGAAGAATGACTGTTTAGCCAGGGAGAGGGCAGAGCTATACGAACAGAGAATGAATTTGTAGTGTGTGAAGTCAGCTGTGGAGCGCGATTTCCTCCAGTGCCTTTCAGCAGTGCGTGAGCACCTTTGGAGGTATCTCGTTAGTCTTGTGTGCCAGGGTTGTAGTGGGGTTGTGCGTGGGTGGCGTGGAGTTGCAGGTGCAGCAATGTCAAGGGCTGAAGTGAGAGTGCTGTTGTAGAGAGCAGTAGTTTTGTCTGGGCAAGTAAGTGTGAGGATGGGGTTGAGAAGAGGCTGCAGGGAGGTGGAAAATTGTTGCTAATCAAGAGTATGCAGATTTCTCCGCATGCGCTTGATTGTGGCGGGGGTGATGGGTTTGCGTGGTATGATGAGGTTACCGGTGAGGAGGTGGTGGTCAGAGAGGGGAAAGGGGACATTAGAGAAGTTGGAGACCGAGCAGAGGTTAGTGAAGATCAAGTCGAGGGAGTGACCATCACTGTGTGTTGGAGAGCTGGTCCACTGCGATAAGCCTAAGGAGGTTGTTAAGGAGAGGAGTTTGAGGGCAGGGGGGGTGTTGTGATTATCTATAGGGATGTTGAAGTCACCCATGATGAGAGTAGGGACATCAGAGGACATGAAGTGAGGGAGCCAGGAGGTGAAGTGATCAAGGAATTGTGCAGTGGGACCAGGTGGCCTGTATATGACAGCGACACGCAGAGGGAAGGGAGAGAAGAGGCGAAGTGTGTGAGCTTCAAATGTAGGGAAGGAGAGAGAGGGAACAGTGGGGAGTACCTGAAATATATGGTTAGGGGGCAGCAGGATGCCTACTCCCCCTCCCTGTCTGTTGCCAGGCCTCGGTGTGTGTGTGAATTGAAGGCCTCCATATGAGAGTGCGGCAGTGGAGGCCTTTATTACATTTAATATGGTAAAGAGCATAAATAATTTGTTATCTTGATGTTTTTTTCAACTTTATGGATGAATATGTGCTACAGTTTGCTGCTGCCTGGCCATGTTTAAATAAACATGCTCTCAGCATGCAAATTATGAGAATAATCCCTCCTTTTTTTTATCTGAAAAAGTGCTGATATTTTACTGTAATGTTACTGGCCTGCTGGAACAAGAGGTCGATTTACCACATGACTAGCATAGGCTGTCAATAAAGTGGAATTATCTCTGCAATCCTAACACTGATGATTATGTTTGCCTCAAGAATTGCTTCAGTTCATTATGATTTTATCCCATCAGCTTTCCTGAACCTATGGAATTCAGAATATCACTTATAATACATATAATGAGATTATAGATTAAAGGGAACAAGGACTAATTAAAAAAGTTGGATTGACTCTTGGATGATAAAGGAGTTTCCAATTTACCGTGCAGCATTATGGCAGAAATATCTTTAGCACAAAAGGATAAAATTGGACCTGTCACACTGAATTCAAGTTTGCATATTTGAAAACGTCATTCAAAACTGCCTATGTGTTATGTTAACCTAAACTCCAGTAGATGTATAGCATAGGAGATATTAATACTTTTATTTGTGAAAAAGTGCAGCACTCTATGCTAATGAAACGATGTGCTGCACTGTGAGCTTCAGTAGCATAAATTAGCATACAGTGCCACACTCACAGAACTCTCCATATAGAGGTAAAAGTATCAATATTTTGTAAACTGTGGATCTACTGGTCTTTTAGCTATCATGATACATGGTCAAGTTTTAAGTGATGTTTTCTAATGTAGAAACTTAAATTCAAGGTGACCGGTATACATTAATCAGTTAGCACATAGAAATGATTACTCTGCACTCACAACTCTTTCCACATTTAAAACCTGGCATATCTAAAATCATGTTGCATGCTAATCTGCATGTAATAAAGTCAATGTATTTTATTTATTATTTCCTATTTATCATAACAATTCACTTTAAAATGGATCTTGGATTGTGGCTCTCCATAAAGTAAAATGAATTACTACAAATCAAATCAACAAATGACCAGCCAGTTGGGCTTATTGCCTTCCTGTGGTTTTAAATAACAACCACAGCTGCCTCGTGTCTTTGTATAACATTTGTCTAACATACAATATTATTCCCGCCCACCACACCTATTTCCAGCACACACCGGTTCGCTTTATAGCTGGCATTTTTTCTCTCCAGGTTGTACCTGTTTTAGAGAACCCATAATTAAATATAGCAACTGTTTTCTTAAATTAATTAGTAAAGTGTCTGCAGAACATATCATGTTATCAGATAGTGTCTAATGTCTAGGGGAGGGACAACATCTTTGCTTCAAAAGAGATATATAAAAAGCAGCACTTCCTGTTGTGCTGGAAAATACCAGTGAAATTGACAGTGGTCCAGTCGATGATAATATATTTCTCCCCAGGTGGAAAGTTTCCTCATGTATGCCTGCTATGAGAGTATAAAAGGGGTATCAGCATCCTGCAAGTTTTCTGTCTGCACTTGGAAAAGAGAGAGAAGGCAGCTGAATTTTTTGTACTAACTGGTATAAGCAGACAAGAGAGAAAGGGTCACTGTTGGTGGTAGCCATTACCCCTTGCCCCTTGTGGGTGTGAAGGGTGTAGCGAGAGTTTAAAAAATGTTGAACTGATAAGTGACAGACATCCAGGCAGGCGATCCATCCTACCTAAGCTAGCTGAGCCTGGCTGAAATTCTATTGAGACTGAGTAACATATACCAGGGCTCAAAATTTCAAGTTCTGAGGTACTAGCCAGGCCTGAAAAGTTACTCGCCACCAGTTTCCACGTCTAGCCCCACCCATATCCGTGCCTTTAACCCCCACCCATATCTCTGCCTTTAACTGCACCCATCTCAAGTTTTCTTTGATAAAATGATACTGCTGCCCACACCCTATCCACCTCCACACTCTGCCCACACTGTGTCCACCCTGTCCACACCCTGCCCACCCTCTGTCCACCCTGTCCAAACCCTGCCCACCCTCTGTCCACCCTCACACACTGCCCACACTGTGTCCACCCTCACCCTCTGTCCACACTTTGCCCACCCTCACACCCTGTCCACACACTGCCCACCCTCACCACACACAGCCCACACCCTGTTCACACAGCCGACACTATTCACCCTGCCCCCTCCACACAGTCCACGCTGTCCACCCTGCCCACCTCCACACTGTCCACCCTGCCCACCTCCACACTGTCCACCCCCACACTGCCCCCACACACTGTCCCCCCCACACACTGTCCACCCCCACATTGTCCTCCTCCCCACACTGGTCACACCGTAGTCCTCCACACATTACAAACAAAAAAAGAGAGTAGACTATCTGAGAGTAGCTGTTTAAATGCACTTACTAGAGCGCGACTTGTCTCTCCAGCCCCTCTGTGTGCATCATTGTCTCCTTCCCCATCCCCTGTGTCACTGTCCCCTTCCCCAGCCCCTTTGAGTGCCTGTGTCCCCTTCCCTAGCCCCTCTGTGTGTGTCATTGTCCCCTTACCCTCTGTGTGTGCGTGTCACTGTTCCCTTCCCCAGCCCCTTTGTGTGTGCCTCTGTCCCCTTCCCGAGCCCCTTTGAGTGTCTGTGTTCCCTTCCCCAGTTCCTCTGTGATTGTCATTGTCCCTTTCCCCAGGCCCTTTCATGTGTCTCTTTCCCCCTTGCGCTCCTGCTCCTCTCCCTCCTTTGTAGCGTGGCCGAGCGAACCGCGGTAGAAGATCTTCTGTATCCTATACCCAGTCTGACAGGAAGTTGTTCATTGCTCCTAGTGAGCGCAGACTGGGTAGATGATACAGAAGATCCTCAACCCACGGTCTGCGTGGCCATGCTACAAGAAGTGATTGGCAGGAGGGGGAGTGCTGTATTGTGTGCTCCCCTCCTACCAGTTACCTGGAGCCCGGACATTGCGCCCCATGGGCCAGTGCACCATAGGCAGCTTCCTAATTCTCTGGAGGTGGGGCACAGACCTGTCGGCACTCAAAGGGTTAATGTATACGCTGTTCTGCTCTGCAATATAATGTAAAGTAAAGGCATTATTCAGTCTGGCTTCTTATGATATTTGTGTGTTAACCCTTGCACTCAAAAGGTTTACACAAACATTGTAAGAAGCCATTCTGAAGAATGCCTTTACTTTTCATTATATTGCAGAGCAGCACAGCGTGTACCTTAACCCTTTGAGTGCCGTTTTTTTTTTTTTTTTTTTTTTATGGTGCTATCCTCTTCTCCTCCTGGTGGCCTGATGCCTCCGATGTCATTGGACTGAGGCCGGGCATGGAAAACAGGCATTAAGATGGGCGGGACAGCGGGGCTTCAATTTCCACTCGCCCCCACTCAATTTCTACTCGCTAAATGCGAAGAGGCGAGTGGAAATTTTGAGCCCTGACATATACTATGCAGACAAGCAATACATAAACATTGAAGATAAGACAAACAGACAAGGGTTACACCTTGAAATACTGTGTTTCTTACACACACTCACTCCATTGTCCTCAAGAACAAGAGGGAAAGCTTGTAGCAAGATATGGTGGGTGCTGAACGAGCTGCTGTATGCTTTAGTTTTTTTCTTGCAAGCTGGTAGTCATTCTGAAACTAACACAGATCTATCCTGTACTGTAACACTGCAATGCTTGGGAGAGAAATATAATTATAACATTAGGTAGCTAATAGTGTAGAGGTAGACAGTCAAAGTGGGAAGAGCTGGAAGAGTGTAGATGTGATACATAGACAATGGCATTGAAAGAGAGGAAGAGTTTAAAAAAAACCAACAACAAAAAAAACTTTTGACTGATAGGTTACACAGACAGAGACAAGCAGAATAAAGCAGAATATTCTTCCCCTGAGCTGCAACTGAGAGTAATAGTGACTGATAGAGACCCACATCATACATTATTTTCAGAAGTTCACTGTAAAAAAACAGCACTACTATCATTATGTCCACTATTCACCAAACATGCTAGGGGCAGGGGTAAGGGTAAAGTAGTAGAAGTGCATTGATGTGTTAGTGCTAGTAACTTCATACTAGAGAAACTGACTGTGGACATTGTTGCTGCAGCTTGTGCATTTAGTGATGATGATGATGATAACCCTCCCCCTTGTGAGGAGTTTGTAAAAGTGATATGAAAAGTTGACTTATGGGAGCTTTTAAAGCTTTTTGAGGGGGACACCTTGCTGGTTGGTCATGAGATACTTCAGCTAATATATTTATTGCAGTAGCCAATGATTCTTACAATAACAAGAACACAGACATTGACCAGCTGGTAGATCATTTTAGCATGCTTTAAAAAGGTAATTGATGCACATGAACACTGTCTATCTCCAAGGAGTGGCAGCATGACATGTGAGATGGTTACAGCATAACTGCAGGATAACTATGTTCTAAACCAAAATGATGATTCACTTGAGAACTGGCAAACAAAACAGTGTGTGCGTCCAGCACTAGTGCATACTGAAGCTGAAACCCTTGGTTGCCCACCATTCAGACCTGATTTTCAGTGCAGCTGGTTATATCATTAATGACCATAGGACATGTCTATCCAGCAGTAGTATCCATATACTTACTTTTAAAGAGAAATAAACCAGAATCTACTGTTGCTACATCTACGACAGCTGGGGCCAGTGGTGATGAATGACTGACACATAATTACGCAAGGCTGTATAGAAATCATACATAATAATGCATATAATGTGTGCACAGTGTGTGAAATCATTGGGAAGAAGAGGAGTGAGTGAATGAGTCACAAGACTTCAAATTATCTCCATTCATTAAAGTGAGAGCACTTCTGTTCCCCCTTAAAGGGATAGTAATACAGTCTATCTACAGTCTGGTCTTACAACCAGATTCACATCTGAGAAGAGATGGCTTACACTAGGTAAAAAGGGCGGGGAGGGGAAACTTTGCTTGTGAATATCTCTTAAACCATAAAGGTTTGAGAGATAAGACTTATATCGTTCTTCATGTTTTTTTAATGCCTACAAAATAAAATAAAGTTAAAACGAAGTATTACTATCCCTTTAAACAAAAGTATGGGGAACTTAATAAAAAGGACAACAAAATAAATCAATATGCAGGATAGATATCCCATGTTATTTAGTTAAAAAGGCAAAACAACAAAACTCAACAAATACATTAAATATGAAATCCTGCTGGCTCATATTGATTAATTTACATTGCCCAAGGATGGGATCCATGAGCTGTTTATCTACCCTCCCTAAGGGAAAGGAAGTCAAAAATCAATATGGGGTCTGGAGCCCCCATATTAGTCTATAGAAGCCCATAGGAAGGAGTCTGGGACATATATATATATATATATATATATATATATAGAAAGAGAGCGAGATTAGCAATATTGGCACAGCTTTGTCTGTGCGGTTAATAAAATAAAATTTAAAAAAAAAAACACAAACAAAACTCTCATTCAGTTGTATGCAAGACTAAATAATCATAGAATGTGATACGTGTCTGGTAGTAATAAGGTTAAAAAATTACATGTAGCACTATTTTCCCCTGACATCAAGGTAAATCCAGAAAGGAGACAATGTTCTTAATCACTGGATTGTTGAATTTTCAGTGCTTAGCCCTTTCAACTCCAAAATGATGTGCAACACATTGCAAAGCACTGCGTTACATAACTCTTCATCAGTGAGTGTGAGTGGGTGTGAGAGCGTATGCGAGTGAGAGTGTATGCGTGCGGGAGCATTTGTGAGAGTCTATGTGTGTTTTGCATAAAAAGTTTTGCGCATAGCATTTTGCTTATAGAGTATTGCGTATAGCATTTTGCACACTGAGTATAGCGTTTTGCATACTGTATTCTATTTATAGCGGTTTACATATTGCTATCTGCATATAGTGTCTTTAGTATAGAATTTTGTGTATAGCGGTTTGTCTGTAGTGTATTGCACAGAGCATTTTGCTCACAGTGTTTTGCATTTTCATATTTTGTTTTGCACATAGTTTTGTGTATAGCATTTTGCACATAGCATATATCATATTGTGTTTAGCACATAGAGGAAAGCGTTTTGCACATTGCGTACATTGTTTTATGTATAGAGTTTTGCCTATTGCGTTTTAAGTATAGAGTATTGCATATAGCATCTTGCATTTTACATACAGCAGTTTGCTTATAGTGGTTTACATATATCGTATACTGTGTTCAGTATAGTGTTCTGTGCATAGATTTTTGTATTGTGTATTTTGTGGGTGTGTTGGTGGTTTGTGTTCATTAAGTGTATATTTGTGTGTGTGTTTTGTCTGTGTTTATTTTATGTGTTTTATGTATTTTGTTTTGTGTGTGTATGTGTATTTCTTATGTGTATTTTGTATTTGTTAATGTGTATTTGTGTGTTGTGCATATATGTGTATTGTGTGTGTGTTTTGTATGTGAGTATTGTGTGTTCTGTGTTTTTTGTGAATGTGCGTGTATTGTGTGTGCGTTTGTATTGTGTGTATTTTGCGTGTATGTGAATTGTGCTTGTGTTGTGCGTGTGTGTTGTGTGTATTTGTTATGTCTTTGTGTACTGTGTGTGTATGTGTGTTGTACGCATCTGTATTGTGCATGTGTGTATGTTGTATATGTGCACACGTGTGTGTATTCTGTGTGCGTGTTGTCCATGTGTATTTTGTGTGTGTGCATTACATGTTTGTATTGTGTGTGTATTGTGTGTGTGTCTATTGCATGTGTGTATTGTGTGTGAGTGTTGTGGGTGTGTGTGTTGTGCATGTTTGTGTTTTGTGCATGTGTGTTGTACATATGTGTGTTTTGTGTATGTGTTGTGGTGTATTGTGCTTTTGTGTATTGCATGTGTGTTGTGTGTGTGTTTGTGTATTGCATGTGGGTGTGGAGTATGTGTGTTTGTATTGTGTGTGTCTATTGCATGTGCGTGTGTTGTGTATGTGTGTTTTGCATGTGGGTTGTGTGTGCATGTATTCCATGTGTGTGTTGTGGTTTTTTTGTGAGTGTGTATATTGCATGTGTGTGTCGGTGTTTTGTGTGATGTGTGTGTAAAGTGTGTTTCTGTTTATGTATTGTGTAGTGTTGTGCTCATGTGTGTATGCGTGTATTTGTATTGTGTGTGTGTTTTCATGTGTATGTTGTATGTGTGTGTTGTTTGTATTGTTTGTTGTGTGTTTGTGTATTGCATGTGTGTATTTTGTGTTTGTGCATGTGTGTATTATGTGTTGTGTTGGTTCCCTGTAAGATGGCTAGGATGTATTCTGACATCAGGAAGGTGCGCAGAGAGGACTATGGTCCAAATTCGGAGTTCCCCGCTCCGTATCAGCCGCGGTGCATTCGGACACTCTGTACTGCACATGACTTCAGCGAGACCAGTGAGCAGAGAGGCTCCAGGCACCAGCCGAGTCTTCTGGGTGGCACTGTGGCCCATGTACACAGGCTTTTAAACTAGTTTTTAATAAGAGGGTTTCTTTGTCTTTATGGGAGTCCCTTTTGGGTAAGAAATTAATTATATTAGATGGATTCATTAACATTACTAAAATGTGCACCATTGAGAATATATATCGCCTCACAGTGGAAGTCAGATAGTATATCCCGGAGGGGGATCCTGAGAAAAATTTATTATATTTGTACTAATAAATACTTTTGTTCTATAGAGTTGGGTCGCTATGAAAAGTTTTACAAAATCTGGGGTCCATGGCTAAACAGTCCATATAGTACAATTTTTAACATTTGTATACATTCTGGATGTTGTTCTTTATGCTCTCTAATGTTTTGCATCCTAATTTCTTTTTCCTTTCTTTGTAATTTTTTTATTCTCTTTAATAAAATTAAAAATGCTTGTGTGTGTATTGTAAAAATTTAATGTTTAACCCCTTAAGGACCGGCTGCAAGCACACGCGACCGGCACGTAAGGACCATGGACCTTTTTTTTTCCACTTCCGGTTTCAGGCTCACCGAATGGCATGCAGCCGCGGGGGGAGCCCAGAATTCCATGATGGTCATAGCACGTCATGGGTTGTTAACGCAAAACAACCCATGACGTGCTATGACCATCAAGGGTCTTTAAGGGGTTAAAAAAGTTTGTATTTTTATTGTGTTATGCCATGTGTTTATGTATTGCATATCTGCGTGTATGGTGTGTATGGTATGTTTGTTGTGTGTTGCCCGTGTATTTGTGTATTGTGTTTTGTGTTATTGTGTGTATACTGTGTGTGTCTGTGCATTGTGTGGTGTTGTGGGTGTATGTGAACTGTCAGTGTGTTGTTTGTTTGTGTTGTGCGTGTGTGTTGTGTGTATTGTTTGTTGTGTGTGTTTTTCTGTATTGTGTGTGTGTATTGTCTGTGTTGTGCGCTCGTGTGTATTGTGTCTTGTGCTCATGTATGTTGTGCTTGTTTGGGTATTGTGTGTGTTGTGCATTTGTGTATTGTGTGTGTTTTGTGTGTGTGTGTGCATTACGTGTGTTTGTTGTGTTGTGTGTGTAATGCACGTGTATGTGTGTGTGTAATGCATGTGTATGTTTTGTGTGTGTGTGTTGTCTCATTCTCACAGTCAGAATGAGACAAAAAAAAACAAAAAACAAAGAACATAAAAGGTAGGGAGCACTCCAACACATTACATCACAATATGTTGGTGACCCCTCTGGCACTCAAAGGGTTAAAAACCTAATTTACATCAATGGGAATTTTCATTTATCCTCTATGGTGCAGTTAGTTTTCTCCATAATAGCACCTCTTTAGATTGATAAACAATGCCATAAGTGTTATTTCTTTTTCTGTGACCAATTATCATGTTTATATTTTATGGAGGGTCTTTTAATTCAGGATGAAACTGAGGATCCTTGACATTTGAATAATTATATATGTATATATGTCAAACACCCACTAGTAAAAAAGTGACTTACATGAAATACATTAGTGCCCTCTAGTGTTGAGAGGAAAAATAACAGAATAACAGAATAGTGAAGACAAGACAAGACCATGTAATAAAAGAACTGTAATTACCATAAAAGTTTAAAATACGTAAATCAAAAATCTCTGTCTGTAAAAGGTATGGACCTGCTCATTCTGGATTCTAAAGGTTTTTTTTAGATGAACTCCATAGTAAATGGACTGCCCATATACGATAATTAGCAGTGGAAGTTAAATACTTCAAGGATTGTAATAAATGGGAAACTTCCTCATCTCTCCACAGCCCTTTTGCTCTATGTTTCTTCCTCACAATCCCCAGGCCATCAAAAAGATAATCTGAAGGTCCTGGGACAGAAGACTGAATCAGTCTGGCAACCTTTATAGCTCTACCAACGTCTGTTGCCAGAAAAGAGGAAACCAGTGGATGTCAAAAAAAAAATTATGATCTCTCCTACCCCTGCTTTACCTCTAGTTTTTACTGAAGACACTCAGGATTAGTGGAAAAACATAACCAGATAGTGCAACCAATCCTAAATTATTGAGTCTACCCCTGATGTCTGGAGGCCTGGAATTTCCTGTTCACTGACACCATGTGGTTGAGGGAAATCCCCACTTCTGGGGGTTATTCACCAAGGCGTGATAAAGAGATGATAATGCAGAGATAACATCTCCAATTATATCACTTCCCAGTTCCTACGTTATTCTACAGCCTTTTGTGATCTTGGTTCAGGGCTCCTCGAACAGCGTGCAGCCGTTCAGGGAGCCCTGAAATCCATGAAGGTCCTGGCACGTCATGGGTCCTCATGCCTCGCCAACCCATGATGTGCCAGGACTGTCATGGGTCCTTAAGTGGGTAGAGCCTGTGCACTAAGATCTCCAAAGCTGGAGAAATCTTAGCACATTAGATCCATAGAATAACATAGGAACTGGAGAAGTGTTATCACTGGAGAAGATATCTTCACATTATTACTTCTTTATCACACCTTAGTGCATAACCCCCCCCTGGACTAGTTGAGAAAAAACACTATGATGCAAACACTAACCTTCCCCTTCAACTGATATCTGCTGAGGAAATCTGGACCTGGATTAAAGACTGCCTTAAGTCCAAGATATTTGCTGTCATTTATTACATTATGACTGAGACCTTTGCATTAGGTCTTTGTTCCTTATCCCTCCTTGCTTGAGAATGTAAACAGAAATATTTTAATTTGAACGTTACTTAGTGTCACTTGAGCTCTTTGAAGAAATGCTCTAAAATTCAATATTTATCTCCAAGACATTGGATGGGACTTCCCATGCAAAGTCCTTAAGAGAAAGGGTCATCCCTGAGGCTGACTGACTTTTGCCATCAAGACAAGGAAAACAATCTCCTTGTCATACTTACAGCTGTTGTCTACATCTTTGCAGGGTTTTTCTCACACGTGTGAACAAGGGTTTATCGTCCTGTTATCACGGCATAGCATCCAATTCCAACATGCAATTGCATTCCCATCAATGCGATTAGTAGCTATTCTCTATTTAATCCCAGTCTCCAGTCAGCCTTTGCCTACACAAAGAGTTGTCTTTGTAATTAGCTCTTTGGTTCTGCTACACTAGTTCCCAGGTGCATACCTTTGGCTATTCCTCTGAATACGATTCTGATCTGCCTGTCCTGATATTTTGGCTTGTCTCCTGTTGTTGAAACTGTTCCACCTGCCCTGACCTTTGGCATGTCTCTGACTTTGTCTCATGTTTGATTTGGGTTTTGTCCTCAATGTGGGTATCCTGGTAGTGTCTGCTACTTCCTTGGTTCGTAGATGTACTCATTGACATGTTTACCATTCAGCTAGTAGCCGCAGCAATAGTACACTTATGGCTGACAGAGTTCTCAAGCATCACTCTCAAGCTATGATCTCTAGCCATCCTTCCAAGTGTTCCATTGTTCAAGGAAAAAGATATGGAAAGGTTGTGCTTTTTATGGATATCATGAAAGCCAATACCCTGAGGCATTATTTTGCAGAATTATGTACCTGAATTACTGAAACATGATGAAAAAGTAACTCTGAGATGGTTCTTGGCTCTATAAGCTTGGTAGGTTAATTAATGCTGAAGCTCCTAGCCTCCAATGGAAAGGAAGGAACATGAAGATATACATCTTTCAGGTTGAGAGTTACCTGCCAATATTGGGGGAAGATAATACCAGTACTAGTGGATCTCTTACCTTAGTTCAGAGAATCTTCTCTGTGTGTAGGGTAATTGCTTGCTTCAGTGCATAGCAAGACAGCAACACAATGAAAAGCTAGCAAGTAACACAACTAACAAGCACAGCGAGTCTTATAAAGGAAGACGAGAAGGAACACAGTTTGAGAAACAATACCCTGTAGATTTCCTGTATACTACTGTTCCCTTGGTGTCCCTGCAAAATTTGTTATTCCATTGTGAGATACCTACGTTGGCCTGAGGTCCTAAGAGCTTTGCTATATTATAGGTGTATGATGACATCATGGGACCAATCTGAAATCCATTAGAATTCGTGAATTTTCTAGGTCACAGAAGAACATTGATATAAAAACACATTCTAATGTGACACAGCAGATGTAAATAATATTAAACTACACCAAAAAAGGAAACCTGTCTGTGGAGTGGACCGGTATTATTATTAGATTGACTGGCCCCACAAACAGAAGAGATCAGTTCCGTGTCAACAGGTGTACAGGTGCTCAGTATTGGTAAAACGTTTATGAGGTCATTTAAAACATATGGCATTTATTCCCCCTTAATTATTAGGTACAGTTCATGGGTGTATTAAAAATGTAGGAGATAACTTTATCACCAGCAAATTAAAATATTACATAGGTAAATAAAGTGGTATATCAGGCTACCGATAAATCAGTAACATTATTTTTCCTCCTTTTAAGCTCTGTTACTGTCCTATGAATATGTGCAAATTGTAGCACTACTACAATTACATTGCCTCTGTTTAGTCTGTGAGATAACACTATAGAAAGGATAAACAGAGACCCTTGAGCAGTGCAAAAGAGTATGTCAGCACTAGTCAGTTAAAGTAGAGTCCCTAAGTCACATCAAACATTGGATTGTTCATAAAGAGAAACAGAAGAAGCTGTATTAAAGGAGATCAGGCTAAGAACTGGCAGCTTGATATTAATTACCTCTCTGTTAAAGCTACACTGCCCAACGCATTTTGCGGAGAAAAATCACTGATTCATCAGTGCCCCTGAATAATTAAGGGGGAATAAATGGCATATGTTTTAAATGAACTAGTAAAAGTTAAGTATTACTGATACTGGGCCTTTTGACATGGAACTGATCTCTTCTGTTTGTGGGGACAGTAGGTCTAATAAGAAGGCTGGTCAGACAGGTATCTGGTTTAGTCATTGAAGAACATTGTAAGAGGTAGGAAAGAATCTAGCAAAATTTGTAGATAGAGGAAGGGATCCTGGCCTGCAAAGAAAACACGTTTGCAGATATTAGATTAGGGCTCCTGAGAATAACCTGATTTGAGACTGGTACCTGTATACAAACTTGAAAAATCACACTATAATATACACTACCGGTCAAAAGTTTTAGGACACCTCAATTTTTGCTACTTTTAGTTACTTTCATATAACTTGGCAAAAACATTTGAAAAACATGTAAACAATTGGTATTTCTAAACTTAAGATTATAATCTATTTAGCAGGGTTTTTTAGCGTTTGTAGAGTTCTAAAATATTTTTCATGTAAAAATGTATAAAAGTAAGCATTGATTCATGTTTGGGACATTTTTGTCTTTCTGGACCATGGCTGTTTTAACACTTCTACTGTGTTTGTGTTTAGCTGTAATTTTCCTCTTGCTCATTTCATGTACCCACATATATTATATTCTGTTTTTCTTGCCAAGTGATGGGCTTTCTAAAGATACCATTATTTTCATCATATCATATAATTTACTATAAAAAAAATATAAAATATGATAAAAAGGTAACAAAAGCACTTTTTTTTAGGTTTTACACAAAAAATCTTTCACGCATCTATAAACACTAAAAAGAAACCCTGCTAAATAGATTATAATATTTGTCTTGAGTTTAGAAATATCCAATGTTTACATGTTTTTCGAATGTTTTTGCCTGGTTATATGGCAGTAACTAAAAGCAGCAAAAATTGAGGTGTTCTAAAACTTTTGACCAGTAGTGTAAGAGGTTGAATGGTTATGCTGAAGAAGGTGATGGATTCATCTGGAGTAGCATTTAACTTTGGACTAGGTTGGAATAAATCATGCATAGAAAAATTGACTTTCCCCATGGTACATAATGACAGTTAATGTGGGAGAAACACAAATAGGGACTGGATTGTATCAGGACCAACTTAGAAAATGACTCTGCTAATGTAAGTGGCTGTCCAATTCTTTACATATATTTGCCTTGAAAAAGGGGGTATTGGAGCACCACTATGGAACTACTTGGGGAAGGATATTTAAACAGATCATGATCTGCTTCCTGCAGCAAAAGGTGATCAGTACACCATTGTGAACTGATTTGCTACAAGAACATTTGAAAGGAAAATCAATATACACTTAGGCCTGTGTTTATCAAGTTGCTGGGAGAGCTGTGTATCCAATATTCTACTACAGATATGCTCTCATACTTTCATACATGCCCTTCTCTTTAAAAAAAAGAAAGTCATGTTTTTATTTTTCTAAGTCTAGGAGATTGAATAAATAGTCAGGATGGCAAATAATAACAAAATGTTAACCGTGACTGTCTTTAGATTGCTATTACACATTACACACTCCTCACTAAACCGTCTGAGATAGTTGGAATTTGGGTGAAATGTAAGAGGAGGAATTTCCATAGTATCAACTTCTGTGTAAACAGATAATTCTTGAGAGCCAACTACAGGTTTCTGTGTAGTATCCTTGTCTATTCCAGGAATGACCGGCTTCCCTTCAATTATTGTGCTTGCCTCCATCCAAGTTATGAAGTTTGCAGTCCAGGACAGTTTAATGACAGTACCGCAATCTAAGATATCATTAGTGACCACTCCTGCCAAAATCCAGACTTTAGTTTTCAAATACTGGCAAAAAAGGGGGTCGCCAAAGTCCACCTGTCAGAATGAAAGAACACTTTCAGTCTTACCATAGAGGTTTTATGTGGTTCATATACTTTATGGATTTAAAGTAATATGCACAAAGTAAAGGAGAGCCAATCCTGGAGAGAAAAAAAGCTTTCCCATACATTTAATCATGTATTTTAACAAATTGATAGCTCCCCAGTGTATTGCAAATGAGTTGGACACCTCTTGAACATTAAGAGTTTAAAAAACATGTTTATATTAATGGGATTTATTTATTTTTCCCCTATGGTGTACTTGATTTGCTTCAATATTGCTCCTCTTTATTTTGTGCATACGTCCCAATCAAATAAATCACTTGGCTAAAAAGGAACTTTACCCTATGAAGAAAATGCTCTTAATTTGTTTAATGGAAGAACTTTGCTAGGTAGATAACCTTCAATCGGCTTTCCGTTATATCTATATACTATTTTTGATGTGTTTGATCTCTCTTGTAGCCCATTGTAATTTTTTTTTAATTTAAAATCTTACAATCTTAAAATCTTTGTTGCTTGCTAGTCATTCAGGTCTGTTAAAGGGATAGTAATACTTAAAATGTAAAAAAAAAATATGTTGTAGGGTTTATCCCCCTGAGTAAAACAAGGGTACTCCCACTGCTAAAAGGTGTTTCATTCAAAAGTTATTAGTTTTCAAAGTTGAATTTTTTAGGTGCAATATCACAGTGGCCTGAAATTGTACAGTGGCACTGTTGCTACACCATCCTATGGAGATTTATGGTCCCGGGACCAAAGCTGTCCATAGGATCGTGTAGCAACAACGCCACTGTACAATTTCAGGCCACTGTGATATTGCACCTAAAAAATTCAACTTTGAAAATTAATAACTTTTGAACAAAACACCTTTCAGCAGTGGGAGTACTCTTGTTTTACTCAGGGGGATAAACCCTACAACATATTTTTTTTACATTTTAAGTATTACTATCCCTTTAAAGCCCATTATTTTTGGAGGAGGTATAATTCTTGGCAAGGCCTTATAAAGAATATGGAGTACGGTTTTGGGCACCAGTCTTAAAAAAGTAATTATTGAACTGAAAAGTGCAGAGACGTGCAACAAAACTGATAAAGGGATTGGAGTATCGGAGTTATAAAGAGAGACTAGCAAAACTGGGTTTGTTTACATTAGAAAAGAGATGTCTAAGGGGTGATACCATTTACAAATATATTCAAGGTCAATACAAAAGAACTTGCCAGTTTACTCAAAGAGCAAACCTAAGTACAAGAGGTCATCCATTACAAATAGAGTAAAGGAGCTTTTGAGTAAAACAAAGACAGGGTTTTTTTACAGTAAGGGCAGCAAAGTTATGGAGTTCTTTGCCTCAGGATGCTGTGCTTGCAGATACTGTAACTGCTTTAAAAAAATAATGGATACCTATCTAGCATTGAACAATCGCTGTGATATGCTAAAAGAACTAAATTGGTTAACACTCAAATCTAGACGTGCCCTTCACTTTCTTGCTTAGTACACAACCACTTTTCTGGAAAACTACCAGACTACCTGAGCAGTATGCTCACTCCTGCTCTCCATACTAACTATAACCTCCGCTCCACTGCTAACAACTCTCTGCGTATACCGCAATACAAGAAGAATACAAGAAGATCTGCCTTCTCCTTCAGCGCTCCAAAGGCCTGGAACAATCTGCCTGAAATAATCAATTCTGCTCCCAGTCTAAAATCCTTAAAAGTAAAGGCTTCTTTATATCTAAAAACAGAGTGTAACTGTTTATAAGTTTAATATTCCATATGTATGTATATTCATATGTGTATGTATGTATATACAACAACATTTAATATATAATGGTTCTTAATTTGTGTAAATATGTAACCCTTTAACCCTGAAAACTATCCAGGACATACTTAAAAATGAGATAAATCTCAATGTATTCTTCTTGGTAAAACATTTTTAAATAAATATTGAGAATTATGACAGTTGGCTTCAAAGCAGGTAGGATGTTGATCCATGGAAATATCTGATTGTTATTTAGAGTCAGGAAGGATTTTTTTTTTACCCACTTGGGCTTAATTGGAAATGGCTTCAATGTTTGTTTTGTTTTATGCCTTCCTCTTGATTGACAGGGGTGATTTGGCATGGGCTGGACTTGATGGACGCATGTCTTTTTTCAGCCTCATCTACTATTACTATGTAATTCAGTAGCATACATCAACAAAGATAATTATACACATAAAATTGCAGTGATTTACCAGACCTCTGTATGAAATACACCTACCTAAGTTAATTTTAAACATAATAAGAACCACATATTCCAAGGATACAGTCCTCCTTTAACCTTTTCAGTGCAAGAGATGCAGCCAACACATTGCAATGTAATTTGTTGGATACTTCTCTGGTATTCAAAGGGTTAAGCTTATTTAGGCACTCACCTTGCAGGTGAAACCATAGGGTACATCTCCGATTTTCCCACAGGTAACATTTTCCTTGACATCAAGGGGGCATGGTTCTGTAAGGTTCACCGGCAACTTTTCCTTCACCTTTGAATTAAAGAGAGGATTTCCTGAAGAAAAAACAGACGCGCTAAGCTATGTAAATTTGTAGAAAAGAAGCTAACCAAGAATGCTAGTAAACAGCTTTGCTTTCAGTCTTACAAAAGTAATATTTAATTATATTTCAATTATTTATTAAATATAGCAAGCTAAAATGGGTAGTTCTAGTTTTCAGTAATCCATTTTTAATAACCTAAAGTGAACACAAATCCATTTAAATAAGGCACACTTGTGGAAATTGCACCCAGCAGCACTGTATAGATATCAATGCAACCACGCAGAGGATGTGTTCTTTTAAATATAGGTAAAAGGTGGTACAGTGTTAGTCGCAGTAAAATCAGGAGACTGGTAGAGTAAAAGTGATACCTTTATAGGCTAAATTTGTAGCTTTAGAATGCAAGTTTTCAAAACAGCTTAAGTCTCTTCAGGCATATTTAGAATGAAGCTGCCTGGTTAGCCTGAAGAAGAGACCTAGTTGTCTTGAATGCTTGCATCCTAAAGCTACTAATTTAGCAATAAAGGTATCACTTATACCCTACCTGTCTCCTGCATTTCTTTTTATAATAAAGCTCCCCCAATATTTATTCATATATCGACAAGCATAGAAATAGTAGTATTATCCAGCATAACTACAGCGTTATTAAGAAATCCTAATTGATCGAGACAAACAGGCAGGCATCAGCTCAGACATCTTGCCTTAGAGATATATGCGCACCTGCGCTGTCCATCACGGTCTCCTCTAGAAGGCATTTTACCTTAAAAGTATAGTAACACTTCAGTATTACAAATCCCTATATTAAAGGCCTTGTAAAAAGAAACGTATTGCCCCCAGTGTCATCTCTCAAGCCTTTATAGTTTGAGAGATGAACGCTTCTAAAGTTGCCCTCTCCCTCCCCCTTCCCCGTAGTCAGCATTTTAGCTGACTGAGGGAAATCTGGTCAGAGATTATCAGGCGGCTCTGCCTCAGAGCCGCGATCTCGTTAACTAAAAAAAAACTTTCACTAAAACGGTCTTCTACGTGTGCTTGCAAGCCAAGCACACGTAGAAGACCATTTCAGTGAAAGTTTTTTTTTAGTTAACACGATCAGGCTGTGCTGGAGAGCCGCCTGACGATCTCTGACTGGATTTCCCTGAGTCAGCTAAAATGCTGACTACGGGGAAGGGGGAGGGAGAGGGCAACTTTAGAAGCGTTCATCTCTCAAACTATAAAGGTTTGAGAGATGACACTGGGGGCAATACGTTTCTTTTTACAAGGGCTTTAATATAGGGATTTATAATACTGAAGTGTTACTATACCTTTAAGGTAACAGGAAGGGACTGAAGGCGCAGGTTTGCAGATGCCTCTAAAGCAAGAAGCCGGCCCGCCAGTCTCAGATCAAGTAGGATTTATTAATAATGCTGTACTTATGCTGGATAATACTACTATTTCTAAGCTTACAGCTATATGAAAAATTATTGGGGGGGAACTTTATTTGAGGTGATAGTTCCGCTTTAAAGAATATCTGATTTAAAGGGATATGTGGTCATCTTATAATAATGTGCTCTCTGTGTGAAACTAAACTAAATTAAAATGTGATCTTGGCACTGGATTTCTCATTAGGGAGAGCAGGAAACTTCCTAGGGTACCAGATTCTGATGGGAGCCACAGTCTAGTTTATATGTCATACTATGTTATACTGCCTGAGGAGGTGGTGCTATCGAAAACATTAGATGCCTTTAAAAGGGGCCTGGATACTTATTTAAAAGAGCATAACATAGAGGGCTATGTACGTTAGTATTGGGATGAATATTTAGTTGGGGCTTGTTGATCCAGGGAGAAATCTGATTGCCATTTGGAATCAAAAAGGAATTTTTTTCCCCCCATTCAAGGCAGAATTTTAAATTGCTAATTGAGGGGTTTTTTTTGCCTTCTTTTGGATCAACGATGGTAAACAGGAATAGGAAAAGGTTGAACTAGATGGATGCAAGTCTTTTTTCGACCTAAATTACTATGTTACTGTGTTACTTCATGTATGCTAATCTGGACAGTGTATATACCTGTGAAATGACCAGTTAATTGAACAGGTTTGTTTGCTTCTGTATTAAAGGTAACATGTATTTGATTAGAGTATAACAATCTGGGTCCCACATAATTAAATAACATAGTCATATTATGGCAGTTATTACTGTGTGGATATTACTGGTACAATATTTATATTCCATATATCAGTTATACTATATACTAAATAAATATTTATTGTGTTAGATAATTACATTTTCTATGGGTAATAATATAATGTTACAAAGTATACTTACGGCACCGCAACCCCTATAAATCATACTGAAACATATATGACTTGTAAAAGGAGAAAATGGGCGAAACATAAACGCTATATAATATGTATCAAGACAGACGTAAATACAAAGGATATAGTGTAGGTGAAAGTCCTCTTTAAATATCCACAAGAGTAGTTTGTAATTCGACTTGATTATTGATTCATCAGCAATATGTTCATATATCAATCGATGTTCGGATTATTATCATGAAAGTAGAGAAGAGAACAACACACAAATTCATAGTATGATGCAAATAGACCACAGATGATATGTAAATATTTAATTTCATTTATGGCAGCACAGTGGCTCAGTGGTTAGCACTGTTGTCTTGCAGCGCTGGGGTCCAGGGTTCAAATTCCACCAAGGACAACATCTGCAATGAGTTTGTATGTTCTCACTGTGTTTGTGTGGGTTTCCTCCGGGTTCCTCCCACACTCCAAAAAACATACTGATAGGTGAATTTAGATTGTGAGCCCTAATAGGGACAGGAACCAATGTGAGTGTAAAGTGCTGCGTAATCTGTGTGCACTATATAAAAATAAAGAATTATTATTTCAGTACATTTTCAGCAGCTCCAATTGGGTATAGGGTTCTTTTCCCGATTCTGGAGCTCCCCAATGTCAACTTTGATTGTAGGTTTTCTGCTCCCTCTTCCAAATGAACATTTGGGTGATGAATCAATAATCAAGTGGAATTACAGACTACTGTTGTGGATAAATAAAGAGAACTTTCTCCCAGGTACGTTGCTAGGTTCCAAAAATATCCGGGGCTAGAGCCTATGGTAAAATTCAACAGTGCACCCGCCGTCCACAGCAATGATGATAAACACATGAACACACATACAAACTTAAATTTATGTAGTACGCATATGTACATACATTATAAATATGTTTACCTGAGGCCCCTTTGACAATCACAATACTTTAATATTGGGATAGCCAAAGACTGCCATTCAAGCAGTTGGGGAACTACAAACCCTGAGATTTATGCTAAACCTTAAAGTGATAGTAATGTTTCACAAAAACAGCAGCTCCAATTAATCTTCATAGCAGTTGAGCCATAGAGAGTGTTATTTCATTACTGTGAGCGTTGTAGTTCAAGAGTAATTGAACGATAAAGTTTCCCCCTCCCGCCCCTTTTACCTAGTGTAAACCCCCACTCCTCAGATGTGGAATCCAGTCCATAGACCAGACAGCTCACATCAAGGGACAATCTTCTTACTGTGAGAACAATAAAAACCCTGCCCCCTTGACAGGTTTTTCAGGTTTTTCCCTTATCTTAATTGAAGATTGTCCCTCTCTGCAGTCTACCTGGGCACATCCCTGATGCTCTGGCTGAGCAGTGTTACATCAGTAAAAGGGGCGGGAGGGGGATACTTTATCATTCAATTACTCTTGAACTACAACTCTGACAGAATTGAAATAACATTCTCCAAGGTCCAAATACTATGATGATTAATTAGAGCTGCTTTTATTATGAAACATTACTATCCCTTTAAAGAGTAAGGTGCTCTGCAGCATACAAGGCTAATGGGACCTAGTCACAAACTGTCCATTCATAATTAACTCTTCCAAAAGATAGAACAAGAAAATCCAAGAAAAAATGCAATATATATAGGATATTATTTATTAAGGCTTTTAAGTAACCCTTAGTGTATCCATAATTGCCCTAGAGACCAGTTCAACATCATGTCAATAAGGAATCATAAAAAGTATAGACATTATTAGTGATTTTAATTAAAAGAAATAACCCACTTTAAAAACAAATATCAGGAGTATATTATTTACAATACTCCTGAAGTTATTGGAGCTCTTGAGGAGGTATTAGTGTCTTAATGTATAATGTAGTCAACCATAAGTTAGCTCAATACTCACAGCTTCTTATTAGTAATTCATTGCTGTTAGATGATAGTATGCAGCTGGCTGTATTGCCAAATATATGGTTACTGGCTACGTTTTTAGTACCCCTTCACCAGAATGTGGACCTTATATCATGCCATGTTATTTCTGGGAACCTGGTCAGCTCTGTGCCTTCCTGTTCATTTTTACTTGGGCTGACAGTAAATACTATGTGAACCTCATCTTCACAATCAGCTTAAGCTCTAGTTTAGTTAGTGGAGGTATATGATTGAGGGGCATAACTTTAAACAATGTAGGAGAATGGACCATTGATAAAAAGTGTTTGGCCACTGGTTTATCAGTGGTGGAGTCTCTGTGGGAAATTTTTACTGCTGAATGATGTCTAGTAGTACGATTCTTAAGCATTCCATCGGTCTTCCAAATATTAACAAGATTACATGGACACTTCAACAAATAAATTACATATTCCGTACTACATGTTAATCTGAATCTAATCTTGAACATTTTACTGGAATGTGGATGTTGAAAATGACTCCTAGTCATCATTTGTTTGCAAGTTGCACATCCAGTGCATTTAAAGAGATAGTAATGTTTCATAATAAGAGCAGCTCTAATTAATCATCATAGTATTTGGACTTTGGAGAGTGTTATTTCAATTCTATCAGAGTTGTAGTTCAAGAGTAATTCAATGACAAAGTGTCTCCCTCCCGCCCCTTTTACTGATGTCACACTGCTCAGCCAGATCAGAAGGGAGGTGCCCAGGTAGACTGCAGAGAGGGACAATCTTCAATTAAGATAAGGGAAAAACCTGAAAAACTTGTCAAGGGGGGCAGGGCTTTTATTGTTCTCATAGGAAGAAGATTGTCCCCTGCTGTTATCTGTCTGGTCTATGGACTGCATTCCACATCTGAGAAGAGATGGTTTACACTAGGTAAAAGGGGCAGGAGGGGAAACTTTGCTTGTGAATATCTCTCAAACCATAAAGGTTTGAAAGATAAGACTTATATCGTTCTTCATGTTTTTTAATGCCTACAAAATAATGTAAAGATAAAACGAAGTATTACTATCCCTTTAAAGACCAATACTGCAGGGCTGTATTGTTTCCAGTGTAATCTTACAGAACGACATTTACATAAGAGTCCTGCATATGAAAGAATATGTGGTAATTTTAGCCTAGAAGAATCTGGCACCAAGTGACTCTCTGAATGTTGGACTTAAGACATGTTTTTTTAATGCCTACAAAAATAAAATAAAGATAAAACAAAGTATTACTATCCCTTTAAATGCTCCTTCCTTTGGTTTTGGCAACCAACTTCTGGTAGTTTTAACAGGGATATTTGAAACTGTTTAACTAATAAGTCCTTCAGACTTACCCTTCTTGTAACAAATTATAGGCTTTTGGATATTTTGTTTTTTTGCTACAGTTGTATATGAATATTTTTAATACAGATTCATAAAAGGGTCTAATAATATAGAATGATGAGATGGTGTACTCCAGCAGTTCCATGAGACATGATTGTGTTTTAATTATAGATACAAAAAACATTTTTTCAAGATAATTTTTGGGAAACATCCTATCAGAGCGAAAATATTTTTTTCTTCACATATTTTTTTTTTATATTATTTTTTAAATATTTTATATTATTTTTTAAATATTTGATATATGATATATTTAGTTATTATGTTAGGATATGTTTTATTTTGGTCACTGGTGTTAGTTTCTTAAACAGCAACCGGGTATTAGGAGTTCTTGAGAACATCACACACCGATTTGGAGGTTTGGATCTGCCTTGGTGATGAGTGATATGTCTCTAAGAACAACGATATCTGGAAGTTGTTACACCGTTAACTTCATGTAATACTTAACACTACGTGTACACATATATAGCCAGATAGATAGTCTGATAGTTTATTTCACTGATTGACATAGGAAGGTGTTGAGTCGACACTATGTAGCTTCAGTAGGGGGAGCATGTCATTTTGGGGGTTTCCTCTTTGTCTCGCTTGGCAATTCTCACTTGCATTCACTGAACACTATGCACATTTACACGCTCCATTGTATTTTCACGAGATGCACGCTATGTGTTCAACAGAAAGGCTTATCTAGGTAGGAATCCATCATACAATAGTCGGATGTATATATATAATTACTGTGTGTAACAGAAGGAGTTTCCTAGCTAGGAGTCCATCATACAGCAGTCAGGTATATCTGTATAATTATTGTGTGTAACAGAAGGACTTACCTAGGTAGGGGTCCAGCATACTGGAGTCAGGTATATCTTTATAATTACGATGTGTAACAGGAGGACATATCTGGGTAGGAGTCCATCATACAGCAGTCAGGTATATCTATATAATTATTGTGTGTTAAGACAGACTTACCTAGATAGGGGTCCATCATACAGCCGTCAGGCATATCTATATAATTACTGTGCATAACAGAAGGACTTACCTAGGTAAGAGCCCATCATATAGCAGTTAGGTATATCTATATAAATGCTGTGTGTAACAGAAGGACATACCTAGGTATGTGTACGTCATACAGGAGTCAGGTATATTCTCTGGTTTTCCCCTGATGAAGTGCATAGCATGAAATGCGTGCAGCGGTTATTTGGTACTTTGCTTGCGTGGATCACTCTGTTTGGTGTAGTGTCCTTTGTATTGTTCCCAGATTTGGTCCGATTCCGAGGAATAAGCCTTTTTTTCACCGGTGCAGGTGCATCCACTCCGGTGAGACACACACATCAAGTGAGACACATGTTAGTTGGGTAAATAATCTTGTGTTTTGTTTTTGTTTCTCATTTATGATTAATACAGTTTTCATTTAAATACTTTATCACTGAGACCCCCTTTCTGTTTTAGAAAGCAATATTGCTTTAAACATATTTTTACAGCAGCAAGATAAGGTTTAATTCTCAATACTGGATTTTTAATTTGAGGATTTGTCTGCAAGATCCTCATAACAACTATATTATTTGAGAATTAACTTTTTATTAGTTATATTCCTTATACTCACTGGATTTAAAGCGGAGCACCTGGGATTGAGAATTACGGAGTACATAAGGAGTTAACATCATCCAGTGCTGTCTATTGATACGTTACGGAGGTACTGGATTCCATAAGAAACTGCGTAGGATTAAGAACTCCTTATAAGTGAATGGATATTATAATATTTAAGAATATATTAGGAATTACAATTTTGATTATTTGTTTTCTCCTATACACACATGATATGGTGGAGGACAGGAGAAGTTGAAGAGAGAGGGAGGAGTGGATCGAAGGTTAACTCTATACTACATATTATTGTGAATCCCTATTGGTGTGGATGAGCGCTCATTTTGACCAGTAAGTGGCTATTATAATTACCAATTGTGGTAGAATTGCAAATATTGATTGGATATATCTTTCTCTTTTTCATTGTATCCATTTGTATGGAAAATTCTGAAGTACGGTAGAACATGATGGACTAATATCAAGATACAGTCAATATTTCATTTTAAGTACACGTAGCATTTGTTTTAAATATTTATAATTATATTTTATTTGATATCGTTTCTATACAGAGAGAGTTTGCGGATCACAGTGACTTCCATATCTATATAATTATTTTGTGTAACAGAAGGACTTACCTAGGTAGAAGTCCATCATAGAGCAGTCGGGTATATCTATATAATTACTGTGTCTAACAGAAGGACTTACCTAGGTAGGAGCCCATCATACACAAGTCAGGTACATATATATATAGAATTACTGTGTTCAAGGCATAGTAATAATTCAAATTAACTTAATTAATCATGTAGCCCTTAAAAATCCAAATTCAATGAGCCCTGCGGCATATCTCAAAACTGTATGGTTTGAGAGATAGCCACTTTCAAAGTTCCCACTCCCCTAACGTCAGCATTCTATAGAACCAGAAATCCTTCACTAAAACGGTCTTTTACGTGTGCCTGGTTTGCAAGCACATGTAGAAGACCGTTTCAGTGAAGGATTTCTGCTTCTATAACACAATCTTAGCTCTGCTGCAGAGCTGCCGCTTGTTCAGGGACAGGATTCTCCTACAGTCAGCTAGAACGCTGATGTCAGGGGAGAGGGAACTACTGAGATTCGGGGCTGCCCACAGAAACACTCGGGGCTACAGCCCTCTTAACCCCCCAGCGATGCCGCTGCTTTCACCTACACTATATACTTTGATATTTATGTCTGTCTTTATACATATTATATAGCATTTATATTTTGCTTATTTTCTCCATTTAAAAGTGTTTTCTTTATTAACACCATACTCTCCATATATGTTTCAGTATTTTCAGTAGTTTTATAGGGCCTGAGGTGCCGTTAGTGTACTCTAACGTGTTTTGAATCTGTGATAGTAGATTATACCCACAGCTGCATCAACCCATATTGAAAGTGTGCTTCTAAATAGCACTGAGGGTAACTCTAAATATTGGGTAATAGTATAAGTTTGGGTAGGAAATTTTCATATATTATCACATTAGCAATTAACATTGCTATAGTAATATCCCATGAACTTCTTGAACTGAACAATGATATCCTCCAAACTTTTAAGATAGTTTTTATTTTTACTGAGACAAATCAATTCATTTTCGAAAAATCAAATCACCAACAATATATTAGATGAAAACATAAACTTGACAACAAACCATTAAACCAGAAAATTAAAGAGACACAGTTTACCAGCTCTATGAAATGTTGCATAGTTCCTTCATTTTCTGCATGCAAAAGTCCTTTTTGGCAGATAAATCCATCTGGTTTGGTTAATTGAGGGTAGGTGTATGGAAGGTATGAAATAGAAATAAAAAAGAAAAGGTGGGTGTGGCCTTCAGCTTGGAGGATATGGACTCATCTCTCTGAAGCTCCTGCGCTCCGATCACCTAAGTCTGCTTACTTTAGTGACCACCTGCAATATTTTAGCACTGCTTGTGCACTCTAGTGTCTCCATTGCACAGGATGGCCAAGAGGATCCACAAATCGGCCCGGTTCTCATATTACTTCCAGAAATGGGACTTGGGCAGTTTGGCGCTTTCTACCTCACAGGCCCACCCGGACTCGCCATCTCTCTGTACTAAACAGGACTTGGACTCTTTGAAAGATCTACTCCTTACCATCAAACAGGACATCTCGGAGGAGCTCCAGTCGAGTGTTGCGCTCCTTAAAACCAAAATTCAGCATATTGTGGGCTGCACTGATGCCCTGGAAGGACGCCTGAACACGGTGTTGCACTCCCAAAAGGCCCTCGCCAACGAAGTGGACCTCCTGCAGATGAAGAATAGTTGCTGTGTTGAAGACAGTCCGGAGAGATGCCCTGGCTATGGATGGCATTACTCCTCATTTCTTTGCTGATTTGGCGTCTACTACCCTCCAGAAGCTCCGAACCTTGAAGGCTTTGATGGCCTTTCTTAGGGAACAAGGCATTACTTACCATTGGAGATTCCCGTTCCAGTTGGTGGTCTCACACAATGGGGTCCTGGCCATCCTGCGGGACCCGGCAGATTGTCAGCAATTCCTACATTGTCAGGGCCTGGAAATGTCTCCTGAGGTGCGTTCTCTGTATGAGGAGTTTTCCGCACCAGATCGGGACGCTCCTGCCTGATCCATGCTCCCTTTCATCTGTTGGCCTTCCTTTTTAGCCCAGTGGATTGCTACAGTGAACTTTTACACCTGTTCCGGTGTTGGTGGCTCCGGTGGACCGGTCGGCTGGAGGGTCCTTCCCGGCTTCCACACAGTCTTGGGACATTCTACCTTCCCATGCCCTGGGGTCAACTGCCTCTGGGAATGCTTGCTGGCCACCCATTCAGTGGGTCCCAGAAGTGACGGTACTGGTGCTGTGCACCGTTTCATTTCAAACTTTTAATGTTGCTTGTTATGTTTTTTTGGTTTTTTTTGTGCACTGACAACTGTGGCTATGTATTGATTTATTAATATGTGGGTTCCTGTTGGGTATTGATCCTGCAGGTAAATGGAGTTGTCCTGCTCCCAGTGTTTCCTCTTTTATCACCTTAGACTTCCCGGGGTGGCCCCTTCTAGCTATAGGTACTTTGGCCATTAGGAAGAGCTGTTTCCTTAGGGTCTGCCGCGGGTATGGTCCTCCCCTGTGCGACTTAGCAGTGTTCTCACCATATCCCCCGTTCTTGGGTCATCCTTCCCCCTGCTGTGATGACCGCACTCAGGCCTTCTTGCCCCTTCCCATCCCCTTTTTACTTTGTTACTTTCCTGTGCCCTAGTTGAGCCTTAAGCCCCTCTACCACCACTGAGGCCTTCTGCTTGCTTTGCTTTCCCCCTTAATGTCCTTTCCTTTTTTATCCTCTCATAGGTTCTCTGGGTCCTAGGGTGGCCTCCCTCCTTTTTCTGGGGCCCTATTCCTGTTACACTGCAATAGGGGGGCTTGTTCCTCTCTTTCACATTAGGGCGGGGAGAGACTGCTGCTCTCTGCTTGTTACTGTTCCTGGGGATGTGTTGCTCTACGGGACTCCAATGCTTGTTTACCTGACCCCTGGGTTTTCCCACCACCCTTGCTCCCTCCACTAACTTTTTCCTCCCTGATCCACTTCTCTTCCCCCAGCTGGTCAGTCACCATTCCCTTACTGCGGAGCTTTGATTCTCAATGTCCCCTACGGCAATCCCCTTGGAGTGGGAGGCTTTGGCTGGTGGGCAATGTGTGGTGGGCCCTGTCCCACTTTCCTGCTTTCTGGAGTCCCATGTGGCACTGCATCTGCGGAGCTTCAGGTGGGTCTGGTCTTACAATTATGTCTTGTTATGCTATGTTGCTGCACCTGTATAAGTTATGATTCACCGCTGCATGTTTTATTTGGTGGGCTTCAGCTGTAGTCTAGTTGGCTTGTGTGTGGCACTTTAGACTCCTGGAGGGGGACCCCTGGGGTTCGGATCCATGGTCTACAGCCCTGTTGGCTTGAGGGGGGCACTCTGGGTCCCCAGGGTGCCTCCCCTAGGAGCCAGACAGCTCGCCCCGTTCTGTGGCTTATCAGGTCTGTCCTTGGGGGGGGCGGGGTTCGCTCCTTCCTTCCCTGTTGCGGCAGTGTCACTGACTGCTACCTGTTTTCTTTTTGCTGTTCCTGGTGATGGGTTGCTATATGGGACTCTGGTGATTACTTACTCATCTCCCTTGGTACTCTCCCTTTTATGCTTCCTCAGTTACCCAATCATCCTCCTGCTTGACATCCTTCCTCTTGCTGTGGGGCTATGCTTCCCGTTTCCCCCCCTGCAGTACCCTACGAGTGGGTGGCATTGGTGGGTTGATTGAGTATATTGGGGCCTGCCCACACTTCCCTGCACTCTGGGGTCCTATGTGGCAACTCATCTATGGAGCATTGGGTGAGATTGATCTTAATGCTGCATCCTGTGTTAGCTCGGACTAAGCACACACTCTCTCTCAGACTAAGCACACACACACACTCTCTCTCTCTCTCAGACTAAGCACACTCTCTCTCTCTCAGACTAAGGGGAATTGACCTACCAGACTTCTAGAAATACTAAGTGGCCTCCAGTCTGACTGCTTTGACAGCTCTAGTGTCAACCCATTCACCCCCCAACTGTGCATTGATTGACTCCTCACATAGAATAGTGGAACCAAAACATCGCCTGCCAGAACACTTAACGCCTTTGCTGCAGTGTACACTCATCAGACACTTATTGGCTCGCCCAGGGCACCTCTGTATGCAAATACAGTTCTCCCATATATTGTATGCCGGCCTACACATCCCATAATCCTCAGCCAGCCAATCGGAAAGAATGTTGCCTATCTGAAAGTACGTAGGACTACCATCCATCACACCAAGAGAACAACATGTTTTCCCTTTTCTCCTGACTGTAGGTGGGGCCTGGTCCATAGACATCACTTTACGCATCATTCTAAATGCCTTTAAGATTAAAATCAAAAGACTTACTGTTTTCACCGCCCCATTCTGCTAGATCTGTCAGAGACCCCAGCTCTCTAGCCAGGGCCGGCCCAAGGTATTATGCTGCCTGGGTCCATGGATGAAATGCTGCCCCCCCAAAAAAAAACAAAAAAAAAACACATCCACTAAAACACGTAAAAAGGGGAAAAAAAACATCTTGGTCAGGGCTGAGCAATCATAATCTCATTTCTGCACATAATGTTAGTGCAGAGATGACATTTTTATGATGCCCAGGCCTAACCACAGTTTTTTTCTCTGTTTACCAATACAAAAATAAGGATACACACATTGCCCCTCAATCTCCACAATGCCCCCTTCATCTCCACAATGCCCCCCATGTCTCCACAATGCCCCTTCCACAATGCCCCCTTCATCTCCACAATGCCCCTTCCACAATGCTCCATTCATCTCCACATTGCCCCTTCCACATTGCCCCTTCATCCCCACATTGCCCCTTCACAATGCCCCTTCCACAATGCCCCTTCATCTCCACATTGCCCCATCCACAGTTCCCCTTCATCTCCACATTGCCCCTTCCACATTGCCCCTTCATCTCCACACTGCCCTTTCCACAATGCCCCTTCAGCTCCACATTTCCCCTTCCACAATGCCCCTTCATCTCCACAATGCCCCTTCCACAATCCCCCCTTCATCTCCACAATGCAACTTCCACAATGCCCCTTCATCTCCACAATGCCCCTTCCACAATACCTCCTTCATCTCCACAATGCCCCTTCATGTCCACATTGCCCCTTCATGTCCACATTGCCCCTTCCTCTCCACAATGCCCCTTCATCTCCACAATGCCCCTACATCTCCACATTGCCACTCCACAATGCCCCCTTCATCTCCATAATGCCCCTTCATCTCTACAATGCCCATTCCACAATGTCCCTTCATCTGTACAATGCCCACTCCACAATGCCCCTTCATCTCCACATTGCCCCTTCCACAATGCCCCTTCATCTCCACAATGCCCCTTCCACAATGCCCCTTCATCTCCACATTGCCCCTTCCACAGTGCCCCTTCATCTCCACATTGCCCCTTCCACATTGCCCCTTCATCTCCACATTGCCCTTTCCACAATGCCCCTTCATCTCCACATTGCCCCTTCCACAATGCCCCTTCATCTCCACAATGCCCCTTCCACAATACCCCCTTCATCTCCACAATGCCCCTTAATCTCCACAATGCCCCTTCCACAATGGCCCTTCATCTCCACATTGCCCCTTCCACAATACCCCCTTCATCTCCACAATGCCCCTTCATGTCCATATTGCCCCTTCGTCTCCACATTGCCCCTTCCTCTCCACAATGCCCCTTCATCTCCACAATGCCCCTTCATCTCCACATTGCCACTCCACAATGCCCCCTTCATCTCCACAATGCCCTTTCATCTCTACAATGCCCATTCCACAATGCCCCTTCATCTCTACAATGCCCACTCCACAATGCCCCTTCATCTCCACATTGCCCCTTCCACAATGCCCCTTCATCTCCACAATGCCCCTTCCACAGTGCCCCTTCATCTCCACATTGCCCCTTCATCTCCACATTGCCCCTTCCATAAAGCCCCTTCATCTCCACATTGCCCCTTGATCTCCACATTGCCCCTTCCATAATGCCCCATCGTCTCCACAATGCCCCTTGATCCCCTATCTCGAGTCCCTGGTGGTCTAGTGGCGTGGCATCATGACAGAGACTGTGCCTCCTTTGGCACAGAGCTGAAGCTTCCGCGTGGTTCTCAGTAATGCAGAGCGCTGGTAGATAATGTCATCTCCCAGTGCTCTGTATTACTAGAGTGCCGGAGCTGGGAGATCAGGTCACAGACTGAGCTGCAGCTGGGGTTGCATGGCGAGGGACGCACACAAATAATACCGGCTTTTCAAGCTCCCCATTTTGGCGCCCTTCCTCTGCGGCGCCCTAAGGTGGCTGCCTAACCTGCCTCCTGCTAGCGCCGGCCCTGCTCCCACACTGCCATCATGTCTGCAGCAAGATCTTCAAATTACCCTTCCTCAGAGGGGTTGTCCACGATTCTCTCCTCCCCTGTGGTGTTGAAGATTGTAACTCATAATGTTAAAGGGCTGAACGCTCCCCAGAAGAGCAAAATAGCTATGAGAAACGATGTCTGTCTGAGCCAATATAATTTTCCTTCAGGAAACGCACTTTCGATCCTCGGCTCTCCCTAAATATTAGGATAGACGCTACCAGATGCACTTCCATTCCACTGGCCCATTTAAGAAAAATGGGGTCTCCATTTTAATCCATAACACTCTGGGTTTCCAGACGTCGCAAGTGATTTGTGATCCTGAGGGTAGATATCTTCTGCTGCGTGGTGAAATTCAGGGATCCCCTCTGTCCTTTCTGAATGTTTACTCCCCCACTGTGCCAGATGCTCAGTTTTTTTCTTGCTTCTCAGCTCTCTTGGATCAATGCCAGACTTCTCCCCTTGTGATTGGCGGAGATTTCAATGCCTTAATGGATCCGATCCTGGATCGCTCTGCCCCTCCCCCGTGTTGTGCTTTGCCTGCTAAATCTAAACTTCTTACCCTATTGGTCCATACTCATAAGCTGTTCGACTGTTGGCGACTTTTGCATCCGCATCCTCATGGGCACTACTCCAGGTTGGACTATCTTTTCGCCACCCAATCTTTGACAAACTGCCTATGTTCAGCTAAGATCCACAATCTGACCTGGTCTGACCACGCCATAGTCGAGTGTTCCTTCTCTCGTCCTTTCGGTTCTTCTGCGTCCTCCTCTTGGCGGTTCAACAACTCTCTCCTCCTTGACCCGGCAATTCGGTCTGATTTGTCTTCCTCTTTGGAGGAATATTTTGCTTTTAACGTGTCACCAGATGTTTCTGCCGGTCTCCTGTGGACGGCTCATAAAGCGGTTAACCAATAGCAGATGAGATTCACAAAACCCCCAATCTTACTGAGGCTTAATTATGGTAACACGCAATAGAATAGAAACACACAGTCCTTATATCAGATCTGCTAAGGTAATTACAGATGACATAATACAATCGGTTTCACAAAGCAACAAATGGAAACACATAACCCCAGGAAACCTACTTTACATATAGGAGGCAGATATAGTTTTTGATACCTTTTACTGGCCAATAAAAGGTATCAAAACCTATATTTCCCTCCTGTATTTCTACGGCTAACACGGTACCAACTCTCATACTTTACATATAAACAATAACGTAGCATGCAGTGGGTGAGGCAATAGGATATTTGACTCCCAGTCTCCAGATGCTGTCCCAGGAGGCCACTGCTCCACCCCCAATACGTAATAGAGTCTCAGGACTGGTGCCACTTAAGTCTGGCCTAGTCTCCATTTTGTGGTTCGGCCCATGTTTCTGTATGGCCAAATGGCCACTCCCAGTCTGGGCCCCCCAAACCAAAAGAGAGCCTGGTTCACAAGTGACGGCGTTCCGTCACAATGACAATAACATGAACTTTTTTTGTTGTTATTTTGGTAAAGTATTTTACCAATAAGGATGCATTCAGATTGTCTCTTGTTTTCAGGTATGTCCTGGACTCATTTTATCTACCTCAGAAAGGTGAAAGGATGAGCTCACCTGCCGGGATTAGAACCTGCAACCTTGTGGTTGGTATAGATTCTATAGCTGGTGTATTAACCAACTGAGCCATCTCACCAGCTAGACTTTGGGATATTACTCCAACCCACTACCATACATTGGGTACCTACATGGCCACTACTACTTCTTTACTTTTGTACTTATGTGTGCCACTTCCTTTGGCTTTTTTGCCCTTTTCAGAGAAGTATATTTGATTGGTACTTTCTGTATCATGTTTAGTAAGGTGTGCTCTTACCCATCTTATTAAGGTATTATTTACAATTTATATGATATGTTAGTTACTGTGATTTGAACTTATCATAGTTCTGCCCACTTCACCTACCATTCATTTTCCTTGCAGTTTAATCTAATGTCATTATGTATATAACACTTGTGTGCCTCTGCAAGTGTACTTGCATTCTGAGTGCTTTAGTGGAGAGTGGGGATGTTTTATTACAATACTGTTGTTATTGCCTAGCACTGTTCACAGAACTTTATCTTATTGCATATTGGACTTTATATTGAGTGGTGTAAAATGTTAATGCTGCTAGACTGATCTTTAAGATTTGTATTTTTTTTAACAAAATGCATGCTACTAATAAGATAGCAATACATACCTTGTTCTTCTCTCCAGGTGACTATCTTGCAGTTGTTTAAATGATCTTTGGGTAGTAGCGGATCATCTGGAAAGCAAGCAGGCTGGACTAACATGTTAAATTGAATTGGCTCGGAGGTTTCCAGCAGAACAAGATTATTGTCTAATGTCTCTGATGTATATACCCTGAGAGGTATCAGTTTTCTTATTGCATAAAAACGTCCAGCGATGTTAATCTTGATATCGCTTGTCTCTATAAGCAAAGTCCTTTCCCTTTAGTAAAAAAAAATGTATATAAATAAATATAACTGTATAGTAACTATTGATGTCCATAGATGAGTAGTACTTTGCATTTCAGTACCCTTAGACAGGACATATGATAAAATTTAAAGTAGATTCATTTGTCACTTTGTAATAGATATGTGATTTTGAATGAGCTTTTAAAATTACCTGTATGTTGTGTTAGACATTTGTTATTTAAAACTTTAGTTTATGAGAGTTGTAGCTTTATTTATTTAACAGTTTATGAAATGAAACAGTATTGCCAGACAATCCTTATATCCCTCAGGGCATTCAAAAGCCTCTCCCTGGCAGCCAGTACTAGCTGATTTGAATAAACTGACCAATAGGTCATTAACCAATTAGTGACAGTAATTGCAAATGTACCGTACAATAAAGGTGTTCCTCATGGATTGTTGTTTATCCGCTTTATATTTTGACCACAAATATAGTTACAAAATCAATTTTGTTCACAGTAATAGTGATAGAATTCAAATAATGTTCATTTTTTTAGTTGCCCATAGGAAACAACTAAAAAAATCACCCAATGTATGACTGGTAATCAATTTTATTGATATGTTACCACAAACAATAAAACAATTAGATTGAAAAAAATTCAAAATACATTTTATTACTCAAAACACATATTTATGCAGATGAATACAGATGACATTATAAACTACGCTAAAAATCCAAATGTGTCACAAGTTGAGGCAATGTTACCGGATGTTTTCTCTGAAGCTGAAAGATGGATATCCAAAAACAAACTGCTCTTAAAAGCATAGTAATGTTTCACAAAACAAAAAGCAGCTCTGATTAATCTTCATAGTATTTGGGCTAGGGAGAATGTTATTTCAATACTGTCAGAGCTGTAGTTCAAGAGTAATTGAATGATAAAGTATCCTCCTCCCTCCCCTTTTACCTAGTGTAAGCCACCTCCCCTCAGATGTGCAATCTGGTCTCTTGACTGGACAGCTCGCAGCAAAGAACAATCTTCTTACTGTGAGCATAAGGAAAACCCTGACCCCCTTGACAGGTTTTTTAGGTTTTTCCTTATGCTCACTGAAGATTGTCCCTCTCTGCGATCCATCCGGACAGTCTTGCTGCTCTGAGGTGAGCAGTATTGCATCAGAAAAAGAGGTGGTGAGAGGGATACTTAATCATGCAATTACTCTTGAACTACAACTCAGACAGTATTGAAATAGCACTCTCCATGGCCCAAATACTATGACGATTAATCTGAGCTGCTTTTTTTGTGAAACATTACTATCAATTTAAAAACTCACAAAACGGTCACAATGGTATTTGGTACAAACTACTTAAACTACACAATACCCATTTAACCAATGTAAAAAAAAAAAGTCTAATACTAACTTGACCCTTGTTGACTCCTACAAATATCTTGGTATGTGGCTTGACTCCAGCCTCACTTTTGGTCTTTATATTGATAAATTTACATCCAAACTTTATCCTAAATAGGTGCTTTGTTTAGAAACAAATCCTGTTTAAGTCCCTTCAAAGTAAAAATGTATTGTTCAGCAGATGTCAATTACAGTCATAGACTATAAGGATGTAGGGCATGCTCCTGCTTTGCAAATCCATCTTTGTAAACTATGCACTCTATATAATTTTTTATGATTCTTTGTCTTCCAGTGTGATTACACTACCCACCATTGTGATATGTATAAAGAAATATATTGGCTAACACTTGAAATTAGACATGTCCATCATTCTTCTTGCCTATTTTTAATCACTTCTCTGGGAAGCTACCAGACTCATTGAGCAGTATGCTCACTTCAGCTCTCCATACTAACTACAACCTCCATTCCACTGCTAACTCACTGAGTATTCCACACTACAAGAAAGAAGATGGTCAATCTGCCTTCTCCTTCAGAGCTCAGCAAGTCTGGAATCACCTACTTGGAAAAATCAGATCTTCTCCCAGTCTAAAATCCCTAAAAACAACAGCATATTTGTATCTAAAACCAATATGTAACTGTATATATTTTTTATGTATGTCTGTTTATATGTATATATGCATGTATATGTGTGTATTTATTGTTTTTCTATATGTGTAAATTTTTACTGTAAAAGATCTCCATGACATACTTGAAAAAGAGAGAAATCTCAATGTATTCTTCCTGGCAAATCATTTTGTAAATAAAATACATAAATAAATTTGTATTCACATAAAATTATTTTTTTATTCAATGTATAAAAAAGTGATCCACTGCAGGATGAAGGCCTCCTCAGCAAGCCTCCAACAACTTTGGTCCTGTGCCTATTGTTGCCACTGTGTACTGACAAATTTGGTAATTTCATCTACCCATCTTATCTTTGGACTTCTTCTTGGGCTTTTAGTATTGAATGAAATCCATTCCAAAATTTGTTTGGTCATTCTAAAATCAATCCTTCTTGCTATGTGGCCTGTCCGTTTCTATTTCAGGTGCTTTACTCTTTCAGTTAGATCACAGACCTTTGTTTGCTGACGAATCCATGCACATGTTTTTTGGTCTCTTTTTGTTATGTTTAGGATTCACCACTTAGAATTTGTATACATATATATATATATATATATATATATATATATATATATATATAGTCCAGATAGGATACACTCTCTTTTAATGAAATAAATTACCTGGGTGCACATCAAACTTCTTAGTAATACATACAGTTATTTTATGGACAGACAGCACAAGGGTCTTTGTTAATTGTCATATATAGTCCAAAAGCATCTAAAACAGGGAGAATTTGTGTAGCATCCTGCCAGGTAGCCTTCAATAGAAATCTATTTTTTCAGTGGAAAGGTATTGGCATGTTAAAAGTGATCCAGGATAGAAGAGTTGCGGTAGAGGACAATATTGGGAACCACCAAACACCAAAATTTCCTATCTCTTTGTAGCACTGAAAGAAAATGGATCTTTAGAATTTCAGATAAAATTGTAGATTAGAGCTTCAAGCTCTATAGGGAGGTCTCTCAAGATATAAAGTATTTTTGAAAGAAAAATTATTTTTGTCACAGCAGTCCTACACAAACAGGAACGCATGGGGTGGAGCCATTTCTTTATGTCATGTTTTATGTGGATGAGAGGTTCTATATTATCCATTACTAGAGTGTCAGGGTTCTTGGTACGCATGATATCTACATATTTGATATGCTGTTCATGCCAGGTGTTTGGAAAACTAGCCTCCAGTCAGGAGGATAGCAAAGATAGTATGTTAATTGGAAGTATATCAGGTTTAGACTGGTTAGCTTTGTAGTAAGGGACTCAAGAGAACCCCTGTAACAACTGTTGTTAGCTAGAAAGAGAGATTAGGGGATTGGACAGAGTATAATATCATCAGCAAAAATGTTAATCTTGTGTTCCTCATGCCCTGTAATGCTACCATTGATGTCAGGAGAGACTCTTATCTTTTGTGCTGGGGTTAAATGAGGAGGAGGACAAAGAGTAGACTGGGACAGTAGACACCCCTAACAAATACCCTTGGATTTCAAGAAAGTGTGTGATTGGAAACCTGAGTTAAAAACAAATGTGCATAGATTTGAATATAGAGACAGGATGGATCTAATGAGTTGGGGAAGAAAATTTAAAATTTTCCAGCATCTTCTCCAGAAACAACCAATCTACCCTGTCAAAGGCCTTCCCAGTATCCAGGGCAAGTAGCAGGTGGCTTACCAGTTCTCCTAGAGAAGGAAATAATATATATAGATTTTCTTGTTTTATCAGGGGCCTGCCTACCATGCACAAAACAAAACCTATCTGGTTATTAGAAATTGATTTGGGGAGAAGAGGTTCAAGTCTGTTGGCTAATATTTTTTGCATGTATTTTAGTGTATGTGTTGAAGATGGATATGAGGAGATAATTGGCTGGGTTTGAAGGTCCCTTCCCAGGCCTCGGTATGGTTGTAATAGCTGCTTCTAGGGATTCAAAGGGGAATGTACTTTTCTCTGAAATCTCCTTGAATGCTGCTTGTAGCAGGGGGTCAAAATGTCACACAATTATAGCAGTACAATTTGGGGAATCCATCTGGTCCAGGGGATTTGTTGGGCTTTGACAATATAATTGCTGTTATGACTTCCTCAAGGGAAAAAGGGGCTGTGATGGAGGCATGCAGTTCAGGAGGTGCTGTAGAAAGGGAGATATCATCTAAGTATTGTGGTCTGGGACATATAGGGGTGCAATGCTAGATTGTATAATTCCACAGAATTATTGGCAAACAACTCCATAATATAATCTGTATTGCGTTTATGCGACCATCGTTACTTAAATTGATGTAAGGTCTATAGGAATGTGCCTTCAGAGATTGGGCCAAGAGCCTGCCAGGTTTATTGGAGAGGAAATAATACAAATGTTTTAATCTATAAAATGCAAACTTGTTTTGCTCCCAGAGAAGCTCATTAAGCTTGTCTCTAGCCTTTGAATCTTGTGGTGAATTCAATGGGTAGGGATGTTGCTTATTAGTAAGTTCGCCTTGTCTATGCAGAGATTCCAGAAACTGGCTTCTAGATTTAGTAAGAGTGCTACACATATGTATAATTTAACCCTGTATTGTGATTTTGAGGGTATTAAAAACATTGTGTCATGCTATTTGTTAGTTTCAAAGTAGGACTTCAGAGAGGATAGCAGAACTGAAAAATCTGGAAATACGGAGATCTGTTGTAAATCAAATGGTAGAGTCAGATCTGTTTTTGCAGCTCTCAGTGTTTGATTTTTGATTTAAAAATAATGGACCCTTGTAATGAAGTTGCTGGTGGTATCTTGAGGCAGATGTTGTCCCTTCTAGATATGGTGGATTCTATCAAGGGTATAGTCAAACTCATTGGCTACAGGAAGCATGGCCTGAAACAACCTCTTCAGAAAATCATGTAGGCCCAAGGGTGACACAGGCTCAGGAATGACTCAAATACAGAGGTTGTTGCTCCTAAAACAATCCTCCATATCTGCCAGTTTGTTCTCAAAAAAGGTTACTTCATTGTCCAACCTTTGCGAGCGGGCATAGAGATCCTTGTGATTTGCTATGATGTTGTCAACTTGTGCCTCCAAGGCAACAATCCTCTGTTCCACCTCTCCCACATCATCTATCACCCCATGAAAGTTCTCTTGTAGGGTACTAATCAAGTCAGCCAGCAAGGTCCTCATAGTAGAGAATGCTATAATATCATCAGATGGGGTAGCCAAAGTGTGCTGTAGAAGTACTGCCTCTGCTCTGCTGCAGTGATATAACATCACCTTCAGAGATTCAGGCATATCTGAGGGAGAGAAATGGCCATCTTGGATCTGCTCTGCCTGTGACACTCAATAATTTTTGGGCTAGACTGGTCAATTTGCTAGATTTCCTTGAGCCAACCATTTCTAGGAAGGGATGGAAAGCTCATCGGCTACTTTAGTTGGAAAGAGAGAGTGCACAGCTGATTAGAGTCACAGTTACCTTGCGTGGAGTAGTACTGTGCTACACCTCAACAAACTTCTGACTTGCTAAACTCTAACTATAAGTCCATGGACCCTTTTATCCGTGGTTTTCTTTTATAAGGAATCCATCTTTCAGAAATGCCCAAAAGCCACAGGTAAACTCGTAACTCTTTTTGGTCACTTTGGCCTTATTTCAATGTTTCTGTTTTAATGAAAGCAACTCTGTCTTTATAGTTAGTAACAGCTATCTCAAGCTTCTAGCAAGACAATAGCCTGGGTGCAGCATTAATGGTAATAATATATGAAGAAAGAGCAGGCATTCATAAGGGGTTTATTTGTGGAAATCAGCATTTCAGTGAAGTCCTGTGAGTGCCTGTTCTTTCTTGATATATTTATTTATTTTTCAAAATAAAGCATTACTATTCTTTTAAAAAGTTTGGTTACTAGTCATTGAGAGATACTAAGCCAGATTTTAAGTACGCAATTTTGTACTTTATTAAGACTAACTGATTTTGAAGCTTAGAATGAGAGTAAAAGACTTACCGGTAATTTTCAGGAAAGCATCGTGCCATGCTCACAATCCAGAACTGACTAATTATGGTGCCTGAACAGATATGGTTTCCACCTAACTTTACAGACACTTGCCAGGGGAATTCACCAGAAGATACCGTAGTTCGAAATGATTTATGAGCCGTGGTCATCGGAACACCACAAGCTGAAAAAAGTAGAAACCAAATCATTTATATAATGGATACAGCTAGGCCTTGACAAATTTTATTCATATCTAATAGTCAGTTCCATGAATTAGGAGTCTGGGGGCTAAAGCAGCTGGGAATAGGGAAACAGCACAGGACAATGGAAACTTCTGTGCATATACCTTATTGACTCATGAACTGCAACAGCCATTCTGAAACTGTATTGAAATCTAGTAAAACTACAACATGTAGGAGCAATCTCAGCTAATCTCAGTTATTACCATCAGGGCTCAAGACCATACATGCTTTATACCCCACAGCCTGCTTACTAGTGGTACCAGTCTGTATATTATGGTCTGTCCTGTTTTTATCTTCTTTGATCTGCTAAATAAACATACTACACTTAGATCCTCTTGGTGCGCTGTCTCACTTTTGTTTTTTCTCTGATATGTACCTTCCATGAGGATTCCGGAATCTAAGACATCAGCACAGAGATCACAGATACTACAATTTATTTCAAGGAAACTATTGTGGTTGAAAACAACTGGACCATGATTTAAAACTATGATAAGAGGGAATCAAAGTTGACTGTGATTGACATTCATGATTTCCATATCTTGGGCTGCACTGTGTTGCTCAGGACTAAATACCTATTAATTTCATCCTAATATCTACTGGTATTCAAATTGTTCACCATTCATTGTTCATTTCATCTTAATATCTACTGGTATTCATATTGTTCACCATTCATTGGTAACAATTAATCATTGTATTGTTGTTACTAACCACTTTACATTTCATATTTAGACTGATCATTGTGCATCTGTATAATTTAATTTCTATATTCATACCATTTATAATATTCATATTTTCCAACTTGTATCTCTACCATTGATTGTAACAGGCTGGAGGTGGTCTCTCATACCCCTTCTCTATTCCCTTTGTGGCTCTCTCTCTTTGAGCCTATGTCTACACAGTTTCACATTTGATTTCTCCCTTAACAGACATTGGGAATACACAGGAATGATTAGATTGCCTCCAGCTTGGTATATTCATCTCGTTGTACTGTGACATACACTACTGTATGGCTCCATAGAGCAGGGCTCAAAATTTCCACTCGCCACTAGCCAATGGCGAGTGAAAATTTAGCCCTAGCGAGTAGAAATTCAGCCCTGGTTGGTATGTTATGGCTTGCAGTGGCGAGTAACTTTTCAGGTCTGGCTAGCAGCAAATGACTTCAACTTTTAAGCCCTGGTAGAGTACATTCATCATACCAAGTTTATTCATCATTTACTTATTTTTTATTTATCTATATATTTTTTGGCAGTTCCACATTATTTGATTACCGTTATATATTGTTTCTTGTACGTTGTTCTGGGCTTGTATTCAATTATTTGAGTAGCCTTTAACATCATTTGGAACAGGAGTCATTTACCAATATATACTGTACACCTATCGTATCTATGACATATGTTTAATTATATTTAGATTTTAACTAGTGAGCACTGGGGTGTTTTTCCTTCTGGAAATAATGAAAGACCTGTGGATGAAATGTAGAAATATATTTGAACATTACAAGCAATCAAAACAAACTGTAATGGCCAAACAAAAACAATCAATACGTTTCAGAGGTTTATTCCTGAAGAAAGACCCAAGCGAGTTCTGAAAAACATTAATGTTTTTGTTTGACCATTACAACTTGTTTTCATTATTTTTAATATATATAAGTATATTGCTGCATTCAATCCACAGAATCTATCATCATTTCCACACAGAGGTGCCCGAACAGGGACTTGTTTAACCTCCCCTGTTGCCATAATCCGGTTTGTAGGCCATACAGACGGGTGAAATATTTGCGTGAGTACTGTTTCCATGATTGATATTGTGTCTTGTTGTATCATGCTGAGAGTGCCCCTATATATTGTAGTTTTGCTGGCTTGTTCTTTCTATCTTTTCAAGGTAACCAGAGTTTGATCCAGTGGGGAGCTGCTGTTTTGATGATGTCATGTGTATGGAGGCAGTATAATATCCTCCACATACATATCTGCTACTGCTGAATATTCCTCAGTATCCTTTGAGAAATGTGTATATTAATATCATCCAATTGTGATGTTATTATCCTATGAGGTGACCCCTCGCTCTCTCTATATATATTAACCCCTTAAGGACCCTTGACGTACCAGGACCGTCACTGTCCTTGAAATACTCAAGGACCAATGACGGTCATAGTACGTCACGTACTTTTTACTTACAGCGCTCTACCGGGAGCGCTATAAGTAAAAATAGGGCCTGAAATTGACCGCTCCAAGATCGGAGCGATCTCTATTAGGCCCCATAATGACGCACCCATACACGCGACACGTCACGTGTACCGGCGCGTCCACGTGCTCCTATGCGGTCATTATGGGACGGAAATGTCCCAGGACCGCCGGTCCTTAAGGGGTTAAAATATAGCAACCAGGTATTGGCATAACTACCCAGGTGTGTGGGGGGGTGCAACCTATGCACCCTCTTGCAGCCCTGGCAGCACTGCCAGCAAATAATTTCCTGTTATTTTGAGGCATGAAAAGTCAAACTTTGGGATTGGATGGCTGTGCAGGCCCCTTATCATCCCTCAAAGGGATAGTAATACTTTGTTTTATCTTTATTTTATTTTGTAGGCATTAAAAAAACATGAAGAATGATATAAGTCTTATCTCTCAAACCTTTATGGTTTGAGAGATATTCACAAGCAAAGTTCCCCCCTCCCTCTCCTTTTACCTAGTGTAAGCCATCTCTTCTCAGATGTGGAATGCAGTCTATAGACCAGACAGATAACAGAAAGGGACAGTATTATTCCTATCAGAACAATGAAAGCCCTGCCCCCCTTGACAAGCTTTTCAGGTTTTCCCCTTATCTTAATTGAAGATTGTCCCTCTCTGCAATCTACCTGAGCACCTCCCTTCTGCTCTGGCTGAATAGTGTTACATCAGTAAAAGGGACGGGAGGGGGATACTTTGTCATTTAATTACTCTTGAACTACAACTCTGACAGAACTAAAATAACACTCTCCAAAGTCCAAATACTATGATGATTAATTAGAGCTGCTTTTATTATGAAACATGGCTATCCCTTTAATAAATAAGCTTGTTTGGGAAATGTAGAGGAATCGTGATTGAAATAGAAGTAGACGGGCAAGAATTACAACAGCAGGCTTATGCAAGAAAAGGAATAGTGTATACTGCAATCCTATCTATAGTGTATTGGCAGCCCTCCATCTCCCTCGCACACAGTTTTGCAGCATGTACAGATCCTTTGGCTGCTATAGCAGTACTAGAGCTTCTGCAAGGTAGTTAAATTCAGCATGTTGGCAGATAGCTTCATATATGCTCTTTGACTGAGATATGATTAAAGCAGTCACAAAGCATGTTTGAACCCAGCCACCGACAGACTGAACTGATCTGCCCAACTTGCAACTCAAGGCTGTACAGAGCTTCTGTGCACTTTTCATGCTGTATAGAGACAGTAAAATGGTCATGAAGGCAGATAAATGTCCATTGGTGTCTGCATGGATGCCCTCTCCTGCCTGATAATCTATTTTACCAGAGGCTAATTTTACATTACTAAAAGTAATATGCAATATGGAAATTCAAAATGTGCAAGAAACAAAAGAATGTATTCAGAATGTTTTTGGATAAATAAATGTGTGAATATGTACCACTGGGCAGTAAATAATAGAGGAACAAATTATGACCACTGCAGCTTAAGAAAGAGGTTTGGAGGGAAATGAGGAATTTGAAATTCTTAAAGTCAGAAGGGTCTGCTGCATTAAAATATAAAGAATGCAAAAGAATCTGCAAACAAGCATAAATAATCATAAACATTTCAACATGTTTAGAAAACACATCTCTTCTGGGAAGCCTATCATTACCGTTATGAAAAAGGTCAGACCAGCAGCCTGTCCAACTACTGTTTGCACTCACTCCCTTCTAAAACCACTCTTCCACCTACATCCTCATCACAGCATTGTTCAGTCTTTTCTCTCAAACAGAACTACCGCTTCCCCGGACCACTGCACTCAATAGCACTTCTTTCTCCCACCCACTGATCGGCAGTTCATGTGGCACTTGTACCCCACAGCCCTTACTCCTTCTGTGGCCAATCTACCTTCCTCTAGACTGTAAACTCTCACAAGCAGAGCCCTCTGACACTTCTGTTCTCCATATTCGATTTGTACTGTTTAATATCTCTGTATGTCTATTCCCTATTGTACAGCACTGCATAATAAGTTGGTGCTATATAAATAAAGAATAATAATAGCATTTCTATAAATGGCAATAAGATGAAATTTGATATTGGGCCCATTAAAAATCAAGCAGTGTCAAGTTCCAGGTTTTCCATTTGCCCTTGTCCTTGTCTGATTTTGCTCTCTACATTTAAATTCACCTCTTCTTGGTGAGTGTTCAAAGCCAAGTCTTCTATGTCCAAGTGTATCCTGTTAGATGCTGTTCGTATTCTATATCCCAGTGTTTCTCTTCAGGCAATTTTTGGCTTCCTGCTTTGCTGCTAGAAAGTTCTCAGTTCATACCCTCATCTTCTGCTGAATGTCCTTCCAGAGTTCTTGCAGTATTTATTCATGGTATCAGTTTCCAAAATATGGTGTATAGATGTTTGTGCTAGTATTATCAAGTGTAATTTTATTGTTTTTCTTAATCTACTATTCAATGTTTATCTCCAAGAGTTCTTGCAATGCCTAAGCATTGTACCAGCCTATGTCTTTCAGCTACTATTCAGTGTCTTAACAGAATTCATGGATAAACCTAATCTTTACATTGCCATATAACTCCTATCTACCAGAGGGCCTGGCGTTGTCTCCACTCCTGTCAGCCTCAATATAAGTGCTCACTCTTTACTGCTTGTTTCTTGTTCAGTGATTTATATGTTTTGACTAGTGTACCTGCATTACTTCTCGGTCAGCAGTATCTCCTTATTTGTGGTGTGATTATATCCACTAAATGCCCTTTCTCAATCTATTTATTACTGCATTTAGTGATCTTGAATTCTCAAATCATCTGTTTGGTCATTTGATCTTGCTTGTTTTGTAGCACCTTTGCTTGTATTGGTTTGGTTCTTTCTTGAGTTTATACTCATATACTCATTTGAGGTCCTTTGTCCTGTAATCATATTCATGCTGCTCTTTTGTCTCAATGTATTCTTGGTGCAGTTTTTTGTATTGTTTTTATTGTTTGTCTGTGCTAGCTTCTGTTGAGTATTGTTACTCTGTGTTTCTCTCCAGCATCACCTCTTTACATGTTCATAGTCCAGTCATCCTGCATTCCCACCAGCTCAACCGGTGGTGATGTGTGTGTGTGTGGGGGGGGGAGGTATCTGACCTTGTGGTTAGTACCTTTATTCCAGATTAGGCCACAGCAAAACTGAGCTTGGGGCCTCAGCATTCTGTGGAAACAATTCTTACAGCTACTGGAGATGGGATGTTGGATGGGGTCACATGGAATCTATCCTTAGCTCTGCTATTCAGGTATCCAGGACAGACAGGTGAAAAACTGAATGAGGATATGGCAGTGGCTAGCACCTTAAGCAAATGCTTTTCCTCTGTCTATACAAAGAAAGCAGGGTTTTTTAAGTAAACAAGGGAATCACAGAGTGTCCTCCCTCATTTACATGGCTTACTGAGGACAAAATGCAAAAGAGACTGGAAAAATTTACAGTGAATGAAGCACCTGGATCTGATCTTAAGGAGCTTGGTTCAGTAAAATCAAGGCCAGTATGCTTGATATTTATTGATTCACCTTCATCAGGCATAGTGTCCTGCAACTGGAGGAAAGCAGATATAGGGCCATTATTCAAAAAAGGGGTAAGATCTAATCCAGGAAATTACAGATTTGTGACTTTGACCTTCACAGTGAGTATTCATGACTATATGCAGGCTAACATTATAAATAGTAGACTTGTGCATAGCAAAATATTTCATCCAGATGATTAGGGAAATATTTTGCTCATTTGGATTAAACAAATTTTATTTATCCGTCATTCAGTTTCTCTGAAGATTTTGATTGATAAACGATATTCATTCACCAGTATTCTGCTCCTTAACCTTTTGAATGCCAGAGGGGTATGCAGTGCACTGCTCTGCAGTGTGTTGTGTACTCCTATGGCACTGAAAGAGTTAGGTAAGTACTTAACTTGATGAAGTTGTCCAGAGGTGTCCGCAACACCCTGGGCCTCTTTCATCCTGTCAAAAAATAAAGACAAACATTTTACTTCTAAAGAGAGGCTATCCAAACTGGATTTGTTTATGTTAGAGAAGACATCAAAGGGGTCATATGTATTTGAGGAAAATGCAAAAAAATTATCTGGAGAACTATTTACTCAAATAGCTGAGCAAAAAAGCAAGGCATCAACCATTAAGACTAGAAGAAATGAGTTTGAGTAAAACAAATGCAGGGATATTTTTACAGTGAGGGCAGTAAGGTTGTGAACTTCTTCAACTCATGAGGCTTTGTTTGGAGGTACTGTAGATGCTTGCAAAATGTCATTAGATGCATTTCTGGCTTGGAACAATATTGAGAACTAGTTGAACAGCCCGTTACACGGGCCACAGTGCCTCTGGCAGCCGGTCGCGGGGCAGTCACTCGCAGTGGAGACTGCCCGCGCCACTGCTGATACAGAGCTGGACGCTCTATCAGCCGCGGCGCGGGCAGTCTGTACTGTGCATGACTGCCACACGCGCAGCAGTGTCTACTACGCATGTCGGGCGTTACACACAACTTAGCGAATTATTATATAGGATTATGACAATTTATTTCAGTGCAGATAGGATGTTGATCCAGGGAAATTTCCATTTGCCTTTGGAGTCAGCAAGATTTAATTTTCAATATGTTTTTTTATCTTTCTCTGGAACAACACAGGTAACAACAGAGGCTGAACTTGATACATGGGTGTCTTTTTTCAGCTTCATCAACTATTTTACTCATCAACTTCATAAAGTAAAGGTGCCGCAATTCTAGGACAAATTCAGTATACATTAGGGGACAGATACAAATCCCCTGAATCCTCATTAATTTAAATGCATGAAAATTCTAGCTTTCAGTTTGAAGAGTATGGGGTCCTGGAATCCTGTAACAAAGAATCAGATCTGCCTCCATGGACATAACCTTTAGTACAAATGACTACTGACCAGAGGAGTGAATAATGCAATAAGAAGCAATGAGTTGCACATATCTCTGGTCCTCAAAGGGTTAAATACAGGGCCAGATTTCCCAATCGGCAGACTAGGCACCTACCTAGAGCTCCAAATTTTGAGGGGTGCCTCAGCTGTGCTGGCCACACCCATATTCTGAATTGTGGGTGGGGCCAGAGCAATCTCAGTATCCATGCAGTAGCTTATACACCTCTTTACAGGCTATTATTGAACCCCTTCGATGATAGTGAGACCTCTACAATGCGTTGGAGATCTCTCTAGCAAACAAGGGGTTAAAGCTTTTTATGTCCTTACTTGTTGTAGGCCAAAGGTTTATTTTGTGCCAGAAAACAATGGATGAAACTGGTGGCATGGACATGTGAGGAGGGGGTGTGTGGACATGGGCGGAGCTAAGGGTGCATATAGTGCCTTGCCTAGGGGAGCCTGGAATATAAATCCGGCCCTGGTTAAATATTCATTTTAGAAAACTAACACACCAAGGACTGATTCACAGTGGCTGTTAGGAGTCTACGGCCTAGATAAAAATAAGTGTTTTTTTTTTTTATTTGGTGGTGTTAGCATTCCTTTAACGGCCAGAGGGCTGTGAGACACACTGCAAAGCAATGCATTTCACACTCTTCTTGTGTTATCATTGAAAAATAAGATTAGTCTATACTTACTGCTAGATGTTTTCTGAACAACTGTTGATATTATTAGCAGTAGACAAAATCTCAGATATTCCATCTTGGTAACTGTTTATTTATGAAGCCTTGTTAGGGAGACTCTCACAGTAGATGATTAATTTAGATACAATAAAAAAAAAGATCTGAGAGATTTGCATTGTCAAGCAAATACAATCATGATGTCTGGTATTTTCAGTTATAAGCTTTCAAACTGTCAGGAAGTGAACAACATGATTACTTCCTGAAAGTTCAAAGTGATAGCATGACTCAACAGTTTTTATCACAGGCTATGGAGAATTGACAGGGCCTCAACTTTCTTACTACAGTGCAACAGAAAAACGAACTGAAATCTGACCACTAGAAGGCACTGTTGATAAAAAAAATAACCCTTTGCATGACAGAGAGGTATCCAACAAATTGAGCTGCAATGTGTTGGATACCTCTCTGTCATGCAAAGGGTTATTATGTCTGATTCTCAAGTTTGGAAATATGTATCTCTCAGTAGTGGGAGTCCAATAGAATGAAAAGGCCCCCTCCCTTTTTTGATTTTTGTTTTTTAAGTTTAATGGTACTTTATTGGATACAATGCTCTGAAAGTATCTGACTGTAACGGTTTTATGGACACTCAGACACGTCAGGTTTAGGTTAAAATGCAATTTTATTAAAGAATCACAGTACAGAATAGCCCACACGGGTCCAGTAGGTATGAAGACAGAACTCTACTGACACAGATCAGGTTACAGTTATAAGTACCCACACAGGTCCAGTATATACAATACACAATACAATACTGACACAGGTCAGGCACAGTTTGTGTGTATCCAAACTTAGAAAGATAATTGTGGTTACTATTAGGCCGGGAGGACAGGTAGGCCCTAATAGTGCAATGGCCCTTAGTACACTCTCTGCGTAGAGAGTGACACAATGGCGACTAAGGCCACGAAAGCAACGGAGGCCCTGGACAAGTGGTAGACTACCAGAGCTGTCAACGGAGGGGTGCCACAGAGGCATGGAATAACGCCAATCAGGATCTGTAACAACTGTACCCAACGTGCCAGACACCGACCCCCAAGGGGTTAACGAACGCTCAGACCTGCCAGAGTTGACTGCCAGAATGGATAACGCCTGAGGCGCCGAAGATAACCCAACCTCAGCGAGGGCAGTATAGGTCAAGCGTACTGTGGTGCTACTGAATGGTGCTACGAGCACCGGATGAATAACAAGGCACAATACTGGTAGGGAAACAGTACAAGGCTGCCAGAGCAGTAACGGAGGCAACAACGGATCTGTCCGTAGACAGAGAAATCGGAGACAGGCCCTTAACCGGATACCGGATGGAACAGTAAGCAGACCTGGGTTGGCACCCAGAACAGGAGCAACAGCCAGGCCGGGTCGGTACACAGAGCAGGAACATCAGCCAGGCTGGGTCGGTACACAGAGCAGGAATGTCAGCAAATTCGAGTTGCTACACAGAGCAGGAACGTCAGCCAGGCCGGGTCGGTACACAGAGCAGGAACGTCAGCCAATCCGGTTTGGTACAATACAGGCAGAGTAGTCAGGCAGTACGGGTCATACATGGGAAACATACGAATACAGAAGACATCGGTTAGTAACGGGAACACCACGAGAGGGCAAAGCTGAAATGACAGGGCTCGGTATTTAAGAGTTATCACTGGGCGGAGCAACACCACGTTAGCCAATAAAACTGAATCAGGAAGAAGCACTGTCAAAATGTCACCAGTAATAACACGGGCACCGTGATACTGCCTTGCTGTTGGGATTTCACTGACAACATTTCATTGTGGGAAAGACTATTACATTTATCTCCTAAAGGATAGTTAAATACTCTGTACTCCAAGCTCCATCTGTAGAAAGTCTCTGTTAAGTACCCAAGGCCTTAATTCCCAAGGGGAATTATTTGGGACAACGTTTTTTAAGGGTGGTAGTTCCGCTTTAAACAAATGTAATTCAATATCAGTTAAAATGCAGGATCATTATGAAAAAAACCACAATGCGCTGATTCATGGAGAATGACATTTTTCATAAGCATCCTGCATTTAAATGGATATTCCATCAGTTCTTAATAACCCTCTGAGTGCCAGAGGGGTACTCAGCACATTGCAGAGCAATGCATTGTTCAAAGAGTTAAATACAGCGCCTTGCAAAAGTATTCACCCCCCTTGGTATTGTTCCTATTTTGTTGCATTACAACCTGGAATTAAAATGGATTTTTGGGGGATTTGTATCATTTGATTTACCCAACGTGCCTACCACTTTGAAGATGCAAAATATTTTTTTATTGTTAAACAAACAAGAAATAAGACAAAAAAACAGAAAGCTTGAGCGTGCATAACTATTCACCCCCCACCCCCCCCAAAGTCAATACTTTGTAGAGCCACCTTTTGTAGCAATTACAGCTGCAAATCTCTTGGGGTACGTCTCTATAAGCTTGGCATATCTAGCCACTGGGATTTTTTCTCTTTCTTCAAGGCAAAACTGCTCCAGCTCCTTCAAGTTGGATGGGTTCCGCTGGTATACAGCAATCTTTAAGTCATACCACAGATTCTCAATTGGATTGAGGTCTGGGCTTTGACTAGGCCATTCCAAGACAATTAAATGTTTCCCCTTAAAGGGATAGTAATACTTCGTTTTAACTTTATTTTATTTTGTAGGCATTAAAAAAACATGAAGAATGATATAAGTCTTATCTCTCAAAACCTTTATGGTTTATGAGATATTCACAAGCAAAGTTTCCCCCTCCCGCCCCTTTTACCTACTGTAAACAATCTCTTCTCAGATGTGGAATGCAGTCCATAGACTGGACAGATAACAGAAGGGGACACTCTTATTCCTATGAAAACAATGAAATCCCTGCCCCCCTTGACAAGCTTTTCAGGTTTTTCTCTTATCTTAATTGAAGATTGTCCCTCTCTGCAGTCTACCTGGGCAACTCCCTTCTGCCGTGGCTGAAAAGTGTTACATCAGTAAAAGGGGCGGGAGGGGGAAACTTTGCTTGTGAATAGCTCTTAAACCATAAAGGTTTGAGAGATAAGACTTATATCATTCTTCATGTTTTTTTAATGCCTACAAAATAAAATAAAGTTAAAATGAAGTATTACTATCCCTTTAAACCACTCTAGTGTTGCTTTAGCAGCATGCTTAGTGTCATTGTTCTGCTGGAAGGTGAACCTCCGTCCCAGCCTCAAATCTGTGGAAGGTTGGAACAGGTTTCCCTCAAGAATTTCCCTGTATTTAGCGCCATCCATCATTCCTTTAATTCTGACCAGGTTCCCAGTCCCTGCCAATGAAAAACATCCCCACAGCATGATGCTGCCACCACCATGCTTCACTTGTGTTCTAGGGGTGATGAGAGTGTTGGGTTTGCGCCAGACATAGCTTTTTCCTTGATGGCCAAAAAAGCTAAATTTTAGTCTCATCTGACCAGAGTACCTTCTTCCATATGTTTGGGGAGTCTCTCACATGCCTTTTGGAGAACAGCAAATGTGTTTGCTTATTTTTTTCTTTAAGGAATGGCTTTCTCCTGGCCACTCTTCCATGAAGCCCAGCTCTGTGGAGTGTACAGCTTAAAGTGGTCCTATGGAAAGATACTCCAATCTCTGCTGTGGAGCTTTGCAGCTCCTTCAGGTTTATCTTTGGTCACTTTGTTGCCTCTTTAATTAATCCCCTCCTTGCCTGGTCCGTGAGTTTTGGTGGGCGGCCCTCTCTTGGCAGGTTTGTTGGGGTGCCATATTCTTTCCATTTTTTAATAATTGATTTAATGGTGCTCCTTGAGATGTTTAAAGTTTGGGATATTTTTATAACCCACCTCTGATCTGTACTTATACACAATTTTGTCCCTGACCTGTTTGGAGAGCTCCTTGGTCTTCATGGTGCTGCTTGCTTGGTGGTGTTGCAGACTCTGGGGACTTTCAGAACAGGTGTATATATACTGAGATCATGTAACAGATCATGTGACACTCAGATTGCATACAGATGGACTTTATTTAACTAATTATGTGACTTCTGAAGGTAATTGGTTGCACCAGATTTTTTTTTTCAATGATCTTTATTGAGCAAAACTGTCAGATAAAAAGTGCTATCACCATGATGGCGAATTCCAAAAAACCAGTAAAGAGTAGAATTATAATGAGTACAAACATCATATACAGCTCATACAGGTGCCAAAATGGGAGATAAACTGAAAAACTATGTTAGCAGAGTGTACAGGTCCAGATTGACTCATCTGTATAAAAAAAGAGGAAAAGAATCAGATAGCTAGAGAGAGAAAGTAAAAAGGAGGAGGAGAAAAGGGAGAGGAGGAAAGTCCGTCCAGAGCTCGTCCACCCCAGGCCGCCCACCCAGCCACAGCCAATCAGCGAAGGCCAACTGGCCCTGCTGCCCCAGCCCTCCCACCACATGTGGACATCAATGGAAGCAACAACTAGGTTATCTGGAGTACAGGGCAATCCAAGAGGACCACCGTACGGGAATGCTCACGGGACCACCCAGGCTCAATATCACCACATTGAATTATTAAAAACTTCAAGTTTTATTAAGAATTTGATAAAAGCATCAAACACATAACCCTGTTCCCTCACAGGGATACAGAGACACAACACGTACGCCTAGTGGTCCTCTTGTCTGTGGAAATCGGTTGCTGTGATTGATGGGAGTAGCGCCGGGTCCACCGACCCCTTGATGCAAGGGTGAGTACAATCCAATAGTTGATTTAATAGTGCTTGAAGCAATCGCTAATGTTGTAGTTTGTGTCCTTACAGGTCAATCCAATACTTTATTGCCTGTGTTAGATATCCTACAGAATCAAGCCAGAGCTTCTCTTCTGAGCAGCTTCCTGTGTGTATCTATATCAGTATTGGTTGTCTCTGTATCCTCTTTAGCTGTAGCATTAAGCACCTATGTTTCTTCCTTTCCAGAGAGGCATCATTTAGGTACAGCATTTATATTTTCTGGCCCACACGTCTTCAGGGCCCAGATATTGGGTTTTGAGAACTAGCAGGGATTATTTTTTTCTAGAACCACTCTAGTATATATCTGCTTATTGGGATCTGTTCTTTTTTTTCAATATCCTCTAGGTTGTCTGAGTTTACATGAGAGCTTATCCAGATCCCAGCCCCTGGTCAGCTGGGATCAGAATTCTGGCTTTGTGGCCAGAATCTTAAATCCAGCTCCAGCTGCAGCAAAAGCATTCTTGTGGCACCCACGCACTCTCGCTTCACTCCCTATCCTGCGACCCCTAGCTACTATGCTTTTAAGAACTTCCTGTCCAAACAACCCTTTCAAATGTTTCTTCTGGTATCCAGCATGTATGTCTGTGCTCCAGTTAGTACCTAGCTCTCAAAGCTGCTGCCTCTCTTCCTCTTGTTAGTCCCTCTTGTTCTCCCAGATCTTGGTGAGATTCAATATAATTTTCTCTTACAAGCTACACTGTATTAAAATTTGCCTCCAATACTGCATACATGGTTGACTACACCCTTGTTGAACTCCAATTAATGGAAGAAAAGCACATGGGCATCAGAGGACAGTGTTTGTCAACTTGGAGTGACATGTGCAAGAGAAAAGGTCTAGTGGGCAAATATCATGGCATCTGGTTTTCAGCTAGAGTAACTGTTAATCTTCCCTTACACTCTTTCTTCATATTAACTCCCATGCTGAGTACAAGTGTCATTTTGATCACCAAGTTGGGAGGCAGAAAGGGGAGTGGCTGTTCCTTGGACAGTGTTTACTATATAGCCAATTGTGGTGTTATGTTATTCCTGATTGCCATCTATACTGTCTGAACTGTTTAACACCACACCATCACTGTTGCATTCCTATATACAATTATTAACCCAGTGGCTACCTAAATAGCAACTGAATTCTCTGAACTCTCTCACTTCTTCTGTTTAACCCTTTATCTTCCACTCTACTTAACACCTGCCAAGTTTTTTTAGCAATGCTCTGTTTATTTAGATGTTACTTTTCTGGATTGATGACTTTTACATAGATGGTTTGGTTTCCATAGATTTAATTTTGACTATAGTTCTCCTGGTCATCATTATTAATATCTGTTTCACTAACTGGAGTACTAATTCATCTGGAAGTATGTGTATGTTTTTATACTGATGCTTTGATTTGGAGTTTTATGTTAATATTAGTTGAAGAGCCCGTTACACGGGCCACAGTGCCACTGGCAGCCGGTCACGGGGCAGTCATGCACAGTAGAGACTGCCCATGCCGCGGCTGATACAGTGCCAGCTGGTCGCGGTGCAGTCATGCTCAGTAGAGACTGCCCACGCCGCGGCTGATACAGTGCCAGCCGGCAGCAGTGCAGTCATGCTCAGTAGAGACTGCCCGCGCCGTGGCTGATACAGAGCGGGAAGCTCCTTCGGAGCTCCCCGCTCTGTATCAGCCTCATCACGGGCAGTCTCTACTGTGCATGACTGCATCACGCGCAGCAGTCTCTACTGCTCATGACTGCATCACACGCAGCAGTCTCTACTGCTCATGAATGTGGCTCTACACACGTTTTAGCGAATGATTAGATAGGAGGATTTAACCCTTTGAGTGCCAGAGGGGTACGTAACGCATTGCAAAGCACTCAGAGGGTTAATATTGATTTTGTATTGTTTTTTTTGTGGGTGGTGTTTTGTGACAAATTAGAAACTGTATATGTGTGTGAGGCATACTGGCATATATGCAGTTGTCCGTTATACATAAATACTATTGAGACATAAATATTCCTGTTTTATAGTGATTTATTTTATTGTTAAAACTATTAGCACAGGGCTGCGCAAGTACAATACTCAAAAGCTACCCACAGTTCAGAAGGATTGCCTTGTTTAAGCCCACATGGTCCAATCAAGATGAACTGATGAACTTACCTATGCTTAATCAGGGAAACCCTTAAATCCTGGTGTTTTGGTGATCCTTGGGGATCTATCTTGGACACCCCTGTATAAGCAGATGGAACAGTCGCTCTAAAAATGATTATAATTACTTTTACCATGTTTATCATTTTATTTTTGTTGAGGTTATATCCCACCAAGATCAGAGAGAAGCAAAGGAGGACTGAGGCAGCAGCTATGAGAAAGAATAAGTTTGTTACCAATTGTATCAGACATGCTGGCTACCAGAAGGGACATATGAGCATACCTGGGAATTTTTTATTGTTGTCTTCCCGGAGGGGAGTCCTCTGCTGCCATGGGTGGTGTGAAGAATGATGCGTATCACGTCAAAAAGGGGCGGGTCTTAACGAGAGTGCCAGGGGAGGGCTTAAAAGAACGCTGGGGGGAAGGAGCTACACCGGGGGAAAAAGTGGAAGTGGGTAGAGTTTCAATAGAAACTCTCCACATACGGAGGACTCAGCCTTTGCCCCAGAGACCCGGTAAAGTAGTGCCAAAACCGGAGTCTCCGGGGCTATGCCGGAGAGTTCCCAAGTATGCATGAGAGGTCTGTTTGGACTGGTTATCAAGTAAGTGCATATATGTGTTCTTGTTTGTACTTGAATAAAACACTAGGATGCCATTTATTTGTGTACGTTCTTCTAAGAAGTTTATTAAAACACTTATTTGTTTCAGATTTTACTTTTTTTTTCCCATTATCTTTCCCTTCTCAGGTCACAGAGGGCCTTATGTACCCAAAAATAAATAAGTAGAAATTCTCCAATCTACCATCAAGTTAAATGGGGCTTTTTACCCCTTGAATGCTAGAGATGTTACCAATATCGTTTTACAATGAGTTAGAAACATTTTTCTTTATTATTTTTCTAAGAAGCAAACAATCAGCCATGTTTCAGGATTAACAATTCGGAAAGACTGAGCAATTCACCATAGGAGGTAAATATAAACTGACATTGATTTAAATGAGTTTGTCTTACCTTTTCAATGCTAGAGAGGTCTCTAGTGTATTGATTCATTATGCCATGGGGACCTCTGTGTTATTCAAGGGGTTAAATGGTTTAGTTGTTAGTGATCTACAGCAGTTCCATGTGAAGTCTAAGGGTCCCACAACTGCAAAAAGGTTGGGAACCACTGGCCTAGGATAAGGGAACCATATGTACCTTTAAATGCAGGCTGTATTAAAGGGATAGTAATGTTTCATAATAAAAGCAGCTCTAATTAATCATCATAGTATTTGCACTTTTGAGAGTGTTATTTCAATTCTGTCAGAGTTGTAGTTCAAGAGTAATTCAATGACAAAGTATCCCCCTCCCACCCCTTTTACTGATGTAACACTCTTCAGCCAGATCAGAAGGGAGGTGCCCAGGTAGACTGCAGAGAGGGACAATCTTCAATTAAGATAAGGGAAAAACCTGATAAACTTGTCAAGGGGGGCAGGGATTTCATTGTTCTGATAGGAAGAAGATTGTCCCCTTCTGTTATCTGTCTGGTCTATGGACTGCATTCCACATCTGAGAAGAGATGGCTTAAACTAGGTAAAAGGGCGGGAGGGGAAACTTTGCTTGTGAATATCTCTCAAACCATAAAGGTTTGAAAGATAAGACTTATATCGTTCTTCATGTTTTTTAATGCCTCCAAAATAAAATAAAGATAAAATGAAGTATTACTATCCCTTTAAAGACCACACACTGCAGGGCTGTATTGTTTCCAGTGTAATCCTACAGAACAACATTTACATAAGAGTCCTGCAGATGAAAGAATATGTGGTAATTTTAGCCTAGAAGAATCTGGCAAAATGAAAGTCACCAAGTGACTCTCTGAAAGTTGGACTTTAATTCTGAAATGGTTGCGTAGTTTAACATCTGGGAAGCCACAGCTTGTTATAAGGAGTATGTTGAGCACAATGAGGCCAGTGTGTCATGTATTAAGAAAAAGTTGTGTAATTTTGGAGCAAACCAACTGCATTTAAAAGAACAAATACAAATTCCTATTGACCTATTGAAAACATCTCTAGCATGCAATGGGTTAAAAGACCCATTTAATGCAATCTGAAAATACATTTGTTCCCTGCGGGGCAGTTAGCTGGCTAAAGAATTGCACCTCTTTTCCACAGTACATCCACCTCAAGGTGTTTCACACTCTTTGGCACTCAAATGGTTAAACTGCTTAGTCCATTGAAGCAGCTTTGATCTCAATGTTCCTCCAGTTAGCCTCACTCTGTATCCATTCTGGTTATAATCACTATTTTAAACATGATGATACATTAACCCATTGAGTGCTAAAGGGGGGTTCGTAAAGCATTAGTGGTATACTTCTTTTTCCACTTGAACAGTTATCATATTCTTAGACAGAGTGAAAGTAATAAGTTTGCTCAGAAGCAACGTGCAAGGAGTTGGCTAATGTAAGGCACAATATGATCAAAGTTGCTTCACTGGACTAAGCAGTCTTTAAGCATTTGAGTGCCAAAAAGAGTGTGCCACACATTACAGATCAACATGTCTCATACCCATTTAGCACTCATGGGATTAATGTATTCTCAGATGGAGAGCAAAATAAATTATCATAATCTTAAGGGACATGGAGTGATGCAAAAGATGTCTGACAGCCCAACAATGGGCATAGGCCCCAATAATGCAATTTTCTCCCTCTCTGCCAGAGGTAGGGTAAGCCCACTAACAGGCAGGAAAGAAAGTGGGAAGGTAGTGTATGTATAGGTAGGAAAAGGTGAGGAGGTATATAAAGGTGGCAGTAGGGACACAAGTATATCATTCTTACCTGGATTTATTTTTCCCAAAAACCCTAACCCAAGGTTTTCCATTAGATCTGCAGCAAGAGTAGCAACAGTTACAGAAGAGGTCATGCTTAGGCCAAGTTGTCCTCCTGGCAGCTACCATTTACCTAAGCTCACAATGTGGTGATCCTGGGCCCAGCCACTGTAGCTAGCCAAGATGGTTCCAGTGAATGGGCTGTGGCCTGGTGGTCAAGTCTCCTATGTTGGGCTATTGCAGATATGCAACAAAGATAAAAAGAGTCATGGGGAAGATAGCTATGACAGATCACCTATGCCATATTCATCTCAATGGTTGTGAGTTGGGGTTGCCACTGCTGGGGACTCATAGGCATGAGGTGGCACCAGTCTCTGAAACAGTTCTCATGCCCATCCCACGGTAGCATGGAACTGGAAAAGCAGGTGCTGCGCTGTTCTAAAATTATTAATATATAGGTATAATGCCCCTTTAATATAGCAAAAGTAATAGAAGAATTTGTAAATCTGGCATTCACACGGTTAAAATAGCTTCTTCATTGAGCTCCTATGCTGCAGTTACAAAACAGGAGGGGACTTGGAATTCCTACATTACAGGCAAGCCGACAGCTGTTTCATGCCACTCCAGCACTCTGTCAAGGAGTTTAGTACTGTACGCCTTGACAAAGAGCCAGAGCGTCACAAAACAACTGTCAGCTTACATGTAATATGTGAATGCCAACTACCCACCTGCCTGCTTTGTAACTGCAGCAGGAGCTCAATAAAGAATCTATTTTAATGGGGTGAGAGTCAGCTTTACAACATATTATATTACTTTTGTTATAGTATCTCATTCTGTTTATAATGACTATGGCCAGTCCACAGGGAGATTTCACAACCTCTTGTCCCAAGTGAATTCTATTGGGTCTAGTCAACTGTCTCTATTGGTGAAAAAAGACAATCCTGTAATAAAAGCTATGGCCTTTTTAATTGCCACCAGGGGAGGGGTGGCCTGGGGGGCAGGGGGGCAATTGCCCCCTGGGCCAGTCATATGTCTGGACTGGTGGGCCACTCCCTCTTTTTGCTGCAAATGTAGCTACAGTAGTGACACCACAGAGCTTACAACTGAAATGGAGCTACAATCCAAGTGGAGCTACATTAGTAGCATAATCCATTTCTCTTGTTAGCTCTATGGTATCACTAGTGCAGCTTTACTTACCTTGTAAGCTCTGTAGTTGCACCAGTGTAACCCACGCCACAAATTGCCAGCGCTCACCTGATTGCCACCTGACTCTGTGTCTGAGTCTGTATTTGTCTGTTACAAGTTGTAATATTTCTGCGTTTTACAGGTAATTTTTTTTGTGGGGGGAGCTTTCTATAGGGAGAAGATGTGTTGCAGGCATTGGAACCTTATGGGATGAGCTGTATAATAAAAGCTGCTTCCTAACTTGGACCAAGCTATTTTGAACCAAATGAGTCCCAAGATGCACACCCATTTTGGAACTCAGGGGGTTTATGTATAAAATGAGTAACATCAGGATGTGGGGTTAATTACTAGAAGTCTTGACTATTTTCAAAGCTTCTTTACTCAGACTAAGCAGATTTTAAACATTTGCATTCCAAACGAGAAAAGCAATGCTGTGCAATGCGTTGCCCACCACTTTGGCCATCGTAGGTAAAAAGCTATTTAGTCCGATTGAAGCAGTTTATATCTTTCAGTTTCCACCATCAGGAACCTGATTTTCATTCTACTGGATTTTCTGTAGTGTATATTATACAGGATATTAATTCGTACATTTTAGAAACGTAGAATTATGCTTATGCATTAGGGATGGTACGAACAATAATATTTAAGCTACTTCACTCAGAATAGGCAGCTTTTAACTATTTCACTACCAGAGAAGTGAGTGTGTGTGAGAGGGAGAGATTAAATGGAGTTCACTACTACTTTAAACTCTTTGGATGCTACCAAGGTCACCAAGGCATTGCTTTTCACTGGTGACCTCTCTGTCCTCCAAGAGATTACATTTTTACTAATGTGAGTTGTTTCCCATAACAGAAGTTAAGGCGCTAACTGGACTTGTTTTGGTAGGACAACAATGGGGCAGTAGAAGATATATATCACTTGAATTCAGATTTCCCACCTGTTATTTTGCTAAGACATCATGTTCTAAAATGTATATAATTTACCATTTGGTTTAAACCTGTCACATTGACAGAGTAAAAATAAACCATATAGCAGATGTGTCGCCCAGGGACAAAATCTGTTTCCATTTGTCAGCTTGTGATGGAATTAATGTATCAGTGGCTTCCATCTTTAAAACTCCCATTAAAAATATTGTAAAGGATTTTAAAGGGTGATTTTCATGTTTCCAATAGGAGAAATTCTAGGCTGTGCAGGAAACAAAACCCCTCCATTGGAACACAGACTGGAAGTTCGTGGCTCTCAACCACAAACTTCTGGGATGCAGTGCAGTTCCCATAGAACCAAGCCCAATACAGTGGGTTCATGTTTAGGGACCTACATTGTTTAGGACAGGAAATGGTCACATGCAATGCATTATAAATCTCATTCTATACCTCTATTCCCTGTTCATGTGTCATGGCTCACAATTAGGGATGAGAAAACATTTTCACGTCAAACCAAAATCGTGAATAATGGCACATCCCACTTGGTGAATAATTTGTTGACTGGTACTGGGGGGAGTTAATAAAGAAATAAATAAAACTAAAAATAAAATAAGAAATTGGTACGTAAAGTGACAGAGACAGGGACCCCCTGATGTAAGCTGTGACTGGGACAGACTGATACTTTACCGCAAGGCTGTCCAAGTCCAGCCCTCAAGGGCCATCAACAGGCCAGGATTTAAGGATTTCCCTGATTAAGCACAGGTGAGTTAATCAGTGTCTCATTTATTTTGATTGACTCACCTCTGCTTAATCAGGGAAATCCTTAAATCTTGGCCTGTTGGTAAGCCTTGTGGACTGAACTTTGACAGCCTTGCTTTAGCGAATACAGTATTTTATAGAGGATGATTTGTAGGACTTAGACTTGTTGTTAGAGACCCAAGCCCTGAGGAAACATTGATTTGTAGGACTTTGGATTTTTGGCATCAGAGGCCCTGAGGAATCACAGACAATTTTTATCAATTTGCCTTGTTAGCGTCATAGCCCTGAGGAATCACAGATCATTTTTATCAATTTGGCTTTTTAGCATCACAAGCCCTGAGGAATCACAGATACATTTTACTAATTTGGCTTGTTAGCATCACAAGCCCTGAGAAATCACAGACAATTTTTATCAATGTGGCTTGTTAGCGTCACAAGCCCTGAGGAATCAAAGATCATTTTTATCAATTTGGCTTTTTAACATCACAAGCCCTGAGGAATCACAGATATGTTTTATCAGTTCGGCTTGTTAGCATCATAAGCCCTGAGGAATCAGTGATTTGTAGGACTTAGGCTTGTTAGAAACAAGCCCACCAAAATTGTTGTTTTTTTGGGGGGGTTTTGTAGTTCTCAAGCCCTGAGGAAAAAAAAATAAAAATGGTCTACTGGCCTAATGCCAGCAGGTCATGTTATTTTGGCCAGTAGCAAATACCCCCATGTCATTAAGGCATTTGCGACTGCTGCTCTTGCTGCTGCTGAGTTGTTTAAACAGCACAATGATTAGGCAGCTCGAAGGGAATGGGATCAACAACAGCGGTGATATGGGTAATGGATGATCATGGTTCCACTTGCCACTACTAGCTTCAGTGATGCGCCTGAGGCAGTAGCAGCACCACAACTAGCCCCCTCCACTTCAGGTATATGTGGAGAAAAGAAGATGGCCAATAATACTTCTCCACCTGCCCCTCCTCCAAAGTCATGGGTGTGTTGTTAGAATCTAAATTTTCCCTTGAAAGCAGGAACTGCGCCTCTCATCAGCAACTGCAATGTGCATAGTGTGTGCCTGGTAAATAAGGGAAAGACTGGGAACAATGGGCACATCTGCACTCACATAAAACACCTGGTACAATTCTAACCAAACACCATGATGCTTAGGGTCCCCAGTGTGAAATCATCCACCAGAAACCAAGTTCTGCTGCTGTCACTATGCCGCTTGTACACTCCCCAATAAGGACACGTGACAACTTGCAGTTTAGTAAAAATAATGAACCCTCCCTGCCACCAGCTTAGCATATACTGCAGGATGGAATCTCCTCAGATGCCGCTTGATGCCCTGCTTGTGATTATCCAGTGCACCACACAGTGTGCAATGGGTGGACATGAACTGCCACATCCTGACATCTACTGAATGGCTATCAGATGGTTGGGGAGGTAAAAATGAACAAGGTGGATCACCAGAAGATGTAGTTACATGATCTTCCTGCTCCCAGACCTTAGAGCAAGAAGGTGATGGTGAGCGAGGTGTTTTGCTCACCATCAAACTTTCAGGCTCTGGCTGGGTTTCTTTGTTCTTCCTCCTCTTTGATTTATGCCTCACCTCTTGTTGCTTTTGGGGAGAGTCTGGTGTACAGCAACAGCGGTACCCAATTTCTTTGGTGGGGTTTGGCTTTAGCATGTTTCAAATAAATGTCATGGTGTCTGTGTTTCATGTATGTTATCAGGGCAGTTGTGCCAAGATGTGTTCCCTCCTTTCCCCTTTTCACTTACTTGTCACAAATTGTGCACAGTGCCATAAAGGATGATTGCACTTTGCCTGCCCCCAAGAGGAAAATCATCCCACACCCAGAACTTCAGGGGAGTGGGGAAAGGTGGAGAAGAATTGCCTATTTCTTCTTCTCCTCCACATTCCCCTTCACTGGCTGGGGCAGAGGATGATGTTACTGATGTTGCTGCTCCTGCCTCACAATCAGCACTGCAGCTAGGACCAGGACTATTGCAAGTGGAACTTGTTCTATTCCTGCATAAATCAACCCCATTCCAATTGTGTCCACAGTGTTCTGTGGCACACTAGCCTGCTCCTCTGCATCCTGCTGCCCTTGCAACTCAGCAGCAGAAGGAATTACAGCAGCAGCAAACTCAGCAAATTCCAAAATCTCACTGCTGGTGGTGATGCCTATCCCCATCCCTGTCTCCCATTCCTTCTCGGTTTGGGCTAAAATGGCCATTATTGTCTCTTCCACCCCAGCTTCTCCACAATCATCATCACCACCACCAGTCCCTCCTTGCTACTGCTGCACTATTATAGATGTCTCGCCAGTTGGAGGTGATGACAAATGTGACAGAGGGTCCCCTACTGTCACTCTTGCCATCCCTTGTTGAGCTGAAGAAGGCAGACTGGCAGTACCAGCAGCAGGCACAGACAGCTGATCTGTGCATATAGTGGTGGTGGTGGTATTATTGCTGCTAGGCAACAATTCTGCCTTCTTCAGGATCATGCTCCATCTGGACAATGTCGTGGGGGTAAGGGGACTCCCAGGGTCAGGGGAATGTTGTGGGCTCCCTTGACTGCCAGTCTGGATGCTCTGCATTACTTTCCCTACCACCTCAGCATCGGTAGGAGGATCTACTGCGGTAATGCTAGTCCCACCAGCTGCTGCACGATCACTATTAGTACTAACACCACACATCAGTTTCAGTCTCTAAGTCTTCCTTCTCACTACTAATATGATCACCCCCTCCCTCACTCATCACTGCTTGGGGATGGCGAGTGTGACTTAGGGTCCCCTGCTGTCACACTTGGCATCAGCTCCTCCTCCTTCTACCCCTCCTGAGAATCACAAAACACCCTGGCAGGCACGGCACTGGCAGCAGGCTCTCTTCCCATAGAGGTACACTGACCAAGTCATTCAATTGTTTACATCAGAGAGGCAAGTTAAACCATTAAAAATGTATTTAACTATTAGAGTACCAGATCGGGGTCCAACACATTGCAATGCATTGGGCACATCTCTGGCACTTAAAGGGTTAACAGAGTGGAAATATAAGTGTTAAACAAAAGAACAGGGGAGCATTTAACATTTTCATCTAGTTTGCTTCTTGCATACCCTTGCACTCGTGAGCCTAGTTTGGCATCTCTGACCTTTCCCTTTGTATCATTTTCAACTCTGCAAAATGTCAAAGCCAAAAAAAGAGAGAGGTGCCCAGAGAATATTCAGCATGCTTGATTTATGGGAAGTAACTCATTTGAGGCAGTCAGTAATTCATTTTATAGCTTTTAGTTGCCTTTCTTCCGCTGTGGTCATTTGTGTGGAGCAGCTGGTCTCCCTAGCAAGGATGCTGCTAGGTACCGGAAAAGAGGGCTGAGACCCCCAGGTCCCATATTTAAAGCCCCATGTCTTATTGCCAACTTGGGACCTGTAATGCTGTTACTCTCTCTCTAGTAATGGTGCAACTGAGCTACACTGTGCACTTCTAATACAGCAGGTTGGCTGAAACCCCAGGGCTTTTATAAACCAAGCAAATACCCTGCAGCTATACTTTTTGTATCTTGTAAAACAACATACACATTTTGTACCTTTTTTCAGCACAGAAAAAACTCAGGTACAGGAGTTATCATACATTGTAATAATATTTATGCTGCTGTGCGAGTCATTGTGGTTCCTCCTTGTTCAGGGTTTGTCTATACCATTGCACGTGTGAGGCATGTCACAACAAGTGACCAGAGGGGAAAGAGAGTGTGGTGTGAGGAGGAACCCAGGAGGAGGAAGTACCACTTCCAGAGACTGTGGTATTCTTATACAACGCTAAGATCCAGGTTGTATTTTAAGTAAGCGGCCACCCACACCATTTAGAGAGTTATTGGTGTTGCTCCAAGCCAGCACCAATTGGGCATTCACTCTGTACCACATTCCAGTAAGGAGCCACCTTTTACATTTTTGTTATTCCTATTTTATTTCCATCTTGTCCTTCTCCTAGTATCCTCACACACTGCCTAGAGGTGATGGTGAGATGGCTCAGCTGGATAATGCACCGGCTGTCGAGTCTGTTGCATACCTCAAGGTTGCAGCTTTGAGTACTGGCAAGGTCACGTCAGCCCATCATCCTTCTGAGTTCGGGACATACATTGAGATTCACGTGTTTTCAAGTATTCTTCTTGATAAAATACTTTTGCAAAATAAAACAACAAAAAAAACCCCGTGAACATTATTGAACAACCGAATACATATAGTGTCTTTGAGACTCCTAAATCTTTCACGTACTCAACAGACCATCCATTTTAAATGTATTTCACTAGATAGCAATTTGCAAGATTTTACAAAACAAATTGCCTGTTACACTTCAGTTATGATTTTATGATGATTCTGCTGTATATTTAATTTCACCATATATAGGTTTTATTTTCTACTGCATTTAGATCAATATTTGCTCTGTCACCTTTTCTCCTTTTAGTGTAAGCATACAAGATGTGAGCAGCTTCTTAGGACGAACAACAGCAAAATGGCCTGTTCTTTGGCTAGTCACCACTCAGAAGCATCACATTTTAGCTCTCTAGTGCCATTACAGAGGAGAAATTTCCACATACATATTAGACTCATCCAGCCCAAAAGGGCTGTCTAGTTCCAAAATGACAGGAAAGTCCCCTCTGCACGGGAACACAACTAATTCCCGACGAACGTTTTGGCCTTGTTGGGTCTCATCAGGAGGGTGCAGCTGGATTCCCTAGGCACTGAGAGCAAGGGGCCCACATCTGGATTACCCTTCACTCTTAGGGAGACTCTCTAAGAGTATTCAAAATAAGAATACAAGATGTGAGCAGCTTCTTAGGATGAACAACAGCACAATGGTCTGTTATTTGGCTAGACACCACTCTGAAGCATCACATTTTAGCTCTCTAGTGCCATTACAGAGGAGAAATTTCCACATACATATTAAACTAATCCATGGCCAAAAGGGCGGTCCAGTTCCAAAATGACAGGCAAGTCCCCTCTTCAGGGGACCACCAGCTAACCCCTGATGTACGTTTCTGCCTTGTTGGGCCTCGTCAGGAGGGTGCAGCTGGATTCCCTAGGCCTCTGTAATGGCACTAGAGAGCTAAAACGTGATGCTTCTGAGCGGTGACTAGCCGTAGGACAGGCCGTTGTGCTGTTATTCGTCCACAGAAGCCTCTCACATTTTGCATGCCAATTTTAAATACTCTTAAGGGGTCTTCCTAAGAGTGAAGGGTAATCCAGAGGTGGACCCCTTGCTCTCAGTGCCTAAGGAATCCAGCTGCACTCTCCTGATGAGGCCCAACAAGGCTGAAAAGTACATCGGGGGTTAGTTGGTGTTCCCGTGCAGGGGGGTCCTATCCGTCATTTTGGAGCTGGGCCACCCTTTTGGGAAGGATTAGTCTAATATATATGTGGAAATGTATCCTTTGTAATGGCACTAGGGAGCTAAAACGTGATGTTTCTAAGCGGTGACTAGCCGTAGGAAAGGCCATTGTGCTGTTGTTTGTTCTCTGTGTCCTCACATTTTGTATACCAATTTTAAATACTCTTAGGGGGTCTACCTAAGAGTGAAGGGTAATCCCGACGTGGACCCCTTGCTCTCAGTGCCTAGGGAATTCAGCTACACCCTCCTGATGAGGCCCAATAAGGCCAAAACGTACATCGGGGGTGAGCTGGTGTTCCCGTGCAGGGGGGACTTGCCTGTCGTTTTGGAGCTGGATCGCCCTTTTGGGTGGGATTAGTCTAATATGTACATGGAAATTTCTCCTCTGTAATGGCACTAGAGAGCTAAAATGTGATGATTCTGAGCAATGACTAGCCATAGGACAGGCCATTGTGGTGGTGTTTGTCCTCAGAAGCCTCTCACATTTTGTATGCTCCTTTTAGTGTGCCAGATATATACTATCTGGTGCATAATCTTGGTTCTCTCTTGTATTTCAGTCGATGATTACTATTAATTCTAGTCAAGTTGATACCTTTATTGGCTAACTAAGCAGATTTAGGATGCAAGCTTTCAAGACCTCTCCAGTCTCTTCCACAGGCATGTTATAATGCTAAATGTTGGGCAAATCCAATCAGTAACAAAATTTGTAGGTTGAAGGAAGGATGCTATCAGATCTATTGAAGAGCTCCTCCCCAACCACTGTATTTTAATGATGACATCAGACATAATACACAAGAAGATTCAAAAGATACATAGGATCCATTTGTGTGGGGAGCGGTTGGACTGAAATCTAAGCTCTGAAGCAGCATCCCTCTGCTCCTGTGTAAATACATAAACTATAACTGCCATTCAGTGGATCAGGTGCATAAATTGTATCATTTTTTGCATGATAGCATTTATACACTGGGATCCCCCCCCCCCAAAGCAGGGGCCTACAACCAGGGACTGAGGACTTTCTAAGGCAAGCCTTACTCTCTGGTAGTAACCCCTTTGCTGCAGGAGGGAAGAGGACATGTTATTCCACATCCTTTAGCAATTTTAGGGAATCTGCTGTGGACATGGGCAGCATCATTCCTAGCTAGGTGGTTATAAAGCATATAGTAATTCCCCTAAAAATACATAGGCTTTTTTCCCAGAATCGCAATAAGTCAATTTCTCCTAAACTACAAATCTGTTGATATTTTGTCTAACATGATATTCAGGAAGCTCTGAATACAAATATGCTAACTTAAAGGACAAATCGGATTAATTTTCTAGGTCTGCTATTGTGGAAGCAGATTGATCTAGTAAGCAGTCTGGAGCTGTAGCAACAAAACAGCACTGATTAGTCATTTTTAGAGTTAAAAAAGGGTCTCCCCCCTCAGCTGGAATGTAGTTTGGCAGTAGGTGGTTCTTAGCCACATACTTTGTAGATTATGAGCACCTACTACATACAACATCTGGGTTGGACTTTCAAGACTGAAGCAGTCAGTCTATGGGGGACACAGATCTAAGGGGAGGTGGCCAGAAGGGGTAGGAGGGGGATCCTTTCCTCTTGAATTGCGTATGAACTACAAATATGTAAGTAACTATATACAGCTCAACATCTTAAAAACATTGTAAATAATAATCCAAGCTAAAATGTTATTGAGGCATGCCATTACTATCCCTTGCACTGAAAAAGTAAAAGTAACAGTTATCATGGCAAAAAATATTCCTAACAGTCAATTTTCCCTGGATTGGTAGCGATGAGTTTAGATTTCTACCTGGATTGGTTGATTTGAGCTTGGTAAAGAATTTTGCCTTCCTAGAGCTTTCCTGTTTTAGTTGCAATATTCCTGTGTTGGGGGGGGGGGGAATGTGCTGAGGCAGTGAAGTGTATGGATCTTTCCTAATAATTTGGTAGTTGACCAGGCGAGTAGTATGTTGGCCTCCTTCGCTCCAGTGAGTAGCTTACTTCAGCAGATCATCCTGTATTGTTTAGAGCTAAATGTTTGTTGTACAGCTCAAGTGTTACTTGAATGTAATTGCAGCATGATTTTCTCAATTTCAGTTCAGCTGTTTCCGGGAAGTGGCACGTGGGAAGGCAGTGGAGGAAGAATCTGGTCCAGACCATTTATGTAGTGTGCACGCCAGAGAATCCTATAGCTGATAAGGCATTCTATTGTTCTTAGTACTTGGAAAAGATACCACAAAACATGGCAGGGTCTGGCTGCAGGCTGATGATTTTTCGGATGACAAATGGCTGGATATTTTGTTGTTGTGTATGGCTAGGCTGAGTGAGGAGGAGCTATAGTCTTCCTCTGTGGATAGTAGAATACAAGCATTGGCATGTTTAAAGGGCCTGCTAAGTATAGTGCAGGCTTCAGTTTGTATTAGTGGTTCAGGACGTTGCTTCTCAGTCTTGGCCATGCTAATTGTGGCTACAGCTGTTGGGATTCCACTTGCCACATCAATATAGGTTAGGGCTGGGGTTATGGGTATGGTCTAGACTTAAATGTTATATTGTAACAAACGAGTAAGGTAACTGGTTCGTGTCAGTTAGATACTATTATTGTACAGCAAGCACTGTTGTATAATGTTAGATATTTTGTATGGTGTGTATATATATATATATTTATTTTTTTTAATTAATTATTTTTTTTTTTTTTTTTTTTTTTTTTTTTTTTAATAATAACATTGTTTATTTCTTATCAAGAAATGGTGTGGCCAAACTTACAATCCGTGAAAGAATGGTGGCAAAGTGTGTTTGTGTGGCTTGTAGTAGGGAAACAGAGTTGACACTGCCATTCAAGAATTTGTATTTTCATGGAGACAACCAAAATGCAGTAAATATTTTGAAGCCTTCATACTCCTGCATCAAAATAACCCCTAAAAAGCAGACATTCCAGAAAGTAGATACCCCACTACTTCAAATAAAGTGTTACTTACCTTTTTACCAATAAGCAGGTATGCACAAGTATTGACAGGATAAGGAGTTGAATGGAGAGAAAAAAAAAAAAAAAAAAAAAAAAAGCCTTTTTTTACATTTCAACCTCTTCAAAAAGGTATTGGAGCCTGGAAAGTATGGACATTCTCATTGTATTTGGTATCTGGGGCCAGCCTGAGAAAAAAACAATTGGGATGTGCAAACATACCCTAGAGTGTGCCACGAGGATGGCTACCAGTGAAACACAGCTAAGGAGGGAGGGATTGTGCCTTTTTATAGCTACCAGTGGAATAAGACTGGGGAAGCAGACAGTGTATGTGTAGATATCAGAGGGTTGTCCAATGCATTGCTTTTAATAGTGGGGGAGGGGTCTTTTGGACCTTTCCTGATTATCACACCAACAGATTCCTTGGTATTGATCACCTTTGGATGGCACTCACTGCCTTTCCTTCTCTCTAAACTGCTCAAACAGGTAAACCCTTAAGTTCCTGTTCGAGTGGCAGGACCTGAACCCCCTGCATTATGAATCTTGTCAGTGATAATGCATGTCGGCGTTCTCAGTCCTCCCACTCACCAGGAAGTTCAGAGGATGCAGAGAATTGAGGAGACAGGGATGGAAGGCTACAATACATGTTGTGGGAGATTGCCAAGCCCATATCCTTCATGAGCTTGGCAGTTAGGTAGATCTGGCCAAGCCCATGACCAATTCAGGCTTGGCACTCAGAGACAAGGACCTAAAGCCTTCAAAATGTTTTTGTCCTCATCACCATTTACCAATGCAAATATGGCAGTGTAATATATATAAAATCTCAGCTATGCAGAGAGGAGGAGATTGTAGAATTTCACCTAGTGTGTTGGAAACCTACATTAACATGACTTTCTTGTGGCCTTGCAGATGTACCCAAAATTGGTGAAATGGGGTGGACGCATGCTTTTACTAAACCATGCTCTCTTTCCTTACATCTGTCCTGTACTTAGAATACAAATCACATAATAATGAAGAATTACTGAAACCTGGCACCACATATAGAATGTCAAAAAGAGCAACATTTAAAGGAGCAGTAAACTTTTATTTATGAAAACATTTATGTTCTAGAGCTTTTTCTGTTGAGTAAAACAAGGGCACTCTAAATGCTGTCAGTTGTTTTATTCAACACTAGTGTAAAAGCAGTGTACACGGGCCAAGGTCCGGGTAATGTTAACCCTTTAAGTGCCAGAGGGGTACACAATGCGTTGCACACCCCTCTGGCACTCAAAGGGTTAAGAGGCTGCTACCTCACTACTCCACGTGATTCAGTCTTGCGTCACCTCACTCACATGATGCAATCATACGCCGTAGAGACTGCACGAACGCGGGCAGTCTCTACTGTGCATGACTGCATCGTAACAAACATCCTAGCAAATTATTATATAGGATTTATAATGGTTCAGATAATCAGGAAGTGAATTTACTGTGTTTATTTCCTGATAGTTCTAACTGACAGCATAACTCTATCACATTCTATAGAGAACTGTAAGTCACTGACTTTCCTCTCCATTAGAATCCAACAGAATAACTAATTGTAATTTGACCACTTGAGGGCATTGCTAATGTAAAAAAAAAAAAAAAAAAGTTTTTAAACTGTAATAATTCTAGAAATATAAATCTCTTGGCAGTGGGAGTACCCTTATTTTACTCAAAAGGAAAAGCTCTACAATATATAATTTTTTCATAAAAAAACAAAAAAAAGTTTACTGCTCCTTTAATTTTTCATGTACATTTTCAACTAGAAGTTATAAACTACAGTATGGATGTGCAAGCTGTGTCTCTCCAGTAATTGTTGCATTCAACTCCCATCACCAGCAAGTGTTTGGCTAATGATGGTGGAAGTTGAAAAACAACATTAGTTGAGGAGATATATATTGCCTATTCCTGTTCCAAACACTGACCTACAGCTAATACAAGTATCCATCTTGGAACACACTGCAAGTACGGAAATAAATTTCAGGTATCAAGATGGTTACGAGTTCTTGCAATATTTGATCTGTTTAATATCTTACAGAATTACTTTTGAGACACAAAAGATACCATTCCTATAACAAAATCAAATAAAGCATGAAACATTTAATGACACTCTTGCTGTTTGACTGGCATATATTTTTCGTAACAATTGAATTAGGATAAATATATTCCTTTTATTTAATACAAAAATGAACAATTTTAGAACATCCAAGAATATTAGGCTTCAGGATCATTTTGACTGCATGTAAAACAATGTTAATAGAAATAACTAGTGTTGCAGAATATCATAGAAAGGATGAACACCATTCTTTTAAACAGGATGAACACATCTCTGCTTGGTGTGAATTGGCTCCGCACGAATCTTTCAGCCAGTCTTTGAAGAGATCATCTGCATCTTTTCTCAAAATGAGGAACTGACCCAGAAGCACATATGCCTATAACAAATAACAAAAAGTGACATCAGAATTTGAATTCTAAATAAAATAGTATTCCATTTTTCATACTGACAAATTCATATTTTCCATTGTCACGTCATGTAAAGGACAGCATTATAACAAATGGTAATTTTCCTTAGCAGCTGTTCCAGAGATAAATGTGATTTGCAATAACAGAAAAAGGTCTGCACTCAAGTTGATACATTTTTTTTTTTTTTTTTTTTTTTGTGGCTTAAAAAAAAAAAAAAAAAAAAAAAATGTATCAACTTGAGTGCAGACCTTTTTCTGTTATTGCAAATCACATTTATCTCTGGAACAGCCGCTAAGGAAAATTACCACTACCAAAAATCACAGATGTTTATTCAGATATTAAAAACATGGATACAAACAATAGATACACCACCCCAACAAACTCCTAAAGGGTTTCAGACCTAAATGGCCCTTACACTTAGGCACTGCAGCCAGAAGGATTTAAATATGCTACATTGTCACGACCGCTTCCTCCTTCTACCACACAAATATAAAATCCAGACTGGAATAAAAACCAAATCAGTCAAAAACCTGATTGATATAATTTGGGATGGTAAATCCACATATAGACAAAATATTTAGACTGTATATGTCTAAGATCTAAATAGACTTGGAAGTGATATACATAGAGCTTATTAAACAATTCACAACACAGTATGAGATAACCTGCAATATAAACAGAAGCTTTATATATCCTATTTTTGAAAAAAGAAAGAAAAACAGAAGGAAGAAATCCGGTATAAAACACAATACCAATGTATGATATGGGCCCTTTAATAGAACAAACTTCTATCCCACTCTGGATCCATGCCACTTGGAATCCGGGTGTCTAATGCGTGTATCCAATATATCTTCCATCTATCTAAAATAGATTACTACCTCCTCTAGGATGTTTGACACCTTTTCAACAGCCTTAAAGACAAAGGCTTCTGAGACCACTCTGTGGAATACAAAATGTCTAGCAATCAGTGATCTCATATCAATATTATCAATAGCATTTAAGTGTTCCTGGATTCTCTCCTTCAAATGTTTAGTGGTCCACCCCACATATTGCTTTAAACATATGCTGCAAATAAGGAGATGAGATATACAACATTAATAGTACTGCAGTTTATAAAACGGTCTGTCTTATACGTTCTTGGTAACAGTACTCAAAAAGGTATTAGTAGTATCAGCAAACTTGCAGCATTTTCATTTGCCTCCACATCTATAAAACCCTTTAACTGATAACCAAGTATCCCTCAGTTTTTTGTTCCAAGAGAACATACTAGGAGTTGACAATTAAAGCAAATACTAACAGTTCCAACCATTACGCCCCTAGCCTTGCCAATCTGGGAATCTCCTTGCTTTCAACCTCAACATAAGTGTTTTTGCTTATTCCAAATACAAACTTTGACTATTTGTTTGAAATGGATTTGCAGTAATCTGTCCCTTTGGAATTTTATTAACGAAATGTTTAGGATGACAACTACTGGCAAAAAGAACATGCTAAAAGATCTATAGGGGTTAGTATCGCCAAAGACATGGAGCCGCTCCCACCAACCCACAAAAAGGTTGGCAAAGGAAGGGGCGAGTTTCACCCCATTGCAGCTCCAAGTCTTTGGAGAAAAAAAACAAAACAATACAAAAAAAAAAACCATTAAATGAAAAATAGTTGTGAAGTAATAGATAATCAATATCCCAAATCAAAAAGCATCTCAACTCCAACGAATATCCAATTTCTCTACCAAGGAAGAAGCTAACTGCCTGCATCCCAGCATCATGTGGAATGCTGGAATACAGTGACACTGCATCCACTTTTAGCCACATACAACTAGATGTCCACCTAACATTGTTCATAATGTGAATAACATGAGTAGTGTCACGCAAATAAGTGGGTAGCTTCAAAACAAGAGGTTGCAGGCACTGATCAATTAGGTATGACAAATTTTCATTCAGAGATCCTATCCCCGAGACTATGGGCCAGCCCACTGGCTGCACAAGGGATTTGTGTGTTGTAGGTAGATTGTGGAATACAGGTGTTCCAGGATTTTCCACATACACAAATTGAGCCTCCCTGTTAGTCAAACAACCATTGTATAGGCCCAAGTCTACAATCCCTGAAGGTGTCAGATCCTGCCTTCATAGAAAAGTGGAATGCGGAGCTTACCTCTTGTTCACTTAAAGGGGATGTATCACCTTCTAAAAAGAAGTTCCCATATGCTTTGTTAATACAAGTTATACTATGAACGCTTTAAAGATATTTTATCTTCAACTGCAGAAGAGCTGTGCCGAAGAATGAGAGTGTCCCATTATGTTGACCAGCACAGTTCTTCTGCACGTCCCATTTCTCCTCCCACCTCCCTCCCAGCTGCCTCAGGGAGCGCGTTCACGCTTCCCTTCATTGTGCTGTGAATGGCTCATAGCGTTACAGCAAGCTGCGATTAGCATTATACTGAGATACACAGATTAATTTTTGTTTGGTGTGTTGGTGAAGAGAGAACTGGTGATTTTATTCGGTATCTCAACTCTAAGCATGGATTTACATTCGCTTATAATGTACAAAAAAAGGTGACTGATTTTTTGGATGTTAGTTTAACTAGTAATATTGATACAAGAGAGGTCCATGTGGATGTGTTTTGTAAACCTATTGCAGGTAATACACTTGTTTTTTGCCAATAGCTGTCATCCTAAACATTTGGTTAACAACATTCCAAGGGGACAGTTTATTTGTCTGAAACAAATTTGCAGTAGTCAAAGTTTGTATTTGGAAAAAGCAAAAAACACTTAAGTCGAGGTTGAAAGCATGGAGATATACAGATTCCCAGATTGCCAAGGCTAGGGGCTCAGTGGATGGAATAGATTGTATTGCTTTAATTGATAACTTTTAAAAGAGAGAAACATAATGGGGAAAGAAAAAAAAAAAAAAAAAAAAAAAAAAAAAAAATTCAGGCTATTCAGATGAACAACCGGTCACCTTTGTTACGGACTATAGTCAAAACTACAATAAAATATGTAAGATTATTAGAAACTTACTACCTGTCCTCTATGGGAACTCAGTAGTAAAAGACATTTTGAAAAAAAAAAAAAAGGTGTCAGGTTTACAAGTCAAAGAGCCCCGAGCCTTGGCAACAAACTGGCTCCTAGTATGTTCTCTTAGAACAAAAAACAGAGATACTTGGTTATCCATTAAAGGGTTTTACAGGTATGGAGGCAAGTGCAAATGCTGCAAGTTTGCTGATACTACTAATACCTTTATGAGTACTGTTACTAAGAACTTATAAGATAGACAGTTTTATTAACTGCAGTACTATTAATGTTGTATACCATTATTTGCAGCGTATGTTTAAAGCAATACGTGGGGTGGACCACTAGGCATGTGAAGGAGAGAATCCGGGAATACTTAATAGTGATAGGAGGTCACCGGTTGCTAGACTTTTCGTATTTCATGGAGCACGCTCAGAAGCCTTTGTCTTAAAGGGCGTTGAAAGGGTGTCAAACATCCTAGAGGAGGTAATCTATTTTAGATAGAAGGGAGATGTGTTGGATACACGCATTAGACACCTGGATTCCAAGTGGCATGAACGCAGAGTGGGATTTAAAGGGATAGTAACCCCCCAAACAACGTGACGCCAAAATACAGCAATCATACAAACATACTGAACTCACTTAGTCCCATCTCTCAAACCTTTATGGTTTGAGAGATGTAAGGCAAGACAGACCTCCGCTCCCTCCCCCTTCTCATACGTCCGCTGCATAGCGGACGTCATGAGATCCTGCTTCCAGCGCCAGACGGAGGCTCTGCAGGAGCACTGTCATCTAGATATCTCTGTATTATTACTTCATGGGTATGGTCTAAAGCGTGTGCCTGGCTTGCAAGCACATGTTGTAGACCATTCCTATGAAGTAATTATACTAAATATATCTAGATGTCAGAGCTCCTGCAGAACCGCCGAAAGTCGGCCGACCGGATTCTGCCTCTGACAGCTTTACAGCTCGTCAGGCAGAAGGGGGAGGGAGCGGAGGTCTGTCTTGCCTTACATCTCTCAAACCATAAAGGTTTGAGAGATGGGACTAAGTGAGTTTAGTATTTTTGTATGATTGCTGTATTTTGGTGTCACGTTGTTGGGGGGGGTTACTATCCCTTTAAGTTTGTCCTATTAAAGGTCCCATATCCTATATTGGTATTGTGTTTTATACTGGATCTCTTCTGGATTTATATTGCAGGGTATCTCATACGGTGTTGTGAATTGTTTGTTAATGAGCTCTGTGTGTATCACATCGGAGTCTATTTAGATCTTAGACATATACAGTCTAAATATTTTGTCTATATGTGGATTTATCATCCCAAATTATATCAATCAGGGTTTTGACCGATTTGGTTTTTATTCCAGTCTGGATTTTATATTTGTGCAGTAGAGGGAGGAAGGGGTTGCTACAATGTAGCATATTTAAACCCTTAGCACTTCCGGCCACAGTGCCTATAAGTAAGGCCCATTTAGGTCCGAAATGCTTTAGGAGTTTGTTGGGGTGGCGTATCTTCTGTTTATATCCATGTTTTTCAAGTTTTTAATATTTGAATAAAGATGCAATTTTTTTTTTACCAACAGATGTGTCAACTTGAGTGCGGACCTTTTTCTTTTATTTCATGGAGTTGGAGGAGTGGAGTTCCTTGAGTCCTGCACCAGTTGTTTATATTGCATTGACAAACTGGACACTGTTACATGGCCTCAAAGACCAGTGGTGAGTGAAGTTTCCCTTTTTGCACACACTTTGAGATGATTAGTTTGGTTACACAGCGGTATTCATATTTCCGCATTTAGAGCGGTTTGAAGCGTTATCTTTGAAAGTGATTTGCAGCCAACATAAAATTACTTGTATTTTTTCTCTCCAACTCTCTTTGTATTGATATAATAGCCACTATTCAGTTTTTCTATAATAAAATGGTATCTACCTGGGGGTTCACTAAGGCTGCAAAGAAACAGTGAATCTTGCTGAACTAATGCAGTATCACTGTCCAAGGAGACCACTGCCTGCTTTGGGCTACATTGCTCAAAGAGGCCCTACATCAACATCTTTGCCCCCTGTCCTCAACATCAGTGTCAGCTGTTTATTACCAGGCTGTGTATCAGCAGGTTTCCTTCAATTCCACAGATTGCCTTTGAAAATAACAAGCAGTAATTCCTGCTGTCATCCACTAGGAGATGATTAAGGACGATAAATGGGAGAGGTAACAAAGTCACTACTCCCATATTATGGTTTACAATATTCTGGAGGAGAGAAAGATTTCTGAGAGGAAGCAGACTTTATTCAGGCAAGTCATGAAATGGATTTCCTTTTGAGCGGAAGGATACTAGCGGATGAGGAAACTTCTGAAGTGGATGCTTCAGTCAACAGGCAAGCTGTTATTCTACTTGTTCAACCTTTAAACCATGACATAAGATTTTAAGTAAAACACGTAGAAGTAATCTTCTGCGACACACAAGCAAGAAATAAATAATACCTCAATGTCACGGACTGTAAGAAGGAGAACTGGACCAGTACTGTAGGTAACACTACCTTTATTAAGATACACAACGTAAAGAAATATTTGGCAACAGCAAATATACAAAACAATCTTGGACAACATCAGGAAGGATAGCACTGCTTTATAGTGGTACAGAACTGGACCCCTATAGGCAAAGGAGGAAATAAGCAGCCTCAGGTCCGCACCTGAGTAGTCTACAACTGGTCCGCACCTGCACAATCAACGTTCCTGAGTAAGAAATAACTGTGCCACAGGTCCGCACCTGAATGCGCAGTTACCGGTTGGGAGCAAGGAGAAGGCTGCTAGAGCCACTGATGTGACCAGACAGGTTATCCACTGAAGCGCTGGTATGCTGGGTATGCAGTGGACAGAGCCCAGGTAACACCAAAGTGGGTAGTCAGACAAGCCGGAACATACACGGAGAAGATAGTCAACCAGAGCTGCAAGTCTGCGCAGGATTGGTTATCGGACTAGCCAGGGTCATACACAGAGCAGGTAGTCAGACAGAGCCACAGGTCAGCACCAGAACGGATAGTCAGCCAGGCCAGAGATCATACACAGAGGAGGTAGTCTACCAGAGCCGCAGGTCTGCACCAGAAGGGATATCAGACTAAGCCGGGGTCATACACAAGGCGGGTAGTCAGACAAACCAGAGGTTGGCACCAGAACGGGTAGTCAGACAAACCAGATAAAGCACTAAACTCAGACCAAACTACACTGGACACCACGAAAGGGCGACTGAGCATAGTGTCCAGGCAGTATTTAAACTTTGGACCCAGGAAGAGGAGGAGTCAGCATTTGCATGACTGCCTGTTTAAATGGAGCGCACGTCCATACTCTGTGCGCCCATATGATGCCACAGACCCATACAGAAGAAGCAGAGACCGGAGCCCAGAGCCCAGGAAGCGGCCAAACCACCACAAGCTGAATGCGGCTGGAGCCACCAGACTGGCAATGCGGCTGAAGCTGTCAGACAGACCATGTGGCTGGAGCCTCTGGAGGAAGCTCAAGCAGCCACTGCACAGGTACTATAACACTCAATGACTATATTTGGAAAGGTGCAATACACTTTTATTAGAAAGTTGTAAAATATTTCAAAATAGAAAAGGTAGATGTGGGGGCCATTTTTTAATCAGGCCTGATACAGGTGATAAAACCCTAAACCGCAATATTTTTTTCAGATTAGAACGTACTGATGTAACCGAGCAGGGAAAGACCTCATTCTGATAGCACCTTACTGGCCCAGGAGGGAATGTTTCTCAGTTATTCAAATTATGTCTATAAAAAGGATCCTATGGAGGCTTCCTCTAAAAGAAGACCTTCTAAATCAAGGGTTGATGCTTCAAAGATTATCATTCTCAGCCACCGACTGCTTGAGTTTTTAAAATGCAGTAAGAAGGTTACCTCTCCAACATATTTTAAAGACTGGAAATCCTCAGTTTGGTGGCAAGCAAGAAGATTCTCCCCACAGCTCATTCTGGACTTCCTTCAAAAGGTGTTTGTAGCAGTTTAAAACTGGCTACTATCAAAGTCCACATATTTCAGCCTTGCCATTGTTAAAGGGATAGTAATGTTTCACAAAAACAGCAGCTCCAATTAATCTTCATAGTATTTGGGCCATGGATAGTGTTATTTCAATACTGTCAGAGTTGTAGTTCAAGAGTAATTGAATGATAAAGTATCCCCCTCCCACCCCTTTTACTGATGTAACACTGCTCAGCTCAGAGCAGCAAGGTGGTGTCCAGGTGGCTTGCAGAGAGGGACAATTTTCAATTAGCATAAAAACCTATCAAGGGGGGCAGGGTTTTCATGGTTCTCACTGTAAGAAGAGTGTCCCTTGCTGTGAGCTGTCTGGTCTGTGCACCAGATTCCACATCTGGGGGGAAGTGACTTACACTAGGTAAAAGGGGTAGGAAGGGGATACTTTATCATTCAATTACTATTGAACTATAACTCAGACAGTACTAAAATAACACTCTCTATGGCCCAAACACTATGAAGATTAATTGGAGCTGCTGTTTTTGTGAAACTCTGCTATCCCTTTAAGGAATTACCCTATTGCAGACCATTCTAATCACATGCCTCATGAATTTCTAGTGTTAGACACAGTTTATGCATATGGACTCCCCAGGAGACCTGAATCTAGTACTGATTAAAATTGCTAACCCTTACCCTTTCAGCCTCAAGGTATTTTTGTCTTTTCTAAAACTGAACCAACCCTTCAACCATCATCTACTATAAAGAATCCCCTTTTTTTGTTCATGAAGATAAAGAGGTCCCCCGACTCAGGGCCGGATTTCCCATAAGGCAGAGTAGGCATCTGCCTACAGGCGCACCCTACAGAGGGGCGCCTGCCACTACAATTATTATTTATTTATTTTTTTTTTACTTGGCGAGGCTTGCCATGCCGCTCCGAGCCGCCAGCCACCGCCTTGTAGGCTGTGAGCTCTCCCGGCTCTTTAGCAATGCAGAGCGCTGGGAGATAAAATCTCCCAGCGCTCTGCATTACTAAAGGGAAGGTCGCGCGGGAGCTCCATGTCTGTGCACAGATCTCTCCAGCCGCTGGACCACCAGGGAGTTAAGAAACGGATGAATGAGGCTTAACCCTTTAAGTGCCAGAGTGGTACGCAACGCATTGCAAAGCAATGCGTTGAGTACCACTCTGACACTTAAAGGGTTAATCTGGGGATAATGGGAGCAATGTGAGGTCAATATGGGGATGATGGGGGGCAAGCAATGTGGAGCTGATGGGGGTCAGTGTGGACTGATGGTGATGGGGTCAATGTGGAGCTGATGGGGGTCAATGTGGAGCTGATGGGGGTCAATGTGGAGCTGATGGTGATGGGGGTCAATGTGAAGGCAATGTTGAGATGATGGGGGCAATGAGAGTGTGATGGGGGGCAATGTGAGGGCAATATGGAGATTTGGAGCATTGTGGAGATGGCGGGGGGGGGGGGGGGGGCGCTTCAGGTATCTGTGCCTACAGGCTCCTGAGATGTAAATCCAGCCCTGCCCCGACTGCTTCCTTAATTTTCTTCAAAGGTCTTCTCTACCTTCCACAGAACACAGGAGAAAATTTTTCCAAAAGTGTGTCCAAAGCCTAGAACAGTAAGGATGTTGTACACACTCAAGGCATCAAGGAGTATAATGGATTTAACTCTCAAAAAAAAAACCAAACACACAATATTGTAGACCCACCAATCTAAAATTAAAATGCTACAGTAATGGTATTGGCTGATCAACAATTAAAAAACTAGCAAGATCAATGATCTTTCTTTGGTCTTTGTATAGGTATGTATGAATTATAACCTAGAGTTACCTTATCGAAGCCTTGTTCTTCTAGCTTGCCTCCTAGAACTTCACCAATACCAGCAAGTGCCGTAATTGGTTTATCGCCCATAGGCTCAGACACAAAGTCTCTGTGCTTCTGAGATGTGTTAGACATGTTGCCTATATATGGGCCTGTTAAACAAAAAATGACATAGAAGGAACAGCATTAACCAGAGCAAGTAGTACAGGGTGACTCAGTTTTTTTTTGTCCATTTACACAATTCTGGGGAAAGCCAACAGCACCATAAAGGTAGAAAAAAAGAAAAATCAGCAAACTCCGATGCTTTAAATGGTGCTTTTAATCCTTTGACAGAGAATTATCCAACCCATTGCAAAGAGTTGAATACCTCTCTAACACTCAAAGGGTTAACCTCTTAAAGGATAGAGTTCTCCAGCCATTTCAAAACATGGCACTGCATTCCTAGAGCATTCAATTTATTAAACTCCCCATTTAAATAATTGATAATTTGTAATTCTCCTTTGTGATGTAGATGGATTGGCACTCTGGAACAAAATTTAATAAAATTATGCCTGAAATCACAGAGCAAAAAAATCAGTTATTCTTTTAAATAATCATTTGAGAAAATTGTGTTTAAAGAAGAAAGATAAATAAATAGCAAAAGACAATAAGGGCCATTCACCCTTACCTTTCCCTCCAGCCATCAAACCATTATCAACAACCTAAACAAGCTCCTCTACACTGAGTTAGAAACAGCACTGAGTAATGTTTTAATCAGTAGCAGGGAATTTGTAGGGTTCCAGCTGTTGTGCTTTAGCTAATCTTGGCTCTAATGCATTAGTTCTCAGGCAGGGTATCATGGTACTCAGGGGAGGGCTGGCAACATACAGCCCAGAGGGCAAATACAATCAAGTGGCCCATTTCTACTATCGGCCGAGCCCACTGTCCGAGCCCACCCCTGTTTTGTTAATTTTAAAATTGTCCTTAATGTTGTGAAGTAAGACAAGTGATACCACAGAGCTTACAGTTGAAATGGGGCTACATTAGTGATATTACAGTGCTCACAATTTAAGTAAAGCTACACTATGGATGCCATAGAGCTTACAAGGGAAATGGGTTATACTACTAGTATAGCTCTATTTGGATTGTAGCTGTGCATTATCATTTGTATTTAGATTAATTTCAAATATAAGCTCTGTGGTATCACTAGTTTAGCTCCATTTACAAGTGGGAGATTGAGTGAGGCAGTGGCCCGCCAGCCCAGACACATGACCAGCCCAGGGGGCAGTTGCCCTCCTGCCCCCCAGGCCAGCACTCCCCTGATGGCACTTTATTGTGTCATGGGTACCAGCTCAAGGTGCCCCACTTTTTCCATGAAGGCGTTGACAAAAAATGTTGTAGTTGAGTTTCTGATGTATATTTATAGAAGTGATTATGCACAATATGTTCTTTGTTATTCTCACTGTGAGATTCAAGAATAACTATACATTTATGTCTTGTTCCCTTCATTAAGGTCTTGAGAAATTACATATAAAATGTAACGTGTGCCCTGAAAATTACAGATTGCATGTTAGGCTATTTCCTATGTGTCCCCGGTGAAAGGTAACATCTGGTTAGCCTATGTTAGGGGTGATGTGAGTGATAAATGATTGAGAAACACTGCTCTTATACTTTTTTTTTTTTTTTTTTTTTTTTTTTAATATTGTGGTGATGTCCCCATAATATTTTAAAAATATGTGAGAGAGCAGTGTACCTATAATGAAAGAACTTGTTATCCCTTTCAGTGCCAGAGGGGTGTGCAACACAATGTCATTCGAAGGGTTAAGAAAATAAATAGCAGTATTACAATACAATAAATATCACCAACAACAGCAGGAGTAGATTCTGCATATTATGCAAGAGAAACCAGAGGAATGGCACCAATGTGACCACATAGCCCTTTAAATCGGAGACACACAAACATTTCATTTGCAAGATTGTACAGGTATCAGGAAAACCCTGCAGTGGTTTCTTTTTAACCCCTTAACGACTGGCGTGCAGCCACAGGGGGAGCCCGGAATTCCATGACGGTCATAGTACGTCACGGGTTGTTCAGTCAGATCAACCCTTGACGTACTATGACCGTCAAGGGGTTAATAATCTTCCCTGATTTAAAGGGATATGTAGACACCTTAAAGGGATAGTAATGTTTCACAGAAACAGCAGCTCAAATTAATCTTATTCATATTTGGACCATGGAGAGTGTTATTTCAAAACTGTCAGAGTTGTAGTTCAAGAGAAATTGAATGATAAAGTATCCCCCTCCCTCCCATTTTACCTAGTGTAAGCCACCTCCCCTCAGATGTGGAATCTGGTCTCTTGACTGGACAGCTCACAGCAAAGGACAATCTTCTTACTGTGAGCATAAGGAAAACCCTGCCCCCCTTGACATGTTTTTCAGGTTTTTCCCTTATGCTCACTGAAGATGTTCCCTCTCTGCGATTCATCTTGCTGTTCTGAGGGGAGCAGTGTTACATCAGTAAAAGGGGCGGGAGGGGGATACTTTATCATTCAATTACTCTTGAACTACAACTCTGACAGTATTGAAATAACACTCTCCAAGGCCCAAATACTATGAAGATTAATTGGAGCTGCTGTTTTTGTGAAACATTACTATTCTTTTAAATTGCCCATAAACTACCACACTGACACTTACAAACCAACCATTTAATTATGCAAAAAAAAAGGCTGTTAAGTCATGTGAAGAGCACAAAATCAGTTATTTGCACACTTTTAAAGCAGGTTTGCATTTGTGCTTTCCTCTTGCGGTGTTACATACACTCCATATCTCATCCCAGTCCGTTCACACACAAATGGATGTTAAAGATGAAAGTGTTATAATACCCAGTATACAATGGGTTACATTACCACCATAGTAGACAAGACAATCGTAAATTAAATGTAAGCAAGAACCAAAGGTTATATATAACCTTTTGAGTGCAAAAGGGTTGTGTGGCATTCAGTACAATGCACTGCACACAACTTTAGTATTCAAATGGTTAAACTAAGGAAATACTAATTAACCCCTTGAGGAGCAGAGATATGTGCAACCCATTGCTTCAATCTGGTATTCAAAGTGGTAAAACATACGTCCTTTGCCTTGATCAGAAAACAGGTGGGATAAACGATGGTAAAGGAACAGAATGGGGGGAAGAATGCAGACAGCTGCAGGTGAATGAGACAGGCAGCCCTTCCTTCCACTAAGTTACACAGGATATGAGCAGGTGTGGCCCAAGAGTCAAATGGGTCATGTAGCCCACCTCTTCACTTTGTCCATCCCAATGTAACCTTCAAATGACCTGCAATGCTGGTAGTGACACATCCCCAGTGTGTGAGTTAATGAAAATAAACATTGTTTTACATTATATAATAAATATTGCAGGGGTAAATATGAACCAAAGCAGCCCTGCATTATGCATTTTTAATAATTAACCTTTTGAGTGCCAGGTGTACCAAAAGCATTGCATACCCCTCTGACACTCAAAGGGTTAAAACATAAAATAGAGGTTTATTTACCTCACACACATAACTTTGTGTCAAACCACCACTTTGTCAGCATATTCATTTATAAGTAAATGCCCTATGCACCAACTGAACATCTCAAAGCACTAACCTTTTGAGTGCCAGAGGGGTATCCAACATATTGCTTAGCAATGAGATGGCCATCCCATTGGTACTCAAACAGTTAATACAGAAGAAAAAAAAACAAACATGACAGTACAAGTCAGTTGCTGTCCTATACAAACTATACAGAAGAGTTTCTTATTTTTGGTCTCTGTCCCACCACAAATAATGCATTCACAAAGTGATTGTTTGGTGTTTCTTACCTATTAGATTGGATTATATTAATACCAAATATACTTTGTGTGTTGTTTATTATGCAGTACTTTGGATAAGTAAGTGCTATATAATGGTTTGGATTACAATTTCTCACAAACATCTCCATAATATCAGGCAAACCCTCCCCTTGTATCACCAACAGTCAAGCTCCCCTTAACCATTTGCTTGCCAGGATGTGCACAACCTTGCCCCAAAATGCTTGGCATTTTGTGGGTTAACTCCACAGCACTGTTCATGTCCCCACAGGATTTTTACCTTTCAGAGCACTAAATTTAACAATTTTTACAAAATTCAGCCTCCCTTTGTCAGCACTACAAGTGTCTCTTCCTTGTTTTGAGCTTTATCACATGGTGTGGGGCCGGACACAACTTAGCTCTGTTATTGATTGGCAGGATTCACTTCAAGCTGCCTGCTCTTAAAGGGATAGTAATATTTTATTTAGACAAGTTTTAATATTGTTCTTATTAAATAAATAAAGGAAATGATCTAAGTCCTGTTGCAATGACTTGTATTGTTTTGGTGTAATAGCATTGTAAATCCCCCCCCTCCCACCCCTTTTATCCACATCAGTGCTCTAGCTGACAAACTTAGATTCTGGTCCCGGGACCAGGAGGCTCGTCTGCAGAGCCAAAATAGCATGTCATGCAAAGAGAATCTTCATGAGAATGGTCTACAAAGTATGCCTGCCTCAAACCAAACTTTACAACTGCACAGCATAGGTAGCCATAACGATGTGTTAGTCAGGGAGCCCTTTGGAAAAAAGGTAGGAATGGCTGCCTCCGCAGATCATTATTCATACCAGATTTTAGGCTTCAGGAAATAGAGATTTTGTACTGATGCTAGCACAAAGTACAGGAAATTATAGTGTACACCTCCAGTTCATGTTTAGTTGTTACTGTTAATATAACATACCTCCCAAGTGTCCCTCTTTTAGACCCAAATCCCTCTGTCCCTCTTTCCCAGCCTGATGTCCCTCTTTTTAGAAGATCAGACTGTGTGATGTTTATATCAGTGTAACAATGGTAAAACTCACATTAATGTGTGTTTAACCCTTTGAGTGCCAGAGGGGTACGGAATGCATTGCAAAGCAATGCATTGCGTACCCCTCTGGCACTCAAAGGGTTAAAAATCAGTATATGTGTTAAAAATTAGTCTGTGTAAATAAAATACTATGGTCTTGTTATAAGTAATTTATTAGGTTACACAAGGAGATGTCAATAGATAATGAAATAGCCTAAAAATTCGTGGTAATGCCCCACCCACCAATCACGCCCCCCAGCAACACCCCCTAAAACACAAGAGTCCTTCTTTGGAAATTTGAAATGTTGGGAGGTATGATATAAAGAAAATAATTTGTAGATAATTAAAAGGTTTTCTGCAATTTACTATCAATGTTGATAATTATTTAACAAAACTTTATTGGGTTTTCACATTTTTAAACAAACAGTGGGAGAGGAGAGAATATTTCTGGCAAGTCCAGTTATAGCCAAAGCATTGAATAAGTAATGGTCTTGATATATAACATAAAGTCTGGAGTAGAGTTGCTTGTACATGATACCAAGGAGGTGAGCTATAATGCATTCAAAATAATAAGCCAACCGTGATGGGGGTGTGGTGTCATAGAGAGAAATTTGAGGAACAGGTGGGTCCTTACTGCAGATAAGTGACATAATCAGGTAAGGGATCATTCATGAATGGAAAGCCTTGCAAAGACAAGATGGAGCCTAGTTTTGGTCTCTTAATCTATTGTAATCCTTGAATGTGGATGTGAGATATTATTTGATAATTGTGATCAACTAAATATCAGATTTTCCTGAAGGAAAGAGATTTAGTTTGTCTGTAGCTTCTAGCTATGGATGCAGGCCCGGATTTTCCAAAAGGCAGAGTAGGCATCTGCCTACAGGCTCACCCTACAGAGAGGTGCCTGCTATAGAAATCAATTTTTTTTTTTAACTGGTGTGCCGCGCCGCACTACCCTCTGCATGTAAGGTCTGTGCCTTCTTCTGCACAGACCTGTAGCTGCTGAGATCCCCTGGCTCTTTAGTAATACAGAGCGCTGGGAGATGACATCATCTCCCAGCGCTGTGCATTGCTAAAGAGAAGACCGCTCGGGAGCTCCAGCAGCTACAGGTCTGTACAGAAGCACAGATCTCTCCTGCCGCTGGACCACCAGGAAGGTAGGAAATGTGAGGCTTAATGTGGAGATGATGGGGGCAATGTGAGGGCAATATGGGGATGATGGGGGGACAAGCAATGTGGAGCTGATGTGGGCAATGTGGAGCTGATAGGGCATTATGGGGGCAATGTAGAGCTGATGGGGGCAATGTAGAGTTGATGGGGACAATGTTGAGATGATGGGGCAATATGGAGCTGATGGGGGACAATGTTGAGATGATGGGGCAATATGAGGGCAATGTGGAGCTGATGGGGGCAATGTGGAGCTGATGGTGGCAGCTGATGGGGCAATGTGGATGTGGAGCTGATGGGGGGCAATGTGAAGTTGATGGGGAGTAATGTGGAGATTTGGAGCATTGTGGAAATGGCCAGTGGGGAGTGGGGGGCACTTCAGATTTCTGTGCCTACAGGCTCCTGAAATGTAAATCCGGCCCTGTATGGATGGTCTAGTTGCCATTAAGATCTAAATAATTACTGTAAAATCTCACATATAATACTCAAAATGTTGCCCCTTTTCATTTTATATGGGGGGGTGTATTATACACAAGAGAAAACACACACACATATGTATATATATATATATATATATATATATATATATATATATATATATCCTCATGTCTGCCCCCTCCCTCCACCTCAGTATGCTTTCTCCTTCCCCTCCCTCCACTCGCTCCCTCCAGAGGCATCTGCTTGCATTTGCCTCCACTTCCCACATCACCCCGTGAGGAGCTGTGTTACATCAAGATAATGCTAGTGCCCCTTTGAGGACCTGAATGTCCTTGCAGGGCACTACTGTTCTTTCAGTGTGCAGAGGTCTATGCACTGGATGTATGGTAGTTCCCTACAAGGACCTTCAGGTCCTCAAAGGGGCACTAGCATTATCTTGAATTAACACAGGTCCTCACAGGGGGATGCGGGAGGCAAATGCAAGCATGCTGCCCGCTGCACAGATGTCCCAGATTCTTCTGGAGGGGGTGAGAAGAGGGAAGGAAGGTGGCAGCATATTGAGGTGGGTGGAGGGCGGGAAGCAGAAAGAAGCACATTTTATTTTATTGGTGTGTAGAGGGAGGGAAAACAAGGGTGCATATTATACATAATCACTTTTGTTTTCCCCTCAAATCTTGGGTATAATTTACACCTGTGCATTATACACAGGTGCATATTATACCTGAGATCTTACAGTAAATAGACATGAATGCATTTCAGGGCATTTGATAAAAAGTCATACAGAGAAATTCGAGGAACAGATGGGTCCTTGCTTGGGTTAAGGGACTTAATTAGGTATGAAGTCATTCATGAGTGGAAAGCCATATCAAGATGAAAGGATTCTGAGAAAACTAATTTCAGATTTCTCTGAGGGATGGAGATCTAGTTTGCTTCCATTTTCTAGCTATAGATAGTCTAGTTGCCATTAAGAAAAGGCTTGATTGCATTTCAGGGTGCATGATAAATATTTTCTAACCCTTTGAATGCCAGAGGGTTGAGCAACACATTCCACCCCTCTGTTACTCAGAGGGTTCAAGAGGTCTTTTTATTGAAGCCCTCCGCAATTGCAATGGTTGCTGGTTTATAACATGAAGAATGAATATGCATACCTGGGAACTCTCCGGATTTGCCCCGGAGACTCCAGTTCTGACAGAGCTTTACCGGGTCTCCGGGCAGAGGCAGATTCCTCCGGATGTGGAGAGTTTCTATTGAAACTCTGCCACATCTGCTTTTTCTCCCGTTGTGCCTCCGTCCCCAGCCTTCTGTGTGACACATTTAACCCTCTGAGTACCAGAGTGGTACGGAATGCATTGCTTTGCAATGCATTCCGTACCACTCTGGCACTCAAAGGGTTAAATCCCCCCCAACACTCGAGTTAAGCCCCGCCCCTTTTTGACGCGATTAGCGTTATTTTTGTTACCCCCTGCTGAACAGAGGACTACCCTCCGGGTAGCCCTCAACTGAATGTTCCCAGGTATGTGAATATACCAGTCTAAATGTTTCTGTGATATCTAGATTAGATCATAGCTGATAGACTGAGAAGACATATTTGTGTTGAAATGTGCATAAAAACATACTAAAAATACTGCTACTTCTCTAATGAACATCTAAACGATGTGTTCATTTGAGGCCAGATTTGGATCAGTGAGGCTGATATACTAAGAAATGGAGTAATTCTGGAACAAATTAACTGTGCTATAGGGGACCAATAAATAATTCCTATTTAAAAGGAGCCTTCAACCCTTTGAATGCTAGAGAAATCTACTTCCCTTTGCAATGTTTCGGGGACCTTTCTAGTACTCAAGGAATTAAAATCCCCTTTTAAGTCAATGGGAATTTTATTTATCCCCTTTGGTGCAGTCTGTTTGCCATATAATTGCTCTATTTCCTCTTAGTATATCGATCTCAGTATATTGAACGCTCTGTTAAAGGGATAGTAATACTTCGCTTTAACTTTATTTTATTTTGTAGGCATTAAAAAAACATAAATAATGATATAAGTCTTATTTCACAAGCAAAGTTTCCAGTCCCGCCCCTTTTACCTAGTGTAAGCTATCTCTTCTCAGATGTGGAATGCAGTCCATAGACCAGACAGATAACAGAAGTGGACAATCTTCTTCCTATGAGAACAATGAAAGCCCTGCCCCCTTGACAAGCTTTTCAGGTTTTTTCCTTATCTTAATTGAAGATTGTCCCTCTCTGCAATCTACCTGGGCACCTCCCTTCTGCTCTGGCTGAGCAGTGTTACATCAGTAAAAGGGGCGGGAGGGGGACACTTTGTCATTGAATTACTCTTGAACTACAACTCTGACAGAATTGAAATAACACTTTCCAAAGTCCAAATACTATGATGATTTATTAGAGCTGCTTTTATTATGAAACATTACTATCCCTTTAAGTATCTAGCAGAAAGAGTACAGTTTCAAATGCTAAAAATGGCAAAGCCTGTGAAAGATATGTGGCGTGTGAGGTGCTACTTCTTGAGAATGTAGATATATATGAGTCCATTTGTAACAACAGAAGGGCTGAAGAACAGGTGACACAAGGTCTTTATGTCAAGGCACAGTGTGATATGGACACTAAGGCAGATGTAAGGAACCTGTTTCTCGAAGTCTCTCTCTCCCCCTCTCTTTCTCTCACACACACTCACAAATATACCCACAGAGTCTCTCTGTCACACACACATACACTCTCTCTTACTCTTACATGCACAGTCTCACACATGTACATTCTCTGTCTCTTTCAAATACACACAACCTCAATTCAAATCCCCACGATCCAAAAAAAAAAAAAACAGACAGCGGTATTTTTTTCAAGCACAGTAAGCTATTCAATTACCTGTGCTGTGAAAAAATACTGTATTTAAAAAAATAAAACACATTGGGCGATAACTGTGTGAGCCTTTTCGCCCACTGGAAAAAAAATGCCAAAATGTGCAATTCAATTCTATGCATTAGGCACTAAGATCCATTGAGAGATCCATTTTATCATATGAGAATCTGCACCCAGTTTTTCTGGACAAGGAGGTCCTTAACGCTCCTGCACTGTCAGTCCCAGCCAGAGCCAAGTGGCTCCTAGCAACGCCTCCTAGCCCCGGCTGGGACTGACAGCACAGGCGTGTGGACGCCACTAGAGCAAGATGTCCACGCTCCGTCTTGCTGTCAGTCCATGAAGAATAGAGATTTCTCTTTAATCCGGTAAGATTTCTGGCGACTAGTGCTACTGAGCAGCTAGTCGCCATATGGGCATTGATGTGGTGCTATCTTATTACTGGGTGGTAGTTCCGCTTTAACTATGTTAGTATCAGGACAGCGTATGGGGGGTTCACCATTAACACTTATGGATCAGAGAGGTGTGCAACATATTGCTTCACAATGCATTTCACATCTATCTGATCCTTGAAGGGTTTGCTGTGTGAGTGCCAGACCAGGTTGGGGGGGCGCAGCATTAACTGTGTTTGACTGGGTAACTAAAATAATAGACCAAGGGGGAACAGTAGATATAGCTTATCTATATTTCAGTAAAGCATTTGACACTGTCCCTCATAGAAGACTCATTAATAAATTGAAGTGTTTGGGTCTGGATGCAAAAATAGTTAAAAGGATAAGGCAATGGCTGAGTGACAGGAGACAGAGGGTGGTAGTCAATGGAGAATATTTGGACGAAAGGAGTGTTACTAGTGGGGTACCTCAGGGATCTGTTCTGGGGCCCATTCTTTTTAATATTTTATTAGTGATATTGCAATAGGTCTTCAAAGTAAGGTATGCCTTTTTGCAGATGATACAAAGATCAGCAATAGGGTAGACATTCCAGGGGGAATAAGCCAAATGATAAATTATTTAGGTAAATTAGAAGAATGGACAAGAGTGTGGGAGTAATTATTATTAATGACTTAAAGGTAGGCAGGCAGGCAATGTAATAAAGCAGCAGGGAATGCAAACAGGGTGCTGGGTTGTATAGCTTGGGGCATTAGTAGCAGAAAAAGGGAAGTGGTCATGCCACTCTACATATTTCTAGTTAGACTTCACATAGAGTATTGTGTACAGTACTGGAGACCCCATCTCCAGAAGGATATAGATACTCTAGAGAAAATTCAGAGAAGGGCTACTAAAATGGTGACTGGTTTACAGGAAAAGACATATCAGGATAGACTAAAAGATCTGAACACGTATAGCCTGGAGGAAAGAAGAGAGAAAGGGGATATGATAGAAACATTCAAATACATGAAGGGTTTCAACAAAGTGAAGGATGGAAGTACATTTCAAAGAAGTAAAAATGTTAGGGCAAGAGCCCATAGTCTAAAACTAGAGGGATACAGGTTTAGACATAATGAAAGAAAGTTTTACTTCACTGGGATTGAAGTAGATAAGTGGAACATCCTACCAGCAGAAGTGGTAGAAGTTAATACAGTGACAGAATTTAAGCATGCATGGGATAGGCATAAGGCTGTTCTTAACATAAGAAAAGACCAAGGACCAAATAGGGTTTGAGGTTTTTACAGTAGGAAAATGGGCAGACTAGATAGGCCGAATGGTTCTTATCTGCCTTCAAATTCGATGTCAGATTCTATGTGTAATTGCCAGAATTGGGGAAACCATTAAGTATGTGAGTGACAAATGGAGAGGGGTGGGTGCATCACTAAGTGAGTGCCAGAAGGCGGTCCACCATTACAAATTTGAGTGCCAGGGAGGTGCACCAAAATATAGTTTATTGAATCATTATTCCAACTTGCCAAACAGTTTCATTCCAAGCATAAACGTATAGCCTGGAGGAAAGAAGAGAGAGAGGGGATATGATAGAAACATTCAAATACATGAAAGGTTTCAACAAAGTGAAGGATGGAAGTACATTTCAAAGAAGTAAAAATGTTAGGGCAAGAGCCCATAGTCTAAAACTAGAGGGATACAGGTTTAGACGTAATGAAAGAAAGTTTTACTTCACTGGGATTGAAGTAGATTAGTGGAACATCCTACCAGCAGAAGTGGTAGAAGTTAATACAGTGACAGAATTTAAGCATGCATGGGATAGGCATAAGGCTGTTCTTAACGTAAGAAAAGACCAAGGACCAAATAGGGTTTGAGGTTTTTACAGTAGGAAAATGGGCAGACTAGATGGGCCGAATGGTTCTTATCTGCCTTCAAATTCGATGTCAGATTCTATGTGTAATTGCCAGAATTGGGGAAACCATTAAGTATGTGAGTGACAAATGGAGAGGGGTGGGTGCATCACTAAGTGAGTGCCAGAAGGCGGTCCACCATTACAAATTTGAGTGCCAGGGAGGTGCACCAAAATATAGTTTATTGAATCATTATTCCAACTTGCCAAACAGTTTCATTCCAAGCATAAACGTATAGCCTGGAGGAAAGAAGAGAGAGAGGGGATATGATAGAAACATTCAAATACATGAAAGGTTTCAACAAAGTGAAGGATGGAAGTACATTTCAAAGAAGTAAAAATGTTAGGGCAAGAGCCCATAGTCTAAAACTAGAGGGATACAGGTTTAGACGTAATGAAAGAAAGTTTTACTTCACTGGGATTGAAGTAGATTAGTGGAACATCCTACCAGCAGAAGTGGTAGAAGTTAATACAGTGACAGAATTTAAGCATGCATGGGATAGGCATAAGGCTGTTCTTAACGTAAGAAAAGACCAAGGACCAAATAGGGTTTGAGGTCTTTACAGTAGGAAAATGGGCAGACTAGATGGGCCGAATGGTTCTTATCTGCCTTCAAATTCGATGTCAGATTCTATGTGTAATTGCCAGAATTGGGGAAACCATTAAGTATGTGAGTGACAAATGGAGAGGGGTGGGTGCATCACTAAGTGAGTGCCAGAAGGCGGTCCACCATTACAAATTTGAGTGCCAGGGAGGTGCACCAAAATATAGTTTATTGAATCATTATTCCAACTTGCCAAACAGTTTCATTCCAAGCATAAACCTTCATCAGGGCATCCATCGAGAGGTCAATGAAATTTATACCAAACACACCTACCTAGTCTGAATGATTGCCCACCATTGGGACTAAGTTTTTGTGTTTGATATAAATTTCGCTGACCTCTTAATGATGGTTTACCCTGATTAAGATCCATGCTTGGACCATTTGATAAGTTGGAATGATGATTCAATAAACTACATTTTGCTTCATTCAACTTGTACCCGTGAGTAATAATGGAAAATAAGGTACACCACTCACTGCTAGTAATGGGTGTTTGTAAACTAGAGGGAATGTGCTATTCTGAGATAGTATTAAACAAAGATAGAGCGAGCCCAGATACAGCACCAGACCCACCCCAATTTACTAGGAGGCAGCTGAATTGGGGAAACAAAGGAAATTAAAATATAACTTTTATTTGTTCAACATTATAAAATAAAATAGCTCAGTAAATTAAAAACTTTTAAAACTCTCGTTCAGAAAAATCAGCAAAGGTGTATGCCGTTTCTCTGTCCAACATATGTACAATATGTCAATCCCTACTGGGATAGCACAACTTGAATTTTTTCCCGCTGGGGAACAAAGTGTCAATATAAACAGGTGGAAATTGTCCTCCTATAATAGGCCCTATGTTTGTTGTGTTAGGCCAGTATTGACTGGAGTATGTCCATAAGCTTTCAGTATTGCCTGACACACAGCTACAATGTGACATTTGTCAGCCTATAGCTGCTCAGTTTTAACCCGCTTATCTGTGAACCTAGTGCTATTACAGAAGTGGCTTAATAGAGGCTTATGATATACTGTCTCCTTTTACAGCACCTGCCAGCTTTCTCTCAGCTTTTTCTATCTGAGCCAGTGATCCAGTACCCAATGATTTTTGTGGAGGTCGCTCATTTATACTTTTCTTAATGCAATCTGACGGATTAATGTAGTGGGTAGTTTTACTACCTAGGGAAATACGGCTTGACTCTGGTATTATCATTGGATAATGCTAATTGCTTTTGCAAGTGTGTGTTCCTAGTCACACACTGACAACTGAATCCCAAATTAGACTGGTGTTCAGTATCACTTATGTAGTGAAGTATTTTATAATCCTCTATCAGTTGACATTGTTGTATTGCAGCTGTGCATCAGGCAATACTGAAAGCTTATGGACTCAGTTTTGGTGCCTTAATTTCTTCCATTCTTTCTCTAATAAGTATTTTCTCCCTCCGGTGTCTTTTGTCTTGATCTTCTTCCATAGTTTGAATCACTTTACTTGCTGTTTCAACAATGGATTCCCACATTGCACTCTGGTGAATTGATTGTGAAGAATTATAATATGTTCCAAAACACACTTTTAGAACAGACTTCCAGTAAAGGATCAGTGTTGAAAATGCCCCCTGTGTGTTTCACTTTGGAAACAGTTCCATGAACAAGCTGTATCTGTGGATGGGAGGGACAGGGAAGGAGGATACGACATTCTCATGGCTGCGATATTAGAATGTCCATCTTTTCATGCGGGCGCCATTCTGATATGCCTGTTTTTATGCAACAACATTTTTAATGCGCCGTTGTGTTGGCTGTCCAATAGAGGGCAACATTTCAATAGTATACCTGTTTCGTGTTAAAAAAACACAACGGCTGGCTGCTCCCGATCTCCGCCCCCCATGCCACCCCGATAGATAGATAGATAGATAGATAGATAGATAGATAGATAGATAGATAGATAGATAGATAGATAAAATAAAATAATCAGGAAGTGACAGTTCCACTGTGTGGAGAGATAACCCTCTAAATAAAAAATTATAAAGTAAAAGGTCCTGCTGACAAAATAGATGAATTGGGGGGAGGGATGGGGATGGTTAAAGGAACACTTCCTCCTCCTATTAATGCCCCCACATACACGCACATGCCTTATTCTGGCCAGAAAATCCTAATTGCCACTGAATTTTACCCTTGTGCCTTGGTCAGTTGATAGCATTTTCAATCAGTCCTGGATGTCATGTGCTCAGAGGTGGATGTGACTCTAGCTGCAAGGACTCCTGGACCCCAAACTGTGAACACTTCAGTATTGACATGTTCTGTGGGCTCATGAACTTTGCTGTGCTTCAGTTTTGTAAAAAAGAAAGTGGCAGCAGTGGGCAGAGTTTCCTTTCCAGGAGTCCTGCCAGCAAGTGTCATATTCACCTCTGTTCACATAACATCCAGAAGGTGTTAGCTCTTAAACCAAGACACAGGGACAAAATTCACAGTGGCTATTAAAACCTTCTGGTTGGAGTAAGGTAAATGGGAGGGTTATCATCTCGATATGTTGGTGTACTATTAAGAAATCAAAGTTTAGGGAGAAGAAGGGGTGCAGGAAAGATTTGTAAGGAGTATTTAAGAGGAATGGGGAAATGGACAGTAATATAATCAGTTTTCTAAATAGCCTGGTACCATGTCTACAATGATATATTCCTTATATTTGCAAGAAATAATTGGTGTGCAACTGAACATCTGCATTCAAGGCAAATTAGAGCAATTCTGGGGCACATTTTTCTTCAGTACATATAGGCCCCTATTTACTAAATGTACAACGTAGCTGTAAAGATGTTTTACCTTTCAGGTTTCCCGAAACAACAGGGTTAAAATGTCTTATTCACTAAAAATGTAATGAGTTTCTCTTTGCCACCAGAGCATCCAAAAAATAAAGAATGGGGAGCTGAGACCCTGCATTGACTAAAAAAGTCTGAATAAACTGGTGGTCAAGAATGCTTACCCCATACCTTTGATTACCGAATTCTTTGACCGAATCAAGGGTTCCTCGGTCTTCACCAAAATGGATCTATGGGCAGCCTATAACTTGGTAAGAATCCGAGAGGGAGAAGAGTGGAAAACTACATTTAATACACACAGTGGTCACTATGAATACTTGGTTATGCCATTCGGTTTGTGTAATGCTCCGGCAGTATTCCAAGAATTTATTAACGATGTATTGAGAGATTTACTACAGAGCTGTGTAGTAGTCTACTTGAACAACATTTTAATCCATTCCCAGAATCTAGTGGAACATCAGAAGGATGTTGCTAATGTGCTACTGCTTCTGGGCAAGAACAAGCTGTTATGTAAACTGGAAAAATGTGAGTTCCACAAGACTCAGGTGACATTTCTAGGTTACATAATCTCCTCTGACGGTATAGCTGTGGACCCCCAAAAACTCTCGTCAGTCCTGCAGCGGCTGAGGACAGTAGGCTTGAAGACCATACAGAGATTCTTGGGGTTCACCAATTTTTACAGGAGATTTATAAGTAACTTCTCCACAGTGGTTAAGTCTCTAACCGACATGACACATAAGGGGGCTTAACCATCCTTATGGTCTCCCAGTGCGATCCAGGCTTTTGAGGATTTGAAGTCTGCCTTTGTCAAGGCTCCAGTTTTGTTGCATCCCAATCCCACCCTACCCTTTACTTTACAGGTGGATGCATCTGAAACTGGAGTGGGAGCCCTCCTGCCCCAGCGTTCTGGTCTTGGTAAACCCCTTCTGCCCTGTGGGTTTTTTTTCTAAAAAACTGTCAAGAGCCCAGAATCTGTATGATATAGGTGACAACGAGCTCCTGGCTATTATCCTTGCTGTCTGTGAATGGTGGAACCTACTAGAGGGGACAAGCTCCCCAATCATGATCCTGATGGATCATAAGAATCTAACATATCTGTCCGAGGCCAAGAGACTGTCTCCTTGACAAGCCAGGTGGGCATTATTCCTGTCCAGATTTAACTTCATAGTCTCGTACCTTCCTGACTCCAAGAATGTCAGAGCAGATGCCCTGTCCAGGCAGTTTGGGTCTGACCCGGAGGCTGTGTCTACACTGGTGCATATCATTCCTATTGATCATATCCAAGCTACTGTCCACACCAGCATCACTTCTCCTCTGGGCGAGGAGATTTTGGCATCCCAGTCCACCGCTCCGGCTGACAAGCCCAGTGGTAAATGTTTCCTTCCTGAGGGTCTTCATACAAGATTGTTGGAGATGTATCACTCATCTAAGGCTGCTGGTCACGTTGACCGTAACCAATTGATTTGGTCAGTCTCCCAGTTGTTTTGGTGGCCCAGTCTTAGGGCAGATTGCTCAGCCTTCGTGGCAGCATGCTCCATTTGTGCTCGTGCTAAGACCCTGAGACATCTTCCTGTGGGTCTACTCCAAACTGTCCCCAATAGCAAACGTCCCTGGTCTCACGATTCCTTGGACTTTATGGTGGGGCTCTGTCTTGGATAATTGTGTGCTTAGGTGATCTCTAAGGGATACAGGATGTTTTTTACCACAATACCTCCATATTGCTTATTCATGTTCAGAGCCCATCTGGACCCTTGTATGGAAGAGACTTTCCATAAGGCAGTGTAGTCCAAGCTGGTGGTGGGGGTGAGTGCTCCTGTGCAAAGAAACCAAAACTTCAAGGGTTTCTATTCCAATATTTACATTCTGCCTGAAAAAGATGGAGGTGTTCATCCTGTTCTAGACTTAAAGGCTCTGAACAAGTATCTTCATGTATCCAAGTTCAAGATGGAGTCAGCCAAATATGTGATAGCTGCAATGGAACCAGCCGAGACACTTATTTCTTTATCCACATCTGGTTACCCTGGTTTGTGTTTCAAAATCATCATTATCAGTTTGTAGCTCTTGCTTTCGGCCTAGCTACAGATCCAATGTTTTTCTTGAAAATAATGCCCCTCCGGTGCTCTTCCTTCAATCTCTATGGATGAATTTGACTCCTTGCCTGTAAAACATTTTACTAAAGGCTCCCTCTCCTCTCAGTTGCAACTCACCATGACAAATCTTCAGCAACATGGCTTGATTGTCAATCTTCACAAGTCTTATCTTGCCCCTACATGATAGCTAATGTTTCTGGGTCTTGTCTTCAACACAACACCTCAGAAGGTTTTCTTCCAGTGGACAAGAAAGCAAAATTTCAAGCAAAGGTCCAACATATCATGGACCAGACACATCTTTCAGACAAAGACTGCTGCATCTAGTGAGAACCATTATCTCCACTATACAGAGGCAACTGTTTCATCAGAGATTGCTATGGCTGAATCTGCTTTGATCCTGCAGCAAGAATCTATAGTATCTTCATCCAAAGATGACTCTGTTTCATTCCCCCCCGCCAGTCTTTTCAATGGTGACTGAGAACTTAGGCTCTATCCATGAGCCGCCCATTCTCCATCCCAGAATAGAAGGTGGTGACAACAGATGCCAGTCTGTTAAACTGTGGAACAGGGCCTCTGGTCCTCCACAGGGTTTTTCCTTTCAATCAACCTTCTGGAGTTTTGAACCTTTTTCAATGCTCTCTCTGTCTGGACAGTGCTCTTGAAGGGCTTTCCCATTTGGATTTAGTCCGACAACTCCACAGCAGTTACTTACATCAACCTTCAGGTGGGAGCAAGAGCAAATCTGCCTTGGAAGAAATAGAAATAATTTGTTCCAGCTCATTGAGGCATTTATATCCAGGAAGTAGACATCAGAAAGCAGAGTGTCTCAGTGGAGAGACCATCAATCTGGGAGAAAAGGAGATGAAACAGGAAATCTTTCTTCAACTTCTGGATCATTAGTGAATGCCAGAGACAGACCTGATGGCCTCCTGTATCAAGGCAAAACTACCAGTAGCAGTGAAAACTGGTGCCCTGAGAGTTGACTGGAGGTACTCTCTTTGCTTCTATTGCCTTTATTCCCAGAGTGGTCTCCAAAATCAAAATAGAAAGGAATCAGGCCCTATGATCTATCATCGGATTTGGGGCATGTACTCTGTATTTTGCTATCAACATGACCTTGATCTTCTCCACTTCAAACTTCCCTATGTTTTGGGCCTTGAAAAACAGTTGAGAGAAAGCTGTCTTAATCTTTAAGTTTCTGCTTCACCAGTCCTGTTGCTGGGATACCTGAGATTTAAATGTTTCTTCAAGGTCTAACTCATATGGTTTCTCCTTATAGGGATTCTACTCGTCCTTGGCACTGAACCTGGTTTTGGAAGTTCTTCAGTCGTCTTTGACACTATGTCAGAACAACAGATCCTTTCAGATAAATGGATACATTGTTCATCATACATGAATGCCCCAAGAAGGGCAGACCATCTACTTTAGCCAAGATTATCACATGACTTAAATACATTATCAGACAAGCTTATATTCTTAAGTTTTGTCCAGTTTCATTCTGGATTATTGACCATTCAACACACTTCATTGGTATTTAAGAGCCAACAATCTGTTTATCAACTCTGCAAGGCAGCAACTTGGTAATATGTTCATACATTCACAACTTTCAACAAGGTTAATGTTTTTGCATCTCAAGATATATCACAAACCTGTCCGCTCCTCCTCCCTCAAGGCGATCTCTCTCCTGAATACAGAAATCATACACCTGTCCATAGCCTACTTATGCCCGGGACTTTCCTACTCCCTCCGTCCTTGGATGGTCTGTGCTCAGTGTCCTAGTACCTGTGTATCAAGCTTACCTGTATTCCTGATTCCCGTTGTGACCCTTGCCTGAACTCCGTGTATCCGAATATCTGGCTTCCTGACCTTGGCTTTGTCTGCGACCCTCTTCTGTTCGACCCTTTGTGTACCGACTCCGGCTAGCCTGACCACTCTCTTCAAATCTCCAGTTTGTTTTGACTCCTTGTGTACCGATTCTGGCTCGCCTACAACTCTCTGCTTCTCGACTCTCCCTAGGTACAGACTATCTGTTTGTTTGACTACCTGTGTACAGGACCCAGCTATCCTTCGACTCCCCACCTGTCTACAACCCTGTGTAGTCTACATCAATTCTGTTCGACTCCTAGTCGACTCCAGTTTATCTTAGACTCTCCAGTATCTGCCTCTGCAGCTTTTAGTTGACTAGCAGCATAACATTATTGTTGGCTAACTTAAAGACTCCTGCTCTCTGCTCTCAGACTCCCGGACTTCTGCTATAGGGTTCCAACTCTGTCTCGTAGCCTGTGGGTTATCATCCTCATTCACCCGTTCCTTGCCTGGTTGAGAGAACTGTGATAGTATCCGAGGGCCAGTAACATGGAACCCGCAGAGGTCGGACAAAAACTCAGTACATGTGATGCCAGATTGAAGGCCTAGACCACCGCATGGATCAGTTTGCTCAGGCCTTACAGACTTTGCTAGTTCGTACTGATCCTGCACGCCATGCTGCTCCTGATACTTCTGGTCCTGTTCAAGTAGAGACCTCTACTTCTGTGCCTTCCATGAGACTACCACCTCCCCCTCATTATGGAGGTGACCCTGCTGCGTGTAGAGGTTTCTTAAATCAATGTTCTATCCATTTTGAGATGACGCCCCACTTGTTTCCATCAGACAGAGCTAAAGTGGGATATGTGATTTCTTTGTTAACGGTCCGTGCCCTTCCCTGGGCTTCCCCTCTATGGGAGAGAGGCACTCCACTGGTTAACAACTATTCAGAATTTGCCTGCAATCTTTGCCAATCTTTGACCTTCTTGGCAGAGCAGGGACTGCTTCGTCATCTCTATTCACCATCAGACAAGGCTCACGTTCATTATTGGACTATGCTATAAATTCTGTACCTTTGCGGCAGAGGTTAATTGGAACAATGAAGCCCTGGTCTCTGCATTCAATAATGGGCTGTCTGACCATTTAAAGGATGAACTAGCTGCCAGAGATCTACCCTTGGAATTGGAGGATCTTATTGCCTTCGTCTCCCGCATAGATCTGAGACTCAGGGATAGACAACTCCAGCGGGATCGCATCCGGAGACCTCCTGTTAAATTGGTACCTAAATTCTCTCCTCCTGAAACTCTGGTAATTTCCCCATCTGAGGAGCCCATGCAAATAGGGTCTATGGGGTTGAGCGAGGAGGAAAAGCAGAACAGAAGGAGATGAAATCTATGCCTGTACTGCAGACGAGAGAGACATTATGCCCACAATTGTCCCAAGAAGAAGGGAAACGCCCGCACCTATTGGGGATCAGGGGACCTGCTCTAGGTGTAATAACTCATACCCCTGAGTCACAGGGATATCGCTTACTGGGGCCTGTGCAATTCTCTTGGCAGGATCTTCATGTTTCTACTACTGCCTTAATAGACTCTGGAGCCGCAGGCTCATTTATTGATGAGACTTTCTGCAAAGACCAAGGGATACCATGTCTTGTCAAAAATCAACCTCTGTTGTTACAGGCCATTGATGGGAGGCCAATTCATCCCTCTACTATAACTCTAGAGACTCGGTCCTTGCAGGTTAAAGTAGGACCCCTGCATTCTGAGACACTGAGATTTCATGTCATTACTTCTCCTTCCTGCCCAGTCATTCTGGGATACTCCTGGTTATCTCTACATAATCCACATATTAACTGGCAAAGTAGCCACATTGTTTCTTGGGGTTCTTACTGCTCTCTTCATTGCCTGGAATCTGTGAACCCTTTATGTTTTCAGTCAGTCCAAGTTCCTGAGATTCCTGAGCACTACAGAGAATTCACAGATGTCTTCAGCAAAAGGAGACTGAGAAACTGCTGCCTCATAGAGCTTTGGATTGCCCTATAGATCTTCTGCCTGGCACCATTCCTCCACAAGGTAGAGTCTACCCTCTATCCTTAACTGAGACCACGGCTATGGAAGAGTATATCCAGGAGAATCTAAAAAAGGTTTTCATTCAATGGTCCACTTCCCCGGCAGGAGTGGGGTTCTTCTTTGTCAGGAAAAAAGAGGGCGATCTTCGTCCTTGTATTGATTATAGAGGCCTCAGTAAGATCACAATAAAAACACCTACCTCCTACCCCTTATATCTGAACTGTTTGACCGACTTAAGGGGTCTAAGGTGTTTACGAAACTGGACGTATGTGGAGCTTACAATTTGATCCGGATAAGACAAGGAGATGAGTGGAAGACGGCATTTAATACTCGCTTGGGGCATTATGAGTATAAAGTCATGCCCTTCGGCCTCTGCAATGCTCCTGCCATCTTTCAGGAGTTCGTAAATGAATGCCTCAGGGACTTTCTGCAGCAGTTTGTCATAGTCTACTTAGATGACATACTAATTCACTCTCCTGATCTCCACACTCATCACTTCCACGTCAAGCAAGTCTTACTCCGTCTTAGAGAAAATAGTCTATTTGCTAAGCTAGAAAAATGTCTGTTTGAAGTCGAAAGAGTGCCTTTCCTAGGCTATATTATCAGCCCTACTGGTTTTGAAATGGATCCATCGAAATTGGAAACCATCCTTAACTGGCCTCAACCATCTGGGCTTGAACCTCTCCAGAGATTCTTGGGGTTTGCAAACTATTATCGCAAATTCATCTGGAACTATTCCAAGATTGATGCTCCTCTCACAGCTCTTACTAAGAAGGGAACAGATCTGGTTTATTGGCCTCCTGAAGCTATCAAGGCCTTTGTACTCCTGAAACAAAAATTCTCCACTGCTCCAGTTCTGAGACATCCGGACCCTACTCAGCCCTTCGTACTTGAAGTTGATGCTTCTGAGATTGGTGCAGGAGCTGTCTTATCTCAAAGAAGCACTCATAATGGCCCACTTCATCCCTGTGGATTCATATCCAAGAGATTCTCTCCAGCAGAGCAAAATTACTATGTCGCTACTAGGTAGTTATTGGCCATCATTCTCTCTTTAGAGGAGTGGAAACATTTATTGGAGGGGGCACGTACACCTATAATGATAATCACTGATCACAAAAACCTTATTTACATCAGCAATGTTAAAAGAATGAATCCCAGACAGGCAAGATGGGCACTGTTTCTGACTCGATTTAATTATGTACTGTCCTATCGACCAGGAACTAAGAATACTAAAGCCGACGCACTCTCCAGAATGTACACAGAACCCACAGAGGAGACCCAAGTCATGGAACCTATTGTTCCCCCAAGTAGGGTACTGGCCAGTATATGCCATTCCAGTTTATCCTCCCCACTTCTAGAGGAGATCCGTAATAGCCAGAACGAAGCCCCAGATACCGTACCTCTCGGGAAGCTCTTTGTACCATCGGATAAAAGAGAGGAGGTCTTGAAGTCCAGCCACGATTCCAAATTGCCGGGTCACCCAGGAATTGCCCATACTAAGGAGTTGATCTCCAGTCTCTTTTGGTGGCCCGGATGGAAAAGAAATATTCAGGACTTTGTTTCAGCATGTCAAACCTGTGCCTCTTCCAAAACTCCTAGGTCCCTTCCTGTTGGATTGCTGCATCCAGTGCCATTACCGTCACAGCCCTCGTCCCATATCTCTATGGACTTTGTGGTTGAATTTCCACCTTCAAAAGGAAACATCACCATATTTGCAGTAGTTGACCGTTTCTCCAAAATGGTACATCTGATCCCTCTACACAAACTACCCCCCGCTGCAGAACTGTCTCAGATCTTCATCAAAGAGATTGTCAGACTGCATGAGGTTCCCACCCAAATTGTGTCTGATTGTGGCAGTCAATTTATTTCAAAGTTTTGGAGGTCATTCTGTGAGAAACTGGGAATTTCCTTGCCATTTTCTTCAGCTTAGCACCGCCAATGTAATGGAGCTGCAGAATGAGCTAATCAGTAGATGGAACAATCTCTCCGGATGTTCTGCAATGAAAGGCAAGATGATTGGGCAGAACTTCTACCTCTGGCTGAATTCGCAAAAAACAATTCACTTCAGGAATCCATTCAGATGTCTTTGTTCTTCTGCCTTTATGGAATTAATCCAGTAGTTCTTCCCACAACATTCTCTGAGTCCGATATACCTGCTTTAGACACTCATCTGGATAAAGTCAGAGAGCGCTGGACTTCTGTATGGAAAGCCTTGTGTTCAGTCACAGCAAGGCAAAAAAGAACTGCTGACAAAACGATCTAGTGCTCCGACTTATGCCCCTGGTGACAGGGTGTGGCTTTCTACTCGTCATCTACGCCTCAAGGTACCCACCATGAAGTTGGCTCCCCAGTACATAGGTCCATTCCGCATTAATAGGAAGATTAATCCTGTGGCCTATGAACTATATCTCCCTAGAGAACTCCATATTCCCAGGGTTTTCCATGTTTCCCTTCTGAAACCTCTCATCTGCAACAGATATACTAAGAGAGTTGTTGCTCCTGGTCCAGTTGATGCAGTCCATGAAGATGAGTTTGAGGTACAGGCTATTGTGGACTCCCGCTTTCTCAGAGGTTCCCTGCAGTACCTCGTACATTGGAAAGGGTATGGCCTGGAAGAAAGGGCCTGGTTGTTGGCCCATAATGTGCGTGCCCCTCGTTTAGTCCGACAATACCACAGAAAATACCCAACTCATCCTGTTTACAGCTGCCCAGGGTTCGGCCCTCGAGATGGGGGTACTGTCACAAACCCGTCTGCTCCTCGTTCCTCAAGGCGGTCTTTCTCCTGATTACAGAACTCCTACACCTATCCATAGCCTACTTATGCCCGGGACTTTCCTACTCCCCCCGCCCTCGGATGGTCTGTGCTCAGCGTCCTAGTACCTGTGTATCAAGCTTACCTGTATTCCTGTTGTGACCCTTGCCTGAACTCTGTGTATCCGAATATCTGGCTTCCTGACCTTGGCTTTGTCTGCGACCTCTCTTCTTGTTTCTGCGATCCAACTGTTTTCTCCAGTCTTCTGTTCGACCCTTTGTGTACCGACTCCGGCTAGCCTGACCATTCTCTTCATATCTCCAGTTTGTTTCGACTCCTTGTGTACCGATTCCGGCTCGTCTATGACTCTCCACTTCTTGACTCTCCCTAGGTACTGACTATCTGTTTGTTCGACTACCTGTGTACAGGACCTGGCTATCCTTCCACTCCCCGCCTGTCTACCACCCTGTGTAGTCTACATCAATTCTGTTAGACTCCTAGTCGACTCAAGTTTATCTTCAACTCTCCAGTATCTGCCTCTGCAGCTTTTAGTTGACTAGCAGCATAACATTACTGTCAGTTAATTTAAAGACTCCTGCTCTCTGCTCTCTGACTCCCGGCCTTCTGATGTAGGGTTCCGACTCTGCCTCTTAGCCTGTGGGTTATCATTCTCATTCACCCGTTCCTTGCCTGGCTGAGAGAACTGTGATAAGATGCAAGTTTTGGCAGCAAAGTTTTGCAGGCTGCTGTTCTCTATTTTTCTCTCCCTCTCTGTGTTTTTGCAACTGCATTGGGATGTATCCATGCCCTGCATCCCTCAGTAGACACAAAAGAAAAGGGAATTTTCATACTTAGCAACAAATCATTTTCTTTTAGTCAGTTGAGGACATCATACCCTGAGATAACCTATCTTCTCATTGTTATGGGTCCAGATGCCCTGCCGTTTCTAGGCTTTTCTCTCCTGGGGTATATACCTTTGCTTGCTTTGCTAGATGTAAACTGATATCCATCTAGTTGATAGAGTGGGTATAGAGGGCAAGAAATAGGAGGAGTTACATTTCAGAGTTCCTGCCTCCTGGAGGAAGATGGAAGTCCTGAAAAAATGATTTTAGGGATTTAGGGTGCAAGGCAAAGACCTCCAGGTTAGTATTTTCTGAAATACTACCAATGCCATGTGCCAGTGCAGGTAGGCAGAGGGAGCTCAGGGACCTTAATGCATGGTTTAAGTATTGGTATAGGAAGGAGGGTTTGGTCCTTTTGAGCATTAGGGTGACTTTATTCTTGGGTACAATCTGTATGCTAATAATGGATTGCACTTAAAGGGATAGTAATTCTTCATTTTATCTTGATTTTATTTTGTAGGCATTAAAAAAAACACGAAGAACGATATAAGTCTTATGTCTCAAACGTTTATGGTTTGAGAGATATTCACAAGCAAAGTTTCCCCTCCCGCCCCTTTTATCTAGTGTAAGCCATCTCTTCTCAGATGTGGAATGCAGTCCATAGACCAGACAGATAACAGCATAGGACAATCTTCTTCCTCTGAGAACAATGAAAGACCTGCCCCCCTTGACAAGTTTTTCAGCTTTCTCCCCTATCTTAATTGAAGATTGTCCCTCTCTGCAATCTACCTGGGCACCTCCCTTCTGCTCTGGCTGAGCAGTGTTACATCAGTAAAAGGGGCGGGAGGGGGATATTTTGTTATTGAATTACTCTTGAACTACAACTCTGACAGAATTGAAATAACACTCTCCAAGGTCCAAATACTATGATGATTAATTAGAGCTGCTTTATTATGAAACATTACTATGCCTTTAAGTGATAAGGTGGCACTATGCTAGGGAGTACACTGCTTAGAACGCTGGAGGAGCTTTTAAACCAGGAACGAGGGAGGGGATGGAATGCTAGTAAAATGGGGTAGATGGTATAGATAGGAACTAGGTACAGGTAAAGGGTTATATGGGTGGAGTAGGTGTGGGGTTAAATGTAACTAATAGGGAGCAACTTATATTAAATGCAAACATAGAAAAAGTAGTGGGTAAAATACATGCAAGAAGTATGGTAGGAAAAATGGGCGACCTGGAATTGCTGGATGTTAATGTGCATTTGGACATAGATGATAGCTGGTATAACTGAACAGTGTGTTGTTGTAAATGGAAAATTCTACAATGCAGTTAAAGTTGAAGGTGGAGTATATCAGGGTTCAGTACTTGGTCCAATGCTTTTTAACATGTTTATAATTGACCTGGAAATTAGTATAGAAAGCTAAATTTAAATATTTGCAGATTACACCAAAATATGAAGGGTAATATGTTCAGAGCAGGATGTTTGTTCTCTGCAGAGTTATTTATCTAAAATGGCAGATTGGGCAAACAAATGAAATGTGAAAATTATTGTGGGAAAGTATAAAGTTATGCATTTGGGAAAAACAAATCTCAATTCTACTTAAAAGGAATCATTTTAGGAGACTCGTTGCTACAGAAACAGTGAGCAGTGTCAAATGTAACAAAAGCAAACAAAGTACTGTCTTGCATAAAAAGGGGTACTGAAGCAAGAGTGGATGAAACAATTTTACCATTGTACAAATGGTTGATGAGAACTCCCTCAAATATGCAGTGCAATTTTAGGCACCTGTTCTGAAAAAAGAATATTCTGGGACTGGAGAGAGTACAGTAAAAAGCAACAAAATTAACTAAGGGTATGGAGGATTTGACATATTAAGAACATCTAGACAGTTTGACTAAGAGGGAATCTTGTTACACTGTACAAGTATATGCAAGGTGAAAACAAGGATCTCTCTGGTGAGCTTTTCATTCCAAGGCCTGATCAAATAACTAGTAATAAGCCCTTGACATTAGAGGAAAGGAGGTTTCAACTTCAGCAGACGAAGTTTTTTTTTTTACTGTAATGTCAGTTAAATTGTGGCATTCCTTAAAGGGATAGTAATACTTTGTTTTATATTTATTTTATTTTGTAGGCATTAAAAAAACATGAAGAATGATATAAGTCTTATCTCTCAAACCTTTATGGTTTGAGAGATATTCACAAGCAAAGTTTCCCCTCCCGCCCCTTTTACCTAGTGTAAGCCATCTCTTCTCAGATGTGGAATCTGGTTGTAAGACCAGACAGATAACAGCAGGGACAATCTTCTTCCTATGAGAACAATGAAGGCCCTGTTCCCCTTGATAAGTTTTTCAGGTTTCTCCCTTATCTTAATTGAAGATTGTCCCTCTCTGCAATCTACCTGGGCACCTCCCTTCTGCTCTGGCTGAGCAGTGTTACATCAGTAAAAGGGGCGGGAGGGGGATATTTTGTTACTGAATTACTCTTGAACTACAGCTCTGACAGAACTGAAATAACACTCTCCAAGGTCCAAATACTATGATGATTAATTAGAGCTGATTTAATTATGAAACATTAGTATCCCTTTAAGTGGTAAGGTGGCACTATGCTAGGGAGTACAATGCTTAGAACGCTGGAGGAGCTTTTAAACCAGGAACGAGGGAGGGGATGGAATGCTAGTAAAATGGGGTAGATAGTATAGATAGGAACTAGGTACAGATAAAGGTTTATATGGGTGGAGTAGGTGTGGAGTTAAATGTAAATAATACGGAGCAACGCCTATTAAATGCAAACGTAGAAAAAGTAGTGGGTATAATACAAGCAAGACGTATAGTAGGAAAAATGGGCGACCTGCAATTGCTGGAGGTTAATGTACATAGCTGGTATAACTGAAAGGTTGTGGGATGATACACATGATTGGCCAGCAAATAATAAGGGATAGCCCCTATTTAGGAGAGATAGGATCAAAAGCAAGATGAAGGTGTGTGCCTATATTTGAAACCAGATTTAAATACACGTTTAAGTGGAGATATTTGTGAGGAAACTCGAGATAATGTGGAGCCCTTGTGGCTAGAAATTAAAGCTAACTGGGGTGTAAAATGTGAAACAAGGTGTTGGTGAGTATATGCTACAGAAATATATTCAACAGTAAATACCCTTGGGGAACAAATTCAAAAGAAGGAAATGGCAAAGAAAAAAAATACATTTAAACTTTTAAGTCTGAAAGAATAGACAATTATTTCTTGAAATACAGGGAGTACAACAAAGAGTGCAAAAAGACAACTGGGTTAGCAAAAATACATATGAAACTTGAATTGCAAGATTAGGAATAGTAATCCAAACAATCTCATAAATGAGATGGGTGACTTGATTAAGGAGGATAAGGAAAAAGCTGATGTTCTGAACAAATTCTTTTTATCATTATATACCAGAGAACAAGAAATGGTAGAAAAGCCTCAACACATAACAAATAGAATGTTACCATTATCAGATACTGGGTTAACACAAGAAAAGGGCAAGGGAAACCTGAATAAAATTAGGACTGACAAAGCACCTGGTGCTAATGGAATAAATCTAAGGGTTCTTTCTGAAACTCAGGACAGTTTTAGCAGGACCACTGTTTTTAATCTTGAAAGACTCTCTCTCCACAGGTTCGGTGCCACAAGACTAGAGTAAACCCAGTATAGTGCCTTTAAGAATTGAACTAAAACAAAACCTGGGAAGTATAGATCTGTGAGTTTAACCTCGGTAGTGGGAACATTAATAGAGGAAAAATAAGGGTTTATATTAATGAGTACACTGTGGAAAAATCAGATTATTAGCAGGAATCAACATGGTTTTATAAGGAATAGATCTTGGCAAACACATTTTTGAGCTTCTATGAAGTAAATAGCAACCTAGATAATGGTAAAACAGTAGAGGTAGTATATCTAGATTTTACAAACTCATTTACAGTGCCACACAGGAGGCTGGTGTATAAAATAAGGAAATTAGGGCTAGGGGATAACCTTTACAACTGGATAGAGAACTGGTTGAAGGATAGGGAACAGTGTGTTGTTGTAAATGGAAAATTCTACAACGCAGTTAAAGTTGAAGGTGGAGTATATCAGGGTTCAGTACTTGGTCCAATGCTTTTTAATGTGTTTATAATTGACCTGAAAATGAGTATAGAAAGCTAAATTTGAATATTTGCAGATTACACCAAAATATGCAGGGTAATATATTCAGAGCAGTATGTTTGTTCTCTGCCGAGTTATTTAGCTAAAATGGCAGATTGGGCAAACAAATAAAATATGAAAGTTATTGTGGGAAAGTATAAAGTTATGCATTTGGGAAAAACAAATCTCAATTCTACTTAAAAGGAATCATTTTTGGAGACTCGTTGCTAAAGAAACAGTGATCAGTGTCAAATGTAACAAAAGCAAACAAAGTACTGTCTTGCATAAAAAGGGGTACTGAAGCAAGAGTGGATGAAACAATTTTACCATTGTACAAATGGTTGGTGAGAACTCCCTCAAATATGCAGTGCAATTTTAGGCACCAGTTCTGAAAAAAGAATATTCTGGGACTGGAGAGAGTACAGTGAAAAGGGTATGGAGGATTTGACATATTAAGAACATCTAGACAGTTTGACTAAGAGGGGATCTTGTTACACTGTACAAGTATATGCAAGGTGAATACAAGGATCTCTCTGGTGAGCTTTTCATTCCAAGGCCTGATCAAATAACTAGTAATACGCCCTTGACATTAGAGGAAAGGAGGTTTCAACTTCAGCAAAGTTTTTTTTTTTACTGTAATGTCTGGTAAATTGTGGCATTCCTTAAAGGGATAGTAATACTTCGTTTTATATTTATTTTATTTTGTAGGCATTAAAAAAAACATGAAGAACGATATGTCTTATCTCTCAAACCTTTATGGTTTGAGAGATGTTCACAAGCAAAGTTTCCCCCTCCCGCCCCTTTTACCTAGTGTAAGCAATCTCTTCTCAGATGTGGAATGCAGTCCATAGACCAGACAGATAACAGAAGGGGACAATCTTCTTCCTATGAGAACAATGAAAGCACTGCCCCCCTTGACAAGTTTTTCAGGTTTTTACATTATCTTAATTGAAGATTGTCCCTCTCTGCAGTCTACCTGGGCACCTCCCTTCTGCTCTGGCTGAGCAGTGTTACATCAGTAAAAGGGGCAGGAGGGGGATACTTTGTCATTGAATTACTCTTGAACTACAACTCTGACAGAATTGAAATAACACTCTCCAAAGTCCAAATACTATGATGATTAATTAGAGCTGCATTTATTATGAAACATTACTATCCCTTTAAGCACGTGGTAATAGCATATACATTGGATACATTTAAGAGAAGAGTAGATGCATTTCTAGCAGAATGGAACATACAGAGTTATATTGTGTGTTAGTGGGTAAAACAGGTTCTGTTAAACATAGTAATACCCATTTAGGAGTCGGGAAGGTTTATATAATTCTTTTGTTCTTGGTTATACGGTGGCAATGGTTGAACTTGATATTCTTGTGTCTTTTGCCATCCTAACGTAATATGCAACTATGTAACTGGAATTCCATTTACCTTTCAAAGAATATATAGCATTATCTAACATTTTTCAGTTGCACATTTTTTATGAAGACCTGCTTGTAAAACAATGAATTTAAGTGTTTTGGGAAATGAAGGACACTACCAAACATAGGGATATATGCATTGTTACTCACTGAACTGAGATTTAAAAAAACAAAAACACAATTTTTGTATTTTTTGTTGGTTTTCTCTTTCGTAGTATATCCACAAATTAATAGCATTTTGTGAAAGTGTAGGATATGCTTAAAAATAACAACCTATGCTATGTGTGGGTTTCTCACAAGAGTCAGATTTATGTTTGACTGTAAACAACAGCAACAGTGAAACAAATATGCAACACTGGGGAATTTCATAATGTAACAACAAATGAGTTAACTGAACACTAACAACTAAATATTATTTGGGATTATATACATTTAAGTACCTAGCACATCATTCTAACATCTGTAAAAATGTATATATTGTTTCTGAGGCCTAAAATATAGTCTTGCATGTGCATTTTGGGTACACCAGTCCCTGCCTCTTCCAGTGATCCCTGACTCCAGTGCCATAGCAATCCAGATACATTTTCTCAGAAGAGATTGTGATATACCTTCTGTAAATGGCCTGAAATAAGGTAACAGCCTTTTTGAATACAAAAGTGGTATGTACTAATCATTGTATATTAATTGCATAAACAATATTAACCAAGCAATGTCGATATAGGATGTGCTCATATGCATTAAAGGGATAGTAATACTTAAAATGTAAAAAAAATATGTTGTAGGGTTTTTCCCCCTGAGTAAAACAAGAGTACTCCCACTGCTGAAAGGTGTTTCATTCAAAAGTTATTAATTTTCAAAGTTGAATTTTTTAGGTGCAATATCACAGTGGCCTGAAATTGTACAGTGGCGCTGTTGCTACACGATCCTATGTACAGCTCTGGTCCCGGGACCATAAATCTCCATAGGATGGTGTAGCAACAGCGCCACTGTACAATTTCAGGCCACTGTGATACTGCACCTAAAAAATTCAACTTTGAAAATTAATAACTTTTGAATGAAACACCTTTCAGCAGTGGGAGTACTCTTGTTTTACTCAGGGGGATAAACCCTACAACATATTTTTTTTTTACATTTTAAGTATTACTATCCCTTTAAAAACGCAAGTTTAGGATTGAATTATAGAGATCTAACATAAATAAATATTAAAAAATTTAGCTTGAAATTCATGATACTTATAATCATATAACCAGATATAATTTTTGGTGTTAGTGTCCGTTTCATATACCCAGATTAGAGCAAATCACAAGGGGATGTGGAGTTAAAGTTCTACAATCTATAAGAGTAATTTTTGTGCTAGAATGAGAATTATGCAGTGGACTTTAACATAAGACTTTTTTGCTATATAATTTCCAGATTTTGTAAGTATTATTTTGTCCGGATACATTTTTTGGTCAAATGTTTTGCTCGACTTAGAACAACATTTTTTTTAGTGAATCTACTGTTTCATGAACACAATCAACATTTTTTGTCAGATATTTTGTTCAATTTACTTTTTTAAATGATGTTTTATTGTATTAAGCACATTTTAGGAGCATGATTAACACATGCTTTGTTATGTACTTATTCTTTTTTAATACTATTTCTTTGATCGATCAGTCTCGCTCTCCAAGCTTGATTGATCACAGATAAACATTACCGATTCTGTCCTGCATGAACCCAAGTCTCTACTCCTATATGGGTATGAAAAAAGTATTCACTTTTGTGAAAATGTACTCTCAGTGCATAAGCTGCTAAGTTCAGAGACCAGTATCTTGGGAATGGGACTACCAATCAACAAGAGGTAAGCGAAAGTAAATAGTGCCTCATAAAGTAGATATCCATTCAGCAGTTATCTGTTGCTCTAAGGGAGACAGAACTCTAACAGCTACTTCTACAGTTCTGTCATCCATGTTCTTGCACTCACCTTCTCTTGCATTCCCCCATTAATTCCATCAATTGGTGGCAGCTATGGTCTATCCATTTGAGCACAAGCTAAATATTATTGGCTGGTGCCATGTGGGTCTGCTATTTTCTGAAAGTTGCAATAAGCACTGCAGCTTTTAATATTGAAGATCTTCCAGTTGCCCCATAGGCTGCCTCACTGATTTCTCCTACTGCATCTATACTATATCCCTATGTGAATCCAGTAAAAATGCAGCATGTTGGACTTTAATGTTTTAGTGTGAGATGATATTTGCCCATGTGAAAGGTGCCATAGCCCAGCAGCTTACCCTTCATCACAAGCAACATCACCAACACCTCACATCATTGCTGCATTCATGTTATTGTGTGACGGGGCTTAAAACCTATATTACATTATAGGTGTTAAGTATCACTGGATTTATCTACAAATTCCCCAGTAGACTTCAGTGTGAGATAAAATTAGTGATAATACATATCAACTGCAAAGTAATCAAGGCCTTCATTTCTATGGTGGTATAATAAGTTATAATGAGTAAAGGACTAATTTTTTTGGACAACCTCACAGTTTTTTCTACCAAACTGATTTAGACCAAATTTGCAGGGTATTTGGGGGATTGCACTGCATCCTTCACCATTCACTAACCAAGGGTGTGTGTAATGCACTGCAAAGCAATTTTTTGCACATCTCTCTGGTCCTTAAAGGGTTAAATCAATTTTCAGGTTTATTCATCAAACAAATCAATCATGTAAGAACTATTCTTAGAAATATATGATAAGTTTGTAGGTTGGCAATGGGTGTGTGTATTCTGGAATTTGTAGCACTGATCGTGTACATTTTTTTGATGGCAGGTCTTGAGTTTGGAAAACTACAACCCAGCAAAACTAAAAGAGAATTTCTGTGATTTGCAGCAATATTGTTTCTGATCTTTGAACTTCGCAGAGTTCACAGATTCAGTATAAAACCTGCTACAGTGTGAACAGACTGATGCAGCCGAGGAAGCATGTGGCACCTACAATTGTTGTTAGACTTCAACTCCCATCATCCTCAGATTGAGAAATAGATGAACATTGACTGAAAGAGAAACAGAGAGAAAGCAAGAGAGAGGTAGAGAAATAGACAGTGATAGAGTCACAGAGAGACCAACACACAAGGACAGAGTGAGAGAGAGAAAGAAAGACAGGCTGAAACATAGAGAGAGACAGAGAGACATGCCAAGAGACGGCAAAAGAGAGACAATGAGAGTCTGTCTGTCTCTCTCTGACACTGAGTATATATATCTATCATCTAGCTAGCTAAAACCCATCTGCATACCTGGGAACTTCCAGCTGAGGGCTACTAGGAGGGGAGTCCTCTGTTCAGCAGGGGGTGACAAAAATGACGCTAATCGCGTCAAAAAGGGGCGGGGCCTGACGCGAGTGGGGGTGGTGCTTAACCCTTTGAGTTTCAGAGTGGTACGGAATGAATTGCAAAGCAATGCATTCCGTACCACTCTGGCACTCAAAGGGTTAAAAATGTCACACAGAAGGCTGGGGACGGAGGAACAGCGGGAGAAAGAGTGTAAGTGGGTAAAGTTTCAATAGAAACTCTCCCCATCCGGAGGAATCAGCCTCTGCTACGGAGACCCGGTAAATCTCTGTCAGAACCGGAGTCTCCGGGGCAAATCCGGAGAGTTCCCAGGTATGCCCATCTGGCACTCAAAGAGTTAATTTAAAGTGGATGTATAAAACTTGGCTTTCAACACATTGCAGCCTGTTGTCAATCAAAAGAAGGGCTGAAACAGGTATGGTATTTACATAGACTTTCCTCTGTTAGGATAGAGCCTGGGAGGCATTGATATGATAATAAACTCCTGCATTACTTTGTTGCCTTACAATGGTACTAAATAGCACTTTATTAAGTGGCAGAATGAAAATCAAATGAAACCAAACTGGATTTTTTTTTCTTCCCTTTGAACAGAAGAATATTTAATTTAACACAGTGATACCCCCAACACACCTACAATACAGTGCTGTTGTTATCAGTTTTGTTATGTTGAATTTTAGTTACTGACTACATTTTTTGTCTCACACTTCTATAGGTGGCAAGTGAAGACACAGATCTTTTTGTCACCTTCTTCCCCACCTCTACAACCTTCTCCCAGTCAATTTTCTGAAAGCCCTTTCTCTTAAAGGGATAGTAATACTTAATTTTATCTTTACTTTATTTTGTAGGCATTACAAAAACATGAAGAATGATATAAGTATTATCTCTCAAACCTTTATGGTTTGAGAGATATTCACAAGCAAAGTTTCCCCCTCCCTCCCCTTTTTCCTAGTGTAAGCAATCTCTTCTCAGATTTGGAATGCAGTCCATAGACCAGACAGATAACAGAAGGGGACAATCTTCTTCCTATTAGAACAATGAAAGCCCTGCCCCCCTTGACAAGCTTTTCAGCTTTTCCCCTTATCTTAATTGAAGATTGTCTCTCTTTGCAGTCTACCTGGGCACCAGGTGAGCAGTGTTACATCAGTAAAAGGGGCGAGAGGGGGACACTTTGTCATTGAATTACTCTTGAACTATAACTCTGACATAATTGAAATAACACTCTCCAAAGTCCAAATACTATGATGATTAATTAGAGCTACTTTTATTCTGAAACATTACTATCCCTTTAAGGGCACAATACTTCAAAATACAGCACTGAGATAGGTACAGTACCGTAGCATGTTAAAGGGATAGTAATACTTCATTTTAACTTTATTTTATTTTGTAGGCATTAAAAAAACATGAAGAATGATATAAGTCTTATCTCTCAAACCTTTATGGTTTAAGAGATCTTCACAAGCAAAGTGTCCCCCTCCCGCCCCTTTTACTGATGTAACACTTCTCAGCCAGGGCAGAAGGGAGGTGCCCAGGTAGACTGCAGAGAGGGACAATCTTCAATTAAGATAACAGAAAAACCTGAAAAGCTTGTCAAGGGGGGACAGGGATTTCATTGTTGTCATAGGAATAAGAGTGTCCCCTTCTGTTATCTGTCCAGTCTATGGACTGCATTCCACATCTGAGAAGAGATTGTTTACAGTAGGTAAAAGGGGCGGGAGGGGGAAACTTTGCTTGTGAATATCTCATAAACCATAAAGGTTTGAGAGATAAGACTTATATCATTCTTCATGTTTTTTTAATGCCTACAAAATAAAATAAAGTTAAAACGAAGTATTACTATCCCTTTAAGGGAAGACAATACATACATGTGGTTTTGTTTGTGTCATGATATCACTTAGTCACAAAAATAAAATGTTGTAGAACAGTTGAACATGTTTCTTGTGCTACTATGGCAAATGGCAGAATATTTTGTCTCAACTGTTCTTTCTCTGGTGAAGTCAGCTTCCTGTTCTTTCAAATGTCCATCAGTGGGTTGAATTTGATCATCAGTGTGAGGTTTAACCCTATGATTGCCAAAGGGGTATCCATGCATCGCTTCACAATGTGTTGGATATCCCTCTGGCACTCAAAGGGTTAAAGTGGTAGACGAGGAAACCAGCTGAAGTTAGTGGCCCCAGATAAATTCAGAAAATATAAAATGTATCAAAAACGATCTTTTTTTTTTAAGTTTGTGAGGCCACTTAGGAATAAGTACTTCAATGCTGTATTTATTTTGAAAAGTATATTCTTCCTCCCTGTAGGAAGCACTGCCCCTTTAATTCTTTGCAAAGAAATACATTGCGCTCTGGTTCTCAAAATGTTAACTTTTTAAATCCCAGCAAAAACTCATTTCTGACTAGAAGTACAATTAGAAAGTGTCTATATCTGAAAAAATGGAAAATTTCCTCATTTCTCTTTCCCACACTCACTTGTCCCCCCCCCCAATTTTCCTACCTTTCCCTCACTATTTTAATTTACTGTAATTAAGGTTTTATTGTTTTGTACTTCATGGTTATTGAAAATTGCTTGTTTTTTTGGTTTTATGTAATTTGTTATGAAAAGTTAAAAAATAATTTTTTTCAAAACAGAAATGTGCTTGACTGACTTAATGTGTACTTGACCTCAAAAATTTGCACTTATTATATTGATACTTGCTGTATCAGCAGCTCTGCTCCTCTGGGAATACACCTGCCATAGAAGCCAGGATTGCATAACAAGTACCATTGCTTCACTGGGAGAGCTAGAAAAGTGACCTCTGTCTGGTTCTTTCTTAATGATTTCACCATAATGAATGAACTGGAGCTCCTGTAGGGGTGTCTTAGAGACTGCTCCAACTCACATTAAGAAATCCTCTGTCATCGGCATACCTGGGAACTCTCAGGGTTTGACCCTGAGACTCAGGGTTTTGACCCAAATCTCAGGGTCTCAGGGTGAAGGGCCAAATTCTCAGGGTGAGAGAGGTCTGTGTCACCTACTATATGAATTTCCCTAATCAAATGTTTCCTAGCCTCTAAACTGGTGCCATTAGTACCAGAAAGACAGTGGGAGATGCCCTACTTGTCTTGTTTGTGTTCAGGCAGTGAGTTATCCAAACTGTAACATGTTAAAGGTCCCTCGCACATGGACCGGAGCGCCTCTGAGCAAGCAGGCACATATCGCATAAAATCTACATTATGGGAAGCTATAAGGGTTAATATTTCAAAAATCTCAGGGTCAGCTCATCTTGAAAGTTCCCAGGTATGGCCATCGGAGGAGATTGTAACGAGGCTCTACTTGGGGAGAAGAATACAGCATTACAGTAAAAAAAAAAAAAAGATTACAGATTCAATTCACAGCATTCAAATGAAGGAAACATTAATATGGGTGAGCGTTCCCCTTTAAACTGGAATTTAAACCCCATATATATTGTTGCCACCTAATATCTCCAAGGGACCATTAATATCCCCAGCCCCCACTTACCTTTTCTATGGCCAAAAACAATGTAAAAACAGTCTTGTCCATGGTTCACCGGTTAGAGAAGAATGTTATTACTCTCATCTTCTGCCCCATGTCTGTTTCTCTTCTCCATGTTACAACATCAGCCTCTGTGATAATGTGTATGTCTTAAATTTTATGTGTCTCAAAGTCTGTGTGTATGCATATATGTGTCTCTATGTACGGCCAACGCGTATCACGTTTGATACTATATGGATATAGCAACTTGCTCATTCCTGCGTCAGTGAGTTTCACATTAACCCTTTGAGTGGCAGAGGGGTACGCAATGCATTGCAATGCTTTGCATATCCCTGTGCCATTCAAATGGTTAAGCATTGTTTAAAAAACAAACAGACATACTGCTAATATATATATATATATATATATATATATATATATATATATATACAATAATATAGAGTTGGGAACAAAGCCCAACAAATGAGCACTCATAATGACTTTTTCAAGATGGAAAATTTAAATTTAATGTCAATGTTTCTGCCCTACTAGGCCCTACTAGGAGCCTTCCTCAGGACAAACCTAGTAGGGCTGGAACGTCAACATTAAATTTACATTTTTCATCTTCAAAAAGCCCTTATGAGTGCTTATTTGTTGGGCCTTGTTCCCAACTGTATATTAATATATTCACCAAGGCAGTAGTTTATTTCTGTATTAGGAGTGTGTTGCCCTAACAATAAATAAATAAATATAAATATATATATACATTACAGTGTGTTTTTCCCAAACAAGAGCATTTGTTTTTCAACTTTGTTTTCTAAGCCTGTATGTTTGTTTTTGCATTCTTTTACTGACCCACCCCCACATTTGCTCACCTGTTGATGTCCTCAGGGCTTTTCTTGTTATCTATATTGGTCTATGCAGTGTTATCGCTTCCAGTTAGCACCCAGGCTGTTTATGGTCAATTATGGGCATTAGCATAGGCCATCCTGATTCTTGGCCTTTAAATTTGTGTTTGTTGACATTAACCAGATGGCTCAGTGTTAGACCATTTAAATGGGCAGTGCCTCTTAGATGGAAAAACATTTTCCCTAATAAACACAGCTTTGGCAATTTTATGGGCTCTTGTTCCACTGCCCCCCCCCCAGCCTCCAATATTTGAACAAAATTAAAATGATAAGAAAAAGGGTGTGTACATCTGGACCACTTTCGGTAAATCTCTACCAAGGAACACCAGAGTATCTCTCTCTCTCTCTCTCTGTATATATATATATATATATATATATACATACCTGGGAACTTCCAGTTGAGGGCTACCTGGAGGGTAGTCCTCTGTTCAGCTGGGGGTGACAAAAATGACGCTAATCGCATCAAAAAGGGGCGGGGCTTGCCGCAAGTGTGTGTGGGGGACTTAACCCTTTGAGTGCCAGAGTGGTACGGAATGCATTGCAAAGCAATGCATTCCTTACCACTCTGGCACTCAGAGGGTTAAAGGTGTCACACAGAAGGCCTGGGAAGGAGGACCAGCGGGAGAAAAAGCAGATGTGGCAGAGTTTCAATAGAAACTCTTCACATCCGGAGGAATCAGCCTCTGCCCCGGAGACCCGGTAAAGCGTGTCAGAACCGGAGTCTCCGGGGCAAATCCGGAGAGTTCCCAGGTATGTGTATATATATATATATATATATATATATATATATATATATATATATATACATATATAAGAAGAAACCTGCATGTCTGCCACACACATCCAGGGGCAGCAGTAAGGAGGAGATATTCAAATCTCCTCCATACTGCCTGTCCTAGAGATAGAGGGGTGTGTGATTTTGACATGACAAGAAGTTGGCCCTCCCCCACTCTCATCTTCCAAAAAACACACATGGCCTTTTGACTCCCTGTCACTCCTGTGAAAACCTCTACAAGGAATTGCAGGGGCCTTCAATACACACACACACACACCACAATATATACAAAACACACACACTTCATGCACACACACACACATACACACAATACATACATGCAATATATATGCACAACTAGTACAGACAATACACACACACAAGCACAATACACACACATATACAACACACACACAAGCACAACACACAACACATACATACATGTAATACATACATACATGCACATCACAAACAGACAATACACACAACACACACAGCACACATGCAGACACACACGCAAACAATACACACCCAAACAATACACACCCTCAAAAGGGATCCCTTCTGCTGGAACAACTTCAGGATGGCCCTTTCTCTACTCATTGGTAGGCCATTCTTCTGTCTAAGAACAGGAAGGAAGTTAACGCATACTAGGAAACCTGGTGGAAACTGAAGTAATTCAATTTTGGGGCACAACAACTACATCACACAGTACAAAAAAATCCCAGAATCCCTAATGACTTAAATTGAACTTTTAACCCTTTGAGTGACAGAAAGGTATCCATACCTCTTTGACACGCAAAGGGTTAACCACCTGAATGTTGCTAATCAAGTAGTTAATGGACCTATATAAATTAAAGGGAATGTTTATTTTTTCCATAAGATACAGCTGGTTTTACCCAGAAGTTCTTTACTTTGGTTTTCTACATATGGCATTTGCTTTGTTTAACCTCTTGAGGACCAGAGTTGTATGGAATGCATAGCAAAGCAATGAGTTTAACACCTGCCTGGTCCTTAAGGAGTTAACCAAGGCAAAAGTTCTTCACGCAGCAGTCTGAAATCTCTAGTTATATTATTTGCATTGTATTTGCATTTGACTGTATATAGTGATCTATGGAAACCTGCCTTTCGTTCACATCTCCTAGCAACAAACAATGGACTGACTGGTTCATATGGGCCAGTTGTCTTTATCAGACTAGAAAAGTAAAATAACTAGCAGTATACTGCAACTGAGATAAAATGCAAAGGAAAAACTATATGGAAATGACTACAGCAAAAAAAGACTACTATCTACATATTTCTGTTAAGCATATCCAGGTATTACTAGGATATTGTTATTTTTTTAATAGTTAGACCATATTAAATTTAAAATTTATATAAATCTATATTTCATTTTGTACCTAATCCTGTATATCCTTCTTTTTCATTAAAGTTTGTTGAACAACTTGTTGGTATAGTTCCTGGTCTGCTGTTACTTGCCTTTAGCTTTAGTTTTGATATCTCAAGATCAGGAACATTAAAGGGGAAGTAGCACTTCCTAGTAATACCCCCCAAACACACACACACACACATACGCGCGCTCACACACACACATAACATATCTTGCCATACAAATCTTATGAGCTTTAGATTTTGTAAAAACATTTGATACATGAGGCTGGTGGTGTACAAATAAATGAGATTTGGCCTAGGGGATAACCTTTGAAACTGGATAGAAAATTGTTTGAAGGATAGGGAACAGTGTGTTGTAAATGGAAAATCCTCCAGTGCAGTTAATGAGTTCAGTACTTGGTCCAGTAACCTGAGTGTTCACTAATTTGTTCACTACTCTTTAAATAGGTAGAGAAAGAACATTTCCAACATTTGCAAACAACACTGAATTATGCAGGGTAATAAATTCAGAGTAGAAAAATTGCTCTCTACAGATGGATTTACATAAAATGGCATTATGCATTTGGGACGGGCACATATTAATACTATGCAGTACAGTTTTGGGCACCCATTCTGAAAAAGAATATTGTAGAACTGGAGAGACTACAGAAAAGAGCAACAGAATTCATTAACGGAATTAAGGATTTAAAGTATGGAAACATCTAGCCAAACCTGGTTAATGTACTTTAGAGAAAAAAAAGACTAAGAGGGGATCTTTTTACATGGTATAAGCATATGCTTATACCATGAGTGAGTTTTTCATTCCAAGGCCGGATCAAATAACTTGGGGTCCACCTCAATTTCAGTAGAGGAAGGTTTCTTTTACGGTAAGGTCATTGCGGAACTCTTTGCCCAAGGATGTGGGAATGTCAGATACAATGGATATATTTAAAGGGATAGCAATACTTTAATTTTACTAATCCCCATCTTGTACAACTTAAAAAAGATTAATAATGCCCCCAATCACATCTCTCAAACCTTTATGGTTTGAGAGAAAATTGATATCAAAGTCCCCCCTCCTTTCCCTTTCCCTGACATCAGTGTCGAGCTGTATGCAGGGGAATCCGATTCTGGGGCCATCCGGCGGCTCTGCAGCAGAGCCGAGATCGCGTTAATGAAGAAAAAACTTTCACTGAAATGGTCTTCTACGTGTGCTTGGAAACGCAATCTCGGCTCTGCTGCAGAGCCCCGGATGGTCGTACGACAGAATACTCCTGGGGTCAGCTAGAACGCTGATCTCAGAGAAAGGGGAAGGAGGGGGGGGACTTTGAAATCAATTTGTGATTGGGGGCATTGAAAATCTTTTTTTAAAGCGGAACTTTCAGATAATAGTAAGTCGCCACTTGAAAATAGATGTCTTGCCATAAAAAAGTATGTGTGTCTAAAGGAATCTGTCCCGTTTGGAGACAGGAACTGAGGCTAGAGCGCAGACATCTTTTCTGTCGCATGCGCCGTCAGTCCCGATCTCCATAGAGTAGACTGCTTTGCACCATATGGTCACCGGAAGGGACTGACAGCACAGGCTCACAGACCACACTAACCTGCCCGTCCCGAAACGGATTCCTTTAGACACAGGTATTTTTTTACGGTAAGACATCTATTTTCAAGCTAGTTGCCATGCATTTAATGAATGCATGGCGACTGGCTATTATCTTAAAGTTCTGCTTTAAGTTCTACAAGATGGGGATTAGTAAAATTAAAGTATTACTATCCCTTCAAGATATTAGATGTATTTCTTTCAAGAGGGAACATAAAGGCTTATACTGTGTATTAGTAGGTAAAATAGGAAGTTCTGGTAAATAGACTAATACTAATTTTGGATGCAAGACCAAAGTTTAACTTGATGGATTTGTGTCTTTTTTCAACCTAAATTATTATGTTACTATGGCCAGAAACTTCTAATAACCCCGATGTATTTGTCCCTGTGCCTTTGTTCAAGAAGTAACTTCTTCATTCATTCCTGGGTGCCTGCTTAACTCTTTATGGACCAGACGCATGTGTGCTAGCAACTGTCTTCATGTCTGACTCCATGGAAATTACATCCAAGTCTGATTGAAGATTTTCTCTGTTGAACAAAGGCACAATAGCAACATCCATAGTGGTCATTATGATTTTCCGGCCATAGTAAGGTAAGGGAATGGTTATTATTAGGAGGTGTCTCCTTTAAATTATAACTGAATGTAGTGGATAAGACTATATTTGCATAGGCAAATGTGCTGGTGATGATTGATGTTCGTTTATAGAGTCAGAAGACTACAGCACTAAGCACTAAGCTTGCTCCCATAGCAGAAAGTTTAGTCAAACGTAATTGCCTTTTAAAGGACGACAGTCTTATTGGTGTACTTGTCAGAGTTCTGACGCCAGAGGCAATACGTTTCTGTTCATATGCACATCCCATTCCATTCCTTTCCTGTCTCTGATTAGCTTGCATAGTCTGTCTGTAATACCTGTTTAGCAGGGCAGGATTAAACACAAGATAAACAAGGCAATTCTTAACTTCATTTTCAAACTGATAGGGCTTGGTGATTCAATTGTAGTAAAAGACATTAGAAATACCGCTTTAAAGTTCTTTGTAGCTGGTGACCCCGTTTAGAGAGTCAACATGCTTCACTACCTGGCTTACATCGAAGTCTACAAGTAATTATATAGAGTGTAGTTTAAGGCTAACATATTTTTACTCTCTATCAAGAAAAAAATAGTGTTTAGTTCCCTCCTCTCTCTCACTTAGCAGATGCCACCTTTTTCACTCCTTCATCCCCATTCTGGCACAGTAAAGCTGTGTTAAAGGCACTTAATGCCAGCCTCATTCCCGGATTTCACACTTCCAATGTTAATGTGTTTGCCCTCTGTCAGCCATGTGCAATCACAGTAAATCTATCAGTCATTCAGCCATGTGATATTAGATATGTCCCCTCGTTTGAACAAAGATTCATATGTTGTCACTTAGGGTAAAACCCTTTTTTCGAGGCAAATTATAGACTGTAAGCCTAAAGTTCTCTTCTAAAAAAAAAAAAAATGCCTCTTTGAGACATCAAAGTCAATCAGGTTAGCCCCATAACCCTTTGAGTGCCAGAGGCGTACACAATACATTGCTTTGCAAGGTTAAAGCGGAACTACCACCTCTTAAACAATTTAACTTCAATAACTCCCCATCTAGTGACTAGCAGCTTTGTAGCGCTAGTTGCCAGAATATAACATTACATCCTAATTGTTTTGTGACCATAACGTGTCTTCCTTCACACAAGCAGCTTCATTATGGATCTGCTTGTTTAAGGATTCACACATGACCACAGGCACATGGGAGGCATAAGACCATGCAAGTACAGTGCTTGCTAGCTATGCACTCACGGTTTACAATACATAGATGAATGCATTCAGTAATCTAGAGAGGTGTAGTGGGACAGGTTCATCTAGGAACAGCAAAATGGGGGTTGGAACACAAGGGGAGATATGCACTAAAGCGTGATAAATAGGTGATAAAGCAGAGATGACTTTTCCAGTGAAATCACTTTTCCAAGTACTATGATATTCTATGGAGCCGATGCACTAAGATTTCTTTTGAGATCTTAGTGCATAGACTCCATAGAATAACATAGGAACTGGAGAAGTGATATCACTGGAGAAGTCATCTCTGCTTTATCACCTCTTTATCACACCTTAGTGCATAACCCGCAGATATCTGGCACAGCCGGAGCAAAGATTCTGTGTTAAACAGAGAGCAAATGGACATTGATTGTAATGATTTGTGTTGCTGAGAGAACAGAAGAAACATATTAGACTTTAGTGAAAGACTTTTAATGATAGTGTAATGGACCAATTTAAATGGCAATTATCATAATTTACTATGTCTGCTCCTATGTGAGCAGTCTTAGTAAAATCCTGGGGCTGTATTATGCAACCTCAAAACAGCTTCTATTAGCCATTTGAGGAGTCAGAAAACTGACCTTTTTGGCTGGAACACAACCCACAAATGTTGCTGGTTGAAACACAGTCTCCCTAGACCCTCTGTGTTGAGACTGCATCACGCAGAACAAGAGACTGAACCAAGAGACTAGCCAATGGCGAGTGAAAATTTAGCCCTGGCGAGTAGAAATTCAGCCCTGGTGGGTATGCTATGACTTGCAGTGGGGAGTAACTTTTCAGGTCTGGCTAGTTGCAAAGGACTTCAAATTTTAAACCCTGCTTAAAGGGATAGTAATACTTTATTATTACTATCCCTCATATTGTAGGTATTTGCAAAATAAGTTAATAGCTCCCAGGTTCATCTCTCAAACCTTTAAATCTTGCATTTCTCTTCTCACGGGACCAATAAGGGAGCCCAGAGGGTCTCTTTTAATAGTCCTGTTGTGCTTTCATGGTGGACTGCCAGGAAACACAATGCAGCTCCAGCTTCATGTGTAAGACTGTTCCCATGGGAGCTGATCTGATAATAAGGTACTATAGAAATGAAAGTTGCCCTTTAATTGAGCTTTATATATAGTGCAGAACATAAAAACCCCAGGGTTTCTTCTTCAAGTGATAAAAGGTATCACCAACTACAACAAGCTTTATTCTCTTCAGGAGAAATTACGGCTATAAACAATATGCAATACTGTATCTTTAATTATGTTACCAGGTCACATATCTTGTTCACATGGTTCAAATGGGTCCTGTTCACATGGGCAATTGGAACGCAGCATGATGCTACCATATTCCAGACACATTTACTTACTTTCATGTACCCAAAGGGCCACTACGCAAATATCATCTGCTGCATCTTTACTACATTAATCACTGAATGCAGGGAAGTTGCAGAAAGATGAATTCAACTGCTTCATGAGATGATAGTCAGTCATGTCATCAGCTATTTAGGGGCCACCTGTTCTATTTCGGGCAACTAGCAAAGGGCATAAATGCTAACCTAATGCCAGCTGTGTAAACAGGGCTTAAAGGGATAGTAAAGTGTATTGATAATAAAAGCTAATATTTTAGCCATTAAAATAATAAACTAAACAATGTAAGTCCTATCTCTCAAGCCTTTATGGTTTGAGAGATATAAGAAAATAAAGTTCCCCCCTCCCTCCCCCTTCTGTGACGTGACATGTAAAGCTGGTTGCAGGATATCCTGGTCCCAGGACCAGACAGAGGCTCTTCAGCAGAACCGAAATATCTCGATCATGAAACAAATACTTCATTGGAAAGGTCTACAAAGTGTGCTTGCAAACCAGGCACACTTTGTAGACCATTTCAATGAAGTATTTGTGTCAGGATCATGATCACAAAAACAGAAATATTAAAAAATACAAATGGAACGTGGAAAACAAAAGGATCAGAGGGCCCTGATCATAAGAGCTTATGGTCTAGAGGAAGGTAGGTGGGACACAGAAGGAGTAAGTGCTATGGGTGTAAGTGCCTCCTGCCACATGAACTGTTGGTCAGTGGGTGGGAGAAAGAAGTGATTTTGAGTGCGGTGGATCAGGAAAGTGGTGGTGGATCAGGGAAGTGGTGGTTCTGTTTGGGGAGAGTGAATTTAGAAGTGAATAAACAGTGAGCAGAAGTTAGACAGAATGTTGTTTGGGCCTTGCTCATAACGGTTATGGAGGTAGTTGATAGGCTTCCCTGAAGAGGTAAGTTTTCAGGGAGAGTCTGAAGGCCGGGAGACAGTCTGATGGGATGGGGGAATACCAGAGCTCAGGTGAAGCACGGGAGAAGTCCTGTAGGCAGGAGTGGGAGGATGTAATAAGAGTTGTAGGAAAGAATTTTCTGTGCAGAGTGAAGATGGTGAGTGGGAGTATATTTGGAAACGAGAGATGAAATATAGGGGGTACAGAGTTAGTCAGGGCTCTGTATGTTAGCACCAGAATTTTGAGTTTAATTCTATATGCTAATGGGAGCCAGTGTAGGGATTGGCAAAGAGGAGTGGTGTTAGACAAGCGATGTGTGAGGTTGATTAGCCTTGCAGCAGAGTTAATTATGGACTGTATTGGGGTTAGCTGAATAAGAGGATGGCTAAAAGTGAGATACAGATGTCTAGAAGGGACATGAAGAGTGTTTGGATTAGAATTTTAGTAGTGTACTGGGTGAGAAAAGGTTGGATTCTAGAGATGTTACAGAGGAGGAGGTGACATGAGTTGGAGATTAACTGAATGTGGGGAATGAAGGATAGGGCGTAGTCAAAGGTGACCCCCAGGCAGCATGATGTAGGGGTTGCTGTTAACAGTGAATACAAATTTATGTGAGTGAAAATTATGAGTTTGGTTTTGCTAAGTTTAAAGGGATAGTAACACTTCGTTTTAACTTTATTTTATTTTGTAGGCATTAAAAAAACATGAAGAATGATATAAGTCTTATCTCTCAAACCTTTATGGTTTATGAGATATTCACAAGCAAAGTTCCCCTCCCCGCCCCTTTTTCCTAGTGTAAGCCATCTCTTCTCAGATGTCAGTCTGGTTGTATGACAGTACAGATAACAGAAGGGGACAATCTTCTTTGTATTAAAACAATGAAAGCCCTTTCCCCCTTGACAAGTTTTTCAGCTTTTTCCATTATCTTAATTGAAGATTGTCCCTCTCTGCAGTCTACCTGGGCATCTCCCTTCTTATCTGGCTGAACAGGGGGGGGATACTTTGTTTGTGAATATCTCTTAAACCATAAAGGTTTCAGAGATAAGACTTATATCATTCTTCATGTTTTTTTAATGCCTACAAAATAAAATAAAGTTAAAATGAAGTATTACTATCCCTTTAAGTTTGAGATGACGAACGACATCCAAGAAGCCACAGCAGAGAGACAATTAGACACCAGGGACAGGAACGAAGGGGAGAGGTCTGGAGAGGAAAGATAGATTTGAGTGTCATCAGAATAGAGATGATGGTGAAACCCAAAGGAGTTTATTAGTTTGCCAAGGGGTGAGGTGTCAATTGAAAAGAGCAAGGGGCCCAGGACTCAACCTTGTGGTACTCCAACAGACAGTTGGAAGGGTGAAGAAGTGGAGCCAGAATAGGACACACTGAAGGAGTGGTTGCAGATAACAATGAGAGGGTGGTGTCGCAGAGACCAAGGGACGGGAGAGCTTGGAGGAAGAGTGGGTGATCCACTGTGTCAAAAGAAGCTGACAGGTCAGGAAGAATGAGTAGGGAGAACGGAGAATGAATTTGTAGTGTATAAACTCAGCTGAGGAGAGAGATTTCCTCCAGTGCCTTTCTGCAGGGAGTGATCACCTTTGGAGGTATCTCGTTTGTGTTGTGTGCCAAGCTTATAATGGGGTTATACGGGTCGGCATAGCGTTGCAAGTGCAGCTGTGTCAAGTGCTGTTGTGAGAGTGCTGTTGTAGAGAGCAGTAGTTTGTTTGGGTCAAGAAGGAGCAAAAATGGAGTTGAGAAGAGGTTGCAGGAATGTGGAAAATTGTGCAGATCAACAGCATGCAGATTTCTCCCCATGCTCTTGATCATGGACTGGGAGTTGGATGTGTATGGTATGATAATAGATGAGAGTTGGTACCGTGTTAGCCGTAGAAATACAGGATGCAAAATTTTTTTGTAAAGTTGATACCTTTATTGGCTAACTAAACAGATTTAAAATGCAAGCTTTCAAGACTTCTTAGGTCTCTTCCTCAGGCATGTTATACAGATAAATATGAAAACTTCTCTCTTAAATACAAGTACACATTACATTGTTTATAATGGAAATCAGATAACAACGTTAGTCCAGATACCAATTCCTTGATCAGTCAATGGTAGAGGATGTGATTTAAATAGCATTCTTCCTCTGGGTCCAGGTATTTATGATTCCAGAGGGACTGTCGTAAAAGTTAATTCACCATTAAGTACTGTGACAGGAATTCCCTGTCCCTGTTCATGCCATAGGTCAAAGAGTCAAATTGTAACATTAATTTTACCTCCCATAATTTTCTGTCCCTCTGATTGCGAAATTGCCCTATTAGTACAGTCAATTTATCTGTATAACATGCCTGAGGAAGAGACCTAAGAAGTCTTGAAAGCTTGCATTTTAAATCTGTTTAGTTAGCCAATAAAGGTATCAACTTTACAAAAAAATTTTGCATATGGTATGATAAGGTTGCCAGTTAGGAGGTGGTCTTCAGGGAGTTGAAAGGGAACATTAGAGAAGTTGAAGACAGAGCAGAGGTTTGTGAATACCAAGTCAAGGGAGCGACCATCACTCTGTGTGGGAGAGCTGGTCCACTGATAGACCAAAGGAGGTTGTAAAGGAGAGGAGTTTGAGTGCAGAAATGGTGTTGTGGTTATCTACAGGGATGTTGAAGTCTCCCAGGATGAGAGTGGGGACGTAAGGGAGAAAAGAGACAAAGTGAATGGGCTTCAAAGGTAGGGAAGGCGAGAGGGGGAACAGAGGGGATTAACTGACTGTATGGTTAGAGGACAGCAGGATACCTACTGCACTCCCTGTCTGTTATCAGGCCTAGTGGTGTGGGTGAATTGTAGGCCGTGTTAAAGTGCCGCAGTGGAGGCATTGTAAAATTGTGATGTTCTCTATTATATCACACACAAAGCATGGGGCATAGTAGAGTTTAAGATTATCCAAACTATAATCTGTCTTTTCCGCACTTCACAATGAGTTGGAGACCTATCATTCAGTGGGTTAAAATCTGTTTTAAATCCATAGGAATTTTAAGAATGTTTAATTGTTCCCTATAATGAAGTTGATTTGCCTCAGAATTGCTCAACTTTCATTCTACATCTTCCTCAATGGGATAAATGTACTAGAGCGATTCCATGCTTAATCAGGTGCTGCAATCAATTTATTGTCCCTACATGCCTACACCCAAGATTCTCCCACTGAACAAGGGGGAGGGCAATGGGGCAGTCTCTGGGCATTTTAGGGCTTTCCTTTGCTTTACACCTTATTTTACGCTATGTATTACACAAGCCTTGCAGTAAAAGGTGTGATTTACCTACATATCCCTGTATATGGCATGGGGCTGCCAAACTGGGCTTGTTGGCTTTAAAGGGATAGTAATACTTTACTTTTACTAATCCCTATTTTATACAACTTAAAAAAAGATTGTTAATGCCCCAAATCGCATCTCTCAAACCTTTATGGTTTGAGAGAAAATCAATTTCAAAGTCTCCCCTCCCTCCCCTTTCCTCGATATCAGCATCTTGCTGACTGCCCAGGAATCCGATCCTGGGGCCATCCGGCGGCTCTGCAGCAGTGCAGAGATCTCGTTAATGAAGAAAAAATATTTCACTTCAACGATCTTCTACGTGTGCTTGGTTTCCAAGCACATGTAGAAGATCGTTGAAGTGAAATATTTTTTTTTCATCAACGACATCTTGGCACTGCTGCAGAGCCGCCGGATAGTCGTACAACACAACACTGCTGGAGTCAGCTAGAACGCTGATCTCCGGGAAAGGGGAGGTAGGGGGAGACTTTTTAAACTGATTTTCTCTCAAACCATAAAGGTTTGAGAGATGCGATCTGGGGCATTAACAATCTTTTTTTAAGTTGTATAAAATGGGGATTAGTAAAAATAAAGTATTATGATCCCTTTAAATGGGAACTTTCACCCCGCAATAACTTCATGTCCACTTACTGTGCACAAGGGACTGACAAGGGACTGACAGCGCAGGCGCACGGACGTCACTGTGAAGAGACGTCCGTGTTTCCTGCTCCTGTAAAACGCCGATATCTGAAGAACCGGGTAAGATTTCTGGCGACTAGCGCTACTAAGCAGCTAGTCGCCAGGTGAGCAGTAAGTGGACATGAAGTTATTGCGGGGTGAAAGTTCCCCTTTAAAGATCTAATGCTGGAGGATATTGTATGTAAACCTAATTCAAGGTGAAAGGTCCACATTAACTTGGATAATCCTATCAGTAAAATACTGCTCTATTAGAATTCATAAATTTTAAAATTGTACTTTTCCTCTGCAAATGCAGAAAACTTACAGGTTACATTTTATGGAACATTTACCATTGAAAGAAAAACATATAGTTATATCATAGAGTGTTTGGAATATTTTTTTTTTCTTGAATATTTATCAGAACAGCTATGTCTGCTTGATGAACATGCCCTGATTCACTACAGCAATGTGTGCAATTATGGACCCAGTCTGGACACATAATGTGTTACAATGCAGAGAAACACCACTCCCCAAAACATCCATAAACTCCCTCACTGTACACCCCTTGGTGCAAATAGTGCAAAATAACCATGTTATCATTCCAAAAGCTTTGTACATAGGGCTTGGCAGATGAAGCTTACATAAACAATTACTTGCACCTTTTAGCATGGAATTATTTGTACATTCACCTTAGTAACTCTTGCTGCAGATTACTGAAATAGGGTTAACTTAGCGATATATCTGCCTGGAACTGGACTTCCTTTAGCAGACTAACCACGTCCTGCTTACTGATAGCAAAGAACAGATCAGTACTCTACAACTGAGCCACTAGGGCTGCAGTGGTCAAAAATGACCTTTGCAACACCAGGAACTGAATTATACATGTACCCCTATGAAGAAAGGTGAAAGTGAAGCAATTTTGTAGTCTGCTGCAAGACAACTGTACCATATGTATCAACAGGATTTTTCTTAGATAAGAAAGTGAAATTATTTGCCCCGGGACTGCTACACTTTTGTGTGTGTTTGTGTGTGTGGGGGGGGGGGTAGCATCTACAACTAAATCCGCTGAATGAAATAACACTGAGTTTCACACATAGATTTTATTAAAACTTTTTTAGGTGCAGTATCACAGTAGCCTGACATTGTACAGTGGTGCTGTTGCTACACCATCCTATGGAGATTTATGGTCAACTGATCAGAGCTGTCCATAGGATGGTGTAGCAACAGTGCCACTGTACAATGTCAGGCCACTGTGACACTGCACCTAAAAAATTCAAGTCTGAGCTGTAATAACTGTTGAATAAAACACCTTTCAGCAGTGGGAGTACCCCTGTTTTACTCAGGGGGATAAACCCCAACATATATTTTTTTATATTTTAAGGATTACTATCCCTATAAGCATTCAAGAACATACACAGAGCAGATTTTGGTCCTTATATCCAAAAGTGGAACATTTCTGGAGCAAACCAGCTGTACTACAGGGTAAAAATAAAAACTTCCATTGAGGTAAAACGAGGTTTTAATCCAGAAATTTGGAGAATGTTTACACCTGGTATGTTTTTTTGTCCTGTATGGTGACGTTAGTTTCTCCCAGAATTGCTCCTCTTGTTTTTAGATAAGGCCCTTACATTGTTCAAACTCCAATCCATTTAACCCTTTGAGTGCCAGCGGGGTACGCAACGCATTGCAAAGCAATGTGTTATGTACCCCTCTGACACTCAAAGTGTAATTAAATGAATATACATTATAGAAAGCACAGCTTTATTCAAAAAGTGCTAATGTTTTTAAATCACAAAGTTTTATTAATATTGCAAAAAAAAAAAATGATTGAAATTCAAAATAAAAAAAACTTTAAAGACAAATTTCAGGTTTTTATTCAAATTAACAAAAGATGGAAATCTTAGGGTTGCAGTTTTGCAGACATTAAACCTTTGAGTGGTGGGGTACGCAACACATTGCTTTGCACTCAAAGGGTTAAAACCACACATAATTATATTCATAACATTACAAATTATTAATATATTAATAATATTACAAATTATTATCACTCTATTGAGCACCAACTTATTCCTCAGAGCTGTACAAAATAAAGGAGAGAAGAACCTATAATGACATATAGACCTTTCAGAAAACAGAGTATTGAGGGCTATGCTTGCAATCTAGAAATGAGATGTTATTCTCAAAATGTAAGACCAGAATTTCCTTTTGTTTCAGCAAAACTTTTAACATTTGCTTTAATTAACGGTTTTGTCTTTGAACAGGATATTAAACTTTTGATGCCACATATAGTATGCAGTCAAAATGACACTTTAAAACCAGGGACAAAAACTAGGACAGCCGGACAGGGGCCAGTACGAGGACCTGTCACTTATGATCTGGAAGATGGCAGTTTTAACCCTTTAAGTGCCATAGGGGTAGACAATACATTGCTCCACAATGTATACCCCTCTGGCACTCAAAAGATTAAGTAAAGACAACTGGTGAGGCCTGATATTTGCATACCTGTGAACTTTTGAAATGAGGTCACGCTGAGATCTTTGACACATTAACCCTTAATGCTCCCAAGAAAGTAGATTCTAGGTTAGTGTTTCTCAGTCTTTTTTTGCACCCCTAACATGCAATCTGGAACTTTCAGGGCACCCCTAGCACATTTTATGTAATTTATGAAGGACATAATGAAGAGTATGATACATATATACAGTTATTATTAGGTGTCACAATCACACTAACAAAAATAAATATATTGTGCAGAACAATTCCCATAAATAAACTCCATATTCAACATTCTGACAAAATCTTCATAGAAAACATGGGGCACCTTAAATTAATGTCCATGGCATACCAAAGTGCCACAACACCTTGGTTGAGAATCACTGGGTGCTATGTCAGTGTTTGGTCTAATCCACAGACGATCCTGTCAGTCCTCAAAGAACCTTTAACCCCTTAGGGACCCTTGATGTACCAGGACCGTCACGGTCCTTGAACTACTCAAGGACCAATGACGGTCATGGTACGTCACGTACTTTTTACTTACAGCGCTCTACCGGGAGCGCTGTAAGTAAAAATAGGGCATGAAATAGACCACTCCAAGATCGGAGCGATCTCTTTCAAGCCCCATAGTGACGTGCCGATACACGTGACAGGTCACGTGTACCGGCGCGTCAACGTGCCCCTATGCGGTCGTTATGGGACGGAAATGTCCCATAACCTCCGGTCCTTAAGGGGTTAACATGCTACAGTTCACATATAGAAGTTCTTAAACACAAGACAAGCAGGACTTCTCCTTATGCCTTTCTAGTAGAAATGTAACTAATTTGGACATAAACTAAGCATACAATAAGCAGTAATTATGTCCAGAACAGTGAGTTTAAGGGTTGAACCCTGAGAGATCGGTATGTATATATGGGATACATGATTTTTGCCCCCCACATACCTCCCAAATGTCCCTTTAAGACGGACAGACCCTGTTTGAGACCCATATCCCTCTGTCCCTCTTTACCAACCTGGTGTCCCTCTTTTTAGGGATCAGACTGTGTAGTATGTATATGTGTTTCAAATTTATCCACAGCAATAAAACTCACAATAATGTTTGTTTACACTTCATTATATGTTTTTAGAAATGAATACTTTGCTCTTATTTGAAATTATTCAATGATGTAAATTCCTTAAGTAACTTAATAATTATCGATAATGCCCCAACCAACAGTCCATCAACACCACCTAAAACAAAAGTGTCCCTCTTTGACCATTTGAAATGTTGGGAGGTATGTCCCCCGATACATGCATGATTATTCTCTGTCCATTCCCCATTGCTAATGTAGCCGTGAAACAAAAGCAGAAAATTCCTCCTCTACCCCCTTATCCTAAAACTCCATATTAGTGCTCTGCAGGTCCACAGTCGGAGGAGGAGCTAGCAGCATGTCCCAGGAATAAGTAAAGAAAAGGCCATCCGTAGCCATTAGTGTGTGTGTGTCACTGCTCCTGTGTTTGTCTCTTTACTGTCCTGATACGCATTGCGCAGGCGCCGGACCCCATCCCTCCCTCTGCAGTGTATCAGGGGTTGGAACCCAGCTTAAGGACCTACAGCCAGATCTGCGCCAAACCCCATCTCTAGCTCTCCTACTCTTCTGCTTCCTTGGTACCACGGACAAAACAACATGTCTGCGCCTCTATCAGATACCGACAAGAGGAAGCAGATCAGTGTGCGGGGCATCGCCGGACTGGGGGATGTGTCCGAGGTCAGGAAGAGCTTCAACAGGCATCTGCATTTCACCTTGGTAAAAGACAGGAACGTGTCCACTCCCAGGGACTACTACTTCGCCCTCGCACACACTGTCAGGGACCACCTGGTGGGAAGATGGATCAGAACCCAGCAGTATTACTACGAGAAGGACCCCAAGGTAACCTGCCGCTTCTTCTCCCATACAACCCTTCGAATGTTAGAGAGGTGGACCCCGCATTATGTACTCCTCTGGCACTCAGGGGGTTAATATACATTCTATCTGCCAGGATTAATGTATATTATTATCAGCCGCCAGCCGGTTAATATGTAATGCACTTAGTTGTCAGATGCAGTGTGTTCCAGCATTTTGCTTTCTATCACTCGCACCTAGTACGCATGGGGTTAATAAACATTACCTTGGATCGTGTCAGGTATACTTAGTCCTGTGTGCCATCCTGCGCTTAGGTTAATAAGCATGCCAAGTCTATTAGAAGTAAGCACTGTGCATGCTCAGTGATAACTAACACCATCCATCTTGCCTTGTTTTGCTGAATCAATGCAGCATTTCATTGCTATGATACAGGCAAGAAAGAAATTGATCTCGTAATTAAATGACAATATTATTGCATACTAATACTGTAACGTGATTTGTCTCTCCACAAAGCGTTAATTGCGTTGAGTTCCTGAAAATGTCCGTGTACATGTCTAACATTAAATCAGAAAACGTAGGCATAACTCCACTGTTAACACTGCAAACGTTCAGTTACACTGAAATGGCCCATATTTATAAAAGCAAACTAGGATTATTATGGAGTAAACCAACTGCACCATAGGATGCACACATTCCTGTTAAATTGGAGTTTTAACCCCTTAAATGCTAGAGAGGTCGCATTGGAGATGTCTTTAGCATTTACGGGGTTAAAAAGCTCTGTTCAAGTGCATGTGAATTTAGCATTTGGTTTACTCCAGAATAACCCCAGTTTGCTTTTATAAATATGTCGTTCCTACTCACTGCTGGGATACAATTTGCAATTCTAGCTTATATTTTATCCATATATTTTAGTATTATCTTTATGAGGGTGCTTGGCATATGGGCTTAAGTTGGCGTTCTGTTATCCTTGGCATCATTTGCATGGGTGGATGTATTGCATTGATGCCAGAAAGCAATTAATTCATTACTAGATTGCCCAATTTTGCAGGAAGGTCAAAAAAAGGGGAATTGATTTTATGTATGTGTGATTTGTATCTGTTGTTGCAATGCAAATACCATCATCTTCAGCCTGCCTATAGGAGTTATAGTCCAACAACAGCTGCAGAGCAACAGATTTTCATGCAGTGTAATGTGAGGAGGCCTAAGGTTGGAGTGGTGATAAATCCCACAGACCTTTCTGGTGTGACCTTGACCACCGTTATCATCCTGTGCTTCAAGGTTTGGAATCTCTTCACAAATGAAGAAAAATACATAGAGACAGAACTGGAGCAAATCTGCTCTATGTGACGGATTGATTTAAATGGGTCTTTAACCCCTTGAATGCTAAAGCAATATTTTGGAGACCTCTTTGGCATTCAAGTGCTTCAAAAGCCACATTTAAAGTAGTTGGCATATTATTTGTTATGTGTAGTAGATATAGTTGAAAATTTGTATTTATACTGTATGGTGTAGTTGGTTTGCTCCCAAATTACTCTAATTCTTATTAATACATCAGACACATAAAGGGTCAGTAACGTTAATCTCCTGGATGCAAAGTCAGGGCAGACAATAGAAATTGTGTGTGTGTGTGGGGGGGGCAAACAGAATAACATTTTATCTGTCAATGGTGAAATGAATTCATTGTGGTAAATGTGCAAATTCACCAGTGCAACCACCTTGGTATTAGTGTTTAATATGAGTTACTGCACCTCGGAATATGCACTACAGAGTATGATTGGTGTACACACTTCACCAGTGTATGACTTTAATGCCAGAAGACAATCCTCTCTGTATAAGTGCTATTACCACAGAAAATGTAAATATATAATAACAATACTTCCCATCCAATTTGGACAGACAAAAAAACTTGAGAGTCTCTTAAAGCTATGACTTGGTCACTTGTTCTCTGCGATGCTGCCACTCCACATCAGTCACTGGCAATCGACTTCCAATACATGTAGAGATAAAAATAAAAAGAAGAGAGGCACACAAGGTCTAACTGTAGACCGTTATGTTCGATAATAGACCACCACCGTATAGCCACCTTTTTCACGTGCTGGATTTTTTACTTACATGTAATGGAGACACAAAACTCGCCTCACAGTATCACAGCATTCACTGCATTACCCCACAGTGCAGGTATCTGAATATCTTCTTCTTCTTCTTCCTTCAAACGTCCCAATCCGGCTTATTACCACACTCAGGCCACTCCTTTGGATATCCACCTGCTGGTTCTTCAGCTTTGAGAGAATTTTAGGGGCTCTATATCTAGTGTGTAAACTACCTTTAAGTAGGACGTCAATCTATATAGACTTACTTATAAGACATAGGGAGTCATATACACCAGTACCTGACCCATATGAATAAACCATACACTGGTACTACTGGGTCTTGTTAGAAAAAACAAATATATTTAATATTGCATGTACAAAAAATATGTATTTGAGCAGCAAATGACAATAATAAAAAACAGACATTAAATATGCCAATATACAATAAAAGTATTGCTGCAATACATCAAAAAATAAAATAAAACACTCTACTCTAATTTCTTTGCTCTACACGTTGCGTGATTAAAAACCACTTCCTCAGGGGTCTATCCACTTCCTCAGTGTATGGTTTATTCATATGGGTCAGGTACTAGTGTATATGACTCCCTATGACTTAGAAGTAAGTCTATATAGATTGAAGTCCTATTTAAAGGGGAACTACCAACTCTTCAAGAATTTAACTTCAATAAATCCCCATTTGGTGACTAGCAGCTTAGTAGCGCTAGTCACCAGAATTATTACCTTATTCCAAAGAAATGTGCATTGTTCTGGAGCTGACAGCAGGACGGATCGTGGACATCTTGCCATAATGACGTCCTCACGCCTGCACTGTAAGTCCCTTCCGGAGCCAGCCGGCACCTAGCAACTCCTCCTAGACCTAGCTGGGACTGACAGCGCAGACGCGAGGACGTCATTATGGCAAGATGTCCGCGATCTGCCCTGCTGTCAGCCCCAGAACAATGCACATTTCTTTGGAATAAGGTAATAATTCTGGCAACTAACGTTACTAAGCTGTTAGTCGCAAGATGGGGATTTATTGAAGTTAAATTCTTGAAGAGGTGGTAGTTCCCCTTTAAAGGTACTTTACACACTAGACTGTAAGCTCTCACGAGCAGGGCCCTCTGATCCTTCTGTTCTCCACATTTGATTGTACTATTTAATACCTCTGTATGTCTATTCCCTACTGTAAAGCACTGCTGAATTTGTTGGGGCTGTATAAATAAAGATTAATAATAATACACATAGATATAGAGCCCCTAAAATTCCCTCAAAGCTGAAGAACCAGCAGGTGGATATCCAAAGGAGTGCTGTGGGTGTGGTAATAAGTCGGATTGGCACGTTTGACGGAAGAAGAAGAAGAGGGAGATACTCAGATACCTGCCATGGGGGGTAATCCAGTGAATACTGTGAGGCGAGTTTTGTACCTCCATTACATGTGAGTAAAAAATCCAGCACGTGAAAAAGGTGGCTATACGGTGGTGGTCTATTACACTTAGAGCGCACGCTCCTCTCTTCTTTTTGTTTTTGTCTTTAATGCCAGCAGGCACTGCACACCACCTTGATAGCATGCTCAAGGAAATGGCATACTCTAATGCCATTTCCCCCTGTTTTGCTTAGTAAATTGGCCTAAGCAAAGAGCAGAGGAAAGGACCACTTAAAATGCAGACAGACTGCCTTTGAAATACCTACAGACTGCCCATTGCAGCAACCTCAAGGGGATGAGTTTTTGATGTATAGCTTAGTCTGGTGTTAGGCAGGTGCAGGGACTCAAAATTGATTAAAATCACAAGAGCAAAGGATGAGATCACACATCTGGCACTAATATCAGGGTAGCATTGAACTATAAAGTGACATACCCAAAACAGACTCCTCCCCCAAAGTTAAACCCCCATAAAAGACATAATAAAACACTACAAACAAAATACACCCTATTCGTAATAGATCCATGTCACAAGCGAAGGCTATAGGCCCTGCTGAGACAGTGGGGAGAGTGTGGGAGAGAATGGGTTAACAATACCAGAACCCTGGTTACCTGTTACTATTCCTAGCAACCACCAAATTAACCCCTGAAATCCCTCCTGCACTATCATCCCAGTACTACAATTTGCCGCCACCACCAAGACTTTATATCTGGGCGTCTTAGGTTACCCCAGACACAACAGAATACAGTATAAAATCACCTTAATAATCAGACATATAGAATTAAACCGTTAGTAACGTGTGCTACCTGAGCTTCCTTCAGAGTAGTGAGTGCATGTTAGAGAACAGAGACAAGAGCTGATTAATTGAACATCTAAGCTGAAAAAAGGCTTCACAGTGCTGGGTACAAAAATACAGGAATAAAGGACATACAGAAACAAAGATTACACCTTGGCAAAACAGTTCATAAAATAAAATGGGAGAAACACAAGAAATCCTTAAATACAGGTACCGATATTTTAAGAGTACTTCCGGGAACGTCAGATGGTATTTCCCCCTTCAGTTGTTACAAAGAAATTCACTGTTTTATCCAAAATAACCATATTAAATACTTTCCACAGTTCCTTCTAAGAGGCCAAACCCCATGGGTGTTACCTGGGTGGAGGTTTGGCCTGACAGTTTATGGCTCACTCAATCAGACCTGTCAGGGATGTCACTGCAGAGTTCTACCTGAAAAAACATAAGGTTTCCCAAAACATGCAACCCACAGCATACCTCTATAATGTTATAATAATCATATTCCTCATATATGTGTGAATATCTGGACACCAAACATGCTGGGTCTAACTGGTTGCAAAGTGGCTATTCTTGTAACGCATAGCAGGAACACCTCCCCCTGGCATGTTTGGTACCCACCAAAAGGATAAAACCTGGGAATTTTAAATATATAATTTTATTGAACCATTTTACACTATATATACATGTTCTCCCTATTTCATAATATTTGACTGCCCCCTGGATGAACTTTCATCAAGGCAGAGGGCCCAATACCTTTTATGACCCCTACATCCTGCTCTGGTGATTTTATATACTCTGCTATTTTAGCTAACACTTTAAAAGGTACAATAAAATACACAAAATAAACAAATTATACATACCAGGGCCCTGCAAGGGCCAACTCATGCCTTGGCATGACAATCCCAGTCACGAATAGAGTAATAGCTGGGCCCGAGCTATTCCTATTAGGAATAGGGTGTATTCTGTTTGTAGTGTTTTATTGTGTTTTTTATGGGGGTTTAACTTTGGGGGAGGAGTCTGTTTTGGGTATGTCACTCTGTAGTTCAATGCTACCCTGATATTATTTAGTGTATAACTAATATTTATATATTTTTTATAATAAATTTGAAGAAGTGAGAGTACCAGATGTGTGATCTCATCCTTTGCTGTAGTGATTTTGCTCAATATAATCTATGGTGAGATTGTTGTGCACCCCATGCATGTTTGTATATGGTACACTTCTCAGGTATAAATAATACAAGTGCTCATCACATATTATTATTTTTTACTCAAAACTGATTCCTTCACTTGATTTAAAGTGGAATCATAAATATAGGTGATTTTCAAAATCACTTATTTGTTACATAGTGACAGTTCCACTGTCAATTGTATAAAAATCAAGTGATTAAACTAAAGTTGAAATAAAAAATAATGTTTCAAAATATGTTAATTAAAACAATTTTATTTAATTATAAGACTTCATTTGACTTGTTGCATTCAGCAGCATATCACCGAGACACTGCACACAACTGATTCTTATGTCCAGTTTTGAAGCAACAAGATATTATAGCATGGAGAAATGAAGCTCAATGACATGCAAACTGGAATTAACATAAGAGAGCCATGGAGGAACTGATAAAGTATAAATTCCAAACACCAAAGTTGCTGAAGTAGTATAGGTGATTATACTTAATCTTCTAAATGCATGTTCTCCCAACCCCACCCTATCCCTAGTGACATTCACACCATTAGTACAGATTCATGGAGAGGTCTCCCCAGCATCGCCAATTCGCTTCTTCATTGTGCTGTATAGATCATTGAGAAATAAATCTACACTCTACAAATCACATGTTCACTAATGTTTAGCTATTGAGGGCAGCAAATCAGGAGTTTGATCATTTAGCCTTACAGGGCATTTCACACAGGCAAGATGCTCTGCATTTGTCAAAGAGAGAGGCAGCATGATGCAATTTCCTTCAGACTGCGATAACACAGCTCCTCGTTTACTAAACATTAGCTTTCACACATATGCCCCATTGAGTCTTTTTGTTAGTAAATTATTTTTGAAAAACTTTTTCTTTTTACAATTGTTCATTGTCTATATGTGTCATGAGGCAATGTGCTAATGAGAGACATACCCACAGTTTATTTCCCCCATGGCTGGTTGCAATGCATTGGATACCTCACTGGCACTCAAAGGGTTAAATGAAAAGTAATTCTTTATTTTGACATTACATATTCTGCATGTGCATACTATGTAACTTATTATTATTATTACTATTTTAATTTTCACCTATTTTTTCCACAGGAAGTGTTTGCAGAGAGCTTTCTATCAGGGACTGTGAAAGCAGGTGTGTTGATACAATGTGAAAAGATAAAGTTTGAAAAAGATAGCTTACAGAGCACTATAGTGCTACATTGTATTAGTATCCTGCTTTGATAGTCGAGTGACCAGAGAAGTATATGGAAACAGTAAATCAGGGAACTTACTTTCAGGGACTTAAAAATGGCAAAAAAATAGCTGAAGAAAAATAACAGAAAGTGTAAGTAATTTGACTTTACTTTTTAGGCACTTGCAGACTATATAGTGTCAAAAATAAAGGATTACTATCCCTTTAGAAATATAAGAAACTCAACATACAGTACTCCCCAATTGCAACTTTTTTCAGCACTATGGGCAGGATTTGATAAGATGCAAGATGCCCTTTTACCAGCAATAACGAAAGTAAGATTAACTAAATTTTTTTGAGCGGCCTAAGATGCTTTTGCTTATTTTAGCTCCTTCACAAAACCATTAATGGACATTGGGAGTAGGTCTTCCATTGAACCGTGAAGGTGGTATGCGTGGAGAGCTCCTTTCCATACATAGCACCTGATGGAACTCCGTAAGATGACTGGTCAGTGCATAGTAATTCTAATTAAATATTTATTAAACAAGAGATTTCTATGGTGCCATTTTGACGAGCAGAATCACAAAAACAACCTCTGTTGTCGTTGATTAGCAATTAGTAAACAGAGATCCACTTATAGACCACGGACCTTTTTTTTTTTCTTCTTTTTTTGCGATCCGGTTCAGGGATCCCGGAACAGCATGCAGACTCATGCTCTACCACAGTAATGTTAGATGTCCATTGGTGTACGACAACCATTTATATTTAACATATACAGACTTGCTGCCTGAAAATATTAACCTTTTAAAGGGACAGTAATGTCCCATAAAAACGTTTTTATAGTTTTATAGAACCTTAGAAAAGAAGCAGAATGGTGCAAACCCTATCTCTCAAACCGATATGGTTTGAGAGATATAGGGATTCAAAGTTCCCCCCTCCCTCCCCTTCTCCTGATGTCAGCTGTAAAGCTGACAACAGGAGAATCGAGTCATGCGACTCGAGGAGGCTCTGCAGTAGGGCCGAGATCGCGTCTATAAAGAATTCATTCATTGGAAACATCTACAACGTGTACCTTGTTTGAAGCACACTTTGTAGACATTTCCAGTGAATGTATTCTTTATAGATAACGCAATCTCGGCTGTGCTGAAGAGCCGCCTGCTGGTCCCTGGACCGGAATCTCCTGCTGTCAGAAAGACGCTGGCGACATGAGAAGGAGAGAGAGGGTGAACTTTCAGTGCCTGTATCTCTCAAACCATAGTGGTTTGAGAGATAGGGTGTGCACCATTCTGCTTATTTTCTAAGGCTCTATAAAACTATAAAAAGTTTTTATGGGACATTACAGTCCCTTTAAAGGGATAGTAATGTTTCCCAATAAAAGCAGCTCCAATTAATCTTCATAGTATTTGGGCCATGGAGAGTGTTATTTCAATACTGTCAGAGTTGTAGTTCAAGAGTAATTGAATGATGAAGTATCCCCCTCCTGCCCCTTTTACTGATGTAACACTGCTCACCTCAGAACAGAAAGGTGGTGTCCAGATGGCTTTCAGAGAGGTAAAATCTTCAATTAGCATAAGGGAAAAACCTGTCAAGGGGGCAGGGCTTTCATTGTTCTCACAGTAAGAAGATTGTCCATTGCTGTGAGCCGTCTGATCTGTGGACCAGATTCCACATCTGAGGGGAGGTAGCTTAAACTAGGTAAAAGGGGTGGGAGGAGGATACTTTATCATTCAGTTACTCTTGAACTACAACTCTGACAATATTGAAATAACACTCTCTATGGCTCAAATACTATGAAGAATAATTGGAGTTGCTGTTTTTGTGAAATGTTATTATCCCTTTTAAGAAGCAGAGGGGTCTGCAAAGCATTGCTTTACAATGTGTTGCACATGCTTTGGTCCTTAAAGCACAATAATGTTGACAAATACAACTTCCTATTTTTTTAAATGGGACTTTTAGCCCATTGAATGCTAGAGGGTTATCCACACTTCACAGAATTATGTTGTTGTAGACCTCTTTATCATTCAGAGCTTTAGAAGACCCTCTTAGTTCATGCTTATTCATCCCCTGTGGTGCATTGGTTGTTCTCTGAGTTGCTCTTCTTTTCTATAATTCATAAGGGCCATAAGGCCACAATGTGAAGGTGAAATATTATCAAATCTGTAACAAACCAGCTGCACCATTGGGGTGAAATAAAATTCCCCAAATTCCCACTGAGTTAAAGAAGAATTACCAGTCCTCCCAGCAGTGGAAGTTCCTATCTTGAAAATTATTTGTTTGATTATTTCATCTTCTCAGTTGATGCCACCCTTCTGGTTCTTGGCAACATAGGAAGGGAAAGATAGGTGATATTCTGGACTTGTGAGTATTTTATTATGCTGCTTTATCTGACCAAGTCACTCTGCTGAGATAACATTTTACAACTAGGAAATTAAGAAAAAAAAGGTGGTACCGTTTTAGCCTGTAGAGTGGTTGGGATTCGGTGTAGTTTTGTAGCAAAAAACTCACTACAGTGATATAAAGGTGATGCCTTGTAATGGCTAGCCGAGGACATAGAAAGTGCAAGCCTGCACTTTCTATGTCCTCAGTTTGCCAGTTTAAAGGGATAGTATTGACTGAAAATTATTTTATTTTATATTGTAGTCCTTAAAAAAACATTCAAAATTATTTAAGTCTTATCTCCCAAACCTTTATGTTTCAGGAGATATTAGCAAGTAAAGTTAAGTTCCCTTTTTCTGGCTGTTGTAGCCAAGTCTGCCATCTAGTGGACAGATTTAGAATCCGGTCCACAGATCAGCGGGCAGCTCTTTAGCAGTGCCGAGATCACAATCTTTAAAAAGGACTACTTCATTGGAATTGCCTGGCTTGCAACCACACTTTGTAGACCATTCCAATGAAGAAGTTCTTTTTAAAGAACGTGATCTCGGCACTGCTGAAGAGCCGTGACCGGTCTGGGGACCAGATTCCAATCTGAAGGCTTGAGCAGTGACGTCACTCCAGGGGAAACTTTACTTGCTAATATCTCCCAAACCATGAAAGTTTTGGAGATAAGACTTATATCATTTTTAATGTTTTTTTAGGAGCTACAATACAAAATAAAATTAATTTCAGGCAATACTATCCCTTTAAAAGGTATCATCTTTGTATCACTGTAGTGAGTGCCGGAGGGGTATGTAATGCAATGCAACCCATTTATTTGGCACTCAAAGGGTTAAGAGGTATCACCTTTATATCACTCTTGTGAGTTTTTTGCTGCAAAAGTACACCGAATCCCATCCCGCTAGGAAATCAAATATCTCTAAAACTATTAACAAAACAAAAAAAGCACAGGATATAGACAGTTTAAGTAGATACATTTAAAGAAACTAAAGATTGTATAGGTGTCAGCTCCATATTACAGTGAACGTTTAATCCCTTCAGTCCTAGATATATCTCCCCATTTAAATTAATGGGATTTTTAGTGCATTAAAATGTGCATTTAAGACACCAGTTGGTGCTGTTGCTGGAGCTTTAATAACTTTTCAAAGAAAAATCTCTGAGCAGTGGTAGTTCTCAGCAGGAAAATCACTATAACATATTTTCATGTGCATTTTTGTGACAATAAAGTTACACAGCACTAAAATAAAATATACTCTTATAATGGTATAGAAAAATCCTGGGAGTCAGGGCTCCTAAAAATCCACTGCTGGCTTCAAAACTTTTGCTGTATTTTCTATATAGATGCCACATGATCCCATTCACTGTCTCTTACAAGTCCCAACTGGCTCCTAAAGTTTGTTTCTGGCTCCAAAGTCCTTTATATTTTTGTCTACCACTGCTCTTATATGACAGAGCATGTTGCAGCAATATACATTATAGAGCTTAACATACGTTAAACTGTATCTGTTGTTTTACAGCAGGTGTGGGACTTTGTTTCCCTTTGCACTCGTCACTTCCTACTCAACAGGCATTACTATCCTGTGAAAGACACAGAAGGAAATGGCGACTACAAAGAAACGTCTTCCCCTTTCTTATTGCAAGTGCTGCAAAATACAGAGCTGCCCTCTAGGAGGCCCAAAGGACAGACTAGGGGGCTTTTAAATGTTATTGATTTTGCAGTATGGTGTAAATATATCCATGGATATAGGAACTTGCCCTTTAATGCTTGCTTTAATAATAAACACTACTACTTAAAGGAGGACATTCAGTACATTTCTGGGAAGCTATAGAAAGGACAGTCTACAGAGTTATGCTTTGTTGAATACCCAGTTGGTAAAATACTGCATACCATTTTAGTTCTGTACGCTGCATGCCAATGGGAAATATTTGTCCCGCATAGGGAATCCAATACGATTGACATTACAGCTTATAGCCAGTGAGGCTCACATACTAAGAGCAACTGGAGCAATTTTGGAGTAAACCAACCGCACAGTAGGGTATAAATAACTTCCAAAATTCCCATTGAATTAAATACAGCTTTTATCCCCTTAAATGTCAAAGAGGTCTGCACAGCATTATGGAGCAATGCATTGGAAACGTCTCTAGCATTCGAAGGAATAAAGGTCCCATTTAAAGCTATCAAAATTTTTGTATTTCCCCTTTATGGAGCAGTGTGTTTGATCCAGCATTCCTTCAGTTCTTAAAGGAGCAGTAAACTTTTTTATGAAACCACATATTTTACAGAGCATTTCCTGCTGATTAAAACAAGGTCACTCCCATCACTGTCATATGTTTTATTCAAAAATTATAGCAGTTTAAATAACTAGGAAGTGAATTTACTGTGTTTACTTCCTGATAGTTCTAACTGACAGGAAGTGAAAGGCAGTTTCTGTCACATTCTATGGAGAACTGTAAGTCACTGACTTTTCTGACTTTCCTCTACATTAGAATCTAACAGGAAATCTAATTATAATTTTACCACTAGAGGGCACTGCTAATGTAGAAAAACATGAGTTTAAACTGTAATAACTCTGGAAATATAAATCTCTTGGCAGTGGGAGTACCCTTATTTTACTCAATAGGAAAATCCGTACAATATATATTTTTTTCATAAAAAGTTTACTGCTTCTTTAATACATCAGCCACATTATACTTGGAAATACATATATAATTTTTGTAATTTCTTTCTAAACATGGAATTAAAAAATCAGTAAACTTTTTATGCATCTATATAATATATGTAAGGCTTTACCTGCTGATTAACCCCTTAGCGACTCTTGACGGTCATAGTACGTCATGGGTCGATCTGAGTTAACGACCCATGACGTACTATGACCGTCATGGAATTTCAGGCTCCCCCCGTGACTGCACGCCATTCAGGGAGTCCGAAACAGGAAAAAAAAAAAATGCTCCGTGGTCGTTGAGTGACCTCGCCGATCGGCTGTTCGTTAAGGGGTTAAAACTATGACAATCCCACTGCTGAGACATTTATATTTCCAAGGTTATTACAGTTTTTTTTTCATTAATAGTGCCCTCTAGTGATCAGATTTCAGTTATCTTGTTTCATTCTGTTGGAAAGGTGAGTCACTGACAAACAGTTCTCCATAGAATTAGATAAAAACTGCTAAGTCATACTATCAGTTAGAACTTTCAGGAAGTAATCACACTGTCACTCGTTGATAATTTGATAAAACAGGCGAAAGTGGTGGGAGTGCCCTTGTTTTATGCAACAGAAAAAGCCCTATAATATAGGTTTTCGTTAAAAAAGTTTACTGCTCCTTTAAATCAGTGTGTGTGGGGGGGATTATTTGTTCCATATGGTGCAGTTGGTGTGCCTAGAAATTCTCCACTATTCCTCGTATGCATATGACACCATGTGTTGCCCCATTTAGCCTCAGGGCACAAAATGGTGACCTGGTATGCAGTAAGTGGATTCTAACAGCTGATTATTAGCAGCAAATGGTTTTTCATTCATAAGCAACATGAAGCAAAAACAGTGGACATCCTGTGACATTTTCTCTGGTTAACACCTGAAGCGCCGCTCTATTCTAGGTCTATATTTGGGCTAATTATTCAGCTGTGTGCAGGGTATTTTTACCCAAGGTGTTAAGAGTACATCCTTTCTGTTAATTGGCTTCCTCCAGTCTTACTTGTCTATCTGGATGTATGTGTTTTTCAAAATGTTCTTCCCGCTTAATCCTCTGTGCGCTAGAGGAATGCTTTGCACACCCACTGGGGCTCAAAGGATTAAATATGTTCATTTATTTCCACATATTCCCTGTTGATTGCATACATCGCAGTGACAAATATGAAGAATGATACTAGTAGTCAGAATTAATAATAATTATGTATTCATGTTATTTGTATTCAAAGGGTTAAATATATTCATTTATTTCACATATTCCCTGTTGATTGCATGCATCACGCTAACAAATATGAATAATTATACTAATAGAATTAATCATAATTATATGTTCATGATATTTTTATGTCTTCTAATAGTTATTAAGACCTTAATAAAATATGCATAATTATGAAGCAAACTAGCTATCCCATAGGGGTGAAGTACAATTGTCCTTAAGGGTTTAAATCTCTGAATTATACAAAAGTCACCATATCATTGCTTCACAATGCTTTGGAGACCTCTTTTGCACTAAATGGGTTAAAAGCTCAGTTTAAATCAGTGGGAATTTTGTCCCCTATTAAGCAGTTCCAGAATTGCGCCTCTTTTCTTTGAGCCTATGGCCTTATGTAGAATTTAAACAATGGGTAATTGTGGAGCAAACCATCTGCACCAGGGGCGACAAATTCCCATTGAATCAAATGGGGCATTTAATTTCTTGAATGCTAAGGGGGGTCTCCAATGCATGGCAGAGGAAAACATTTTCCCTAGAATTGATCCTCTTTTGTTTTGTACATAAGAGGATGTATCACCTTATAAAAAAATTACCATAGGGTTTGTTACTAAAATATTATTAGGAAAGCTATTTTTATTTTTTTTTAATGTGCTTTCTTTTACTTTCAAGCTGTGCCGGTCAGCGTAATGTACCACGGTGATTCTTCTGCACAGCTCTATCTCACTGCCTAATTCTCCTCCCACCTCCTTCCCAGTTGCCCCAGGGAATGCGTTCACACTTCCCTTCGGTGTGCTTTGAATGGGTTCTGTCGTTATATCAAGCTCCAGTTCGCATTATACTGAGGTTGCAAGATAGAAGCTGTTCACAGCACACCGAAGGGAAAAGTGAACGTGCTCCCTGGGACAGCTGGGAGGCAGGTGAGAGGAGAAGACTAGCTGTGCTGTGTACATTATGTGGAAGTGCACAGCACAGAAGATTAAATATCTGTAAAAGTAGGTACATTAAAAAACAAACAAAAAAAAAACAGCTTTCTTAATAATTATTTAGTAACAACATTTTTTTATAAGGTGATACATCCCCTTTAACCCTTTGAGTGCCAGAGGGGTGTGCAGTGGGTTAAGGATTTTAGGCTTTTGAGTTGTATCTGTGGTTTGGCTTGCAGGTTTGCATCACAGTTACACAATAGAAGGAAGGGTAACATAACTAGAGTATATTTAGTTTAATCTTCTGTATACACTTGACATTACTAATCTTGTGCTCAGCTACAAGGGCTGGGAGGTCACCCAATAAGACAGGGCTGTGACTGCATCTGTGTTTAGTAACAGTGACAGGCAGAGGGGGGCAGGCTACTAATTTACATGGCACCCATGTGGCTCCCAGCCCTATGGCACCATCAGCCACATAACAAGGGTATCCTACTTCTGTTGTGTGACAGTTTTGGAAAGAGGCACCCAAGCGATAGTCGCGCTCGTAGATTTTCCCATGTGGGAAGTGGACCTGTCACCTTAAGATAAGCTTTGTCAGTTTTAAAGTGAATTCAAACTGCCTATGTGTCAGAAAAGCCATTTGTTTGTAATACAAATAGTTTTTGAGAAATTAAAATGAATTTGTTGGTTGCACAGAATTGCACATAATGCTAATTCTAGGGCTTATAATTTTAAGTCCTTTTCTAATAGCCAGACCTGAAAAGTTACTCGCCACTGCAAGCCATAACATACCCACCAGGGCTGAATTTCTACTCGCCAGGGCTAAATTTTCACTCTCCATTGGCTAGGGGCGAGTGAAAATTTTGAGCCCTGCTAATTCGTTTCTGTGCTGGGCCAATATTACCACACACTGTGCTATGAATGAATCTATGTAAAACCCATACACTGGGAACTTTTGTATTAGCATAGTGAGTGGTAAGTTTGCACTGGAACAAACCTAATTAGCACACTGGGCAGGGAATAGGCGTAAATTGAAGAAATCTTAGTGCATAGGCTCCATAGGATAACATAGGAATTAGAGAAGTGATAAACTGCAGAAGTCAGCTCCACGTTATCACCTCTTTATCACTGCTTAGTTAATCTCCCCCATTTTGAAGCAATGTATTGCATACCCCTACGGCACTCAAAGGGTTAAGCTTTCAAATGCTAGCTGTAAGTACTTAACCCCTTAACGACCCTTGACGGTCATAGTACGTCATGGGTCGATCCGAGTTAACGACCCATGACGTACTATGACCGTCATGGAATTCCGGGCTCCTTCCGCGGCTGCACGCTGTTCGGGGAGTCCAGAATTGGAAAAAGAAAAAAGCTCTGTGGTCCTTTAGTGACCGCGCGTGCCTGCATGGTTGGTCGTTAAGGGGTTAAAGTTATGTCAACGTATTTAATTTTTTTATTTGCCTCAGATTTACTTCAGCTTTAGCTTGATGATTGAGGTAGTATAAATCTCGGAATATATTCCTGAAGTTGTATAGCATAAGAACATAACTAAGTACAGAGTCCTTCATACTGCAAGTGCTTTTTTATTTTCATTTTATTTGGCAGTGGAAGATTGCAGCGGTCTGTAGCTGAAGGCCTCATTCTGATCCACAGCCTTTGTTTCTTTGCAGAGCAATGTGGGTGGGGCTGAGGAATGGCTTTTTCTATGGATTGCTTACTCTGTCTGACATGTGTACATCTATTGTTGATTTTTAGGAGCTAGGAACTAAAGATACAAGGGGGGTTATTCACTAAGGAGTGAGAAAGAGGTGATAAAGTGGATATGACTTCTCCAGTGATATCACTTCTCCAGTTCCTATGTTTTTCTACAGTGCTTATGCACTAAGATCTCTAAAGCTGGCTACATCTTAGTGCACTGGCTCCATAGAATAACATAGGAACTGGCAAAATGATATCACTGGAGAAGTCATCTCCACTCATTAATGCATCTCCTCCAGTGCACATTAGAGGTCTAGAGAAACAGATGTCAAATACAATAATTTAAAATAGCTATAAAACATTTCTATACGAAAGCCTCTTGCCCAAGTAAATCCTCCTATTAAATAAATTGAGTGACTTATTCCTATAAGTGTAAATTTATTTTTAACATTTTTTTTTATTAATAGCTATAGTCTATAGAATGTAATTTATACTGATATTTTGGCAAATTATTAGCTTGGATTATGCTTGTGTTCTAACTGTTTAATTGGATTAAAGTATTTATGTGTTTAACAGTATGTCACACTACAAAGGAGTGAAATGACCTTGACAGTCTGACCTCATGGAAGTTATTTGATGGCCATTATGCTTCACTCATCTATCTTTAATTCTGTGGATCTTGTAGACCATTAGACTAGAGATATTGGTATCTGGGGCATTCTTGCATCTCATTTACTATTTTATTAGTGATTTGAAAGGCTAATTTAACCAACTGAATCCTAGAGACATATCCATCTCATTGGAAAACATTTCAAAGATTCTCCCGTCCGCCCCCTTCTGGCTACGTCACTCTGAATCAGCAGTCTAGTCAGGACGACTGCAGGGAGGGACAGATTTCAGTAAGCAAAGGGAAATCCTTCCCTTCTTCATCAAGGGGGCAGGATTTCCCTTATACTTACTTACTGAAGTTGGTCCTTTGCTGTAGCCGTCGAATGTGTGCTTGGTTTGCAAGCACACTTTGTAGACCATTCCAATGAAGTAGTTCTTTTTAAAAATCACTATTGCGGCTCTGCTGAAGAACCTCCGCCAGTCCCGGGACCAGATTCTCCTGCTCTAAGATAGAGTGCTGACTTCAGGGAAAGCGGAGAGTGGGGGGAACTTTAAAACATTCTATTTCTCAAACCATAAAGGTTTGCAATGTGTTGTATATCTCTCTGGTACTCAAAGGATTAAAAGTCACAGTCTTCATAGAAAACATAGGGCACTCTAAGTGGTGTCTGTGGCACACCAAAGTTCCACGGCACCCTGGTTGAGAAACACTGGCATAATCTACATGATTGATAACTAAAAAAACTAGTTTTCTACTTAAATAAATGGCTAATAACGCTTAACGTGGATGTATCACCTATGCACAACATCATCTAAATAGTTAGGTGACACATCCAATAGCATTAAAACGTTATTATTATTTTATTTTAAGCTTCCGTTTGGTTTAAATGTAACTTATAAAAGTATCTGCTGCAGCCACTTCCGGGTGACTGCGGTTCTCTGTGGTTACAGAGCTCTGCCTCTGCTTCCCTCCCTCCTCCGATGACAGAGGCATCTGTCAGTAAACTGGAACGGTCTCATTGGCAGAGATCGATATCTAGCCAATGAGAGCGCCCCAGCTTACTGACAGAAGCCTCTGTCATCGGAGGAAGGAGGAGAGCAGAGGCAGAGCGTCGGGCTGCAGTCTATACGGAAGTGGCTGCAGCCCAGAATTTTATACGTCACATTTAACCAAACGGAAGCTTAAAAAGAAATAATAATAACGTTTTAATACTATTGGTTGTATCACCTAACTATTTAGAGGATGTTGTGCATAGGTGATACATCCACGTTAAACCGATAAGAACATTTACTATGTAAAGTATGGCTTATCCTCCTTATTAAAACAAGGGAACTCCCACCGCTGAGAGGTGTTTTATTCAAAAGTTATTGCAGCTTAAATTTGTATTTTTTTTTAGGTGCAGCATCTCGATGGCCTGAAAGTCTACAGTGGCGCTGTTGCTAAAATATCCTATGGAAGTTTATGGTTAACTGACCAGAATCTTCCATAGGATGGTGTAGCAACAGCACCACTTTAAAATAAAATTTAAAAAAATTCAAGTTTGAGCTGCAATAACTTTTTGAAAAAAACACTTCTCAACGGTGGGAGTACCCTTGTTTTACTCAGGAGGAAAAATAATACAATATATATTTTCTTAAATAATAAGTGACACCATCCCTTTAAGTGCTTTTAAAATCAACAAAGCTGTTTTAGATTATCTAGTCCCTTTCAAAGTCCAATTTAAAGCGGTAGGAATTTTGGAAAATTTATTCTTTCCCTGTGGTGCGTAGATTTGACCTGGAATTGCACCCTTTCTTTTTAGTGTATTAGCCTCACTGTGTGCTCACTTCTTTTTTTGGGCAAGGTTGCAATAGGTGAGAATTTAGAGAGTAGTAAATTAATAGGAATTATCAACCCCCACTTCTTTCAGGCAGGCTGTTTTCCCTTTTAGGCCCCTTTTACAAAGGTTACATCAACTCATTGAAAGTGCCACCCATGGTGAAAGGTTAGATGCCGGACTGGAGGGCCTCTAACTTAGATGACTTAGACATGCTACTACTGCTTTCCTTTCAAGGGTGGATCACAGAATAGAGATGAGTGAAGATAGGTGACAGAATAGTCACAGGGAGATGTTAACAATCATCTGATAGTTGCCCTATCAAAAGATCTGCTTTGCTGGAGGCAAACCCATAGAAGAAGCGGGTACTGCATTGTAAGCCCCAGCAGACCAACATGTGGGGGGGACATTAGTGTTCTGAAAAGAGATGCCCTCTGTGCATTGATTTTGAATAACACAGGACAGGATTCTGTTCTGCACAGTGCACTTCCCCAGCAGACTCTCTGTATTGGGCTTGGGAACCCCCACCTCTGGTTTGTGTGGACTGTGCGTGCAACCCGGGTCTTTGAATTTGTGAACCACAGATTTCTGGTTTGTGTTCCAGCTGAGTGGGCAGCTTTCCCATTAGAGAAGACAATTGTCCTTTAAAGGGATAGTAATGTCTAAAAAAAAAGATTTTTGCATTTAGAAGAGCTTAAAAAGTTGAACTGAATGCAAAAAAACGTATCTTTCAAACCACTGTGGTTTGAGAGATACAGGCACTTAAAGTTCGATGTCTTCTACTGACAGCCTCGGTCGACACGGAGGCTCTGCCGCAGAGCCGCAGTTGCGTTATTGACAACGCATCCCTTCATTGGAATGGTCTAAAAAGTGTGCCTGCACGCCATAGCGGTTTGAGAGATACTTTTTTTTTGCATTTTGCTCAACTTTTTAAGCTCTTCTAAATGCTAACCATTTAAAGCTATGTGAGGCTTTTAATTTCCCATTAAAGAAAATTGGTTGGCATCTTTTGTGAGGATGAATTAATATGTGTAGGCTATTGAGCCAATTGAATGAAAGTCTTACACCAAAGGTACTTTACCCTTAGACCTACAGTTCCCATTATTGGCTGACTGGGCATGATGGGAACTGTGGTCCACAGCAGTTGGAAATCTACAGTTTGCCTGCCCCTGTATTATACAACTTAAAAAATGAAAAAGACCGTACCTCTTCTATGTGTGGAAAATGTGCTAAAGCACAAATATAAAAACTCGCTTATCAAGTTTCTCACTTTGTCATCAATCTGTTTGCCATGGAGACTGACTCATAATCTTAAGTTGGCAGAGAGTTTTACTGGAGGTGAAAGAGAGAGGAGAATGTTCTGTGTGTCTGCAGTTTGTGCTGGCACTGGAATAAAAGCAGCTTATTTAAAGTGACAGCCTCTTTTTTTAACTTTATACTAGCAGAATGGCACGGCGTTGCCCGTCTGTTTTGTTTAGCTATGGCTGTATGAAGTTATGATTGTTTGATTTGTGTAATAAAAGTGTGTTGTGAAAAGTGAGTTAGTTATAATGCACACGCACACACACACACACACACACACATATATATATACATACACACATAGACAGACATATATATAACTCACCTTAAACCTTTGCTCCCCTCATACACACAGGATGGTCAGAGGTAGCTCACATTAACCCTTTCCTCCCCTCACACACAGTATTATTAGTGGTACCTGAAATTAACCCTTTACTCCCCTTACACACACAGAAACGATGGTCAGTGGTAGTTGACATTAACCCTTTCCGCCCCAAACACTGAAACAGACAGAGACACACAGGATGGTCAGTGGTACCTCACAGTAACCCCTTCCTCCCCTCACACACAGGATGGTGAGTGGCACGTGTCTGCCATATTCCCAGCCGATGTCCCGGCTCTGTGTGGGTACTGTCCCTTCTCTTCCCGGTCCCGGTGTGAAGGAGCCCTGTGCGCGGTGTAAAAAAGTGTAATTTCACTTGGCGTTGTACAGTGCCCTCCGCTGAAATTCTGCCGTCCTTGTGCATCCTGTTCTCCGCTCTAGAGGTGTTGTTTTGCTCCGAATTAGCTTTGATGATCGATGTCGGTCTCCTCCCTCACCCACTGTAGTGTTGATGTTTTGCAAGCCGTTTCGGCACTCAAACTGGAGCCTTTCTGTACCAGTCAAAGGCCCTTGGACTGCTAGAGGTAACAGGGTAGCCCAGTTATCGTGGTGGTCAGAGATATAGCAGCGGAGGAACTGTTCTAAGGCTTGGTTTGACCTTTCTGTCGCACCATTAGATTGCAGGTGGTATGCGGAGGAGAATGCCAATTGAATTCCCATCTGATCACAGAAACACCTCCAGAAGCGGGACACAAATTGGCTTCCTCTATCGGGCACGATTACCTTGGGTATGCCATGGAGTCTGAAAAACTCCCTAGCAAAAACCATCACCAATTACTGCGTGGATGGTAAGCCCTTAAGTGGCATGAAGTGAGACATCTTTGAAAATTTGTCCACAATCATCAGTATCAGTACAACCCATGGAACTTGATGGAACTCGATAGATAGATGTGACCAGGGACGTTCCTCGTTGGCCACTGGCTGGAGCAAGCGCACAGGCAAGTATCTAGTTGACTTATTTTGAGCACAGGTTGTGCAGGCAGCAGTGAATACAGCACAATCGGACCAGAGACTAGGCCACCAGAATACTCGAGACAAGGACAAAATCATTGGCCGCGACCAACGTGGCCAGCAATTTTTGAGGCATGATAAGTCTCCAACAGCATAATGCGCACTGCACCTGAACAAATCAACGACCATCAGGTTTGTCAGCAGGTGCTGAAGCTTGGGCAGCCAAAATCTCCTCTCCCAGAGGAGAAGTAATATAGGTTCATATAGTAGCAAGGATACGATCAGCCGGAATGAATGGGGACGGTGGAACCTCCTCCCTGGAGGGCAAGCAAAACTGGTGGGACAACGCATCTGCCTTAACATTTTTCGAGCCAGGAAGGTATGAGAACACAAAATTAAAATGGGAAAGGAACAACGCCCATCTGGTTTGCTGGAAGGCAAGCGCTTGGCCTCAGAAAGGTAAATGAGCTTCTTGTGGTCAGTCAAAATTAAGATAGGAGATTTAGTGCCCTCCAAGAGGTGTCTCCATTCTTTCAGAGCCAGGATAATTGCCAGTAACTCTCTGTCCCCAATCTGATATACAATCTCTGCTTTGGACAGTTTTCTGGAGAAATAGCCACAAAGGAGCAATGCCTCCCCAGGAGCTGAACATTGTGATAACATTGTGATAACAGGGCGCCCACTCCAATCTCAGATGCGTCAACCTCCAGGGTAAAGGGCAGGGAGGGATTGGGATGCACCAATATTGTGACTGCAGCAAAATCTGCCTTCAGTCTTTCAAAAGCCAAGATTGCTGTTTGGGACCATTCAGAGGTCTTGGCCCCTTTGCAAGTCATGTCGGTAAGTGGTTTGATAATATAAGAGAAGTTTTTTTATAAATTTTCTGTAGTAATTAGCGAATATCAAAAATCTTTGGATCACTTTGAGTCCCATAGGACGAGGCCACTCCAGTACCGCAGACAACTTTTGAGGGTCCATGGTGAACCCGGAAGTGGAAATGATATACCCCAGAAACTTTACTTGGGGGTTTATGAAATTCACACTTTTCCAGCTTGCAAAGCAAGTTGTTCTCCCGTAATAGGCTCAAGACTTTGGATACATCGGAGCGATGGATTTCCAGCGTTGGAGAGTGAATAAGGATGTCATCTAAATAAACAACCACGCAACTTTGTAGGAGTCCTCTTAAGACATCTTTGATTAATTCCTGGAAGACAGTCGGGGCATTGCACAAACCAAAGGGCATGACCAAGTATTCATAGTGCCCGCTCCGATTATTAAAAGCTATCTTCCATTCATGCCCTTTTTTTATTCGCACTAAATTGTAAGCAGCTCTCAGATCAAATTTTGTGAATACCCTAGACCCTTTAACCCGTTCAAAGACTTCAGTAATCAAAGGTATGGGATATGCATTCTTGACCAACAGTTTGTTTAGACCACGAAAGTCAATGCACAGACGTAGCTCTCCGTCCTTTTTCTTAACAAAGAAAAATCCAGCACCAGCAGGAGATGTGGATTTACGAATGATGCCTCTTGCCAGTGCATCAGAAACATACTCCTCCATAATCTTATTTTCCTCAACAGATAAGGGGTAGATTCAACCACTAGGAGGCGTAGTACCAGGCAACAATTCCAAAAAGCAGCCATAAGGCCTATGTGGTGGTAAGGACCTGGCCTTACTTTCACTAAAGACGTCTTTAAATGTGTCATACTCCTCCAGGAGGAGTGGAGCAATAGCGTAAATGAGTCTTATAGGACATGACAGACAAGACTTATTACATTCAGGAGACTAAGCCACAATGTCACACGAGTGCCAATCCATCCTGGGGTTATGTTTCTGTACCCAAGGAAACCCCAGAACGATGGCATAATGTGGAGAATTAATCACCAGAAATCTCAGGGTTTCGGTGTGGAGGGCTCTCACCTTCAGGGTTAACAAAGCGGTTTCATGCGTAATGTGTGAGGGCTGTAATGGTCGACCATCAATGGCTTCTACGGCCAGAGGAGAAGCAAGCGGCTGCAAGGGGATATTATTACTGAATGCAAATTCTCTATCAATGAAGCAGCCAGCGGCCACCGTGTGCAATAATGCTGGAACTGAGATTGATTTTTCTGCCCAATAAATGCAGGCCTTCAACAGATCCGCCACAATACAGACAGAGTCCCTCCCTCCTCCTGAAGGACCTCTCCTGTTTCGAAAGCCAGGTAGCACCTGCTTGCCTGGGTTCAGTTCCCTCAGAGGCCAGTGCAGGAGTTGTGGGAGGTAAGTCAGAGGGATGAGAGGACAATCTACCCGGAGGCCTCCGCAGGCGCTCACGAAACGGTCCTCTCTCCCTGATAATGGCATCAACTTGCATTGGTTCACAACCATCAGAAACAACCCCAGGAGGCATGGGAGGTGAGGGAGGATAGGGTGGGCCAGGAGAACTAGAAGACCTCCGCAGGCTCTCCCTAAATGAGGGTCCCTCCCTGAGTTTGGTATCCATCAGGATACAATACGAAATCAATTTGTCCAATTCATTAGGTAAATCGCGCGCCACAATTTCATCTTTCAAGGTATCACACAGCCCTTGTGAAAAGGCGGCTACTAAAGCCTCATTATTCCAGCCTACTACCGCAGCCAGGGTGCGAAATTCAGTTGAGTAATCCACCACAGTGAGTGCGCCCTGACGAATGGTCATAAGGTTTTTAGAAGCCGAGACCACGCGGCCTGGCCTATCGAATACTTTCCTGAAGGAGTCCACAAATTCCTTAAAGTTATACACTATGCGTTTGTCAGTCTCCTACAATGAGTTAGCCCATGCCAGTGCCCTGCCCAGTGAGGAGAGAGATCAGAAAGCCAACCTTACTGCGCTCAGAGGGAAATGAATGTGGAACCATCTCCAGGTATATGCCGAGCTGATTGAGGCAACCACGGCAAGAATCTGGGTCCCCATAATGCCGCTGGGGGAGCTGAGCAAAACCAGATAACCTCTTGATCGTGCCTGCATCAGAAGAGGTTTGAACCACTGGTGCCTGGGAGGGAGTAGGAGTGGCCACCACTTGTGGATTAGAGCGTTCCAGTTGCGTCATGCACTGCAACAAGGTTTCTATGGCCAAAGACAATTGGTCAATACGTTGATCCAATGTCTCCATCCTGTCCAGGATGCTTTGAAGAACTGCATTACTACTACCATCTGAATTCATGGCCCTTGCGTACTGTCACGGTTCCCCCCGAGATGTTCAGGAGTCAGTACTATAGTAAAATTCTGTTTATTACATAACAATAAAGATAGCATACAATGGTAATAAGGCCAGAACAAGCAGATGGTCACAGCCAGCAAGCGCTACTACTAGGAATAGTAGACTGCCAAGATTGACCACACTGCTGGAGACTAGGCCGAAGCCACTGGTACAGGGGACAAACAAGAGAATAGTCAGACAGAGCCAAAGGTCAGCACCAGATTGGATGTTCAGACAAGCCAGGTCATACACAGAGCCCGAAGGCACAGAACTGCTTTGTACAACAACGCAAGGGCAACTGAGTCAGGACTCAGTCTGTCCTTTAACCCCTCCTCAGGAAGTAGGTAGGAGGAGCAGCTCAGAGGGAGGAAGTAGGTAGGAGGAGACTACAGGAAGCAAGCACATAAAACAGAGGCCTGCTTCACTCAGAAGCCTCATGCCTGCAGATGACGCATCTTGCTCTGATGCGTCCAACCGCAGCCATAATCCTGCGTCACTCTGTGCGGCAAGGACGGCCGCTGATGCCGAAGAGTCATTCTGAGCGTCGCCTGAAGCAGAGTGCTGGAACCAAGGTAAGCTGCGACAACTGAACAAATATTGGAAATTATTTAAAAACAAATATTCTATGTATGTTGAGGCAAATGATCTAATGATTTAGTTTATGTGGTGGTGAATGTTCCACTTTAAGCAAAGACTTTGTGTGGTATCCAAAATCAAGCTACCTTTCCCTTTAAAGAACACTATCACTGAAAATTAAAATGAGGTGATGCACACTTTACATATCATGCATTCTGGATTTAGATTCTATCTTTTGTGCATGATCTTTAAAATAAATACTTTTTTCTTTAGTACCTGTAGGCAGCCATGTTTCTTTGCTACTTAGCAACTGTTTGCTTTCTTTTATTTACTCAAGCTTGGAATTAGACAACATCTAAAGTTGATTACTGATTAACATTAATACCCACCCTTTTTGTGTTCAGAGAGACTCTGGAGACGTGTTATCCCTACTGCTATTACAGAATTAGATCAGACACTCCCATTACAGGCCAGTATAAGCAAACATAGATCCTGGATAATTTCAATGGTTGCTTCCACTACCCATGTTTAAAGGGTATCTTTCCCTCTGCACTAAATACCAAGATGCAATTCTGTAGCGAATCTGTTCTACACGGGACAAATAAAATGTGCCATTGATTTAAATGGGGCTTTTATCCCTCTGAGAGCTAAAGAGATCGCAAATGCATTGTATTCAAGACTTAAAGTAATGTCCCAAAAAAAATGTGTATAGTTTTGTAGAGGGTAAAAAAAGAAACTAAATGCCACAAACTCCATCTCTCAAACCGCTATGGTTTGAGATCTATTCGCACTCAAATTTCCCCCTTGCCTCCCCTTCTCCTGATGTCAGCTGTAAAGTTGACAGAAGGAGATCCATGTCAGCAGATGTGTGGTTTAGGAAATATTCCCAATTTATTTCTAGGAGAAGTGAAAGTGAAAGTCTCGTGGTGCTGCACAGTGCTTCATTAGCATGTAAAACATAACTGAAAAACGTAATTAGCAAATGAAATGTCACTGAAACATCACACAAAAGCTCAATTATCAAACGTAACATCACTGGTACTGCACGGGTAGAGCAATTATCATATATTAGCATAAGGTTTTTTTCCTGCTCTTTTGGCTAAAATGACACATAGGCAGTTTTTAATGAAGTTGTCAAAAATGCAAACTTGAATCAAGGTGACAAGTCCACTGTAGAGGGAAATTAAATCTATCCAAAACATCAGGTTTAATTAATTTACAGCAATATAAATAATATTAGGGCACCGATCACATTATATCATCACGGTTGCTTATTAATTTAGAATAATATATAGTCTGTTCCAATATGATTTTTATCCTTGTAAAGGACTGAAATCTTCTTATTGATTTTGCATATTTAAAAAAAAGATAATTGCAGCTTAACACGTTAAAAAGAATGATAATTAGCAAGGTGACACCATTTATATTATGCATATCTTATTTTGTTAGGTTTTAAAAGTTTTACTTTCCCTTTCTAAAATCTTTTGCTGAGTTTAACCTTTTTAAAGTGCAACTATCACCACTTTACAAGTTATTTTTGTTAGGTAGATAACTTAGCGAATAAGTTTAAAATTTGTTAATTAAAAAAAAAAAAGTTATTTGCCCTAAAATTAAAGTTTAAAGTGTACCCTGAATGCTACTTCCGGGTAAACTGCTTTTTCCGCTCTGCTTCTGCCCCGTCCCTCTACCAGGAGGCGTTCTGTTAGTAAGCTGGAGAGAGCTCATTGGCTAGATATCGATCTCTGCCAATGAGATCTCTCCAGCTTACTAACAGAAAGCCTCTGTCTTTGGAGGATGCTGGGTAGAGGGACGGGGGCGGAGTCAGTGCGGCAAACTGCAGCAAGAACAGTTTGGCCGGAAGTAGCATTCAGGGCACACTTTAAACTTTAATTTTTGGCAAATAACGTTTTGTTTTGTTTTTTTTAAATAATAACTTTTAAGCTTATTCGCTAACTTATCTGCCTAACAAGATTAACTTGTAAAGTGGTAATAGATCCACTTTAAGACCAAAGGAATGTGCAACATATTGACTAAGGTTACCCAAACAGATTTAAAATTAAACAATATAAATTACCGTAACTGAATAGGTCAATTTTGTAAGCCCAATCCATTTAAAGGGTTAGTAATGTCTTGTTAAAAGTATTTCTCAGAGTCTTCTTTATATTAAAATTAAGAGATTGCATTTTATTTAAGTCCTTACTTTTGTGTAGTTAAAAAGTTATAAAGAGATTAAGATTCTCTACCCACCCCTTCTGTCCAAGTCCCCAGAAGCTGCAGTCTGGTCCAGACAGCTGTAGCAAGGGACAAACTTCAGTAAGCAAAGGGAAATCCTGTCCTCCTTCATCAAGGGGGACAGGATTTCCCTTATACTTACTGAAGTTTGTTCCTCGCTGCAGCCATCGAGTCGCACGACCCAATTACAGATTCAGTGGGAGGCAGCCAGAAGGGGCGGGTGGTGGATGCATAACTACGCAAAAGTAGGGACTTAAATATAGCTAAGTCTCTTAATTTTAATATAAAGAAGACTTCTAACAAGACATTACTATCACTATAATTGTATAAATGTATATTTAATTGTACTGAGTGGGCTGTGCAAAATTGTATATCGTGCGTGCATAAAGATTGAGTAAACAGAAAGGTCTGTTAATGATTAGGGTGCCAGAAAGGTATCCAACAATACCTCTTTGCCAGTAAAATGGTTAATGTAATGCATCCGGAGCTATGGAGCTGAGTGTAGAGGTTGTCCAGGGTGGGGATTGTGGGAGAAGACGCTAATCTTCTAAGTCACTTGGGGATAAATCAGAAGACAGTTTATTAAAGAAGTAGTAAACTTTTTTATGAAAAATATACATTTTGAGCTTTTTCCTGTAGAATAAAACAAGGGCACTCCCACAGATGAGAGATGCATATTTTAAGAGTTTTAACAGTTTAAAGGGATAGTAATACTTAAAAATTACTGTCCCTCATGTTGTAGCCAGTAAAAAAAAACAGAGTTAAATGAGACCAGAGGCATCTCTCAAACCTTTCAAAGTTCCCTCTCCCCTGACGTCAGTATTCTAGCTGACAGCTAGGGAATCCGGTCATGGGATCGGCGGAGGCTCTGCAGCAGAGCCGAGATTGTGTTAATAAAAAAGAAATCCTTAACTTAAAAGGTCTTCTACGTGTGCTTGCAAACCATGAAGGTTTGAGAGATGCCGCTGGTCTCATTTAACTGAGTTTTTTACTGGCTACAACATGAGGGATAGTAATTATTAAGTATTACTGTCCCTTTAAGCTCTTGTTTGTTTACATTAACAGACCCCTCTAGTGGTCATATCCCAATTAGTTACTCTGTTATTTGAGTATGCTATTTGAGAGGAAAGTCACTGACAAACAGCTCTCCATAGAGTGTGATAGAGACTGATGAGTCATGCTGTCATTTAAAATGTTTATGAAATAATCACACTATAATTCACTTCCTGATTATTTAAACTGTTTGAATTAAAAGCTGGTATCAGTGGGATTACTCTTGTTTTACTCAGCAGGAAAAGTTCCATAACATATATGTTTCCAGTAAATAAAGTGTACAGCCTCTTTAAGTCAGCAGCGTGTTTGTGTTAGTAAAAGCTCATGATGATTTTATCCGTAATGGTTTCAATAAACTTTAAATTAGATCTATCACCACTTTACAAGTTTTGATCATTATTTAGAATACTTAGCGAATAATTATAAAAAGTTATTATTTAAAAAAAAAAAAATGTTTTTTGCAAGAAAATTACAGTTTTAAGTATGCCCAGCAGCTTACTTCCGGCTAAACTGCTCTTGCCGCTCTGCCTCTGCTCCCGTCACTCTCCCCAGCATCCTCTGATGAAGGAGGCATTCTGTTAGTAAGCTGGAGCGATCTCATTGGCAGAGACTGATATCTAGCCAATGAGATCGCTCCAGCTTACTAACAGAACGCCTCCGTCATCGGATGATGCTGGAGAGAGTGACGGGAGCAGAGGCAGTGCGGCAAGAGCAGTTTAGCCGGAAGTAGGCTGCTGGGCATACTTTAAACTGTAATTTTCTCAAAAAAATAATGATTTATAATTATTCGCTTAAGTATTCTACATAGTGATCAAAACTTGTAAAGTGGTGATAGATCCACTTTAAGGGATTTTCATATGGGCATGACAGTGATAACATTGGGGTGAATGAATACAATTCTTTGTAAAAACAAGTGCTAGTATAGATTTTGCAGTCATATGCCTGCCTAACAGAAATTTTCTAAGTAGTTTATGCCCAAAATTCTCACTTTAAAGCGAAACTACCACCCAAGTTAAACTTTGTGCCAAATAATTACCCATCTGGCGACTAGCTGCTCAGTAGTGTTAGTCGCCAGAATGATTACCTGGTTAATGAGAATTATACACTTCTCCCGGACTGACAGGCAGGAAACAGCACAGACATCTTTCCATAGTGATATCTGCACGCCTGCGCTGTCAGTCCCAGCCGGCTCTAGGAGGAGCTGCTAGGAGCCGTTCGACTTCAAAAGGGACTGACAACGCAGGCACGCAGACGTCACTATGGAAAGATGTCTGCGCTGTTTCCTGCTTGTCAGTCTGGGAGAAGTGTATAATTCTCATTAACCAGGTAATAATTCTGGCGACTAACACTACTAAGCAGCGAGCCGCCAGATGGTTAATTATTTGGCACAAAGCTTAACATGGATGTTAGTTCCGCTTTAAAGGGATTAACAGTATTGAAAAAAATATATATTGCATGGTTTATTCTGCTAAATTTAACAATTGTACTTCCAGTGCTAAGATATGGTTTATTCAGAGCTTATTGCAGCTTACATTTTGTGGTGGTGTTTCTACACAAACATATGGATAGCTGGGGTTGGTTGACCATAGGAAGCTCAGTAGCACTGTAAACGGAGCTTGCTGTAACAAAAGCCCACATAAATGCCACTACGAAGGGAAGCGTGAATGCGCTTCTTGGGGCAGCTGGGAGGGAGGTGGGAAGTCCTGCAGCGTTCTGCCGCACATACAGGGTGCCGCAGAATGCAAAAGTGCTCGATTTTAAGACTTCATAACTTCATTAGTTGGTAACTAAAATAAAAAAAAAAAAAAACAACGCTAATCTAGTTGTGTTGATTAAAGCCCATGGACAGAAGTTTTTGTAATGTGAATGTTCTCCTTTAAAGGAAAAGTAACACCTCCTAATAATAACCCCTCTTATCTTACTGTAGCAAGAAAATCCTTATGGCCCCTCTGAATGGTGCCCTTAATCATTGGTTCAAGATATACCATCTTCTCTCTGTCCTGAAAGTCATGTCATAGAGGTGGACATGACAGTTGCTGACAGGTTTTTCAAACTGAAAGGGATAGTAATGTTTCAAAATAAAAGCAGTTCCAATTAATCTTCATAGTATTTGGGCCATGGAGAGTTTTATTTCAATACTGTCAGCGTTGTAGTTCAAGAGTAGTTGAATGATAAAGTATCCCCCTCCCACCTCTTTTACCTAGTATAAGCCGCCTCTCCTCAGATGTGGAATCTGATTGTGGGACCAGACAGATCACAGCAAGGGACAATCTTCTTACTGTGAACATAAGGAAAACCCTGCCTCCCTTGACAGGTTTTTCAGGTTTTTTTGAAGATTGTCCCTCTCTGAGATCCATCCAGACAGTCTTGCTGCTCTGAGGTGTGCAGTGTTACATCAGTAAAAGGGGCAGGAGGGGGATACTTTATCATTCATTTACTCTTGAACTACAACTCTGACAGTATTGAAATAATGCTCTCCGCAGCCTAAATACTGTGAATATGAATTGGAGCTGCTTTTATTTTGAAACGTTAGTATCCCCTGAACAGGGAGAATGCATGAATCAACTTAACCCTTTAAGAACAAGAGTCTATGCAGCACATTGCAAAACAATGCAATGCACACCCCTCTGGTTCTTAAATAGTTAAGATTATCATGAGCAGTAGTGGATTTTGTGTCGTGTTGTCCTGCTAGCAACTGTCATATATACCTCAGTGTCATCCAGGACTGATTGTAAATGTTATCTATTGAACAAAAGCACAAGGGTAACATTCAAAGGGGTCATTAGGATTTTCTAGCCGCAGCAAAGTAAGTGGGGTTATTATTAGGAGGTTTTACTTCTTTTTTAGTACTGGCATGGCCCATAGTAGTCCTCACTGGCTCCTCCCACCCATGATTGTCGGCTACAATGCACTGATCCTGAAGTGTGTGCTTTTTTGAATGGAACTCAGAAGAAACATCTGAATATGGTTGGGATTATACACCGTTAATTACCAGGCACTACCATCTCCAGGCTCCCTGAAATCAAATCCCCCAACTTGCCTTTATAATGCATGTGTAAAAGTAATGGCTCCATAGAACAAGAAAAAGCTTTTACTGTTATCCTTTATTTATTAAGCACCGACATAATTATGCAGTGCCGTACAATAGAGTGGCAAACAATGAAAAAATAGCACTCATTACTTTTTTGTGGTGCATGTAATGACTAACTAGCAGTTTGTATATTCTGATTCTTACCCTATTAGTAAAGCTTGTTATCTAACATTTACGTAGAATACTACATTATCATATCTGTGTCATGTATCACATTTTTTGCTAATGGGGTCCTGGAAGTCGTTTCACAAAGTATAAATGAATGCCTCCACACGACATATTTAAGACTAGATTTTGGACCTGATAGTTTTTAGATATATTACCTTACAGTACAAGGCATGTTATCCTCTAATTAATGTTACTTATGTTCTTCATCCTGTGTAGAGTGTAAAGGACTAATATTTGGTCTAGAGCAGTTTTCTTCTGATTTTTAATCTTTTTTTTTTTTTTTTGTTCCTACAGAGAATTTATTACCTATCCTTAGAGTTCTACATGGGCCGTACCCTACAGAACACAATGCTGAATCTAGGACTTCAGCACGCCTGCGATGAAGCCATTTACCAGGTAATAATAATCTCTATATATAAGATATATTACAATCTGTGGTTGTAATTAGTTAGCATTAGAATCTCCATTTTGCTTTTTACAGCAAATAGAGAACTCTTGTGAATTTGTCCAGCCTTTAAAACAAAGTTGCATTTTTCCCTTTGATAAACCTGGTGCAATTATTTTCACTAGGATGTATTTTACAAAACTGGAAACCCCTGGGAAGCTATAAATGGTCTCCAGTGTTTTACCCTGCAATAGATTGGTGACCTTTATAGTACCCAAGTGGTTAACTATAATGTATCCCTGGGTGATCTAAATTTGAGTTGCTGGGAAGAAAGCATTACTATCTATCTAATTGCTAGTTTTAACGTCATTGGAAAGATCCTGGGCAATAAATATGGTCTTATCAGGAAATGCTAACAGTACTTGTGACTGTATAGGTTTATTTCTGAAGCCACTTGCAGGAGTAATGAATGGAAAAGTTAGGCTTCACCTGCATAACTATCATACTATTAATTTGCTACATAGCACCATTATTTATTATTCTAGCAAATCATTGTTACTATTTATTTCTTAATGCAGAACAAATATCACAGAGTATACCGGTGGTTCTCCAACTGTGTTCTGTGAAACCCCAGGTTTCCTTGGAGAAGTTTGAAGGGTTCCATAGAACAAATGTATTTAAAGGGATACTAATACTTAAGTATTACTAATCCCTATAGCAAAGTACTACTAAAAAAAACATATTGCCCCCAGTGTCATCTCTCAAACCTTTATGGTTTGAGAGATGATCGCTTCTAAAGTTGCCCTCCCCCTTCCCCGTAGTCACGTTCTAGCTGACTGAAGGGAAGAAAGTCGTACGACTTTCAGCCGGCTCTCCAGCACAGCCGGATCACATTCCTAAAAAAGAAAACTTTCGCTGAAATGGTCTTCTACGTGTGCTTGGTTTGCAAGCACACGTAGAAGACCGTTTTAGTGAAAGTTTTTTTTTTTAATTAACGCGATCGCGGCTCTGCTGCAGAGCCGCCTGATGATCTATGACCGGATTTCCCTTCAGTCAGCTAGCATGCTGACTACAGGGAAGGGGGAGGGAGAGGGCAACTTTAAAAGCGATCATCTCTCAAACCATAAAGGTTTGAGAGATGACACTGGGGGCAATATGTTTTTTTGTAGTAGTACTTTCCTATAGGGATTAGTAATACTTAAGTATTACTATCCCTTTAATAGTAGAAGTGGACCAAAACTTGAGTGACCATTAGTGCAGGGCTTAAAATATGAAGTCATTTGCTACTAGCCAGACCTGAAAAGTTACTCGCCACTGCAAGCCATAACATACCCACCAGTGCTGAATTTCTACTCGCCAGGGCTAAATTTTCACTGGCCATTGCCTAGTGGCGAGTGGAAACTTTGAGCCCTGCATTAGTGTATGTGTGATTATGTGACTACTGGTGGATGTGTGTAAACGTTTTAAAGTTCATATTATCCCAGATCAATTTTAGGTGTTTGTGTTCCCTTCAATCTACTTTCTTTCCTTAAATTCAAGAACAGGAGAATTGATATGCATATTTAATGTAGCATGTGTTTTGAGGCACAAGCAAAGCAGTGCATTCCATACCCCTCTGGCACTCAAAGGGTTAAATATAGAGCAAAATGATTACATCTTTGAAATGTGAAGGGCTTTTACCTTTGATACCCCATTAGCAGTTGTTTTGCTCCATATTAACTAAACATTTGCCTTGATACACATGCGATACATATGCTTTTTAACCTTAGATAAGTTGAAAATGGTGTGATTTGTATTTGATTTTCAGGATCGTTTAATTGTAGGTACACTATCATACCATTATTTGTACCTGAAAACATTGTTTAGTAACAAGTAAAGTATTGTAGTGTTGCAATTTTTTACTCTGATTATGAACGTTCTGCATTGTAAACAACGCACTGTATAATGATCCAGGGGCTCTATACACTGATAACTGACATAGTACACTGTATAATATTGCACACTGTTGTACACTGATAATGAACAGGTCACACTGCAGATTACTGCTAGATATCTATATACTGGTAGTGGACACAACACGCTGTAAAACGATCTCTGCATTGATAATGAACTGGTGGTAGACTTCTGGGCCTTATGTACAAAATAAAATGGGAGTAATTCTGGAGCAAACCAACAAGTAACAATTCTCATTGATTTAAACGGAGATATTAACCTGTTAAGGACTGGTAGATTGTGCAGCACACTGCTTTGCAATGGTTGATCACCCTTCTGGTCCATAAGGCGTTAAATGTAAAGCAATGTACTGGAGACCTCTGTAATATACAGTAGGTTAAAAACCCCATTGAAATCACTGGTAATTGTAAGTTGTGCCCTATGTTACAGGTGAGTTGCCTCAGAACTGCTTTTCCTTTGCTTTATACATAGGACCCTGTGTCTCAGTTTATCCATTACACTAGGTCTGGGCAACTTGTAGCCCTTCAGCTGTTGTTGGACCAAAATCTTCATCTTTCTCAGTTATAGTATAACAACAGCTGGAGGGCCATGGGTTGCCTACCCCTTCATTAGCTGTTAACCCTTTGAGTGGCAGAGGGGTACGCAACACATTGCAAAGCAATGCGTTGTATACCCTTTCTGGCACTCAAAAGGTTAAAGGGTAAAGGGACTGATGAACTAGGAAGAACTGTAGAAAGAACTGTAGTACTTGTGCATCAAGCACCAACTGCATCATTAGAGACGTTTTTTCACTGGTTCATAAAGCCATTGTGAACACAATGCACTGTATAATGATGTTAGGGGTCATTCATAATGGACAAGGTGCACTGTATAATGATGTAAGGTATAAATTGTAATGGACACAGAGCACTGTAATAATGGTGTTTGGGATGTATATACTAATAGTGAACATGCCACACTGCAGATTACACTTAGGTATCTATATAATGGTAGTGGACAGAAACACTGTATAAATATATTTGAAATCTGCACACTGATAATGAACATACCACACTTCATACTGGGGCTAGACTTCTACACACAGATGATGAACACAGTGCACTGGATGTTAGTGATCTGTACTCATATAGTGAGAACAAGGCATCGTGTAATGATGCACAGTACTGATACTCTGGTAATGAGCATGCTGTATCGTAGTTGTCCTCACAGTAATGATGAAAATAATTCAGCAAAGTTTTGGCTGGATTAATTGTGAAGGATTTTATAATATGTTTTTTTTAAAGCAAATGTTTCTTATTCATAGAATATCAATACATTACAATTACCAGTCTAAAATAAATGACAGTATGAAGCAGCCATAAATAAAATATCAATCCTGACAAAACTGATCTCTTATAGTTATTAACAGGGATAAAACAAAGTATGGATTTTTTAGGAACCAGAAGCCTTACACCAGACAAATCAATCTGATATAGTGAGTTGTGCTGCGAGGTAAACACACTTTCCTTCATTTTATGATTGATTTCCTTTAATGGAGAAAGTTGCGTCTGTGTTTATGAAAGTCAAGTTTGAAAGGAATATATTAAAAGAGCAAGTCACTGTGCCATAACACTTTTATCTTCACTTTGTAGAAGCCATAGTAACAAAAATGAGTCACAGAAGTGTAGGCCAGGCTTGTTAGCCATAGACATACAGACAGCTTCAATGGGAAAGGAGTTTTATGTCTAAGAGAACAGTAATTTTTAAGATTTGCTTTAAAGGGATAGTAATGTTTCATAATAAAAGTAGCTCTAATTAATCATCATAGTATTTGGACTTTCGAGAGTGTTATTTCAATTCTGTCAGAGTTGTAGTTCAAGAGTAATTCAATGACAAACTCTCCCCCTCCCGCCCCTTCTACTGGTATAACACTGCTCACCTCAGAGCAGAAGGGAGGTGCCCAGGTAGACTGCAGAGAGGGACAATCTTCAATTAAGGGAAAAACCTGAAAAACTTGTCAAGGGGGGCAGGGCTTTCATTGTTCTCATAGGAAGAAGACTGTCCCCTGGTCTATGGACTGCATTCCACATCTGAGAAGAGATGGCTTACACTAGGTAAAAGGGGCAGGAGGGGAAACTTTGCTTGTGAATATCTCTCAAACCATAAAGGTTTGAGAGATAAGACTTATATCGTTCTTCATGTTTTTTTAATGCCTACAAAATAAAATAAAGATAAAACAAAGTATTGCTATCCCTTTAAAAATAGCAAATATGTAAATCACAGTTTCATGTTATTCTCTGTATTTCTTTGTTGCTGGTTTTACTTTGGCAACTAAATAACAGATGAGAAAAAGCAGAAAGCTGTCTTTCTCTGCCATCCGATACAGGTTACTGGTGACTCTGGGTAGTCGATCCGCCCCTTTAAGTAGGCAGGAACAATTCTAGAATTTTATGCAGGTGGTAGAGCCTACCTTCCCTCCTTGGCTAGCCAACCAGCTCCAGAAAGATTTGTTCCTTGGTGAAGATAACACAGGCAAGAGAACAGTTCTGCTATAGTTTTAGAAGTTTTTTATTTTTCTGTTAGAAATGGAATTCCACCATTAGGCGGATTACCATAACTGACGATGTGGCTAGCTCAGTGACCAGGTGCTTTTTGTGGACCTTAAGCCCTGGGGGGAGAATCTTGGCTACAAGTTCTTTCCCTAGGAGTTGTCCACCAACGCTTCTTCTTTAAACATGGTAATCTGAAGACAGAAGATCTGCAGGAAAGGTGAGCAACCCTTTGAGTGCTGCAGGTCCACATGTCCCACAGTGCCCTTCCGCACAGGGGTTTACATTTGGAGTTCCTGTTGCACACTCCTGCACTCATTGGGTCTATCTGTATGTCTGTTGGGTGTATAGAGCAGGTTTATGTGGTATTTAACCCTTTAGCTGCTGGTTTGGCATTCATTTGGGAGGGGGTTCTGACACTTTTCCTACTGGTTCAGTGTTTTTTGGGTATCCTAACAAGTTTTAGTGATGTTTCTTGTTTTTTAATATTACACCTCCAATTTTGTAAAATTTGAGTTCAAGGCATAGGCGCCATTGCTCCATTCACTCTTATGGGACTGTACAGTTTGGGACATATCTCTGCAACCGTTTAACCTAGCGACTTCAGAGATGGTTCGTTTTACTTGTCTGCCCTTGCTCTATCATCCGGTTCATGTTTCTAGTGTGTTGGGGGGCTCAGGGGGCTTCATGCACTGTTTGGGGTACTTTTCTGGGAAAACTACATTTCCCATGGGCGCTTGCATCGCGTACTCATTTCTGATTGGCTCCCACCGCGGCAGCCATTTTGTGCTCTTTCCAGAATGAGTATCCTACGCAGGGCTTGGACTCTCCTTCTCTCCTCTACTGATTAACCCTTCGCCTGCCAGATAAGTCTATTTTAGCGATTTCTGGGGTGAAACTTTAATCATACACATTGTAATCGGTTGATTTCTTATACAGTAAGGTTATTGACACTGTGAGAATGTCTATTCCTTTGGAGCTTGGGGCCAGACCTAAGACTAAGTATGCCGATGTCTCTGTATCCCCTATTGCTCATTGCTCTTCCTGTCATTGAGGGTTACCTAGAGAATTCTCAGGTCCTTTAAGCCCAGCATGTTCTGATGTCCCTGAGGGTCTCCCAGGGACCTCCATCCATGCATTACAGCCAGTTTAGGTGCAAGAGTTCAAGGCTGCTACTAGGGACCTCAGGTCTACATTGCAACTCTTTCCATCCCAGTTACAGGGGGTCTTTCATTCTTGGCAGACCCCATCCTTTGTCAGGTCTTCCCTGCCAAAGCCTCAGGGTGTACCTGACGTGTCAAATTCCTCTGAGGAGGAACTGTTGGTGGATTCAGATGTTGAGGAATGTTCTGAGGTGAGCTCCTCTCAGTTTTTTAGGGACCCTTTTGAGGCTGATCCCGAGCCCTCGGCTGAGGGCCTGATCAGGGCTGTTTTAAATACCCTAAACATTCCCTTAGTGCAGGAGGTTCCTTCTGACCCTTCTGATGTCTTTCAGGAGCCTAAAAAGCCCTTTACTTGCTTTCCACCTAACCCCAGTCTTGACTCCCTTTTGTCCGAAGAGTGGAAGTCTCCGGACAGGAAACCTTCTGTCTCCAAGGAATTTGCTAAACTTTATCCCTTTTCCGAGACTGCGCTTGCTCAGTGGGTTCATCCTCCTAAAGTGGATGCTCCTATCTCCTGGCTATCCAAGTCTACTGCTTTGCCAATGTCTGATGCGTCTGCTCTAAAGGACTGGACTGACAAGAAACTTGAGGTCTCCCTCAAGTCCATCTTTGCCACTGCTGGTTCTGCCATGTGTCCAGCATTCTCAGCAGCATGGGTGAACAGGGCCATTGTGGTCTGGACTGAACAGCTCACTCTTGCTTTCCATCAGGATGCTCCTACTTCGGATAAGTTGCTCCTCCTTGCCAACATTTCCGAGGCACAGCGCTTTGTTTCTGCTGCCCTATTTGATGCCATCCGTTTGATGGCTAGGGTTTCCACCATGTGTGTGTGGTTGGCAGACGGGCTCTTTGGCTTAAGATCTGGTCTGCTGATACTGCTTCTAAGAAAGCATTGCTCCCCTTTCATTTTCAAGGCACTTCTTTGTTTGGACATATCTCCAGGATCTGATCAGTGAGGCTACAGGGGGAAAGAATACACTTCTACCCTTAGTTCCTAGGAAGAAAACACCGCTTAAGCGTAACCGGTATTTTAGTTCCTTACAGAATGAGACACCTCCAGCGAACCAGACGGTTCCCTCAGCTCTGCGTTCCTCCTCCAAACCCAAACAGCAACGGAAGCCCAAGGTCTCAGTGACGGACCCATGGGTTTTGCAGGTAGTGATGGAAGGGTACAGGATCCCTTTCGTCTCTCTTCCTCACTTTTGCTTTCTTCCTTCTCATACACCTCAGGGCGCAGGGAAACACCGTCTGTTCGACGGTGCTGTTCAGGCTCTTCTGGACAAGGACGTTCTAGAGCCGGTTCTAGTTCAGTACAGAGGTATGGGTTTTTACTCAAACCTCTTTGTGGTCTCCAAGAAGGACGGCGGTTGTCGTCCCATTTTGGATTTGAAGGATCTCAATTCCTTTGTGATCAGGACTCATTATCACCAGGAGTCTCTACAGTGGGTGATTGCTGCCATGTCCCCGGGGGAATTCCTTGCATCTCTGGATCTTCAGGACACATACTTACACATTGCCATTCATCCAGTGATTCGGCAGTACCTCCAGTTTGCCTGTGAACAGGGACATTTTCAGTTCTCAGCTCTTCCATTTGGTCTGATGACAGCTCCTCAGGTCTTCAACCGTGTCCTGGGAGCCTTATTGTCCGTCCTCCATCGAGACAGCATCAGAGTTACTCCATGCATGGACGACCTGCTTCTGAAAGCGTCTTCTGTGGAACTTCTTCATCAACAGGTTCAGCGATGCATTCATGCTCTCACCCATCACGGGTGGATCATCAACTTGGACAAATCAGAACTTGTCCCATCCCAGCGTCTGGTCTTTCTGGGCCTCCTCTTCGATACCCAGAAGAACATGGTGTTTCTCACGGATGAGGTGGCTTACCAGATTGCCCACAGAGTTTCTGCGATACTGACTCAAGATCCAGTTCCAGCCAAGAAGTTGTCATCTCTCGTGGGGAAATTCATTTCCACCATAGAGGCGGTACCGTTTACCATGGCACACACCAGGGAACTCCAGCGGTTTGTGATCCAGGTATGCAGGGGTCAGCCGGATCTTCTGAAGACGTCGGTGCCACTTCCTCTTCATGTGGAACTGAGTTTGTCCTGGTGGCTCGACCTCTCCAATCTGCTGAAGGGCAATTCCTTCCTAGATTCCTTCTGGACTGCTGTGATAATAGATGCCAGCCTCTCCGGATGAGGAGTGGTCCTGGGTCACCTGAGTGCTCAGGGTCGGTGGTCTCAGGAAGAATCTCTCCTTCCCATTAACGTGTTGGAGCTTCGGGCGATATTTCATGCCCTTCGTCATTGGACATCTCAGCTGGAAGACTCTCCAGTCCGGGTAGAGTCCAACAACGCCACAGCCGTGACTTACATCAACAAGCAGAGCGGAACAAGAAGTCTCGCCGCTTGGTTAGAGGTCAAGGCTATTTTGTCCTGGGCACAAGAACACATTCCTGCCATATCCTCAGTGCACATTCCTGGTGTAGACAACGTCATGGCGGACTTCCTCAGTCGACACACAGTGGATAGCGGAGAGTGGGAGCTGCACCCAGAGGTGTTCACCCTCATTGTTCAGAAGTGGGGTCTTCCTTACATCGACCTGATGGTGACAAGACACAACAGGAAGGTTCCGAGGTTCTGCTCTCGATGGAGGGACCCTCTAGCTCTGGCGGTGGATGCAGTGTCCATTCCTTGGTTATTCCCTCTGGCCTACATCTTTCCTCTCCTCCCCATGTTGCACAGGGTGTTACGAAAATTACGACTGGAGTGTTGTCCGGTCATTCTGATTGCTACGTACTGGCCTCACCAGGCTAGGTTTCCGGAGCTTCTAGATCTGTCAGTGGTGGAGCCATTCCAGCTCCCTTGCCATCCAGATCTTCTTCTACAGGGTTACCTGTGGAAGAAGGATGTTCATCGTCTAGCCTTGACAGCTTGAAAATTGAATCCTGAATATTGAGGAAGAAAGAGTTTTCTTCTGGTGTGGAGGCTACTATGTTCAGTGCCCGCAAACCTGTTTCTTCCAACACCTATCATCGTGTCTGGTCGACCTTTTTATCTTGGTGTGCTGACAGGGACCTGTCTCAGGAATTTGTTCTGCCTTTTTGCAGGACGGTGTGGATAAGGGCCTAAGTTTGAGTTCCCTTAAAGTTCAGATGTCTGCTCTCTCTGTTTTCTTTCAGAGGCGCATTGCCATCCTTCCTGATGTCAAGGTTTTCTTCCAGGGCATTGCTCATACTCTCCTTGCCTTCAAGATTCCTGCTCCTCTGTGGGATTTCAACTTGGTTTTGGGCGTTCTTCAGCGCCGTCCATTTGAGTCTTTGGCTACTATTCCTCTACGCTTGTTGACGTGGAAAATGGCTTTTCTCCTGGCGATTGTGTCTGTCCGTTGTGTAGCGGAGTTGCATGCTCTGCCCTGTAAACCACCCTATTTGGTGTTTCACAAGGACAAAGAGGTGCTTCGCACCTCTCAGGAGTTTCTCCCGAAGGTGGTTTTGGAGTTCCATATCAATCAGGAGATAGCGGTGCCTTCTTTCTGTCCTGACCCCACCTCTGACAAGGAGAAGGATCTCCATTTGTTAGACGTGGTGCATTGTCTCAAGTTTTACGTGCATCGCACTGAGTCTATCAGACAATCAGATGCTTTGTTCGTCATTCCTGAGGGTCCTAGGGCTTGAAGACCTGCATCCAAGGTGACTATTGCTTCTTGGATCAAGTCCACAATTCGTAAGGCTTATGAACTGAGGAAGAAGCCTGTTCCCTTCAGGGTCACGGCTCATTCTACACAATCTGTTGGGGCCTCTTGGGCTTACAAGAATCAAGCCTCCGTTGATCAGTTGTGCAAGGCTGCCACTTGGTCGTCTGTGCACACCTTTTTGAAGCACTACCATATTGATGTGCTGGCATCGGCTGATGCCAGCTTTGGGAGGAAGATCCTGGAGGCAGTCTTGCCTGTCTAGGATTTTCTTCGATTCTTGGTGCTTCCTTCACTTTTGAGTCCTGTTGGCTCTAGTTCAGTGTGCTGTGTAAAAGTTTAGGGTGTTGTTACCCCAGTTTCGTGTTCGTTGTCACTTCATTTTTGTTAGGCTTTCTCTAATCTGATGGTTCATATCTGCTCTGGTGACTTTTTGGGGGCCTTACGCCTGGTCCTTGCCTTACTTCCCGCCTCTGGGAAACTCAATGGTTGGACATCCCAGAGTTACCATTAACCTGTATTGAACGACAAATAAAAGAGGATTTTAGTCTTACCTGTTATATCCTTTTCTCTTAGTCCATACAGGTTACTGGTCTCCCACCCTGTCAAGGGACCATGCTTGGCTGTCCTGTGCCAGACCGTGGAGGTCCTTCGGGGTCATGCTCACAGGAGTCTTCTTTCCCTTCTACAATCTAGTCAGTAGTTAGTGTCTCAAATCTTTTTGGAGCTGGTTGGGTAGCAGCAGCCAAAGAGGGAAGGTAGGCTCCATCCCCTGCATACAATTCTAGAATTGTTCCTGCCTACTTAAAGGGGCAGATCACCTACCCAGAGTTACCAGTAACCTGTATAGACTAAGAGAAAAGGATTTAACAGGTAAGACTAAAATCCTCTTATTATTGAACACTCTATACTCTAGCCCAGGGCTTAAAAGTTGAAGTCCTTTGCTACTAGCCAGACCTGAAAAGTTACTCGCCACTGCAATCCATAACATACCCACCAGGGCTGAATTTCTACTCAACAGGGCTAAATTTTCACTCGCCATTGGCTAGTGGCGAGTGGAAATTTTGAGCTCTGCTCTAGCCTATGACCACTCTTTCATGCACACCTCTTTTAGGAATCAATTACAATACAATACTGTTCATTGTAGACTTGCTGTTGTTTTTAGTTTCTCATTTAGCTGCAGAAGCTGTCCATCAAGAAATCAAAAGAATTATATAACAAAAACCTGTTAGGCATGCGTCTTTATTGTTACAGTGATCTCCTCCTTATGTGACATACATTTTTTTAACGTTTGTGTTCATATAAAGAGGAACCTTTTTTCCCTGACTGGTTCAATGCCGGAATTCCCTAAGGAATCACAACAGTAGCATTAATTAACCCCCAAAGCAGTGGAGACATGTCTTGCATATACAGGTTTATAAACTGGAATGCAAAAGTAAAAAACTGTGCAATATAACTATATACCACAAAAGCTACAGAATTTGAGGTGAAAATCCAGTGACCTTCAAGTCTGAGTAAAATATATCCATTAAATATACAGAACACATAATTTTTTTACCATACTAGTTGAATAGCCCGTGCACACGGGCCACAGTGCCAGGCAGCAACGGCCGCGGTGCAGTCATGCACAGTAGAGACTGCCTGCGTTGTGGCTGATAACGGAGAGGGGCGCTCCGAATTCAGACCGTTATCAGCCAATGCACTAAGATTCCTCCAGCTTTGGAGATCTTAGTGCATGGGCTCTATAGAATAACACAGAAACTTTATTACCTCTTTATCATGCTTTAGTGCATAACCCCTATCAACTTTCTCCAAAATGGACTAAATTATTGGGGAGAAATAATCATGCAAATCCTGTGAAGACAGATGGTCATAATGAGGCGAACATTCGAAAATGTTACAGATTCTCTTTAAAAGCCACTATTTCCTATAGATACATTTCCTTGTTTTGTAATAGTTGTTGTACCATGTTGCTGTCCCTAGGCCCTTCTCCTTGGAATGACCTCATTATTTTATCAGTGCTTATTGATGCAGTTATTTCTTTTTCCCCACTAATCCATGCAACATCATAAAAGCTTTTGAAACAGAGATGCCTGCTCTGTAAATTATTTAGGACACTGCACCAAGTAAAAAGCTTGCTTACTGCTCTAGTCTATTTTTATTCATTTCCAATGACAATTGTTCTGTAAGTCACTTGCTGCCTGTAATGAAATTACCGCATTCAGGGCAAGCTGGGAGGACATCAGGAGGGGTTTTGATGCCCTACCTCGATATCTGATTTTAACTCTTTGACTGCCAGAGAGGTGTTGCATTGTAAACCTCTCTGGTACGCGAAAGTTGAAAAATACATTAAAAATAATAATTTAAAAAAAGTGTGCCAGAGGGGTATCTAATGTATTGCTTTGCAATGAGTTGGGCACCTCTTTGGCACTTACATATAATAATTCCATGATGCTGAAATATTATAGTACTAGTCTAAAAGTCAGTGTACACGGGCTACAGTGCCACCCAGCAGCCTCGGCTGGTGCCCGGAGCCTCTATGCTCACCAAGCGGTACCAGGAAGGTGCGTAGAGAGGGCTACGGTCTGAATTTGGAGCACCCCGCCCCGTATCAGCCGCTGCACGCTTGGGCAGTCTGTACTGCACATGACTGCAGAGCAGGCAGTCTCTACTGCATATAACTGCAGTGCACGCAGTCTCTACTGCTCATGATAGCTTCTGACAAACATCCTAGCCTTTTATTATATAGGATAGTATAGTATGTGTTTTTTCCTATAGCATCACATTCTGGAAAGAGTTCTGCACACTAGCCTAGGGGTAAAAAAGCAAGTGGCTCCTTATTTGATGTGGGTGAATATCTACTTTCCTAGTCTTTGTTCCTGGTTGGAGAGACAGGTTTTTTTGAGCAGTTTAAGATATAGTTTAGAGATATTGTATACTCCTTTGCGCTACAAATTATTTTTAGCTACTTTCCAAAATGGTATTCCTTACTGACTTTTTCTTAATATCTGTAAAGGTTATGACCATTTTAGTACAGGCAAATCATTTCATGAAGGAAAAGTGGCAGGTGTAGTTTTGTGCTTCTAGCACCCCCTATGATATGTCAACCCATACCAGTGGGGTACCATTTTCCTTGGGCTGGTATAAAGTACAGTAAACATTGGGGGGAGATTCACTAAGTGGTGATAGGTGATAAAGCTGAGATGACTTCTCAAGTTTATCACTTCTCCAGTTCCTATGTTATTCTGTAGACCCTATGCACTAAGATCTCAAAAGCTGAAGAAATCTTAGGGCCGTATGTTCAAAGGGATAACAACAAAAAATTGTTGTATGAAAGACAAAAATAAGTAATTGTGTGCATGAATGACATATTTTCTATAGAGTATATGACAAAAAACTAGTAATGTCCGTTGTGTACGACACAACTCCAGAATTGATGGGAAAAGGGGCGGGGCAAGGGCGTGGCTAAACTATTATCCAATGTCGTATAGAGGAAAAGAAAATTTGTCATAACTAACGACAAAAAAAGTCTTTCAAAAGACAAAATTTGTACGTTAAGAAAAAAAAGTGGAGGGAATGTGTTTTGAATGTGAGAATTTTTGTCTTTAGTTAAGAAATTTTTGTTGTTAGTAGAGAAATTTTATAGACATTTTTGTCGTTAGTTAAGACGTATTTTAAGACTTTTTTGTCGTTAGGACATTTTTTGTCATTACATATGACAATTTCAGTCAGAACACACAACAGATTTCCAATCACAACTGACACTCTCTGAAAATATTAATGATCCCAATGACACTGTACTTTGAGAAGTCGTTACAAAAGCTATTTCGCTACTTCTTTGAACATATTTCCCTGTTAGTGCATAGGTTCCATAGAATAACATAGGAATTGGAGAAGTGGTAAACTGGAGAAGTTATCGCCACTTTACCACCTCTTTATCACCACCTTATGACCTTAGTGAATCTCCCCCTAGGAAATGCCATGGTTTTCAAAGATTTGAGTATAAATTGCAATCCACGTCACACTTTTTACATTGAAACAATTATTTAGAGAAAATAAGAAAGAAATAATTCTTGTACTACTATCAAAATCATCTTGTTCCTGTATCTGAATTGGATTGCAACTTGTTATACTTACACATCCCAATTAGAAGAAACTATAGACGTACCTCTTTCATTACTGTCTTAGAATATTCATACTTAGGATAGACAGAGTAGGCTGCGTGGTACACCTAACTCTGGATGATTCCGAAGTTTTATTTGTATCAGGTTTGGAACACCAGCAATCAACTGATCTCTATAGTGTATTGATTATTGTATTACAGGTAGATTTCCTAACATAGAACTGTGGGGAAGAGGTGAAGAAAATCAAGCTCTTCCCCTTTAATCCTTTGAGTGCCATAGAGGTATGTGACCCTCCGCAATGCGTTGCATACCCCTCTGGCATTCAAAGTGTTAATGTATTGCGATTTGCACTCTGAAAAGGATGTTACCATATCTCAGTATGATTAACCCTTTGAATACCAGAGGGGTACGCAGTGTTGTGCACCCCTCTGGCACTCAAAGGGTTAAGACAACGCAAAGCATCCACTCCTTAGACACCCTTTCAAGATTGCTGTGTTAATGGGAGCCCTGAAAAAGGCAGAAATAGGAGACCCCATAGAGCATATGTAAGAGTAGTTTTTAGACTTCAGAAAACAAATAGTGAATTTTTACAGTGGTCAGCTTGGAGCACAAGGTGTTTATTTAACTGTTTATAACCCCAGATCATTTTTAGGTGTTAGTGTTCATTTAAGTGCCGAGCAGTGCATTGAAGACATCTATAGCATTTAAGGGGTTAAGAGCCCCATTTAAATCAATGGGACATTTTATTTGTTCCCTGTGTTGCAGTTTACCTCCTTAAAGTGGAACTACCACCCCTTTTAAACATGGCCCCAAATAATTACCCATCTGGCGACTAGATGCTCAGTAGAGCTAGTTGCCAGAATTGCTCCTGGGACTAACACCCAGGAAACAGCGCAGACACCTTTCCATAGTGATGTCTGCACGCCTGCGCTGTCAGTCCCAGCCGGCTCTAGGAGGCGCTGCTAGGAACCGTTCGGCACCAAAAGGGACTGACAGCGCAGGCGTGCAGAGACGTCACTATGAAAATATGTCTGCATTCTGTCCTGCCTGTCAGTCTAGAAGTGTATAATTCTCATTAACCAGATAATAATTCTGGAGACTATTCTGGCGACTAGCACTAATGAGCAGCTAGTCGACAGATGGGTAATTATTTGGGACCATGTTTAAAAGGGGTGGTAGTTCAACTTTAATTGCTCCACTTTGCCTTTATACGTAAGGCCTAGTGAACTGCATATATTAAAGCGGAACTTTCATCCGTTATAAAGTCGCCCTGCTATAATTAAACAGGTAGCGACTAGCTTCTGAATATATATTTTACCTTTCACAAGTAGCCCGATCTGAAGAAATCCATCATTGAAGGAGACTGACGGCTGGGTTAGCGCAGTCTGCACGCCTGCGCCGTCACTCCCTTCTGGTAACCATATGTAGTCGCTACCTGCTTAATTATAGCAGGGCAACTTTACAGTGGATGAAAGTTACGCTTTAAAGTAAATCCCAGAACTAATTCACAGTTTAATTACATGTTGTCAGTATCTGCAACTTGCTTAATTTTATGGCTCTTTGTTCTGAATAAAACCTTTTTTTCTGCTCCCAAGTTTCTTTATTATCAGCATTTAGCTCTGACAAGAGTTTTCAGGCATTGCTGCCAGAAGCTAGTTACTGGTTTACAGTATTTTCTCAACTCAACCACAACAGTGCACTTATCCTCAAGCCACAAGCTTGTGTGCATTTCAATCTGGCACTTAACCCTTTGAATGCCAGGGAGTGTCCATTGCACTCTAACTCAGTTAGGCCCTTTTTACACAGGTGACATTAGCATTATCAAAGCTAAGCAAAACAAAGCCATGTGAAACTAGTTGCCCCTATGGTACTGTTCCTACAGGTAATTTGCACATGTCCTAGTGCACAGTAATGCAGTATACTGCAAATTAGATGCACTTATGCACTAGCCACACTGTGACGTTGGAGACTGTGATGCTGTTTTCAAATTACTGGACAGACGTGGGCATCAGTAATTAATATATGGCTGATGCCACTTGGAATAGCCATTTCAAGGATAGTGCCATTTCACTGTCTCCTTTTGCCTAGGTTTGGGATGTCGAAACTAGGGGTTAAGGGCCATTTGCAGCCCTCAAACATGGTCAGTATGACCCTCCATGTAAATTCTGCTAAATAATAAGTGTCACCTGTTTTTTCCTTAACCGTCTGAGTGCCAAAGGTGTACTCAGTGCATCGCAATGGGTTAACTGATGTTCAGGCATACATTTAAAGAAATTGTGATCCTTTGTATTAAAGGGGATGTATCACCTAAACAAAAGTTTGCCTTAATCTCTTTATTTTACCTATCCTAACAATGCTGTGTGGCTGTTTTTATTAAAAACGCGATAGAAATGCAGTTTCAGAGTTTACTTTTCCCTCTTGATGTCTTCTCATTCTGATTGGCACCGTTGTGCAGATGAGAATACAGGAGAGATCCTCCTCCCCGCTGGTCTGTCAGTAAGCTGGAGCACTCTCATTGGCAGAGATCGATATCTAGTGCCTGCGCTGTCAGTCCCTGCCGGGTCTAGGAGGCATAGCTAGGAGTCGGCTGACTTCTAAAGGGACTGACAGCGCAGGAGTGCGGAAGTCGCTATGGCAAGATGCTCCCTCCTGCTGTCAGTCTGGGAAGAATAGTGATTTCCCTTTAATCTGGTAATAACTTTGGTGATTAGCGCTACTGAGCAGCTAGTTGCCAGATGGGCAATTATGTTGGGCAATATTTTTATTGGGTGGTAATTCCGCTTTAACTTTACTTTCCGCACTTACATAATATGTATGGTCAAATGCTTATACTTTTTATCATTATTTTCTATCGTTACCAATTTTTTACAGTATTTTGTTCTTGATAGTGTGCATCTGGATTTGTTTGCAGAGAGCTCTCTGACAAGGAACATGGACGCAGGTCTAGTGATACAATATAAAAAAGAAACAATATATAAAAGACAGCATGCAGAGCATTCAGCTCTATAGAGTGAGTCTAACATTGTATGATATAAGGCTTTGATGGGCTGCTGACCATAATACTGTCTGGAAACTGATATACAAGTAGCTCACTGTCAGAGACATAAAACTGTAAACAAATATTTGAAAACGAGCAAAAATAATAAAAAGTATAGGTGATGTGACTGTACATATGCAGGGCTCAAAATTTCCATTCACCACTAGCCAATGGCGAGTGAAAATGGAGCCCTTGGCGAGTAGAAATTCAGCAATGGTGGGTATTTTATGGTTTGCAGTAGCAAGTAACTTTTCAGGTCTGTCTAGTAGCAAAGGACTTCAAATTTTAAGCCCTGCATATGTAATTGCAGAATGTGTAAAGTAAAAATAAAGGGTTACTATTCAATTAGTGCTAAAAGTACCATAGATTACATACAGTAGTCATACTTGAGAACTCTCCGGATTTGCCCCAGAGACTCCAGTTTTGGCACTGCTTTACCGGGTCTCCGGGGCAGAGGCTGAGTCCTCTGGATGTGGGGAGTTTCTGTTGATACTCTACCCACTTCCACTTTTTACCCCAGTGTAGCTCCTTCAACCCAGCCTTCTTTTAAACCCTCCCCCGGCACTCGCATTAAGACCCGCCCATTTTTGACGCGATACACGTCATTCTTCACACCACCCATGGCAGCAGAGGACCCCCCTCCGGGGAGACAACAATAAAAAGTTCCCAGGTATGACAGTAGTCCATATAATCTGTTTGTCTTTGGAAACCTTCTGATATTCAAGGAGTTAAAAATCCTATTTAAATCAACAGGAATTTTTTTGTCTCTTCTGGTGTACTTGGTTTGCCCCAGACAGGGGAGGGCTGGCCTGGGGGGGCAGGGGGGCAATTGGCCCCTGGGCCAGTCATATGTCTAGGCTGGTGGGCCACTCCCGCTTGTTTCTGCAAATGTAGCTACAGTAGTGATACCACAGAGCTTACAACTGACAGGGAGCTACAATGCAAGTAGATCTACAATAGTAGCATATTCTATTAGATGGTATCACTAGTGTAACTCTACTTAAATTGTAATCTCTGTAGTTGCACCAGTGTAACCCCATTTCAGTTGTAAGCTTTGTGGTATTGCTTGCCTTATTTCACAACACTAACCTTTTGAGTGCCAGAGGGGTAAGCCACACATTGCTTTGCAATGCGTGGCATACCACTCTGGCACTCAAAGGGTTAATGGCAATTGTAAAATTAACAAAAGTGGGTGGGCTGGGACAGTGGGCTGGAACAAGAGTAGAATCGGGCCACTTGTTTGTAGTTGCCCTCCAGGCCACATGTTGCCAGCCCTCCCCTGGCCCCAGAAAAGCTCTACTCTTGGGTGTGTGTATTTTTTCTACACATAGATTGACTGAGTAAACATTCTGCTTTCCAGGGAGATCCGAAAAGTTAATAAAGTTTAGAAAGGGTGAGTTGACTTCTCTCTAAACAAGGGACATGCAACCTCTGTACTTTGCTTTGTTCTTTTTTACTACATAATTCTTTCCTTGTAATTGTGCCAGAACATAGGAAATTCCTGGAAGCTGTGTGCATTGGAGGAAAAACCAGGTTGTACTGTCATATGTACTGAAGGTTGGGGGGTGGAGCATGTGTACTGTGCACTGACCAACAAAATAATAAGCTTCCAGGAAAGAGTGAATAGGCAGTTTTACATGGGGAGAGCAATCAATCATTTTTGATTTTGATTGCAGAGGCCTTATGTATAAAAGAAAAGCGGAGCAGTTCTTGAGAAAACCAACTGCACTAAAGGTGCAGACATTTCCAAAATTCCTATTTGTTTAAACTGGGCTTTTAATGCCTTGAATGTTCGGTAGGCCCAAATGCATTTTGTCACAATGTATTGGAAACCTCTCTACAATCTAACAGGTTTAAAGGGATAGTAATGTTTAAATCTAAGTTTATTTAATATTGTAGGCATTAAAAAATAAGTACAACGATGTAAGTTTTATCTCTCAAACCTTTATGGGTTGAGAGATATAACTGGCTAAAGTTCCACCCTCCAGGCTCTTTCAGACAAGTCTGCCATCGAGCTGACAGCAGCAGATTCCGGTACTGGGATCAGCCGGCGGCTCTGCGGCAGAGCCAAAATCACGCTGTTTAGAAATAAATACTTCATTGGAACGGTCTACAAAGTGTGCTTGCAAACCAGGCACACTTTATAGACCATTACAATGAAGTATTTATTTCTAAATAGCGCGATTACGGCTCTGCTGAAGAGCCGCCGTCCGGTCAAATGACCAGAATCTGCTGCTATCCCATAAAGAGCTGACTTGTCTGAACAAGTCTGGAACTTAAGCATACCTCCCAAGTGTCCCTCTTCAGGAGGGACAGTCCCTCTTTTAGACCTAAATCCCTCTATCCCTCTTTTCCACCCTGATGTCCCTCTTTTTAGGAGATCAGACTGTGATGTGTATATAAGTGTATAACATTGCTCTACAGCAATAAAACTCACATTAATGTTTGTTTAAATGTCAGTATATGTGTTTATAAATTAGTCTGTGTAAATAAAATACTTTGGTCTTTTTATAAATCATTTATTAGTTTACACAAGGAGGTGTCACTAGGTCGTGAAATAGCTTAAAAATTCTCGGTAATGCCCCGCCCACCAGCCACGCCCACAGCAACACTCCCTAAAACACAAGTGTCCCTCTTTGGCAGTTTGAAATGTTGGGAGGTATGCTTTAGCCAGTTATATCTCTCAAACCATAAAGGTTTGAGAGATAAGACTTACATCTTTGTACTTATTTTTTTAATGCCTAAAATATTAAATAAACTTAAATTTAAACATTACTATTAAAAACCACATCTAAATCACTGGGTATGCTGTTTGTTCTCTATAGTGCAGCTGGGTTGTCCCACAATTGTTCAGCTTTCCTTATACATGTATATGTTAGATTCATAGATAGATAGATAGATAGATAGATAGACAGACAGACAGACAGATATTGAAGTCTATGGCAGGGGTGAACAACTGGCAGAATCCAAGCTGTTTTTGGACTACAATTCTCATCAGCCTCATCCAGCCAACAGCTGGTTAAGATTATGAGCGTTGCCGTATATTAGCACAATCCTAGAACGATATATAGTGCAAGTAGTAACCAAGTTCCTGGATTCTGCTGCTTCTGTGATGCACCATTCTGGTGCATGGGGAAATCAGAAAAACATTCTCCCTAATCCTTATGCCTGCTATTGGGGTGGTATAAGGAATCTTTCTTTTACATAAAAATTGTTGTGCTGTAGGAGATATTTGCTGAATTGATTCATACATTCACTCAGTTACTGTTCATATCCATCTTAACAGAATGCAGAAGGATCACATGCAGCATCACACATTAATCAGATTTGTATTGTATTCCCCAGATCATTGCTAGAGAGGAAGCAGTAGAGGGTTCTAGACTTTGCTGTATGAGAGTTACATTTGTCCTTGTTTGTTGGGGAAGCCCTTCTAGGAGTGAGCTCTAGGCAGCTGCTCATTTTGCTTAATTGTTAAAAAGAACCTGGCCATCTCTAATTGTCTTGATTCTGTACGTCTTAAATTTCTCATTTGCTACTCCCTTTTCTATTCAGTAAGCTAAAGAGGAACAATTCTGGAGCAAAATGCCTTATGCAGGACAAATGAAAATTCCCAATCATTTAAATGGGGTAGAGGTCTCGAAAGTCATGGTAATCTATATTTGTCCCTCTGGTGCAGTTGGTTTGCTCCAGAATTGCTCCTCTTAAAGCAGAACTATCATGCTTATAACATTGCCTCCCAATATATTTGGAACCTAGTGATATGCAAAGTCTTACTGTCCTTAAGATCAATAAGTCCGCGTTATTGCTGAAAAACCACTTCTGCGGCAGGAACCAGAGTACAGACAGAGCAGACATCTTAGAGGAAATGTACCCCTGAGTCTGCTCTGTCTGTCCCATTCACTGCCAGTATTGGTGGTGACGTAAATTGCTTACCTTACGGTAACAAAAGTTCCTGTCTGCTCAGGTGCACAGAGCTTCTCTTGTAAGCTCTGTGTAGCCCAATGGCTGCCAGTGAAGTGTTTCTGAGCAATAACGCAGACTTATTGATCTTAAGGACAGTAAGACTTTTCATATTGCTAGGTTAGAAATATATTGGGGGGCAATGTTATTAGCATGATAGTTCCGCTTTAAGCTTATTGAATAAAGCTCTATATACTGTACTTTTTTTTTTTAAATTAATAGATAAAGGAAGAAAGTGTCCCGATCAAACAGTGTGTGCTATTAACAGTGTGTGAGCAGCCTCTCTGAAAACAGCTTCTGGGCTTTGTCAGTTTGCTGCTGTGCCCAGACTCCCATCCGCCTTCCTGTGGGATCTGATACGTAGCTGCACGTTCGCACTTTGGATATAAACAGCCCTGCCATTGTGCAGTGCTCAGATCCTGTTACCTTCAGAGTGCGCTGACTGACTTGTCACAAACTCCACTGTTCACTCAGTGCTCAAAATTAATGTTAAAGGGAATGTCAGGCTTGTCAGTCAGTGACAGATCATACCAATAAATTCAGTTTGTTTTTATTACTGTTTTCATATCCGTTTTTCAGAATAAACCAGTTGGTAACAGCAAACACTTTGTTAAAATTAATAATTCAAAAAATGACTGTTTCTCTCTAATCTCTAATACAAGGTTACTCCAGGCTTGTTGGACTAAAATTTCCTTTGTCCTCAGATGATGGGTGTTGTAGTCCAAAAACAACTGGAAGGCCACAGGTTGCTCAGCCCTGCTCAGTTATTACTTCAACCCTTTTATGTAAACCCAAACAATATTTTAGTCTTAGTTTATTTTAAAAAGTGTATAACTTTTACTGTCACGATTATTTTTTAATGTGTAATTCCAATGGTTACAATTTTATTTTTAAAATCATTTATTAGCATGTGAATGCAAATAAACAACACTATACAGACAAAAGTATATGGACACCATTTCTAATTAGTGGATTTGGCAATACCATACACACACAAGTCTAATATCACCATGTGCAATGCCAAGCTTCAGCTAGAGTGGCGTAAAGCTCGGCACCATTGGACTCTGGAACAGTGGGAATTCATTCTCTGGAGTGATGAATCATGTTTCAGCAACTGGCAGTCCAATGGACGACTGAGTTTGGCAGATGCAAGGAGAATGCTACCTGCCTGACTGCATAGTGCCAACTGTAAAGTTTGGTAGAGGAGAAATAATGGTCTGTGGCTGGTCTTCATGGTTCGGGCTAGGCTACTAAGTTTCAGTGAAGGGATATGTTAATGCAGCAGCATACAGTGACATTCTAGGCTATTCTATGCTTCTAGCTTTGTGACAGTTTGGGTAAGGCCCTTTCGTGTTTCAGCATGACAGTGCCCCCGTACACAAAGTAGTTTATTGAGATTGGTGTGGAAGAACTTGACTGGTTAACACAGAGCCCTGACCTCAACCCCAATGAACATGTTTGGGATGAATTGGAACGCCAACTGCAAGCCAGGCCTAATCGCCCAACACCACTGCCCAACCTCACTAATGCTCTTATTTCTGAATGAACGCAAATCCCTGCAGCAAAGTTCCGGTATCTTCTAGTATAAAGCTTTCTAAGAAGGGCGCAGGCTCTTATATCAGCAAAGGCAGATCAGCTCCATATTAATATCATGATTTTGGAATTAAATGTTTGACAAGCAGGTGTCCACATACCTTTTCAGTGTATTTTATTGTCAGGTGATTTTTAGTCTATTTAATACCATTCATGACTAGTTTTTGCAACAATTAAGCAACCGCAGGTTCAAGACAAAGGTGATTTAGTGTTAAAAATATAAATTGGTTCTTTAGGAACATTTCAAAATGTAAAGTCAATTTTAGTTTCAGTGTTTTGCACACAAATGTTCATAAAGCATAAAATGAACATCAGGAACAGACAAAGAAGGTGTTCTATTGTATTTATACTTATATTTTAACATAAGATATTTTTTGATGGCACATGGTCATTTTTGCCACTTTTTTGTTTTGATCATTATTTAGTTTTATTATAATTTCATTAAAATAATCTATAATGACATTAACCAAGATAATATTTTTAGTTATCTTAATGAAAATTGTATTTTGATGACAGAAAAAAAATGTTGATCTCAAAGACCTTTAATTTTTAAGTGAGCGCCCATATTCCTCTGAAACCCCTCTCACAAAGGTTTTTTTTTTTTTTTTTTTTAATTTAAATAGACAACCCACACCCCATTAACTACACATTAGCTGCATATAGTTCAAAGGCAAAGTGAAGGCTGTTCACAGATTCATCTCTCTTTATTCCTTCCTGTACTGTGTTACTACTAAATCACAGTGGCAGATTGCTTGAGGCGCTTCAATGGTAGAGACAGGGATTGTGGCTACTTTCCTTTCATGCGTATATTTCTAAATGCTGTTTAACCCTTTGAGTGCCAATGCGTTGCGTGCCCCACTGGCACTCAAAGGGTTAAAGCCACAGTCACCAGATATAAGACAAGGTATTCGCCATTCATGTATATGGGGACATTTTTTCATGTTACATTCAAGGCAGCATCATCAAGTTTTATTCTGTGGGAGAAAAATGTCCAATACGATTAAGGAAAATAGCAGTACTACTTGAAACCGATTTACTAAGATGAATTGCAGCAGTTCTGGGGCAACCAGCTCTACAACCAATAATATACCTTTTAAAGCGGAACTACCACCCTACAAAATATTTAATTTAACTAAGTCCCCATCTGGCGACTAGCTGCTTAGTAGCGCTAGTCGGCAGAATTATTACCTTATTTAATAGGTTTATGCTCTCTTCCATGGCTGACAGTATCACGGAGTGTGGACATCTTGCCATTGTGACATCCGCGCGCCTGTGCTGTCAGTCCCAGCCGGGTCTAGGAGACGTTGCTAGGAGCCGGCCGGCTCCAAAAGGGACTGACAGCGCAGTCGCACAGACGTCACAATGGCAAGATGTCCGCTCTCCGTGCTACTGTCAGCCATAGAAGAGAGCATAAATCTATTAAATAAGGTGATAATTCTGGTGACTAGCGCTACTAAGAAGCTAGTCACCAGATGGGGACTTAGGTAAGCTAAAGATTTTGTCAGGTGGTAGTTCCTCTTTAATTTAATTTGGGCTTTTACCACATTTCTTGCTAGAGAGATTTGTAACACATTGTTTGCTCCTGAGACCCACCTCTCTGGCATTAAAGGGGGTTAAAAAAACCTTATTTAACCCCTTAGTGATAGGCCGCATACACACGCGGCCGTCAATTAATGCCCGTCTAACTTTTTTTTTTTTTTTTTTTAATCGATTCCGGAGTCCCCGAACGGCGTGCAGCCGTGCGGGGACCCATATTTCCGGGATGTACATGTACATCCTCTGTCATTAAGGGACATTTTATCGGGACGTACATGTACGTCTTCGGGCATTAAGGGGGTTAGGGAAATGTTTATTCGTTGGTTTGCTGCAGAGTGGCTTAGTACATCAGCCTACTTATGTTCTATTTTGGTGGTTTTGTGCATACAAACCGAAAAAGGATATCATTGAATAACATGCATGTGGTTGTATTTTACTTCCTACATCTTGTAAAATTTTCCATAACTTATAATTGTCTGGAAGTATAGTTTTTTTTTTAAGCTTCAAATTAGGTCCTGGATTACATTGCAGTTAATAGCCTTGTTAAGGATTTTATCAACAAATTTCTTCATAGACTTCAATGGGAATCTGTTGAATAAAGCAATTGATACCATTTATCAATTCCAATGTAATCTAGGCCACATTTAGCTGTGACTCATGAGCAATGCATTTTTCTAAGCTGTGGTTTTCCTTCCCTTGTCTCTACAGCTGGGGCTGGATATGGAGGAGTTAGAGGAGATAGAAGAAGATGCAGGCCTTGGTAATGGAGGACTGGGACGTTTAGCAGGTAAGGAGTCTGCATACAAATCAAATATATGGCTGTTCTTCGGTTGTGAAATTTTGACTTTTGTCTTGATGCTGTAGCATAGAATGCAACACCCCAAGTCAGCACGTGAAAAATTCTCTTCGGTGCATGTGTTCTAAAATATAGTTTTTACTTCACTCTTTCCAAGAATGTTTACACAGGTATTAAAACATACACAATTATTTACCAATATATAGGCTGCAATATACAGTCACTTTGGTTAGTTTTATTTGTGCATCTATTACCCTATATAATAATTCGCTAGGATATTTGTCACGATGCACTTCGGGCAGTCTCTACTGCACATGATTGCATCGTGCGAGTGAGGCGACACAAGACTGCATCGCATGAAGCAGTGAGGGTAACATTACCCGGACCTTGGCCCGTGTACACGAGCTTTTACACTAGTATCGTAATATAAGATGAGGCAATTTATTGCTGGTAGTAACATTGCCCTTTAACTGTGTTTTTTTATCTGATTTTGGGCTGTTTGTCACTTGATATACGATACTAATGGGATTCTGGAGTTCTGTGCAAAGCATGAATGGATACCCAACAGGGCATATCTAAAACTACTTCTTAGTACTTGGTTAACAAATAGAGAATGTTTACAGATTCTAGCATGAAGATAGGCTGTTAACCCTTTGAGTGCCAGAGGGGTACGCAACGCATTGCAAGACAATGCGGTGCGTACCCCTCTGGCACTCAAAGGGTTAAAGTGTATGTAAACCCTGATCATTTTTAGATGGAAGGCCTGTTTCACATGGGTAACTTTGTTGCAGGAACACATGCAGGTACTGCAGTGGAAAATGTGGGTTGCTGCAGTTTCTAACAACATGGTAGTATAGGCTGACCATACCTCACCTTTAAAAAGGGACAAACATGAAAAATGCATACTACAGGGTTGCTCTGATTTTGGTGCACTCCTGAAATATGCCTATTTCCTATGTGTCCCTTTTTAAAGGTGAGGTATGGTCAGCCTATGGTAGTAGAAATTATAGTTACTGACAGTTTTTCAAACTGAAGAATGCAGCGTCCATGACCCTATTTAACCCTTTAAGGCATAGAGGGGTACACAGTGCATTATGAGGCAATGCGTTACACAACACTTTGGTCCTTAAAGTGGAACCTTCACCTTATTTAAAGTCGCCCTGCAATAGTTAGGCAGGTGGTGACTAGCTTAATAATAGTTATCTTACCTCTCAGAACTAGCCGATTCAAAAGAAATTGTTAATCTTCGGAGAGCGGAAGCCAGGCACCAGCACAGACGTCTTGTCTGCGCGCCTGCGCTGTCAGTCCTGGTCTCCATTAAGGAGCATTGCAGTGTGCCACAAGGTAATCGGAAGGGACTGACGGCACAGGCGCTTAGACTGTACTAACCTGGCTATCAGTCTCCGAAGATTAAAGTGGAACTGCTACCCCTTCTAAACTTGCCCCCAAATAGTTACCCATCTGGCAACTAGCTGCTCAATAGTGCTAGTCGCCAGAATTATTACCATGTTGTTGAGAATTCCTACTGTTTCCGGGACTGGAAACAGCGTAGCATCTTTGCATAGTGACATCTGCACGCCTGCGCTGTCAGCCCCTTCCGGTGCCGTGCAGCTCCTAGCAACGCCTCTTAGAGCAGGCTGGGACAGACAGCTCAGGCGCTCAGACATCTCTATGCAAAGATGTCTGCTCTGTTTCCTGGATGTCAGTCCCGGGAGCAGCAGGAATTCTCAATAATGTGGTAATTATTTGGAGGCAAGTTTAGAAGGGGTAGTAGTTCCGCTTTAAGAATCACTTTAGAATCGGCTAGTTTTTAGAGGTGAGAGAACTATTATTAAGCTAGTCACCATCTGCCTAATTATTGCAGGGCGACTTAAAGGGATAGTAATGTTTCATAATAAAAGCAGCTCTAATTCATCTTTATAGTATTTGGGCCTTGGAGAGTGTTGTTTCAATTCTGTCAGAGTTGTAGTTCAAGAGTAATTGAATGAAAAAGTATCCCCCTCCCGCCCCTTCTACTGATGTAACACTGCTCAGCTTAGAACAGCAGGGAGTGTCCAGGTAGATTGCAGAGAGGGACAATCTTCAATTAAGATAAGGGAAGAGGCTGAAAAACCTGTCAAGGGGGGCAGGGTTTTCATTGTTCTCACAGTAGACTATTAACCCTTGATGAGAGCTGTCTGGTCTATGGACTGGATTCCACATCTGAGGAGTGGGGGCTTACACTAGGTAAAAGGGGCGGGAGGGGGAAACTTTATCATTCAATTACTTTTGAACTACAACTCTCACGGTAATGAAATAACACTCTCTATGACTCAAAAACTATGAAGATTAACTGGGGCTGCTGTTTTTGTGAAACATTACTATCACTTTAAATAAGGTGAAAGTTCCACTTTATAGGGTTAAGATTTCCATGTGCAGTGATCAGAGATTGAGGTTCATTGATTTACTTCAAATTGAGGTTACAGGTCCATGCTAATTCTGCTTGAAGTATCAGGGAAAATATGACTCTTATGCAATCTGCCCACATCAGTATACAATTTAATGAAGATAATGCGCTTTTTGGATTATGCTTCAAAATAAAAAAGTAAAAGTATTACCTTTTTTTCTCAGTGTAACAAAGCACTGATAACCCTTTGAGTGCCAGAGGGGTACGCAGTGCATTTCAGAGCAATGCTTTGTGTACCCCTCTGGCACTCAAAAGGTTAAAGGGTTATCAGTACTTAAAATGTAAAAAGAAATATGTTGTAGGGTTTATCCTCCTGAATAAAACAATGGTACTCTCACTGCTGAAAGGTGTTTATTCAAAAGTTATTGCTGCTCAAACTTGTATTTTTTTAGGTGCAGTATCACAGTGGCCTGAAATTGTACAGTGGCTCTGTTGCTACACCATCCTATGGCGATTTATGGTCAACTGACCAGAGCTGTCCATAGGTTGGTGTAATAACAGCACCACTGTACAATTTCAGGCCACTGTATTACTGCACCTAAAAAATACAAGTTTGAGCTGCAATAAATTTTAAATAAAACACCTCTCAGAAGTGGGAGTACCTTTGTTTTACTCAGGGTGATAAACCCTACAACATATTTCTTTTTGCATTATAAGTTTTACTACCCCTTTAACCACGCTGCCATTGTGATGGCTCTCAGTGCTGTACCTGCATATTATCTGTTTTTTAATGTGATCATCTTTCCTATATACCCCCCCTTTAACCCAAAGCAATGTGTTGCACATGTCTCTGCTTCTTAAACGGATAACCCTTTCAGTTCCTGATGGGTATGCAATGTGTTGCATACTCCTGTGGCACTTAAAGAGTTGATACACACATCATACACACAGCATTAAGAAGCAACCCTTGTTATGACTTTTTGCACATTGATAGATGCAAATTTAATGGTTAATGTTTGGTCCAATCCTTAACCCTTTGAGTGCCAGTGAGGTACGCAACGCATTGCTTTGCAATGCGTTAAGTATCCCTCTGGCACTCAAAGGGTTAAACTTGATAATGTTCCTCTAATGGTCAGAAAAGTTAACCAAAATGGGCTTATTCACTTGGGTAACTTTGAAGACGTTAGTATTCTTAATTATGAGCTAAACACACTATTGTGAAATCAATTGCCACCAGTTGTGCTTTTCAGTGGGGTGATTTTTGGTGCTTGTAACTCAGTATAACTCAGCCTAACACAACTTGGATGGCTCATGTTGGGCACATATGGTTTTCGACATGCCTTATTGGCCGATGATCTGCTGCATAGATTTTTCTCATGATTGATACTGGAGGTTGAGATGTTGCTTGCAACCTCTAGTGCTTCCCACAACCCCCAGTATATGGCCATTGATCATGTGGGCAGCCGTATGGCATATCTCCACCACTTCTCCAGTATGAGAGAATTGCCAAAGGAACACAAGACATCAGAAATAAGTAAACACAGGTAACTTGGCATATGATAAATTGTAGTGCTGCCAAGTCACCTGTGTGAACAGAGCCTTATACTCACACACACACATCACTTTACAAAAGTCTCATTAGTGATACCTCTTTCTTTATACATCGTTTAACTGGCATGTGCACCGGAGCATCTAATAAGTTAATAGCTTGATGAGTGAGTGTTTCCATGCGTCAGTGTTTATACTGCTTGTGTGTGTGGATAGATAGATATCTTCGTATACGTCTAGAAAATTGAGTCAAATGTCCCCCACTCCGCTCCTTTCCATCGCATCACTCACAGTTCATTGAGATCTGTAGTCCGGTCAGGACGGTCGCAACGAGGGACAATATTGTGTCAGTATAAGGAAAATCCTTCCCCTCTTCGACAAGGGGAGCAGAATTTTCCTTACACTGACACACATAATATGGTCCTTCATTGTGATCTGTCCGGTCAAGCAACCAACTTTCAGATCTCAGTGTACTCTACATGACTTGATGTAAGGGGCGGGAAGCGGAAACTTTTGACTCAATTTACTAGAAGAATATGAAGATACAGACATTGCAAAACGTATTATACTTTATATAACATTAAACTGAACATATGTATATTTATATTTTGACATTACTATCTCTTGAAAGTAAGAAGAAAAACAGACATAAATAGGAGGAATGGAGTAAGGGTGGGAGATAAGGAACACTGAGCAACAATCATTGCAAATGAGCAAACATAATCAACATATACATTAAACAGGGCTTATAATTTTAAGTCCTTTGCTACTAGCCAGACCTGAAAAGTTACTCGCCACCGCAAGCCAAAACATACCCACCAGGGCTGAATTTCTACTCGTCAGGGCTAAATTTTCACTCGCCATTGGCTAGTGGCAAGTGGAAATTTTGAGCCCTGCATTAAACAAGAAAAAACTGCTAGGCACAAACATAGTAGACTGGGCCAAAACCTGAAAGAATTTAACACTGTTAAAAAAATATGCACAGGGTGTTTTATATAAAGGCAAAGTGTACCAATTCAGGGGCAAACCAATTATGCCATAGGAGACCAATAAACTTTCCCAAAATTACATATGATTCAAATGGGGCCTGATCACTACTGCATTGTGAAGCAATCTGATGGAGACCTCTCTAGCATTGAAAGGGTTAAGAAACCCCATTTAAACCAATGGGTACTTTTATTTGTCCCTTGTGTCGCGGTTGGCATGCTCCCTGATTGTTCTAGAGTCTTAGTACATCAAATGAGTGCACACATTGGGCTCTAGTTCCATTGTAACTTTGCAATGTGCAGTTTAAGTGGTTGGTATTCAAGGCTGACTCCCTAACTGGGGCCTGGCCTAGATTCCATTACAGGGGATAAGTGTTATCAATGGATTCATGGACTCAGTTAACAAATAGAGAATGTTTAGAATTATTGCTTTTCATTTCTGCAAATGCTTTTCATTAACCCTTCGAGTGCCAGAAGGGTGTGCAACTCATCACAGAGCAATGTTTTGCTCACCCCTCATGCATTCAGAAGGTTAACCCTTTGAGTTCCAGAGGGGTATGCAACGCATTGCTTTGCAATGCGTTGCACACCCCTCTGGTACTCAAAGGGTTAAAGGCGAAGTGTAATCAACCAGCTCTAAATTTTATTTTTTAATTTCTGGTAAAATAATATTCTCGCCCTTCTAACTTGCTGCTGCATGCTTGTTTTACCCTTCGAGTGACAGGGGTGCCCAGCGCATTGAGAAGCAGTGCGATGGGCACCAGTTTGGCACTCAAATGGTAGAGAAAGTATGCTTTGCTATGTTTGTGGTTGTACTTTGACTTACTCTGTGCTTCTGTGTGCTTTAGCTTGCTTCCTTGACTCAATGGCAACACTTGGCCTTGCGGCATATGGGTATGGAATCCGATACGAATTTGGCATATTCAACCAAAGGATTATTAATGGCTGGCAGGTAAATCTAGAAAAAATCACTAAAGGCCACACATTACCATGGTTACTAACTGATACTTATCATCAATGCGATGCTTAACCAAATCTGCCTTTGAATAGCTAATTGTGCTCATGTATTTGTTGGGGTGAAAATGTAAAAGCAAGGTTAAAAAGACAGAAATAACAAAAAAAAGCAGCTCCAATCGATCCTCATCTAACACAGGACATGTAACGATATGTTTCAATATTTTCCGTTTAGTAGTTCAAGAATAATTCAGTGATAAAGGATCCCTGTCTCTCCCCTTTCACCGACATCACGCTGTCCCTCTCAGCCGGCTGGACGGAGTGCAGCGAGGGACACACTTCACTGAGCATAAGGCAGATCCTGTTCTCATTAGTCAAGGTGGGCAGGGTTTTCCTTATACTAAGTAGGTGAAGATTTTCTCTCGCTGCGCTCTGTCCGGTCCCAGGACCGGATTCCAACTCTGAGGGGAGGCGGCATACGGGGGTAAAGGGGGCGGGAGGGGGATACTTTAGCATTTAATTACTTTTGAACTACTGAACGATAAATATTGAAACGCAGCGTTACACGAGACCCATTATAGGAGGATCAATCAGATCTGCATTTTTTAAAAAGTATTACTATCCATTTAATAAACCCCTGAGGACCAGCGAGGTGTGACACACATTGCTTTTGCAATGTTTTGGGCACCCCTCTGGTCCTCAAGGGGTTCGTTTTTACCAAGAAGTCAGTTTCCAGAATAGGGATGAACTGTCATCTTGAATGAAGCTTGCATACTGCATATACATCATGTCTTCCAAAAGATCAGTGGACCCATAGTTTAGGAGGTATTAAAAGGGATATATACCCTAACAATAAGAGGATCTTAATTAGGATTTTTTTAGTTATTTTTATTTATTGCTTTTATTTGTATTTGATTAAAATTTTTGTCTATTGCTTATTGTTTCAGTTTACAGTTTGATAAACACTAGAGTCCCTTATGGGTCATACAGCATTTTGAAGCCTATTAATTCTTTGTCGCAGGACTCAAGAACAGCTAAGAACTCCTACTAAGTGGAAGGAGTTTGGGGTCTTGGAGTCTAGGCAGAGAGAATCATGTCTACTTTAATGACATGATAACCATTGTAGTCCAGTGTAACGGAGGCAAGAAGGGACCTCGTCGCCTTCCGCCGTCATTCCCGGGTCCCTCCCTCTCAACACTGGACTGGCGCCGTCGGATGCACCGGTCGAACAGATGGACAATCTGGTTGTCGCCTCGTAGAGGTGTTGAACCCCGATGTAGTCGACTCCGCTTCGAAGGATGCGAGTCGAGGAGGAGTCAACAAGGCTCCGGAGCAGTCGAAGAATCGCAAGCTGGTACGATGAGCCGCAGAGAGTGAGGCCTCTACTCCCGGTCAAACGAATAACAGGAAAAGTGTCGCAGGAACCAAAGGAAGACGGAGTCCACGTCGCCGCCTGACAGCATACGAAGTTGGGCCGCAGGAAGCTGGCAGCAGGCGGTCGACGATGCAGGATACTCAGCTCAGATGGGCGCCAGAGTGACCGCTTTAAACTATAAGAACATAAGACACCAAGACTCCTTGTTCAGTCAGAATACTCACTCTTTATTGTCACAAAACCACACATATTTATACACGAATCTTACATTGAAATACATGGGCCATCCAGATACAATAAGGACATAATCCAATCACAACACAGAAGACAAAAGACCAACAGCAGATGGTCTAACAAATACAATGACTCAGACATGATTACATTTCAAATACAAGAGGGTTGATTAATACACATTCGAGGGACAATGGCCAGGGGTTGAAGCACATACACAGCTAGTTTGAATATGCGGCTTTAACCCTGGCCAATCAAGCCGTACAGCTAGTCGGCTGGTCGACCAATCCCCAAGCCGCCTACTTTTCCCCATGTTAGGTCTATGGGAGACCTTTAAACCTCCTGCTCAGGGATTCGACCAATCCGACGCCGACTCACTGCCCTCGACTCCTCGTGTTCGACTCGATGTCAAGCACCAAGCAGGGAACCTCCGACTTGTAGTCAGTGAATGTGCAAACACTCAAATACACCACATACGTTAAACATAGACTGTTCGACATTACTGACAGTCTACGAACCCAGGTTTTTAGCCAGTCTTTTATGTACAAATGCGAACGTTTGACTCGCCTAGCACAGGGCAGTTCTGTGTACAAGGTTCTGTCCGACTTTCCTGCCTGTTCACATAAGGCTATGCCCAGTCCCTGAGTTCATGATCAGGGCTGGAGGGGTCGTACAACTGGTACCATAAGGGTGGCTCATATGGTGAACTGTCCATAGTCTTGTGCATCTAGGGATGGACAGTCTTATGTCCAGACAAGGGCTCCAGTAACGGACTAAGCTCTGTTACATTTCTCCCCCTTTTTTGTACCAAGCCAGCAGTTGCTGGAGTAAATGCTGGCTTGGGACTCTGGGAGAGCCATGCTGTGTTAAGCCCCTTGTCTGGAGCTGAGACCCCAACTTGAACCTCTTGTCCTGGGTCAGGGAGAGACTTGAGCCCCTTGTCCACGCCTGGAAAAGACTTGAGCCCCTTGTCCGGGCCAGGACAAAACATTAGCCCCTTGTCTGGGCCTGGAAACAATAGGTGAGCCCCTTGTCCTGGGCCAGGAGAAAAACTGGGATCCTTGGTCCTGGGCCATGGGAACTGGTGCCCCTTAATCTTGGCTATCACCAGGTTGGGTGGCCTCTGTTTGTCCATGCTCCAGGCAGAGCTGGGATCAGGCCCTCCTGGGTCTGGGGCCAGTGGCTCAGGGTCCATAGCCAGTCTATAGGGTAGATCTCCTTGTGGCAACCAGGTCTCTTGGCTCTCAATGGCCTGAAAATCAATTTGTGGGTTGCTGGGGACATCTCCCCCTTTTGGTTGGGCAAGTGCCCCACAGGGACAGGAGAGGATGCTGCTTCCACTCTTCTGGGCTGAGTCAACATTCAAAGGGCTGCTGGCAACGCTGGAGACTTGTTTGCCCAGGGTAGGGGCATCCAGAGGACCGGTGAGGAGCTCACTCCCGCTCACCAATCCAGGGCAAACACAGTCACTGGGGCAAATCCCAACTTCCTTAGGGAGGACGGTGGTCCCACTCCCTGTGGCTGGATCAGTTGGCCTGGTTGAGAATGACTTCCCACCCACCAGGCTGGGGTCAGTAGGGGCCAGGGCCAACAAAGTGTCCTTGGTGAGGACCGGGGTCCCACTCACCAAGGTGGGGGCATCAAACAAAGGGACAATATGCCCAGCAGGGAGGACCCACTCCCTGGGTCAGGGCCATCACTTGCCCTGATGGGGAACGACTTCCCACCCCCCAGGCTGGGGTCAACAGATCCAGGGGCAACCGGCTTTGGACTTCTGATGAGGACTGTTGTCCCACTCATCACAGCCGGGGTTTCACAGGGCCTGGTGGGCTCGCTTCCATCCACCAGGCCAGGGGTCACATAGGGGCTGGTGCGTTAGCTCCCACCCACCAGTTCACAGTCCATAGGGACAGCACAAGCGGCAGCAGCACTGCATGGGGGCCGTCTGCTGATTTCCTTTTCTTCCAGGCCCCCAACGTCAGGGCCATTTCTTTACTTGAGGAGGAATACACTCCCAATCCACCTGGCAATCTTGTCCATGCACCTGGAGAGCACATTTTCTCCTTCTCCAGGGTAACAGTAATAGGGGACGGACTGGGGCTGCTGGAGGGGACCTGCGTCTCATCCACCACAGCAGGGATTTCCCAGGCCCTGGTGAGCTCACTCCCACTCACTAGGTCAGGGGTCACACAGGGGCTGGTGAGCTCGCTCCCACACACCAGTTCACAGTTCACAGGGACAACAAGAGGTCAGCAGCACTGTTCTCCTTCAGTCTGCTGGGCTTCACTTTTCCCAGCCCTGAGGAAGACCACAGTCCCATTCCTCAGGGCGGTAGCATCCGTGGTCCTGGAGAGCACACAATGCTCCTTCTCCAGGGCGGTATCCAAGAACAAAGGGGCCATTTTCTTGGGGCTGTTGGTGAGCTCTCTCCCACTCACCACAGTAGGGAAAACAGGGGAAGGGCCACATGCCCACCAGGGGGGACGGTTGTCCCACTCCCTGGTACAGGGGCATTCTTAGGACTGAGGAGGAATGAGTACCCACTCCTCAGGTCAGGGTTAACACACTCCAGGGCAACAGGTTCATCAGGGAGGACAGTTGTCCCACTCCCTGATGCCGGGTGAACAAAAGAGTCCTCACAGGGCCTGGTGAGGAGCGGATTCCCACTCACCATGCTGGGGGTAACATTGTCACTTATCGCTAACATTGCTGAGGCTCAGCATTATCTCTGCTGCCCTGTTTGGCACTGTGTGTATGGTAGCCAGGGCATCTACCATGTCTGTGGTAGCCAGACGCGCTCTTTGGCTCAAGATGTGGTCTGCTGACCTGGCCTCCAAGAAGGCTCTCCTGTCTTTGCCTTTTCAGGGCTTCTCCCTATTTGGGCCTGAGCTCAAGGATCTCATCTACGAGGCCACTGGAGAGAAGAGTATTCACCTGCCAGTGGTCCTGAGGAAGAAGGCGTCTGTTAAAAGGAATCGGCTTTTTTGTCCCTTTCAAGCAGACTCGTGCCAAGCGACCCAGACAGTCCCTCAAGCTCCATGCTCCTCATCCAAGCCTAAGTAGCAATGGAGATCCAAGTCCTCCGCGAAGCCCAAGGCTTCCAAACCTTCTTCTGGATGACTTGCAGAACTCGGGTCCCCACCTGCAGGTAGGTGGCCGCTTATGCCACTACCTCTTGGCTTGGCAGGCCTCTGTGGCGGACCCGTTGGTTTTTACAGGTGGTGGCTACGGGGTACAGGATTCCCTTCACCTCTCTTCCTCCTCCCAGGATCTTCACTTTTCATTATCCTTTGGGAGCAGAAAAGTTCCGCCTTTTCGAGGAAGCTATACAGGCCCTTCTGGACAAGGCGGTCCTGGAGCCAGTTCCTCCTTAAGAGAGGGGCATGGGATTCTACTCCAACCTCTTTGTGGTTTCCAAGAAGGACAGCAGCTGTCGTCCCATTTTAGATCTGAAAGATCCCAACTCCTTTGTGGTCCGGTCCTAGTACCACCAGGAGTCTCTCCGCACAGTGATAGCGGCCATGTCTCCTGGGGAATTTCTGGCCTCTCTGGATCTTCAGGCTGCCTATCAGCACATCACCATTCATCCAGACAGTCAGCAGTATCTCTGCTTTGCCTGCGACCAAGGGCATTTCCAGTTTTCTGCCCTCACCTTTGGCCTGACCACTGCTCCTCAAGTCTTCAACAGAGTCCTGGGAGCATCGATATCCGTCCTCCATCAGAACGGCATCAGGGTGACTCAGTATATGGACGACCTCCTTCTGAAGGCCTCTTCTCTGGAATTCCTTCACCAGCAGGTGCAGGACTGCATTCATGCTCTCTCCCATCATGGGTGGATCATGAACTTGGACAAGTTATACCTTGTTCCTTCCCAGAGGATGGTCTTTCTGGGCCTCCTCTTCGACACTCATAGAGGGATGGTATTTCTCACGGGCGAAGTGGCTCATCAGATAGCACTGAAGGTCCAGGCTATCCTGTCTCAGGATCCGGTTCTGGCCAAGAAGTTGTCTTCCTTCGTGGGAAAGTTAATTTCCACCATAGAAGCAGTTCCGTTTGCCATGACTCATACCAGGGAACTTCAGAGATTTCTAATCCTGGCATGCAGGGGCCATCCGGATCTCCTGGAAAGATCCCTATCTCTTCCCCTTCAAGTGGAGCAGAGCCTCTCGTGGTGGCTCAGACTGAACAATCTCCTAAAAGGCAGACCCTTCCTGGTGCCCTTTTGGACCACAGTGACGACGGATGCAAGCCTCTCCGTCCATCAATGGATATCATGGCTTTTCTCTATTCTGCACCAAGAAGAAGGATCATCTAGCGTTTACTATGGATGCAGTATCCATTCCATGGAACATCCATCTAGAAAATTTGTTTCCACTGTTTCCCCTGATTACCAGTGTGCTGAGGAAGATCAAGATGGAAAGTGCTCATGTCATTCTGATCACCCCTTTTTGGCCCCATCCTGGAGCTATTTTGCCTCCCTCTGAGGTCAGATCTCCTGATGCAGGGTCCACTCTGTTATCATCAAGTGGAACTGAAGTCAACATTTGGAAGAAAAAGGGCTTTTCGGACCCTGTCATCTAGGTTCAGGCTAGGAAGGTTCAGGCTAGGAAGCCCTAGGTTCAGGCTAGGAAGCCTTTATGGTCTAAGGCCTATCATAGAATATAGTCTTTGTTTTACCAGTTGTGTGCTGCCCAAGACATGCCCCTCACTGTCTTCAGCTTTCCTACCATTCTGATTTTTCTTCAAGATGGTATCAACAAGGGTCTCAGTCTGAGTTCTGTTAAGGTTCAGATCTCAGCCCTCTGTTCTTTTTCATAAATGTATTGCTTTTCTTTTTGATGTCAAGACCTTTGTTCAGGGTGTGGCTCATGCCTACCCTGCCTTCAAGATTTGGATCTAGTTCTAGAAGTTCTAAGAAGTCTCCTTTTGGGCCTCTTTCATCTGTTTCTTTGCATCTCCTGACACTTAAGATGGCGTTACTTTTGGCTATTGCCAAACTACAAGCTCTGTCTTGTAAACTCCCTTTCCTGATTTTTCACCAGGACAAGGCTATTCTTCATTCTCCCAGAGGTTTTTTACTCAAGGTTGTCTCGGATTTTCACAACAACAGGAAATTGTTTTTCCTTTTTTTTGCACTGTTCCTTCTAACAAGCAGGAGCACCATCTGCTGGACACCTTAAGTTGCCATAAGTACTATATTCATCATACATATCCTTTCAGGAAATCTGTCTCTCGTTTTGTCATTCATGAGGGCCCCTGGCTGTGTCCAAAGTTACCATTGCTTCTTGTATCAAGGCCACTATCTAACAGGTGTGTGTGATCATAAAGAACCTGTTCCCTTTCAAGTCATGGCACATTCTCCCAGATCTGTGTTTCGCATTGGACGTAAGAGCAAAGAAAATTTTATTGTACTTACCATTAAATTCATTTTCTCATAGTCCATGTGGAACACAGAACAGGACATGGAAAATATGTGATGTAAGTCCCTGGGCAGAAGGGTCCTCTCTGGGTCTTTATTCATGGGATTTTCTTCTTTCCTTTCTCTGTTCTTTTTAATGCTACTTTGCTATATGATGAAACTGAGGGATGGGGGTAAAGCTGGAAGAGGGGAGTCTCCTCCGCAAAGGCACTGCATTTTTTTGAAGTGCCCTACCCTCTGGAAGAGGAAACTTTATCCCCTGTATCCTGTGTTCCACATGGACTAAGAGAAAAGGATTTAAATGTAAATACACTAAAATCCTCTTATATTGCTGCACTGATAGAGTTTATCATCCAAAAATAAAAGTGTCAATATCTCCTAAAATTTGTATGAGGCAACTAGCATGACATGAAGGCAATTCTGAATTAACTTTGCAAATATGCTACCTTAAAGGAATAGTAATACTTAAAAAAATATGTGGTAGGGTTTATCCCCCTGAGTAAAACAAGAGTACTCCCACTGCTGAAAGGTGTTTCATTCAAAAGTTATTAATTTTCAAAGCTGAATTTTTTAGGTGCAATATCACAGTGGCCTGAAATTGTACAGTGGCGCTGTTGTTACACCATCCTATGGAGATTTATGGTCCCGGGACCAGAGCTGTCTATAGGATCATGTAGCAACAGCGCCACTGTACAATTTCAGGCCACTGTGATATTGCACCTAAAAAATTCAACTTTGAAAATTAATAACTTTTGAATGAAACACCTTTCAGCAGTGGGAGTACTCTTGTTTTACTCAGGGGGATAAACCCTACAACATATTTTTTTTTTGCATTTTAAGTATTACTATCCCTTTAATTCAAGGTGAGAGGTCAAATGTACCCATTTGGATTATTGAGATATTCGACCTCCAGTCATTGGGGACTGCAGCTTTCATCATTCCCAACCATCCTAAGGTCCAGTAATTGACTACCCATTATCTATGGATTTTAACTCTTAAAAGGTAAATATAGAATATGGTTTAACATTTAGAGCCACAGTAACCTACTACTAAGTTTACAGGGTCCATTTTTCATCATCATTTATTGATTGCAGGAAAAAGTATGGTTGATAAAAAAAGTTATATCTAAATTGGGTATTGGTTGGATTTTATGTGCAGTTTATGGTAACTGGCGTTTATATTTAAGAAGTGGTAGTGTTCCTTTAAGAATTTTTTTCCCCTTTAAAATGTTATTTTGAAGAGGCAGCTCATTCAGTAATGTGTTTTCTTCCCTTTACTAATTAATCCCCAAAGCAGTTATGGCTACATGTTAAATAGGGACAGCTACGCGGGGAGCGGTGTGTGTGGGGAGGAGGCACTAACGCAGAACATTAACCCTTCATTTCCAGTGCTTTATAAACTGCAACAAGACAGAATTCTGTATTTATTTGTTCTTTGTCTGGGCTCAAATAGATCATTTCTTGCTTACTTGACAGGTTGAGGAAGCCGATGATTGGCTACGTTACGGAAATCCTTGGGAGAAGGCCCGCCCAGAATACATGCTTCCTGTGCATTTCTATGGTCGAGTTGAGCACACAGCGGAAGGTGCTAAGTGGGTGGATACTCAGGTTAGTAACAGCATATATTCCGAGATTCAATAACATAGTTGATGAGGCCGAAAAAAGACCTGTGTCCATCAAGTTCAGCCCATGCCATATCATCCCTATTGATCTAATTAAGCCCCAGGTTGGTAAAAAAATCCTTCCTGACTCTAAATGGCAGCCTAGGTACTTAAAAGAGCAGTATAATGTATCATGAATAAATATATATATTATGAGTTTTTCTGCTCAGTAAACTGAATTCTGAAACATTCTTCATTCCAAAATTGTTACAGCTCAAACTGACTTGACGAGGTGGAGCTGCTACTATCACTTTCTCCAGAGAGAAGTGTCCTAAGTCTCAGCTCACCCATAGACTGCAATACATTTGTTGACACAGGTGACACTGTTACTAGAGTTCATTTTAACCCCTTAGTGACCGGCCGCGCGCACATGCGGCTGGCACTTAACGCCCGTGTTTTTTTTTTTCAGCATTATGCCGAATGACTTCCGGGACGTAAATGTACGTCCTCTGTCCTTCTGGGGTGGGAAGGGGTTAAGCCAGGCATGTTAAACTCAAATACAGTTGAGGCCCTCATACACAGCATTTCCCTACAAACAGGGCCAAAACATTGACTGCTTGGCTCTGTGTATGTGGTTTTGTGTGTGTGTTTGATACACTGGGTAACACCCCAGCCATCTTCTATCCAGTGGTAGCCACAGGACCACAGATAAATAAAGTCTAGTTCTAGTGCCCGCTGGTAATCACATAACCATACATACACTGTCTGACACCTCAGTCTTGTTCCACTGGTAGTAACAGAACCTCAAATCTTTGTTCCACTGGTAGTCCTAGAACCTCACATGCACTAACACCCCAGCTTTGTTACACTGGTAGTCACAGAACCTACGTACACTGTGTGATACCTCAGCTTTGTTCTGTTCTCCTTGTACTGTGTGACACCTCAGCTTTGTTCCACGGAAGGCAAAGAACCACACATACATTGTCTGACACTCCAGCATTGTTGCATTATCCAACTGGTAACTATATAACCACACACTTAGACTGTTGGCTCCACGGGCTTGTTCCACTGGCAACAACAAAACCATACATACAGTGTCTGTCTTCCCATTCTTTTTTCCTTTGGCAGCCACAGAACCACATATACTGTGTGCTTCCCTAGACTTGTTCCACTGGTAGTCCCAGAACCAGACATACACTATGTGCTTCCTAGACTTGACCCATTGGAAACTGCAGAACCGCACATACACACATGTGCTTCTCCAGTCTTTGTGTCTTACGGTAGTCACAGAACCAAATATACACTATTTACTTCCAAGGCTTGCCCTACTGGTAGCCACAGAGGAACACATGTGTATTTAATGAAAACACAAAAAATCCCCACCAAGGTAGTAATGTTCACCAGGTATATAAAATGACTGTAGGTACTGCCACATATAATATGGTGAGAGTGTGTGCTCAAAAAGAAATAAAAGAAAATAAAAAAGAGAGGGGAAAAGTGGAGCACTGACCCAATTATCTGAAACAAATACAATTAATTATTGACCATATCACACAATCAAAAATTGGTATTGCTCTCTGCATCCTCCACCTTGTTCCACTGTACACTGGTAGCCATAGAAACATATGTACATAGAAATTCCTGCTGCTTCCATCCACTGGCCTACCTTCCCTGGCAAAGGAGGGGGCTTCAACCATGGTGGTCTAGCATTTGGAGAAAGAGGTCTGTGCCTCTTCTGCGGAGACCCCTGTGTCAGCGATCTCTCAAGGTCCTTGCAGGGTTTGATGATACAAAGCACTGAGATATGACATTAGAAGGACTGCTAGGGAGTGCTGATGTAGAGGTCTCTACCGAAAGAGACACAGACCTCTTTCTCCAAACACTCAACCACCAAGGTTGAAGCCCGCTCCTTTGCCAGGGAAGGTAAGCAAGCAGAATGGGGCCTCGGGTTTGTGTTTTCCCCCCCAGAGGCTGCAGTCTCGCATGCAGAGTGCCACATGTTTTACATGCCTTGTTTAAGCTGTAATCACTTTTAAATTATGCATCTCCCTGGGAGTACCTTTATTTGCGGGAAAATTCTTACTGTATGTATAGGAATAGTTTTATGAATACATTCTACAATATTAACCATTTGAGTGCCTTGTAGGTGTTCTATGCATTGCTTTACAATGCATAAGACATCCCTCTGACACTCAAAGGGTGAAAGAATGACTGATGTCAATCACTCTTTAACCACTTCACAGCTAGGGACATAATAACTGTTCAAATCCTCTGCATCAACTCTAAAGCTCCTAAGGACGTTGACAGTCACATTGAAGAGGTTACTACCAGGGACTGAGTCTTACTTTTTCAGTATTATTCAGTCTCCCAGTAGTCCTCTGCCTCACGAAGAGTCCTGTCACGTAATGATGTCATCATGGACAAGCAGTAAGGAAGACAGGCTCTGAACCACCCTTGCTCCTGTTTCCATACCCTTATTAGAAAGAGGGGAGATGCTTGTGTGTGGGGAGGTATACCCGAGAGTTACAATGTTATGCAGTCCAGTAGAAAAATGTAAGTGCTCCTGTGCTAAACTATCTCCCCAGAAAATAATCCTCTTTGTACTTCTTGCGCCAATAGGAGGACAGCGGGGAAGTGTATGGGTGTTTTGTTCTTATTTATGTGCCTTTTTATCAGAGGACATGGCTGTAAAATGAATCAATTGTCCTGATGTGTATGAAGAATGAGAGGAGTTCTAGACTTCTCGCAGTAAAGTTTGTAACAGTGGCGTAGTGTGTGCACTGGTATGTACTGTAGGAACCACACCTACCCAAAGTGCATAAAATGAGCTGGCATATTTGTACAGTGTCTGTACATGCACCCATTTCATGCTTTGGTTCTCTATTTTCTTTTGCTCAAGACACCCCTAAGACACATTCTGGAATTCTCAAGGAATCCTAACAGCTTATGAGTCAATGGTGTAATGAAGGAGACAAATATATTATTATGCATAGGTCTCACAATCAAAAAGACAGAAACCATCATGTTGTGCATTACCCATTTTAATAAAAAAACATTTGAAACCCAACATTCACATTGATATCAAAGTCTTCATAGAAGAACAGTGGCATCCTAAGATGGTGCCCAGAGAAATGTTGAGAACCACTGTACTAGAGCAAGTTGTGTTTGGAGAACTGATGTTCCTTTAACTCGTCTTGCTGCTCCCTTCCTGAGAATACAGACCACAGCCAGTGAAGCTGGGATTTATAATCGGCTTTAGCATGTAGCTTCCCTTGTCAGGCCATCTGTTTCCCTTAAGCAAAGCAGGAAAAAAAGGATATCAGCCTGAACTTCATCCGTTTCAGCACATTGATAACAATTACATTCACATGTTGATGTGCTATGAAGAATATGAGCAATTCTGGGGCAAACTGACTACATCATAAGAGAACACATGAAAATTCCCTAAATCCCTTCAGATGTAAATGGGGTTTTAAGCATAGAGATCTGTCTGGCCTTCAAGGGGTTAAAAAGCCTATTTATCCTTACACAGGTAGTGGGAACCATAGATGGTTTATACAGCGTGTTTGCAGAACACAGCCAGGGCCACTGTATGTTAAAATCACTCCCCTTTGCTCTATGAGCTGTAACTACTATACAATTACACAGTGCTGTATAACTTTCTCCCTCTGTCTACTCCTTCTGTCTTGCTTCTGTATCCCACCCTCCTTATTTAATACATGAATGCAAGAAAATGTAGATGGAAAAAAGCCTGTTTAAATAATTTCCCTCTATAGTGCAGTTGGTTTCTACCATAGATGTTCTTTTTTGCCTTGGTTCTTATGTATAAAAGCAAACTGGGGCAATTCTCGGGCAAACCAACTGCGCCAATAAGGACAAATAAAAATTCCCATTGATTTAATGTGAACTTTTTAACCCCTTGAATGCTAGAGAGGTCTCCAATGCATTGGTTTGCGCCATTCCTATAGAGCCTGCTCAGTTGTTTGACAGGCTTGTTCCTAGTTGAGTCTCTGACCAGTTCCTTTTTGAATATGCAAATTACTCATGGGGTTGGTCACCCTAAGCGTAATAGGGGAATCCAGCCGTGGATCCTTTGCTCACAGTGCTTAATGGGGATTTTCATAACCTGTATGTGTTCTCTATTTGGTGCAGCTGGTTTTCCTCCATAATTGCTCTTCTTCTCCCTCTATATCATGCTCCCTATGTGAATGTGATATATGATTGTAATTAAAAATTAGTTTTGGAGAAGCAGTCCCAGGCAGAATTGTTTTATAGTTATATTACAATTTTCTATCCATAGTAAGGTAAGTGGCTGTTAGGGTTCTTAACTTTCTCCTGTGTTCTCCCTCCCATCTAGTTGCAGGGGAGGCGTGGTAGTATTATTGGCTGACACCCACATGGTTTGGTTATTCATTGAAGGTTGCGATGAGCATTACAACTTTGTTTATGTAGAAATATCTGCAGGCAGCCTCATTGGCTACCATCCGTGCTGCATCTTTCCTGTGTTCCTGCATGAAAGCTGTGAAGATACAGTTAGCTGGACTTTGTTGCGTTTACGAGAGGTGATAGCAGCCCATGTGAAAGGCACCATAGGCCAGCAAAAAGAAGAGAAAGAGACAAGCGCAACCTCTAAATAAACTTCAATCACTCTAATGTACTCACAAGACCAATTCTTGTATGTTATGCCTGTAGAAAGGAGATCATACTCCGGCCATTTGGAGCCGCCAATATTTTGGCCTCAGAAATATCAACGATGGTGTCACAATGTATCCAAATAGTCGTTGGGAGATTCCAATAATCCTGTAGGGAAACAGAAAGTCCTCTCTAAGAGTAACACTGTAGCAGAGATGAATGATAATACTGCCCCCCGCTGGATACTACTCACCAGCTGTTCTATGGATAACACATCACCGTCCAAGTATAGCTCATAGAGAAAACAGTACAGACAAGCAGTATTGAACTTGAACAATTTATTTCTGAATAAACATCCCTACGTGTTTCGTAAAGACCACTTTACTTCATCAGGGGAGCCAGCGGGGGGCAGTATTATCATTCATCTCTGCTACAGTGTTACTCTTAGAGAGGACTTTCTGCTTCCCTATAGGATTACTGGAATCTCCCAACGACTATTTGGATACATTGTGACACCATTGTTTATAAATCTGAGGCCAGAATATTGGCAGCTCCAAATGACCGGAGTGTGAGCTCCTTTCTACGGGCATAACATACAAGAATTTGTCTTGTCAGTACATTCACATTACGAGTGATTGAGGTTTATTTTTCCAGAAAGCTACACTTAGAGGTAGCGCTTGTCTCTTTCTCTTCTTTTTTCTTTTTACCTAGTCAAGTGTAAGGTTTTGCTGTGGACACCGGAGGTGGAGCAGCTCCCTATTGAAGCTGAATTTATCAAGTAAATTTTGGACACTGTTTGTTTATTTATTTTTTCTTGTTTAGTATTTTACTGTACTTTGGAGCGCTGCTTTCTTTTTTCTTTTTTTCACCATAGCCCAGCAGCTTACCTTTCACCACAAGCAACACAACCAACGCACCATTGTTGTTGGTGCTGCCTGTGGTGTTACCTTTCACCATGAGAGACACAACCAACATTATGCTGTTGGTGTTGCATGTGTGAAAGGAGCCTTATTGTTCCTTTTAGATGTGTAATATGTAAATAATTGGACCTGTGTTTTTCTCTCCTCAGATTGTTCTTGCGATGCCTTATGACACCCCAGTTCCAGGATACAAAAACAACACCGTGAACACCATGAGGCTTTGGTCAGCGAAAGCGCCCAATGAGTTCAACCTGCAAGAATGTAAGATACTCTTAAAAGTGTGACCCTTTATAGAAGTGCTGCTAATCCTGTTCCCCATAGTTATGCATTGACTGTCAGTCAGTGAGGCTGATGAAACAAAAAATGGAGAAATTATGGGGCAAGCTAACTGCAATATAGGGGATAACACATTCCATTGGTTTAAATGAAGATTAACCCATTGAATGCTAGAGAGTTCTCCAGCACACCGAGGAGCAGTGCATTGTGGACATCTCTAGCATTCAAGGCCTTAAAAGCCCAATTTACATTAAAGGGAATTTGTATGTGTTCCTTATGGTGCAGTTGATTTGCCTCAGTATTGCTCCTCTTTTATCATTTATGCATATAGCCCTAAAGGTATGTTCTGAATGAAAATATTTTTAATCTAATAAACAGAAAACAAATGATTTCATTCTTTTTGGGACACCATCTCCTAACATACATAAACCGTTCCAAGAGAGATTCTGAAATTGATGGCATTTTCTAGGGACAGTTCCAAAAGTAAAATGTGAGTGATAATAGCATCATTAAATTCTGCAGTCTACGCAATGATTCCCTGGTGGTGAGTTCAAACTGCTCATTGATCAGGTGACATCGTTACTGGAACTTATCCTGGAAAATTATATCCGTGCAAATGATCCTACTTGGATGCTGAATTCCTTGTAGGTATAATATACTTATTTTTACAGGAACCTAATAAATATCTTGCATTGATCCTATTGTGCAGAATGCTTTGGACTTAACAACACTTCAGATTTTATGCAAATGCTTGATAAACACTGGTATAGATTAGCCACCTGTGATCAAAAAAGAAGTTAACACAACATCTGAAGTGAACAAAAATAAACTCAACATATTTCTGCCACTTGAATGCACAGTTACTATATATTTGATAAATTTAATAGACTGAAAAAAGTAAACAGAAAATATAGCTTGTGCAAATGTTTGGGAACTCTGTCAGCCAGTACTTAGTAACACCCACTTTGGCAGAAATCAAAGCCTTTATACTTCTTCTAACCAGCTAACAGTCTTTCTATTCTTGCTTTAGGAATTTTTCCCCACTCTTTCTTGCAAAATGTTTCCACTTCAGAAATATTCTTAGGTCATCTTGCTTACACTGCATGTGTGAGATAAACCCACAAATTTCTGATAATATTCAAGATTTTTCAATAATATTCAAGCTTTTGTTTCTTGAAGTAAGTCATGATTTTGAGGTATGTTTTGGATCATTCTCTTGTAATATCCAACCTCTTATCAGATTCTTCACCACCTGTGAGACATTAGCCTCTAGGATTTGTTGATACTTAGTAGAATCCATTCTCCCCTCTGTCAGCACAATATTTCCTGTGCCACTGGCTACCACACAACCACAAAGCATAATGGATCCACTCCCAATGCTTAACAGTTGGCAATGTGTTCTTTTCTTCAAATGCTTCTCATTTTTTTCCTCCAAATGTATCTTTGGTGATTGTAGCCAGAGTTCAGTTGTAACTTCATCGGACCTCAGCACTTGGTTCCAAAATACCTCTGGCTTAGATGTTGCATGCTTCAGATGTTGTCTTTTGGATGAGATTGCAGTTAAGGATTTCTTCTAATGACTGTTCAAAGCATATCACATTTGTGCAACCAGTGCTGCACAATGGATTCCTGTGCCAGCTAAACATTCCCTTTTTATAAGGGTATCCCAGGCATGGGCCCTTGCTTCCGTGTGCCTAGAGGGATTCACAGCCACCGCACTGATGAGGCCCTATAGGCCGAAACGTACGTCTGTGGTTATGCTGTTTCTCTCGTGCAGAGAGGATTTGCCTGACATTTCGGAGCTGGACTGTCTATGGGCAGGACCAGTCTGATATGGACATGGAGATTTCCTGTCTGCAATGGCACATGGGAGTGAAAAACGTGAGTTGTAGCACCATTGAGAGGCTACCATGCCTAGAACAAGACACTTAATCTTGTTCGTGCTTGATGGGTGCTCCTCACAATTCTTTTTGTATTCCTGTAGGTCCTTTGAAATGATGTGGGGATTTTACTTTGCATCCCTGACCAGTCTGTGAGCAGTTCTATGGGAGACTTTTCTTGGTCTTCCAGATCTTGTCTTGACTTCAACAATTCATTTTAACTCCAATTTCTTAGTGACATTTAGGACAGTGGAAACTGCAAGCAGGTAGCATTTAGATATCTTTTTTAGCCTTCTACTTTGTAAGAGACAATTGTCTTTTATTTTCTGATACTGAAACATCTGCTTAGAAGAGCCCATGGTTGCTGAGTGTAAGCACAACACCATGAGAGGTTCGAAGAGTAAGGGAATTTATTAAGAGAATTGTCATCACCTAAATTAGATTAAGGCCTAACAAGTTAATTAAATTCTGAGACCTTACAAAAAAAAATAACACTAGTTGTTCAACTGGAAGATTCCCTAAACTTTTGCACATGCCACATTTTCTGTTTCATTTTTTCAAACTGTTAAATTCAACAAATAAATAGCAACCGTGTTACAATTTGCAGAAAATATGTCCAGTTTAACTTTGTTCGCTTAGAGGTTATGTTAATTTCAACAAAACGTATAATTTGGCCAGGGGTACCCAAACATTTGCATACAACTGTACTTCTTCAGGGACATATATCCACTGATGCTAGGGTCAAATAGCACTGTTTTAGGTTCAGTTAGTGATAGTCTCACCTAGTCCTACGTGAATTATTGATTAGCACAGACTTTGAAACAAATTGCAACCACTCCACCAAAGTTTTATTTTAGGGGGACACTATGATGTTATAACTTGACATAGATCTGTTTTTGCTCTATTTAAAAAGTGAGGTAATATATTCCCTCCAATTTTCAGTATGAAATAATTATGTTTGTAGTGACGGGTGTTACTGCTAGCTTTTTGGAGCAAACAGGGACTTTTAGGGAGCAATGTATCAAATGAATTTAGCAAGGTGGAAAGGTGCACAAATCAGATTAGGATATATTTATCAACTCCAATTTAAATATTTTGATACACTCTCCTGCTTATGTAGAACCACTTTATTTGTGCAGCTTCTTTTCACTATTTGTTGGTGTTCAAGTAAATACTTTACCCTTTGATTGCAAGAGAGATGTCCAATGCATTGTGTAGTTATGTGTTGGACACCCCTCTGGTACTCAAAAGTTTAAGCTGAGGGATGTAACATCACAAAGGGAGAACAGATGCAGTATTGGAATATTGTTCATTTGGGTCTCTACATGCATCAGCCAGTCAGCAGTCACATCTTAAGTTGGTTGACTTTTCTATGAGATATGGCCTTGAGATTGGATGTTTTAGCCTCTGTTTTGTAAATGTTTTGGCCCTCATTGCATCCTGGCCGTGAACAAACAGTCAAACAGTGAATACTGCATCATTAGTGGTATTTATAAAGCAGCAGTATTAGCAATGTGGCTAATTTTTTTTTTTTTGCTGACACAGGAGCGTAGAATAATTTTGTTTACTGAAATTTTATGAAAAATGTCTACGTGTCTAGAAAAATTAATGGGGGAGCTGGATTGACTGGGACTAAATGCATTGATAGTATCTTACAATTGAAGCCTGATCAGTGGGTACCTTACTCACAATAATTTACTTTGGATTACTTCAAGAGAGTTAAAGGAAAATTAAGATTCACATGCTTGCACTTAATGAATTGAATTTCCTCACTCATAGCCTATCTTGCAGGTAATTGGCATTTTGCCCTTGTATAATTGTTGGCAGTTGTTTCTCTGTGAAGGGGATATAACACCATCTTGAGACACAAACCTAACCCACTTATGTTCCAGGTAGGATCCATCACCTCTGAGTAAAAAAGGGGTGAGAAACCTTTGGCTCTCGAGCAGTTCGGGCCTACAACTCTCATCATCCTTAACAAACTGTGAGCTACTTGGGGACAATCTGAGTTACAACAGCTTGAGACAAAGGTTGCCCACTTCTGATGTAGAATATCTGCAAACAAGGCAATACAGAGCAGGCTTCAGATGTCACCTGTCCAAATTCTAAGTTTCATGAGGGCAGCCATCCGTCTTGACAGTGTTTATATAATTATTGCTCGTTGTTTAAGTATAACTAACATCTGATAACAACTTTGTTGATTTTGAAAGATATTCCAAAATACAGGACCTGTATTTAAATGAGCCAGTATTAGTTAAAACAGTATTTGTCACTTTATGTGCAGTAGCTAGTACAGGCCTGTTGCCTGTGGCAGGTTTGTGGGAAACCTGTGGGAGAGCAGTGTGGAATGTTTGTATCTGGCTGTCCAGTGCTGTCCAGTTTGTATAAAGTGCTTAATAAATAAAGATAAATATCTCATAAAATATTGTTTCCACCATTTGATTGCCAGAGGGGGTATACAACGTATTGCAAACCAGTGTGTTGCATACCCCTCTGGCACTCTAAGGGTTGCAAAATCTTCTGCTATTATAACCCATTAGCTCCACTTAAAAGGAATACCATTCCTCAACTAGGAATCTAGCTGTATGACATTAGTTCCACTTTTAAAGTACACCATTCCTGTTAGGAATCTAGCTGTATCACATTAGTTCCATTTTTAAAGTATACCATTCCTGTTTGGAATCTAGCTGTATGAGAGCTACTCTGATGTGACAGAAAGTGATGTTTCTGCTTGAATACAAAAAATTGACATCAAGCCCAAAGCTTTAAGGTAGACTTCTGGTACAAGAAAATGGAGCTGCAGCTATTGTGTAACTCTTTGATTGCCAGAGGGGTATGTAACTCATTGAAAAGAAATGTTTTGCGTACCCTTCTGGCACTTAAGGTCAGGAAGTAGGCCTCAGTTCTCTTTCTTGTGGCGTTTTGCACAGAGGCCACAACAAAGGCGTAATGTTCAGTCATAGCAGTCAATGGGCAGTTGTCCCCCTAGAACTCTATGTTCAGGAGACTTTGGGACTTTGTATTGCCCAGGACAGGAAACACACATTTAAAATCCAGGACTGTCCTGGGCAATCTGAGACATGTGGTCACCCTCCAAAGAATGTATAGTGAAGAGGCTTCTGTCAACAGATTTTCCCATTGTGCGATCATAATTACACTACAAGGACCATTACATTGTTCAGCTCTAGTGGTTATCACACTCTGATGTGACAGAAAGTAATGTTTCTGCTTGAATACAAAAAATTGACATCAGGCCCAAAGCTTTAAGGTAGACTTCTGGTACAAGAAAATGGAGCTGCAGCTATTGTGTAACTCTTTGATTGCCAGAGGGGTATGTAACGCATTGCAAAGAAATGTTTTGCGTACCCTTCTGGCACTTAAGGTCAGGAAGTAGGCCTCAGTTGTCTTTCTTTTGGCGTTTTGCACAGAGGCCACAACAAAGGCGTAATTTTCAGTCATAGCAGACAATGGGCAGTTGTCCCCCTAGAACTCTATGTTCAGGAGACTTTATTCTGGGACTTTGTATTGCCCAGGACAGTAAACACACATTTAAAATCCAGGACTGTCCTGGGCAATCTGAGACATGTGGTCACCCTCCAAAGAATGTATAGTGAAGAGGCTTCTGTCAACAGATTTTCCCATTGTGCGATCATAATTACACTACAAGGACCATTACATTGTTCAGCTCTTGTGGTTATCACTGCCGCTGTGTTGACTGTCTCAAGATGGCCATATAAGGGGAGTTTGTATGCCCTAGAAAACTGCTATTTTTGTTTCTACTTTGACAAGGTCATCGGGCATTGTCTAAATATATATCTATATATGAAATAAATATTTCTTTCTTTCAGTAGTTTTTGTAGTTGAAAAAAGTCCAGAATTTAGAGTTTTTTTTACCCTTTAAGGACTAGAGGGGTGAAATACATAATGCAGGTTCCCATCATATGGCAGAATAACAATTTATATTTCTTCTTTTTGCTAAAAGAGTTGGAACATAGAGAAGTTTTTGGGAAATATGTACAATGACATTGGAACAATTTTGGAGCAAACCAACTACCCTATGGGGGACACAAAAAAATATTTTTATTCTCATTGATTTTAAATGTGACCCTTGTCCCAGGCAACCCTCTTCTGGGACAATACAAAGTCCTTGAATGAAGACTCCAGAACACAGAGATCTAAACACTATTAGGGGAACCGCACATTGCCTACTGTGACAGAAAGTGATGCCTCTGCTGGGCTACAAAATGGCTTCCAGACAGAGCTGTAAACATTAGAGAGAGAACTGAGCCTTAATCCTGACATCAAACAGGAGCTGCAGTGTAATTCTGTTGTTTAATGCTAGTTTACAGATTTGGGTGTGATGTACGTTTTCTAGTAGCCCTCCACAGACACAGCTTTGTTCCACAACAGTCAATGGGCAGTTCTCCCTCTAGTGTTTTGAACTGTGTGGTGCACTGAAGAAAAAGCAGGTTGCTCATCATGTCCAGTGATGTATAGAGACCCCTCCCACATAACTGCACTAGAGCTGAGGACAAGTACCCTGGTGCTCTTGTCTCTGTAGTGTCTCTGAATAGCAGAATGGAAATGTGGTCACCATACTTGGAGATCTCTTTCATTCAAGGCATTAAAAGTCCCATTTAAATGAATGGGAAGTTTAATTTGTACACTGGTGTAGTTGACTTGCCCCGGGTTGTTCTTCTTATACTTTGTGAATATGGTCGTTCATTTCAAAAGATTGCTGAACAGGACAAATTTGTATTCTATTTTGTTAACCCTTTGGAAGCTGGGGAGGAGTTGTCCAGTGCATTGCGAGCCATCCAAGGGGTTAATCTTCATTACGGCAAAGAGGATCAATGCTAATTAGAGACTTGCTTTGTAATGTGTAGGAGACCTCTCTAGCACTTAAGAGACTTAGGAAATTTGTATGCCTGTCCTGCAGTGCTGTTGGTTTGCCACATAATTACTACATTATTCTTTTTTGTGCCATAGGACCTTTACTGTTACCCTGTAATCTACCAGATCACTAACAATGGAGCTTACTTTACTTGTTCTGGTCTAAAGCCAAGAATTTATAATGAAAACCCTTCGTAATCTCTGAGGGAAATTTATACAGGAGCATTGTGTTCTGTTCAGACGGGTTGTTCTCATAAAAAAGACAGCTCCCTCACACTCTTTGAAATCATAGTTAAGAGAACACTTAAAGGGATACTAACACTTCCTTGTATATTTGTTTTATTTTGTAGGCATTAAAAATCATGAAGAACGATGTAAGTCTTATCTCTCAAACCTTTATGGCTTGAGAGATATTCACAAGCAAAGTTTCCCCTCCTGCCCCTTTTACCTAGTGTAAGCCATCTCTTCTTAGATGTGGAATCCAGTCCATAGACCAGACAGATAACAGACGGGGACAATCTTCTTCCTATGAGAACAATGAAAACCCTGCCCCCCTTGACAAGTTTTGCAGGTTTTTCCCATATCTTAATTGAAGATTGTCACTCTCTGCAGTCTACCTGGGCACCTCCCTTCTGCTTTGTCTGAGCAGTGTTACATCAGTAAGAGGGGCAGGAAGGGGATACTTTGTCATTGAATTACGCTTGAACTACAACTCTGACAGAATTGAAATAACTCTCTTAAAGGTCCAAATACTATGATGATTAATTAGAGCTGCTTTTATTATGAAATATTACTATCCCTTTAAAGGGATAGTAATACTTGAAAATAATTGTATTTTATATTGTAGCCCTTAAAAAAACATGAAAAATGATATAAGTCTTATCTCCCAAACCTTTATGGTTTGGGAGATATTCACATGTAAAATATAGTCAAATGCTCTTTTCCTGGCTGTTTCAGCCAAGTCTGCCATCTAGTGGACAGATTTGAAATTCGGTCCACAGAGCAACCAGCAGCTCTTTAGCAGCAGATCTTTGAAAAGAACTACTTAAAGGGATAGTAATACTTAAAATGTAAAAAAATATATGTTGTAGGGTTTATCCCCCTGAGTAAAACAAGGGAACTCCCACTGCTGAAAGGTGTTTCATTCAAAAGTTATTAATTTTCATAGTTGAATTTTTTAGGTGCAATATCACAGTGGCCTGAAATTGTACAGTGGCGCTGTTGCTACACCATCCTATGGATAGCTCTGGTCAGTTGACCATAAATCTCCATAGGATGGTGTAGCAACAGCGCCACTGTACAATTTCAGGCCAATTGCACCTAAAAAATTCAACTTTGAAAATTAATAACTTTTGAATGAAACACCTTTCAGCAGTGGGAATACTCTTGTTTTACTCAGGGGGATAAACTCTACATCATATTTTTTTTTACATTTTAACTATTACTATCCCTTTAATTGGAACTATCTACAAAGTGTGCCTGGCTTGAAAGCACATTTTGTAGACCATTCCAATTAAGAAATTATTTTTAAAAATGGTGATCTCAGCACTTCTGGAGAGGCACAGCCGGTCCCGGGACCGGATTCCAAATCTGGAGGGTGGAGCAATGACGTCACTCCAGGGGAAACTTTACTTCTGAATATCTCCCAAACCATAAAGGTTTGGGAGATAAGACTTATATCATTTTTCATGTTTTTTTAAGGGCTACAATATAAAATAAACTTATTTTCAAGTATTACTATCCCTTTAAACCAAAAAATAAAATAGGTTGATATAACTTTAAATATCACATACTTACAGCTAGCATATGTAAAATTAATTAATCATACCTTACATCCTAATAAAATCCTAAACTTGCCTTTTAACTCATGTGTAAATTGTTCTTTTTATAGTGCATTATTTAAAGTTGTTGGGTTTTTTTTGGGGGGGGGGTTGTATTTAGAGATAAGGCTAAAGACAAAATAGTGTGAGTCTGCTGCTTTTGTATTTAACAAGTCCATTTAACTCTTTGAGTGCCAGAGGGATATCTAACACATTGCTTTGCAATGCTTTGGATGCTTCTCTGGCAATTAAAGGGGAAATGGTAATCCTGGAGAGTTATTTGGAGCCCTGGAAGAGGTACGGATCTCTGCTCCCTCAGAGCATATGTAAGATTTAAGGCCTCAGAAAACAAATACAGAATGTTTACATATTTAAGCATGAATTACAAGATATTTAAGTGTATATAACCCCAGTTCATTTGTAGATGTACTTATCATGTAATAGCTGTTTGGGGTTACACAGTTCCAGAAGGAGGATTCCACAGCACAGAGTCCTAACACTAGAATTGAGGGAGAATTGTCCACTGACTCCTGTCATAGAAATTGATGACCTTGTTGGTTGCAAGGAAATGGCCTCCACATAGAGTTCTTAATGCTATAGGAAAAACTGAGCCTTGCATCCAGCCATTTTCTTGTAGCCTAGGAAAATTTGACACACTACTCAATAGGCAGCTCTCTAACTAGTGTTTAGAACTCATTGGGGATCTGTAGAAAGGGCATGGTTACGTACTGATAACCAGTGACATCATGTACACACACACCAGTCACTGTAGAGCTTCAGACACATACACAGTCACTTTAGAATTTTCTAAGCATTGTCCTGTAATGGCAGAAAGAAAATGTGGTCCCCATAGCTTCAGTGGTTGTTTAGATTTAAAATGGTAAAAGTTCAGTTATACAAAAGGTTAATGAAAGGAGTGACAAAACATTTCCGATTTAAATTCAAAGGTACTGAGCCAAGAGTGCTAAAGGTAAAAGGTCACGGTGTCCTCGTGTTTTCCTTATCTGGAATGTTCACAGTGCACACAGACTGTTGTGTCAGGTCTTATCTAGTGCCTTGCAAAATATTTAAGAATTTAGACAAGAGTATATTTTTTATAAACATCTAAAACCCACAGGTGCTTATTTCTACATTAGTTGAATTTCCATCAACCTACAACGTAAGAACTGTGTTGGTTATTGAAATTATTACTTAAAGGCATAGTAATATCTGAAAATAAGTTTATTTTATATTGTAGCCCTTAAAAAACATGAAAAATGATATAAGTCTTATCTCCCAAACCTTTATGGTTTGGGATATATTCAGAAGTAAAGTTTCCCCTGGAGTGATGTCATTGCTCCACCCTTCAGATTTGGAATACGGGCGCCCGACCAGCAGTGCCTCTCCAGAAGTGCTGAGATCATGATCTTTAAAAATAATTTCTTAATTGGAATGGTCTACAAAGTGTGCTTTCAAGCTAGGCACACTTTGTACACAGTTCTAATGAAGTAGTTCTTTTCAATGATCGTGATCTCGGCACTGCTAAAGAGCTGCCTGTTGCTATGTGGACCGGATTCCAAATCTGTCCACTAGATGGCAGACTTGGCTGAAACAGCAAGGAAAAGTGACCTATACTATATTTTACATATGAATATCTCCCAAACCAAAAAGGTTTGGGAGATAAGACTTATATCATCTTTCATGGTTTTTTAAGGGCTACAATATAAAATAAATTTATCTTCCGGTATTACTATCCCTTTAACCCATTGAGGTCTGGGAGGGAGATAAAGAGGTGATAAGTGAAGATGACTTCTCCAGTGAGATCAACTCTCCAGTTCCTATGTTTTTCTATGGAGCCTATTATTATTATTCTTTATTTATATAGCACCAACTAATTCCGCAGCTCTGTACAATTGGGAATAGACATACAGAGGTATTAAATAGTACAATCAGATGTGGAGAGCAGAAGGATCAGAGGGCCCTGCTCGTGAGAGCTTACAGTCTAGAGGAAGGTATTCTCTAAGATTTCTCAATTGGGAGAGATCTTAGTGCATAGGATCCATAGAATAGCATATGGATTGGAGAATTGATGTCACTGGAGAAGTAATCTCTGAAAATCACCCTTTTATCACACCTTAGTGCATAACCCACCCCCGTCCTCAAGGGGTTAAATTCCTTGGAAGATAAAGAGGTGGTTTCAAGTGGACATATGGTAAAGGACCAATAATATCTAAAATTAAATTGGCCTAAACTTTAGCCTTAGATATGCCCTGTTTGGAATATCCATTCATATCTTATGTCGGACTCCAGGACAAGGGTTGCCACCTTTTCTTCAAAAAAATACCGGCCAAGATATTCCCTCCATAGACTTAATATTGGAAAGAAGCCAATTTTTTACTGGCCTGCCGGTAAAATACCAGTTGGGTGGCAACCCTATCCAGGACAGAATCTCATAATTGATAGTGAAGTATTCTTTAAACTGTCAGAGATGAAAGCCTTGCTGAATAGAAGATGTATTAATTTCAATAAACTATCTTACCTTTTGTAACTCATTACAAGCTACACAAAGAATAGGATATCCCACATATGCATTAAAAAAGCAAATGTAAGATCAGATATCTGTTTGGCGTTCATAATATTTAAAGGAGCATGTTTTATAGAGCATTTCCTGCTGAATAAAACAAGGTCACTCCCATCGCTGTTAGATGTTTTATTTGCAATTTATAGCAGTTCAAATAATCAGGAAGTGAATTTACTGTGTTTAATTTTTCATTGTTCTGACAGGAAGTGACAGGCAGTTTCTATCACATTCTATGGAGAACTGTATGTCTGACTTTCCTGACTTCCCTCTCCAGTAGAATCTAACAGAAAAACTAATTAGAATTTGACCACTAGAAGGCATTGCTAATGTAAGAAAAACATGAGTTTAAACTGTAATAACTCTGGAAATATAAATCTCTCGGCAGTGGGAGTACTCTTATTTCACTCAGTAGGAAAATCCTTACTATATATATTTTTCATAAAAAAGTTTACTGCTTCTTTAAAGGGATAGTAATATTTCATAAAAAAAAGCAGCTCTAATTAATCATCATAGTATTTGGATCTTGGAGAGTGTTATTTCAATTCTGTCAGAGTTGTAGTTCAAGAGTAATTCAATGACAAAGTATCCCCCTCCCTCCCCTTTTACTGATGTAACACTGTTCAGCCAGATCAGAAGGGAGGTGCCCAGGTAGACTGCAGAGACGAACAATCTTCAATTAAGAGAAGGGAAAAACCTGAATAAACTTGTCAAGGGGGGCATGGCTTTCATTGTTCTCATATGAAGGAGATTGTCCCCTGCTGTTATCTGCCTGGTCTATGGACTGCATTCCACATCTGAGAAGAGATGACTTACACTATGTAAAAGGGGCGGGAGAGGAAGCTTTGCTTGTGAATATCTCTCAAACCATAAAGGTTTGAGAGATAAGACTTATATCGTTTTTTCATGATTTTTTTAATGCCTACAAAATAAAATTAAGATAAAACGAAGTATTACTATCCCTTTAAGTGTATACAACCACATATTTTTTAGGTGGTGCCCTTCTGGCATTCAAAGGGTTAACACTACAACTTTCAGATGATCAGCAATGATCATGAGAAAGTTCTGGCATGGAGTCACCACTCTGGTCTGTGGATCCTTGGACCATTGCAGTGTGTATCACATAGTCCATTAACAGTAAACCATATGGGGAGGAGGAGGAATTATGTGGGTTACTGGACCAGACAGTGGGAACACTATCTCCCATCTAAACATACTCTAAATGATGAAACCGGAAAGGATACAGTGTACACCAATTAGCAGCACAACTATTGTAAATAACTGTATATATACATTTATACTTTATTTTTCGGTAGTATTAGCAGGGTACATAGCTCTTTAGAAAGATACAACATTTGAAGACGTCATACAGTAATTTGCATTATATAAAACATTAACCCCTTGAATGTTAGAATGAAGTAATGTGTTGGAGGACTCACTAGCATCCAAGAGGTTAAATAAGCAGTTATAAGAGCATCCAGTTAATAATATTAAAAGATGATTGGGAGTCTCTGTTCAAGGAAAACTAACATCTAAAAGGGAAATTGGGTTATATCACTTTAAAGGGATAGTAATGTCAGAAAAAAGTATTAACTATATGGTAGATACAATTAAAAGAGAGTACTTAACACTTATTCGTATCTCCCAAACCATTATGATTTGAGAGCTATAGGAAAATAAAGTTCTCCGCTACCTCCCATTTCTGCTTGACGAGCTGTAAAGCTGTCAGAAGCAGATTCTGGTTGTTTGACCAGACACGGCTCTTCAGCAGCGCCGATATAACGATATCTAAAGATAAATACTTCATCGGAATGGTCTACTTCGTGTGCTTGCAAACCAGGCACACGTTGTAGACTGTTCCAATGAAATATTTCTTTTTCGGTATCACTATGTCGGCGCTGCTGAACAGCCGCTGTCTGATCCAGGAACCAGAATCTGCTTCTGACAGCTTTACAGCTCATCAAGCAGAAAGGGGAGGGAGCAGAGAAATTTATTTTTCTATCTCTCTCAAACCAAAACAGTTTGGGATATACGAATAAGTGCAAGTACTCTCTTTTAATTTTATCTACCATATAGTTAATACTGTTTTGACATTACTATCCCTTTAAATATCATGTAAATAGCATCTGTAAAGATTAGTTATTTTATGCTAAATCCCTAAAATCTAATGCTAAAGTTGATTTTCTTAAATGAGTGTACAGCCACCATTTGGTTAATGTTGTCTGTGTTCTTTGAAATGAGAGACAGAGCAATTTTAGATATGTTATTGAGATTAGTATTCACAGCTCCTATATTCATTAACCCCTTAACGATCGGCACAGCGCAGTCAGTTTAGGACCGCGGGAGGAGCCCGGAATTCCATGACGGTCATAGTACGTCATGTGTCGTTAAGGGGTTAAGGCAGTCACCTTATCTCAGACCATTTATAGACTGCTAGCTGAAGAGCCTGTGTACACGGTCCACAGTGCCACCCAGCAACGGCCGCTGTGCAGTCATGCGTAGTAGAGACTGCCCAGGCCGCGGCTGATAACGGAGTGGGCCGCTCCGAATTCAGACCGTAGTCAATACGCAGAGAGGAGTACGGTCTGAATTCTGAGCGTGCCGCTCCGCTATCAGCCGCGGTAGGGGCAGTCTGTACTGTGCACGACTGCAGCGCGAGCAGCCAACTGTACTGTGCATGACAGCTTCTGACAAACATCGGTAGCATTTTATTATATAGATTAAAGAACAATCACTTCTCAGACACCTAACAAGATTGCTTTATTAACCCTTTGTGTGCCAGAGAGGTGTCCAACACATTGCAGTTCTCGTACATATCTGAGAAGTGAGTGTACTTTTTAGTCAAAACATTGCAATGTTTGGATACCTCTCTGGCACTCAAGGGTTAACGGGAGTCAGAGAGCTCTGCAGAAGGTAACAATATAAGATCCCATGGAACACATGTAAGACTAGGCCTCAGATACTAGATACTAACATAAAGTACATGATATTTTTATAAACCCGGATTAGTCTTAGGTGTTTTTCCTTAATTGTTATGGAGTGCTACATGTCTGAATTAGAAGCGTATCAACAAGCAGATATCTACCACTAATTTAATCTCTTTCCAGTTAACGTTGGTGATTACATAGAGGCGGTGTTGGACAGAAATCTGGCGGAAAATATCTCCCGGGTCCTTTACCCCAATGACAACGTAAGCCACACTTTTATATAAGATGAAGTCTGTATCATAGTGCAGACTGAGTAATTATTGCTTGTTTTCTACAGTATATATATATATATATATATATATTTTGTAGATTTAAAGGGATAGTAATGTCACTAGAAAAAGTAATATTCAATTGTTCATTATAATTTTATGTAATGCACCGTACCTTTTCAAGGTTGTTATTGTGGTATTCTCCTTGTAATGTGAGTTGAATGTTTTCCCCTCCCTCCCCTTTTATCTACATCACTCATGGTTCCTTCAGATCTGAAAGCCGGTTGCTTGACTGGACGGATCGCAATGAGGGACAATATTGTGTGTGTTTGTATAAGAAAATCCCTGGCCCCCTTTCACAAAGCTTTCAGTTCTGAAACAATGAACAATCGAATTCTACTTTATCTAATGACATTACTATCCATTTAAATGGTCACTAGTGCTGGAAATAAGTTTAATTTGAATGAAAGAGAATGTTTAAAGGGGAGCTATGATCAAATACTAAGTGGGACTTAATTAGTTTAAAGGGTTACTATAACTATAGGAATAAGTAACTCCAAGTGCTAGGTACCTAGATAGGAGTCCTTCAAACAGCAGTCGGGTATATCAGTGTATTTTTTGCATTGTATCTGCTGCTGCCTGTATATGTTGTGAATCATTTTAGATCTGTATTTCATTTTCACTTTCACAATAAAAAATACCAATATCAATGCGATAGTGTAAGAGTCTCACCCATGATTCTTAACCCTTTGAGTGCCAGAGGGGTGTGCAACTCATTGCAAAGCAATACGTTATGCACCCTACATTGAAGAGTTAATGGCCATGAAAACCTTCTCAATATAGTAATGTTTCCCTATTCAGTTATAAACTACAGCAAATGTTCAAATGATGACTTCTGTATGAAGAACACATTTTTATTAAAGGGATAGTAATACTTAAGTATTACTAATCCCTATAGTAAAGTCCTTTATGGTTTGAGAGATGATCGCTCCTAAAGTTGCCCTCTCCCTCCTCCTTCCCTGTAGTCAGCATTCTAGCTGACTGCAGGGAAGAGAGTCGTACGACTTTCAGGCGGCTCTCCAGCACAGCTGCGATAGAGTTAATAAAAAAGAAAACTTTCACTGAAATGGTCTTCTACGTGTGCTTTGTTTGCAAGCACACATAGAAGACCGTTTTAGTGAAAAAAATTTTTTATTTAACGCGATTGCGGCTCTGCTGCAGAGCCACCTGATGATCTAAGACCGGATTTCCCTTCAGTCAGCTACAAAGCTGACTTCGGGGAAGGGGGAGGGAGAGGGCAACTTTAGGAGCGATTATCTCTCAAACCATAAAGGTTTGAGAGATGAAACTGGGGGCAATATATGTATTTTTAAAAGGACTTTACTATAGGGATTAGTAATACTTAACTATTACTATCCCTTTAAACACGCATTAACTTATGTATAATCTATTTAAGAGAAGGGTTTACCTTGGTAGATATCATTCATACAGAAGTCAGGTAGAGCTATATCTCTATTTGTTTGCATTGTATCTGCAGTTGCGTTTGTGTACTGAATTCCATTGTAATCTGTCTTCAGTAAACATTTATTCAAAACATACTATATGCATTAACCCCTTAAGGACCATTGACATGACAGGACTATCACGCTGGTCCGGCACTTAAGGACCAGTGAAGATCCTGGCACGTCACGTACTTTTACTCACCTGCAGGAGCACGGTGAGTAATACCGGGGACTGAAGTTGATCGCTCCAAGACCAGAGCAATCTCTTTCAGACCCCCGTTCGGCGTGCCGCCCCACGTGATCAGTCACGTGGGACGTCACGTCAAAGTTTCCTGTGTGATCCTTAAAGGACCGCACACCCTGAGACCGCTGTATACGATAAGCTGTATGGATAAGCCCCGCTCATGGTTCTTTAGAGACAGAAAAGCCCTGATGTAGAATTCAGAAAAACCGTGGCACGGGGCACCATTGTGTTGAATTGTGTTACAGTAATATATATAAATCTGCCAACTGGCCTCTAACTTATAAGGGGGGAGATTCTCTAAGAAGTGATAAAGTGGAGGTGACTATGTTATGTTATTTTATGGAGCCTATTGACTAAGATCTCTAAAGCTTAGTGAATCTCCCCCATTATGAGTGTGTGTTTTCTTTCTCTCACTTAGTCAATTGAGTTTAACCCTGTATGGTAGCGTACCAAAGTCTCCAACACAGTGCATAGCAATGCGTTGAAGATTTCTCTAGCTTCCAAATGGTTAATATTACAGGTGTTTCCACCAATTGTAAAATAATGACATTGTAGTGATAAACTTATTGCTGTATTACATGGAAACCTGTCTCTCCTGCAGTTCTTTGAAGGTAAAGAGCTGAGGCTGAAGCAGGAGTACTTTGTTGTAGCTGCCACCCTGCAGGACATAATAAGACGATTTAAGTCTTCCAAATTCGGATGTCGGGACCCTGTTAGAACCTGCTTTGACACTTTCCCAGAAAAGGTAAGATTACTGGCAGGTTAAGTATCTGGAAGTACAGTAACATTATATTGTAACTTAAAATAAAGCTGAAACAAGACAAGAATCAAAGTTAAACTTTTGCCAGATCTCCTTTGTTGATCTAGAGGAATGCATATAAAACCCCTTTGAAGCCATTTCCAGATATGCTACAAAATGCAACCAGGTTTTGTCTGTATCAACTATCTGCATTGAAACTGGCCTTTAGTTATCAAGCTAAAGAGTTGTAATTCTGGAGCAAACCAACTACACCCGTAGTGGGAAATTACAATTCTGCAAGTCACTTGAGTTAAATGTAGCTTTTAACCCCTTGAATGCATTGGAGACCTCTCTAGCATTTTAGTGTGTTAAAATCCCATATTTAACCCTTAATGACCGGCAGCGCAGGCACGCGGCGGACACTAAAGGACCATAGAGCTTTTTTTTTTTGCTTTTTTTTGTTTAGATTCTGGACTCCCCGAACGGCGTGCTGCCGCGGGGTGAGCCCCGAATTCCATGAACTCAGATCGACCCATGACGTACTATGACTGTCAAGGGGTTAAGGACCCATGACGTGCCAGGACCGTCATGGGAAAACTTCCCAAAAGGACCAGTGACAGTCTTGGCATGTCATGGATTTCAGGGCTCCCCATGCAGCTGCACTCCTTTCGGGGAGCCTTGAATTGGATCTCATTAATAAAAAAAAAATGCTTTGTGTTCCTTAAGTGCCAGCTCCACGCACGGCCGGCCCTTAGAGGGTTAGTGGTGTGTCAGTACCGTTTCACCGGATTTTAAGGACCTCTCACGAACCAGGCACGTCATGGAATTCTGGGATGGCTGCACGCTGCTCTGCCATCAAAGAATTCATTGTGAGGAAAGAAAAAAAAAGTGCTGTGGTCCGTAACGGCCTCTCACTGCCGGATCATGCGGTCGTTAAGAGGTTAAATCAATGTGAATTTTCATTCCCCATATAGTGTAGCTGGTTTGCTCCAGAATTGCACCTCTTGAATAAGGCCACAACTGTCATAATTCTCTAAATCAGGTATGTTAAACATGTGGTGCACTGGCCGCATGTGGCCCCCATTATCATGAACTGTGGCCCTCAGCAGTGTTCACAGTTTTGATTGCAGTGCTGCTCTGCTGAATAAACATACACAGTATCAGAGAAGTAGACACTCACAACAAAGCCATAATAAATAGGGGAGGGCTGGCCTGGGGGGCAGGGAGGCAATTGCCCCCTGGGCCAGTCATATGTCTGGGCTGGTGGGCCAATCCAGCTTGTTGCTGCAAATGTAGCTACAGTAGTGATACCACAGAGCTTACAACTGACAGGGAGCTGCAATCTAAGTAGATCTACTATAGTAGCATATTCTATTAGATTGAAAAGTATCCTTTATGGAGAAGGCGCTACAAATTGTCTATTACTCTTTATAATTAGAGTTAGCTATAACGGAGATCCAAGTGGCAAATAGCTTTCTTTCCGAGGATTCGCTGGCGCCTTTCAACTCTCAGGGCGTTGCAACCACCACGATATTTCCGCCCCACAAATCGGAATAAATATTGACAATCGAAAGTTTGAGTCTGGCGCTTGCGAACTCTCAATAGCCTTCCGGTCTGCTGCAGCTCGGTCCGATTGTCAATATTCTATTAGATGGTATCACTAGTGTAACTCTACTTAAATTGTAAGATCTGTAGTTGCACCAGTGTAACCCTATTTCAGTTGTAAGCTTTGTGGTATTGCTTGCCTTACTTCACAACACTAACCCTTTGAGTGCCAGAGGGGTACTCCACACATTGCTTTGCAATGCATGGCATACCCCTCTGGCACTCCAAGGGTTAATGACAATTATAAAATTAACAAAAGTGGGTGGGCTGGGAGAGTGGGCTGGAACAAGAGTAGAATCGGGCCACTTGATTGTAGTTGCCCTCCAGGCCACAAGTTGCCAGCCCTCCCCTGATAATAAACATCTCAAAGTGCTGCTGAAGTTGAATGCTTATGCTACTGCCTGTGCGATCACTCTTTGTACACAAATTATGATCATACAGTTAGTAGTAGTAGTACGAGTTTACAAGGGGATGCATATGAGGATAAACAGATCTGGACCTCTTTCCTTCCCTCTCTCCCAGATAATGTGAAACGCCTCCCAACCAAAGTGAAACCCATCTCCTCCCTTCCTTCCCAACCAAAACAATGCCCCTTCCCTCTCTACCAGGCAATGTGAATAGTGGTGAGTTTAAAGCAGAACTACCACCCAATAATAAGATAGCATCACATCATTGCCCATCTGGCAACTAGCTGCTCAGTAGTGCTAGTTGCCAGAATTCTTACTGGATTAAAGAGAAATCTCTGTTCTTCATGGACTGACAGCAAGACGGAGCGCAGACATCTTGCCCTAGTAACGTCCGCTCGCCTATGCTGTCAGTCCCAGTCGGAGTCAAATGGCTCCTAGCAACGCCTCCTAAACCCGGCTGGGGCTGACAGCGCAGGCGCGTGGACGTCACAATGGCAAGATGTCCGCACTCTGTCCTGCTGTCAGTCCATGAAGAACAGAGATTTCTCTTTAATCCGGTAAGAATTCTGGCGACTAGCGCTAATGAACAGCTAGTTGCCAGATGGGCAATGATGTGATGCTATCTTATTATTGGGTGGTAGTTCCGCTTTAATATGCTTCACAATTGTATCTCTTTGAATATGACACATATACCTGTTTCCACAGAGCAGCACTGTAAGATAATTTTACATTGATTTGTTAAATATTTAACTATTAGAAAGCAAAAAAACCAAGTGAATGAGTTCTGGTTATTATATCAAAACTTTTAACCAATTGGGGATTTTGCATTTTACCAGCACACAGCTATATGATGAAGTTAAAAGAAGACAAATAAATGTCTGTGATTCTTTTTTATATTTAGGTGTTAGTTTGGCTTTAAAATGTTGTTTGAGTCCCTTCCAAAGCTCATATTTCTAACTAAATGTCTGTCAAACAGGTTGCAATTCAGCTGAATGACACTCATCCTGCACTTGCCATCCCAGAGCTAATGCGGATCCTGGTAGACATTGAGAAGATGGAATGGGACAAGGTAAGACAAGAAAAGAAAAACAGTAAGTCTTAGTAGTTCACAGGTTACTGTTTTCAAACTTCCGACCAGAGATTATTTTCAGCCATATCAATGACTAGATTCCTTTTTATACCTTGTATTTCATGGGACCAGCAGAGCACTCTACCATTTCATGTAACCAGCAGAGCATTACACTGTTACAGAATGTGGTGACCTAGTATCTTTCATTTTAGAAAATCAGCCATGTGGAGCAGTACATTCAGCTCATCAAGCACAAGATTTTTATTTCACCATATTTTTATGTGTTTTTAAAGTACTTTACCCTTATTTCTTATTCTTCTTTTTCAATAAACGCTATATTTTAATTAATGTCTTTATTGGTCATAATAGATGCCAGGGCCATCAGCAGCTACTGATGTCATCTTTCTTTGGTTTATAATATGTATAATGTACATCATGACACCCCTACCTCTATTTGAGAGGCGGTAAACCTATAGTACTGTGTGGTGTAATAGCAAGGCTTCTCATTGTACTGTGGTAACATTAGCCCAACACAGAAACTAATTAGCATTAACTGCAACACTGTGCCATCAACAAATAAAGATAAACCCCTTGAGTTCCAAGGGTTGTGCAGCGCATTTCTCCGCAATGCGTTGCATAACCCTCCACCACTCAAAGGGTTAAAGGGATACTAATACTTAAAATGTAAAGAAAAAAAAAGCGGGGTACTCCCATTGCTGAGTGATGTCTTATTCAAAAGTTATTGCAGCTCAAACTTGATTTTTTTAGGTGCAGTATCACAGTAACCTGAAATTGCACAGTGGCGCTGTTGCTACACCATCCTATGGACGGCTCTGGTCAGTCGATAATAAATCTCCATAGACTGGGGTAGCAACAGTGCCACTGTACAATTTCAGGCCACCTGAGATACTAAATCTAAAAATTCAAGTGTGCGCTGTAACAACTTTTGAATAAAACACCTTTCAGAAGTCTGAGTACACTATGTGACGAACAGGACTGTCACAGGTCACATGCCGCAAGAGGCGGAGCCTCTCCTCCCCCTGGCTGGGATCACGTGGACACTAATACTGAATGGTATAGAGTGAATACCTTCCCCCACTCAGAGGCTCAGAGCTGCAGATTACAGCCAGCTTGAGTGTTTTATGATTCTGGAAGGGGGCTGCTAGGCTGAAATTGTCCACTACCCTCCCCCTTTGTTTAATATCAATGTGGGGATCGTCCCTTTTTCTGTGAACTGTAGAAAAATGTGTTGGTTGAAAATAAAAGCAGTTCATGATTTAACAAGAAGGAGCATGCTTTTCTCTCTGTCGTCCACTATAGAGCAGTTACTCATAGAGAAGTGCCAGGGGACTAGATAGATAGAATATCCTATAAGAACCGGATCTATCAGTGCAGTATATCCTGCATTGCCAGTGGATACATGACTCCAAGTACCAGATCTTAGTGCTTAGTATAGCAGTTAGCTGTGCAGGTTAGCAAAAGAAACCCACGGACGATAACGTGCCTGAACTGCTATACCTTCTGTGGCAGAGACGCCAGGGCCATATTGTCACACCCTACAATATATATTTTGTTGCATATTAAGAATTACTATCCCTTTATACACAGGCAGGTTACAATTAACTAAAGCCGGTCCATTTGAAAAGAAAAATAGAAATTGAAATAATTGCTGGTAATGTTTGACCTGATGTAGTCAAAGCCTTTATTCTCGTTAAGCTATTACTTTTCCATAATTTGCATTGTTTCTTGCAGTGGATTCATCCTGTCACGATACTGCACTTTAGTACTTCCCAAAGCTGCCGTATGCATTAATAACGTTCCTCAATATAGTTATTTACAACAGGCGAATAACTAAATGGGTTGCAGAGAGAACAGTTGTGCTGGGGTCCAGCATCCAAGAGGGCCACATCTGCCTTAGTGTCCAGCAGAATCTAGTTATGCCCTTGTGCATATATTTTTCTATTAGGGGTCCCAAAAATATGTGAACCAGATCCCTCCAATGATCACTAACACCAATGAATTACAATGCCTGATTCTCAAATGTTTTCACATGCTTTATCAGGTGCAAACTTTAAATTGATTGCATGTGTTAGTTATATGCTGTAGCTTTGATGCTGATAATGCTTTTGCTTTGTTCCTTTAGGCCTGGGAAGTCACAAAGAAGACATGTGCATACACCAACCACACAGTGCTGCCTGAGGCGCTAGAACGCTGGCCGGTCCATTTGTTTGAGAAACTACTGCCCCGCCACTTGGAGATTATCTATTTAATCAACCAAAAACATCTGGATGTAAGAGCTCGGATCTCACTATAGCATCGTGGGCCTCATTCATCAAACCTCAAAAGAAGTGCAGTTCTGGAGCAACCCAGCAGCACCATAGAGGGATGGAAATGGCAAATTCCCATTGATTTAACCATTTGAGTGCCAGCAAGGTATCCAGTGCATTTCATTACGATGCGTTGGGTACCTCTCTGGCATTTCAATTGTTAATTGGAGCATTTAACCCATTAAATGATAGAAATCATTAAATTAATGGAAAGCTATGGAATTTGAATTTGAAACCTGTGGACTAGTTGGTTGGCTCCAGAATCGCCCCTCTTTATCTTTATAAATAAGGCCCCTTTTTCTGTATAAGAAAGTAACTCAGCTGTTAGCCATCACAGCTGTATTGTCAATGTAGAATGTTCATTCTTTCTGTTATTGTTCCTGGACTTGAAGTTCAGGGCTGCCATCAGGGAATTAAAGGCAACACCTTTGTATGGGACTTGTCATCCTGATCAGATACGGAGGACTCTGCAGCACCCAAGTGGGTGGGGGCTGTATCAAAATGGGCCACCCTAGAGAGTAGACTGGCCCACGGCAATTCTGGAGTATCTCCTGGTTGGCCACTATTTAAGTATGTTCTGTAAGTTGTGTAACAGAGAACTGCAGTGCACCTCTGCCTCTATGTCTTTCGTTTCATATCATACTGTATAGTGGAGCAGTTCCACAGACTCTGTCTTTACATGTAATTCCAGGTTGCAGTGCAAATGCTTAGGTTGGGGTGGGGGGCTCCTGGCTTTATATATGTACTTGGCCCCAAGATTGCTAATTGCAGTCATTTTGAAGTTCTATTTCCTGGTGGAAGGGCGGAGGGTCAGTATGGCATTAAATTACACATGCTCATAGGATAAAAATATCACATAATCAAAGCCCACCCACCTCAGCTTAAGAAACCACATTGTGTCATTTCATTACTACATTGAAGCTAAAGGGGTGCAGTTCTGGATCAAACTAACTCCACCAATGGGGGGAGATTAACACTTACATTCTTTGAAATTGGGCTTTTAGCCATGAATGCTAGAGAGCTCTCCAGTGCTCTGCATTGAATAACTCTCTAGCATTCAAATAATTAAAACTTCAGTATAAATCAATGTGAAGTTACAAACTGTTTCACCCCCATGGTGCAGTTGGTTTGCTGCGGCATTAGACCTCTGTAGCCCATAAGCATGGGAGGAGCTTAATGATGTGAATTGTGTCATTATGTTAATATGGGTGGAGCTTCTTACCCAAGGTACCCCAGGTATCTGAGCTTACATGCAATCTTCTCCACAGACTCCAAGACGTGTTATAACAATCATACATATTTAATACAGTTTATCTATTTCTTTGCAAGTACAGACGTTTCTTGTCCCTATAGTGCTTCATATTACCTTTATGCTTTGTGGTTTAGCATAACAAATTAAAAGGACAGCTAAAATGGGGATTACTGTCAGACGTCAGTGGATTCATAGACTTATGTAATATGTTTTGTTTAGGTTAACTGTCAGCCATCGCTCTTTCATAATCCTACTTAACTCTCTAAGGACCACAGTGGTGTCCACCATTGCACACATCACCAGGTCCTTAAAGGGATAGTAATACTTCGTTTTAACTTTATTTTATTTTGTAGGCATTAAAAAAACATGAAGAATGATATAAGTCTTATCTCTCAAACCTTTATGGTTTAAGAGATATTCACAAACAAAGTATCCCCCCCCTGTTCAACCAGATCAGAAGGGAGGCGCCCAGGTATACTGCAGAGAGGGACAATCTTCAATTAAGATAAGGGAAAAAGCTGAAAAACTTGTCAAGGGGGGAAGGGCTTTCATTGTTTTCATACAAAGAAAATTGTCCCCTTCTGTTATCTGTCTGGTCATACAACCTGATCCACATCTGAGAAGAGATGGTTTACACTAGGTAAAAGGGGCAGGGAGGGGAACTTTGCTTGTGAATATCTCATAAACCATAAAGGATTGAGAGATAAGACTTATATCATTCTTCATGTTTTTTTAATGCCTACAAAATAAAATAAAGTTAAAACGAAGTGTTACTATCCCTTTAAAGGGTTAATTTATCTGTGGCAGTGCCTTTAAATTAACTAGTGGATCTCTTTGAAGTAGGTGTCTTTAAAGTAAATGCCACAAGTGGATGTCTTTCTGACCATTTTGGTTTAAGACATATATAGACACATATTTCCAGCTGTTGTTGGACTGGAATTCCCATCACCCTTGAGCCAGTCCATGTCCAGATGAGAATAATGTGAGTTGTAGTCCTATAACATATGGAGACATACTCTAAGAATCTGTCAATATTTTGCTTCACAGTTCTTCTGTGCCATGTATTCTGTGTGTGTTACAAACTTGTATTTTCTCCTGCCTGTGGACAGGAAGTAGCAGCTATGTATCCTGGGGATATGGATCGCCTGAGGAGGATGTCGATAATCGAGGAAGGTGACTGCAAGAGGATCAACATGGCCCATTTATGTGTGACTGGCTCTCATGCTGTGAATGGGGTGGCCAGGATCCATTCTGAAATAGTGAAGAATTCTGTGTAAGTAATCTTCAGAGGACACCACAAATTATAGTCACATAAAATGTCCTTTTGTTTTAAAAGGGCTTTTAACCACTTCAGTGCTACAAAGGTCTCTAATGCATTGCATTGTATACCTCTCTGGTACTCAAAGGGTTAACTATCAGTATTGTCATCTACTTGGTCAATAATATAGTCCATATTTCTCTGTCGTCCAATATAACTCACAGGTACCAGTGGGCTGGAACAATTCTAGAAGAAGTGCAGGGGTGGAGCCTCCCCCTCCTCCATATCAGGCTACCTAGCCAATCCCCGTCCAGATAGACTTGTTCCACAAACACAGTACAGATGGCAGAGAACAGTTCTGTTTAGTTTTTAGTTTTTTATTATTTTATTCTTAGATATGGGGTGTCAAAATTCCCCCATTAGGCGGATTACCATTACTGGCTTCCCCTGGAGGATTGCCCAGTTAACAGGTGCTGTCTGTGGACCCTTGCAGCCCTGGGAGAGAATCGTGCAACCCGTGTCTTTCTCTCCAAAGGGGTCTCTCTGAGGCTTCTTTCTCCTCAATGGTAATCTGAAGTAAGAAGGCCTGCAAAAAAGGTGAGCAACCCTTTGAGTGTCATGGTCCACTTGTCCCACAGTTCCCCTCTGCACAGGGGCTTCATTGGAGTTCCTTATAACTCCTGCACTCATGTTGGGTATTTATCTATCTGATCACTGGGTCTTTGGAGCATGTTTGGGTTGATTTTGTGGTAATTAACCCCTTCCATGCCAATTTTATTGGGTTCTGGGAATCATGTCTCATTTACCCTTGGATTCATGAGTTTTTATTGATCTTTATGTGTTCTATTTGTGTTTTGGGGTTTTTTATTTATTTTTCAAAACTTTTCATTTTTTGAAATTCCACGCCTTTAAGAGAGCGCTTTACCGCACGGCTGCACTTGCTCCATTGACTGCTATGGGACAGACTGCTTTGGGACATATCTCTGCAACCATTTCACTTACAGAGTTTTAGTTTTTTATTCAAACCTCTTTGTAGTTCCCAAGTAGGCCAGCAGCTGTTGCCCTTTCTTGGATATCAAGGATCTCAACTCTTTTGTGGTCCATACTCACTACAAGATGGAATCTTTGCTCTCTGTCATCACAGACATGTGTCCAGGGCAATTTCTGGCTTCTCTGGATGTGCAGAATGCTTACCTGCATGTTCCTGTTCATCCGGATAGTCAGAAATACCTCAGGATCGCCTGCGCCTTTGGGCACTTCCAGTTCACCACTCTGCCCTTTGGGCTTACCACTGCTCCTCAGGTATTTGCAAAGGTCTTGGGAGCTTTGATTGCTTACCTGCATACCAGGGGCATTCAGGTGACTCCTTACATGGACAACCTTCTGCTGAAGGCTCCTTCCAGGGATCTTCCAGATATGAGCTCAGATTCTCATCCATCATGGGTGGATTCTGAACTTGGACAGGACCTGGTTTTCCTGGGTCTCGGTTTTGACACCTGCCAGGGTATGGTCTTTCTGACAGATGATTCTGTTCAGCATATCATGTGCCTGGTATCCCAGACCCTGGAGTGGATCTCAGCTCCAGTTCACAAGTTCTTGTCTCTGGCGGTTCTGTACTCCATGGCTCACACCAGGGAGCTTCAGGGGTTCATCATCTGGGCTTGCCGGGGGAATCCAGATCTATTGGACCATCTGGTCTCTCTTCCTCAGTAAGTGAGGCAGGACCTCCTCTGGTGGTTGGACAGATCCAACCTGGTGAAGGGGAAGCCCTTTGAGTGCAGTATTGAACTCTGGTGACGACGGACACCACGCCTTACAGCTGGGGAGCTTTCTTGGGTCACCTCGGGGTGCAGGGCAGATTGTCTGCAGAGGAGTCCCTCCTGCCCATCAATATCTTGGAGCTCAGAGCGATTCTTCATGCTCTAGTGTTCTGGTCCTCTTCACTTCCTCAGGAAGTGAGGCAGGACCTCCTCTGGTGGTTGAACAGATCCAACCTGGTGAAGGGGAAGCCCTTTTTGTGCAGTATTGGACTCTGGTGACGATGGACACCAGCCCTTATGGCTGGGGAGCTGTCTTGGGTCACCTAGGGGTGCAGGGCAGATGGTCTGCAGAGTAGTCCCTCCTGACCATCAATATCTTGGAGCTCAGACCAATTCTTCATGCTCTAGTGTTCTGGTCCTCTTCACCTAGGGGATGTCCAGTCCGTGTCCTGTCAGACAACGCTATGACCGTGGCGTACATCAACAGGCAGGGAGGCTCAAGAAACTCCTCCCCTTGGTCCGAGGTCAAAGCTATTTTGGTCTGGGTGGAAGAATAAGTTCCTACCATCTCCAATGTGCACATCCCAGACATAGAGAACGTCCTGGCAGACTTTCTAAGTCGCCAGATGGTGGATCCTGGGGAGTGGGAGCTCCATCTGGGTGTTTTCGGCCTGTTGGTGCAGAAATGGGGTCTCCCTTGTATAGACCTGATGACCTCCAGGGGCAACAGGAAAGATCTTTTGCTCTTGCTGGAGGGATCCTCTGACATTCGCATTGGATGCTCTGTCGATTCATCTGGCCTACATATTTCCACCATTCCCATAGTGCTGAGGAAGATTCGGATGGACAGTGCAGCAGTCATTCTGATCAACCCCTATTGGACCAGGCAGCCTTGGTTCCCAGGACTAGTGGCATTCTCTCTTCAGGATCCGTTTCCTCTGCCCAGCAGACCAGATCTCTTCCTTCAGGGTTACCTCTGGAGGGAGGATGTGGAGTGTCTGGCTTTGACGGCATGGCTGTTGAAGCTTCCATCCTATGGAGGAAGGGCTATTCCTATGAGGTAGTTTCCACCATGATTCAGGCTAGGAAGCTGGTTTCCTCCAAGGCCTACCACAGGGTTTGTTCCATTTTCCATGCTTGGTGTATGGACAGAGATCTGTCCTCACAGGAGTTTGATCTCCTGGCTATCCTGTCCTTTTTGCAGGATGACATGAACAAGGGTCTCAGCCTTAGTTCGTTGAAGGTTCATACCTCAGCTCTCTCTATGTCTTTACCAGAGACATATTGCCATATTGCCGGATGTCACAGTCTTCTTTCAGGGCGTCGCTCACGCTTTCCCTTCCTATAATGCTCCCACTCCCCATTGGGACCTTAATCTGGTTTTGGGAGTCTTGCAGCAGCCTCCTTTTGAGTCTTCGGCTACTATTCCTCTACGTCTTCTGACTTGTAGAATGGCCTTTCTTTTGGCTGTGGTCTCTGTCTGCAGAGTGGCTGAATTGCAGGCCTTGTCCTGCAAGCCACCATTCCAGATATTTCACAAGGATAAGGCTGTTCTCCGTACCTCCCAGGAATTTCTGCCTATGGTGGTCTCTGAGTTCCACATCAATCAGGAGATTGTTGTGCCTTCCTTTTGTCCTGACCCTAAATCTGACAAGGAGAGGGATTTCCACTTGTCAGATGTGGTACGTTGCCTAAAGTTCTATGTGTACCGTACTGAGTCTTTCTGTAAGACAGATGCTTTATTTGTCATCCCTGGGGGTCCCAGGGCTGGTGTGGCTGCATCCAAGGTGTCTGTTGCATCCTGGATTAGGTCTACCATCCACAAGGCTTATGAGCTCAGTGGAAAACCTGTTCCCTTCGTCATTACAGCACACTCCGCCAGGTCCGTTGGGACCTCATGGGCCTACAAGAATCAGGCTTCTGCTGAACAGCTGTGCAAGGTGGCCACTTGGTCTTCTGTGCATACCTTTGACAAACACTACCGTGTGGATGTTCTGGCTTCAACTGAAGCCAGTTTTGGCAGGAAAGTCCTGGAGGCACTTTTGCCTGTCTAGGTCATTTCTCTTTTCTGTGCCTTATAGCTCTTTAACTGTTTGAGCCCAGTTGGCTCTTGTACTTGTGTTCTGTGTTGTGTTATTCAGTGTCCGTTGACACCTTGTTTGTTTGGTCTGTTCCATGTCCTGGATAGTCCATGGGAACTCTGGTATCATGGGGGACCGGTATTTGGTCCTTTCCTTCTTCTTCCCACCCTGGGAGCTCAATGTTGGTACTTCCCCATGGTATCTGTGAATTATATTGGATGACAAAGAAAAGAGGATTTTAGTCTTATCTGTTAAATCCTTTTCTCTTAGTCCATATAACTCACAGGTCGTCCACCCAGTGAAAGGGACCATGCTGGGTCTCCTGTGGCTGGATGTGGGAGTCTTTTTGGGGTTCATTGCTCACAGGAGTTTTCCTCTCTTCCTTCTTGCTATCCTAGTTAGTAGGCTTTTCACAAGTCTATCTGGGCGGGGATTGGCTAAGTAGCCTGATATGGAGGAGGGGGAGGCTCCACCCCTGCACTTCTTCGAGAATTGTTCCAGCCCACTGGGAGGAGCTGGTGCCTCCCCATGGTACCTGTGTGTTATATGGACTAAGAGAAAAGGATTTAACAGGTAAGACTAAAATCCTCTTTTTAGTATAGCTGACAGGATTTATTACACAATTGTTATCAAGACTAATGCAGCCCTCACACTTATGGCTTTATTATCATGTGGCCCACAAAAAACTTGGACGCCCCTGACCTGAGGGTTTAAGGCAGAAGAGTGTACAAAGAGAGGTATGCTCTGTTGCAAAAAAATACATACATAGATACATAAAAATGGGTGAACATAGGGTGTGTGTGATGTGGCAGATGGAAATTATCTCCTCCTCCCATTGTATCAGAGAACAGACCAGGGGCCACATGCTTTCTCCGGGCCGGCCACCTGTTGCTCACCACTGTTGTAGTTATTAGACCATAGTTTTTATTGCCTTGCCTTATCTGAACCCTTTAGATGGTAGGAAGATTTCTAAATTGTTGCTTTGTGTTGCAAACTTCATCTAGTATAAAGGAGTTTTAATATATCCAGTCATATTTTCCTATGCACTCACCTCTGGTTCCTCAAGGGATTAATGTGTTTTGTTACAACTTCCACTGTTTCTTGTACTGTAACATCCTTTTCTGGTATTGTGGCCTAGTTTGGGACCTTCTTTTTTTCACAATGGCAGAAGTTAAAATGCATTTTTTTCAGTTTTAAAGATTTCTGTGACCTTGAACCAAGTAAATTCCAGAACAAGACAAATGGCATCACCCCAAGACGCTGGCTTATGCTTTGCAACCCAGGCCTGTCAGATATCATTGCTGAGGTAAGAATTCATGCCAAAATCTCTAGTAATGGAGGACATGTACAGATTTAGAGGGACTAAGGCGGGATAAATACTTATTGATAAATGACTGAATACAACACTCTCTCTATATATGTGTGTGTGTGTGTGTGTATAAAGTATTGTGCAAAAGTGTTGGGCAGCTGTGAAAAAATGCTGTAAAGTAAGAATGATTTTAAAAATGTTAATGGTGTATATTTGTCAATTAACAAAATTATAGTGAGTGAGCAGAAGAAAAATCTAAATCAAATCAATGTTTGTTGTGACTACCCTTTGCCTTCAAAATAGCATCAATTCTTCTAGGTACGTTTGCACAAAGTCAGGGATTTTGTAGGCATATAGTCAGGTGTATGATTAAACAATTATACCAAACAGGTGCTAATGATCATCAGTTTAATATGTAGGTTGAAACACAGTCATTAACTAAAACAAAAACAGCTGTGTAGGAGGAATAAAACTGGGTGATGAACAGACAAACTCAGCAAACAAGGTGAGGTTACTGAAAACAGTTTATTGTCAAAAGTCATATACCATGGCAAGAGTGAGCACAGCAACAAGACAGAAGTTAGTTATACTGCATCAGCAAGGTCTGCTCCAGGCAGAAATGTCAAAGCAGACAGGGGTTTCTAGATGTGCCGTCCAAGCTCTTTTGAAGAAGTGCAAAGAAACGTGCAGTGTTGAGGACTGTAGATGCAGTGGTCGGCCAAGGAAAAGTAGTGCAGCAGATGAAAGACACATCATGCTTACTTCCTTTCACAATCGGAAGATGTCCAGCAGTACCATCAGCTCAGAATTGGCAGAACACATTGGGATCCTGGTACAACAATCTACTGTCCGAACAAGTCTAGTCAGAAGTGGTCTTCATGGAAGACTTGTGGCCAAAAAGCCATACCTCTGATGTAGAAACAAGACCAAGCTACTCAACTATGCATGAAAACACAGGAACTTGGGTTCATAAAAATGGCAGTATGTGCTCTGGGCTGATGAGTCAAAATTTCAAATATTTAGCTATAGCAGAAGGAAGTTTGTTCGCTGAAGGGCTGGAAAGCAGTAAAAGAATGAGTGTCTGCATGCAAAAGTGAAGCATGGTGGAGGTGCCTTACAATTTTGGGGCTGCATTTCTGTAAATGGAGTTGTGGATTTGGTCATAATTAATGGTCTCCTCAATGCTGAGAAGTGCAGGCAGATACATATCCATCATGCAGTACCATCAGGGAAGAATCTGATTGGCCCCAAATTTATTCTGCAGCATGACATCGACCCCAAACATACAGCCAAAGTCATTAAGAATTATCTTCAGCATAAAGAAGAACAATGAGTCCTGGAAGTGATGGTATGGCCCCCACAGAGTCCTGATCTCAAAATCATCAAGCCAGTCTGGGATTACATGGAGGCTGCCTAAATCCAGAGAAGAACTGGTTAGTTCTCCATGACATATGGAACAACCTACCTGCCGAGTTCCTTAACAAACTGTGTGCAAGCATCCCTAGAAGAACTGAAACTGTTTTGAAGGCAATGGGTGGTCACACCAAATATTGATTTGATTTAGATTTTTCTTCTGGTCACTCACGATGCATTTAGTTAATTTAAAGCATTCTTACTTTACAGCATTTTTTCACACCTGCCTATATATATATATATATTAGTGTTGAGCGAGCATGCTCGGCCGATGCTCGGATCGGCTCGAGCATCGCTCTGCTCGGCACATGGCGGTACTCGTACGAGTACCGCATGTGCTCGCCCGCCATGTTCGGGTCTCCTCCCCGCACGTTTTGCGGCTGCTGCGCAGCCAATAAACGTGCAGGGAGGCTCTGACATCGGTGTAATGCCAGCAGCCATGTTGGCTGCTGGCATTACACTGATTGGCTGGCCAGAACCCGTGGTCGGGTGCTGTATAGCACCTGACCAGCGAGTTCGGCTCAGTCTTAGCCAGGGAGAGATGAGGATAGGAAGGGAAAGTCAGTGTAGGGAGAAAAAAAGCAAAATTGTGAAAAAAAAAGAACCAAAAGTCCTTTTTAGGACTACTGTGTGTGGGGGCAGCAGGTTATTTTGTGTGGGGGGAAAAAAACAAAAAAAAAAAAATTTTATATATTCTGTTTAGTGTGCAAAGTTGCAGATTAGAGCACATTCTGTTTAGTGTGCAAAGTTGCAGATTAGAGCACATTCTGTTTAGTGTGCAAAGTTGCAGATTAGAGCACATTCTGTTTAGTGTGCAAAGTTGCAGATTAGAGCACATTCTGTTAAGTCTTCAAACTAAAATATCAAAGTCACATATTCCATTCAGTGTGCGTTGCCGCAGTTTAGCAGCACATTCTGTGTACTGTGCAGAGTTGCAGAATAGGAAGAAATACTGTTAAGTCTTCAAAGTAAAATATCAAAGTCACATATTCCATTCAGTGTGCTTCGCCGCAGTTTAGCAGCACATTCTGTGGACTGTGCAGAGTTTCAGAATAGGAAGAAATACTGTTAAGTCTTCAAACTGTAAAATATCAAAGTCACATATTCCATTCAGTGTGCTTCGCCGCAGTTTAGCAGCACATTCTGTGTACTGTGCAGAGTTGCAGAATAGGAAGAAATACTGTTAAGTCTTCAAACTAAAATTTCAAAGTCACATATTCCATTCAGTGTGCGTCGCCGCAGTTTAGCAGCACATTCTGTGTACTGTGCAGAGTTGCAGAATAGGAAGAAATACTGTTAAGTCTTCAAACTAAAATATCAAAGTCACATATTCCATTCAGTGTGCGTCACCGCAGTTTAGCAGCACATTCTGTGTACTGTGCACAGTTGCAGAATAGGAAGAAATACTGTTAAGTTTTCAAACTCAAATATTAAAGTCACATATTCCATTCAGTGTGCGTCACCGCAGTTTAGCAGCCTATTCTGTGTACTCTGCACAGTTGCAGAATAGGAAGAAATACTGTTAAGTTTTCAAACTCAAATATTAAAGTCACATATTCCATTCAGTGTGCGTCACCGCAGTTTAGCAGCCTATTCTGTGTACTCTGCACAGTTGCAGAATAGGAAGAAATACTGTTAAGTTTTCAAACTCAAATATTAAAGTCACATATTCCATTCAGTGTGCGTCACCGCAGTTTAGCAGCCTATTCTGTGTACTCTGCACAGTTGCAGAATAGGAAGAAATACTGTTAAGTTTTCAAACTCAAATATTAAAGTCACATATTCCATTCAGTGTGTGTCACCTCAGTTTAGCAGCCTATTCTGTGTACTCTGCACAGTTGCAGAATAGGAAGAAATACTGTTAAGTCTTCAAACTCAAATATTAAAGTCACATATTCCATTCAGTGTGTGTCACCGCAGTTTAGCAGCCTATTCTGTGTACTCTGCACAGTTGCAGAATAGGAAGAAATACTGTTAAGTTTTCAAACTCAAATATTAAAGTCACATATTCCATTCAGTGTGTGTCACCGCAGTTTAGCAGCCTATTCTGTGTACTCTGCACAGTTGCAGAATAGGAAAAAATACTGTTAAGTTTTCAAACTCAAATATTAAAGTCACATATTCCATTCAGTGTGTGTCACCGCAGTTTAGCAGCCTATTCTGTGTACTCTGCACAGTTGCAGAATAGGAAGAAATACTGTTAAGTTTTCAAACTCAAATATTAAAGTCACATATTCCATTCAGTGTGCGTCACCGCAGTTTAGCAGCCTATTCTGTGTACTCTGCACAGTTGCAGAATAGGAAGAAATACTGTTAAGTTTTCAAACTCAAATATTAAAGTCACATATTCCATTCAGTGTGTGTCACCGCAGTTTAGCAGCCTATTCTGTGTACTCTGCACAGTTGCAGAATAGGAAGAAATACTGTTAAGTCTTCAAACTCAAATATTAAAGTCACATATTCCATTCAGTGTGCGTCACCGCAGTTTAGCAGCCTATTCTGTGTACTCTGCACAGTTGCAGAATAGGAAGAAATACTGTTAAGTTTTCAAACTCAAATATTAAAGTCACATATTCCATTCAGTGTGCGTCACCGCAGTTTAGCAGCCTATTCTGTGTACTCTGCACAGTTGCAGAATAGGAAGAAATACTGTTAAGTTTTCAAACTCAAATATTAAAGTCACATATTCCATTCAGTGTGCGTCACCGCAGTTTAGCATCCTATTCTGTGTACTCTGCACAGTTGCAGAATAGGAAGAAATACTGTTAAGTTTTCAAACTCAAATATTAAAGTCACATATTCCATTCAGTGTGCGTCACCGCAGTTTAGCAGCCTATTCTGTGTACTCTGCACAGTTGCAGAATAGGAAGAAATACTGTTAAGTTTTCAAACTCAAATATTAAAGTCACATATTCCATTCAGTGTGCGTCACCGCAGTTTAGCAGCCTATTCTGTGTACTCTGCACAGTTGCAGAATAGGAAGAAATACTGTTAAGTTTTCAAACTCAAATATTAAAGTCACATATTCCATTCAGTGTGTGTCACCGCAGTTTAGCAGCCTATTCTGTGTACTCTGCACAGTTGCAGAATAGGAAGAAATACTGTTAAGTTTTCAAACTCAAATATTAAAGTCACATATTCCATTCAGTGTGTGTCACCGCAGTTTAGCAGCCTATTCTGTGTACTCTGCACAGTTGCAGAATAGGAAGAAATACTGTTAAGTTTTCAAACTCAAATATTAAAGTCACATATTCCATTCAGTGTGTGTCACCGCAGTTTAGCAGCCTATTCTGTGTACTCTGCACAGTTGCAGAATAGGAAGAAATACTGTTAAGTTTTCAAACTCAAATATTAAAGTCACATATTCCGTGTAAGATGAAGAAGGCGGGTAAAAAGGGACGGGGAAGTGGACGTGATCCTGATAGTTCAGGGCGCGGGTCAGGACGCGGAGAAACTGTGCCTGGTGCCAGAGCACAAGAAAGAAAGACATCCACCATACCTAGCTTCATGTCTAATTTTACAGGGCGTCGCAGGACATCACTCTCGAGGTCCGACCACTGCGAACAGGTGGTCGGTTGGATGTCAGCTGATACTGCTTCCAGTCGGTTAAGCACCACCCTGTCTTCCACCAAGTCCACTCTCAGTAGCCAAGAGTCTGGTCAACATAATCCTCACTCTGATCATCCTTCCTCCCACCATAGACGGTCTGGTCAAAGAAGTGATCCCACACTGGGATATAGTGAGGAGCTCGTCTCATCACCAATCCTTCATTTGACCCTCTCTCCAAGCACGCTTGCAGAGGAACATGACATCTTGTGCCCTGATTCACAACCTCTAGAGGGTACCCAATCACAAGAAGATGACAGATGTGAACGGCATTTAAGGTCAAAGGAAGTAGTGGATGATGATGATGAGACACAGTTGCCATTTAATCAACCACTATTACTGTCTCAAGACCTTGTTGAGGAGAATGTTATACAGTTGTCAATGACTGAGTATGTGGTGGGATCAAGACATGGGGAGGATGATCAGAGTGAGGAAGTGGAGGAGGACTTGGTGGACGATGAGGTGACTGACCCCACCTGGGAAGGTGTAGAGCCGAGCGATGACAGCAGTCCTGAGGGTGAGCCATCTGCAGCACCGCAACAGGCTGGAAGAGGCAGTGGTGTGGCTACAGAAAGAAGGCGGACCGCACCAAACCGGCCCGCAAATGTTCCACGGAGCACCCCCTTGCGTAAATCTCCCTTGCCAAAGGGTAGGTGTTCCGCGGTATGGCGTTTTTTTAAGGAAAGTGCGGACGACAAAAGAATTGTAGTTTGCAACCTGTGCCACACCAGAATGAGCCGAGGCATGAACACTAGAAACCTCACCACCACCAGCATGATCCGACACATGGCATCCAAGCACCGTAGTAAGTGGGAGGAACGCCTGGATCGCCCATCTGTGTCTGCAGGCCACACCACTGCCTCCTCTTCCCCTGTTTTCGGTGCCGGCCAATCGCCTGTCGAAGGCGCAGGCCCGCATACCTCCCGCCCTGCACCTGTACCATCTGAAGCACCATCAGCGACCACATCCACTTCCCTGTCCCAGCACAGCGTCCAAATGTCGTTACCCCAGGCATTTGAGCGCAAGAGAAAATACCCAGCCACCCACCCACAGGCCATAGCACTAACCTCACACCTTTCCAAATTACTGGCCATCGAAATGCTGCCATTTAGGCTTGTGGACACTGAGTCCTTCCGCAGCCTGATGGCAGCAGCTGTCCCTCGGTACGCGGTCCCCAGCCGCCACTACTTTTCCCGGTGTGCCATCCCCGCATTACACCACCATGTGTCCCGTAACATCACCCGTGCCCTGACCAACGCAGTTACTGGGAAGGTCCACTTAACGACTGACACATGGACAAGTGCTTGTGGCCAGGGACGCTACATTTCCCTGACGGCACACTGGGTGAATGTCGTGGAGGCTGGGAGCGACTCGGACTCTGGGATGGCACGGGTGCTACCCACGCCGAGGATTGCGGGCCCTACCTCCATCAGGGTTTCCGCCAGCACCTACGTTATTGGCTCCTCCTCCTCCGTTTCCACCTCCGAATTCTCTACACGCAGCGCCACTCCCCCATCAGCCAGTAGCTGGAAGCAGTGTAGCACTGCAGTGGGGAAGCGTCAACAGGCCGTGCTGAAGCTGATCTGCCTTGGGGACAAACAGCACACGGCCTCAGAGCTGTTGCAGGGGATTAGTCACCAGACCGAGCAGTGGCTCTCGCCACTCAACCTGCAACCAGGCATGGTTGTGTGTGATAATGGGCGTAACTTAGTGGCGGCTTTGGAGCTCGGCAAGCTCACACACGTACTATGCCTAGCGCATGTATTTAATTTAGTGGTTCAGCGATTTCTAAAAACCTACCCCAATGTGCATGATCTCTTGACCAAGGTGCGCCGCGTGTGTGCACATTTCCGTAAGTCATCTACAGCTTCGGCCGGCCTGTTGAAGCTGCAGCAGCGCTTACAATTGCCAGCTCACCGGCTGCTGTGTGACGTGAGCACGCGCTGGAACTCCACCTTCCACATGTTGGCCCGGCTTTGTGAGCAGCAGAGGGCAGTAGTGGAGTACCAGCTGTTACACGGTCGTCGCCTCTCCGTTCAACTTCCTGTAATCAGAAGTGAGGAGTGGGAATGGATGTCAGACCTCTGTGAGGTTTTACGCAATTTTGAGGAATCGACACAGATGGTGAGCGGCGATAACGCTATTATCAGTGTAACCATCCCACTTCTGTGTCTACTGAAACGCTCGCTGCTCACAATTAAAACTGACGCTTTGCATGTGGAAGAGGTGGAAATGCGGGAGGAAGAGCTTACACAAGGTGATAGCCAGAGCACCCTCACTTCGTCTTCTCAGCGACAATTGGAGGAGGCGGAGGAGGAGGAGGAGGAGGAGGAAGACACGGTTGCCTCCGCTACAGAGGGTAGCCATGGAACTTTAGTTCCATCTCTTCAGCGTGGGTGGGCAGAAGAGGAGGAAGAGGATGAGGATATTGAGAGTCATCCTCCTGGTGAGGACAGCGAAATCTTGACTGTTGGTACTCTGGCACACATGGCTGACTTTATGTTAGGCTGCCTTTCCCGTGACCCACGCGTTGTACGCATTTTAGACAACACGGATTACTGGGTGTTCACCCTTCTGGACCCCCGCTACAAAGAGAATTTCTCATCTCTCATTCCTCCGGTGGAGAGGACAAGCAAAATGGTGCAATACCAGAAGGTTCTTGTTGAAAAATTGCTCCAAAATTTTCCATCTGACAACGCTGGCGGCAGAGTACGTGCTACCTTGGCCAACCGAGAAGGGGAGAAAAGGGGAGCACACAGCAGTTCCGACAAAGGCAGGGCAACACTCTCCAAGGCGTGGGACACCTTCATGACACCCCGCCAGCACCCTCACCCTGATGCGCAGCCTAGTGTCACAAGGAGGGAAAAGTTTTGGAAGATGGTGAAGGAGTACGTAGCAGACCGTGTCAGCGTCCTCAATGATCCCTCTGTGCCTTACAACTACTGGGTGTCCAAGCTGGACATGTGGTATGAACTGGCACTCTACGCCTTGGAGGTGCTGGCCTGCCCTGCCGCCAGCGTTCTGTCTGAGCGGGTATTTAGTGCTGCTGGTGGCATCATAACAGATAAGCGTATCCGCCTTTCCACCGACAATGCTGATAGGTTGACACTTATAAAAATGAACAAGGCCTGGATTTCCCCTGACTTCTCCACTCCACTGGAGGAAAGCCCCGGGGGAACATAAACTCACTTTACATATATTATTTACAATGATGGGAATACTCTGTATTACCATTCACCCCTTCCACCCAAAAAACGGGTATATGGTTGACTCTTAATCTTCTCATCCTCCTCCTCCTCTTCCATATGCCCTGTGCTATAATTTTTATATAGGGCCAGCTCACCAGCGGGCCCTGTGATATAATTTTTATATAGGGCCAGCTCACCAGCGGGCCCTGTTTGACAATTTTTATATAGGTCAGCTCACCAGCGGGCCTTCTCATATAATGTTTTATTGGGTCAGCTCTCTAGCGGGCCCTCTCATATAATGTTTTATAGCGTCAGCTCACTAGCGGGCCTTCGCATATAATGTTTTATAGCGTCAGCTCACTAGCGGGCCTTCGCATATAATGTTTAGGATGGTCAGCTCTGCAGCAGACCCTCACCCATAATGTTTTAGATGGTCAGCTCAGCGCACGTTTCCCTCTTAATCATGGCCTCAGTTCAATAAAATCAAGGAAATTTTTGGGAGAATTTGCCTCTGCGCACGTTTCCCTCTTAATCATGGCCTCACTTCAGAAAATCAAGGAAATTTTTGGGATAATTTGCCTCTGCACATGTTTCCCTCTTAATCATGGCCTCACTTCAGAAAATCAAGGAAATTTTTGGGATAATTTGCCTCTGCGCACGTTTCCCTCTTAATCATGGCCTCAATTCAGAAAATCAAGGAAATTTTTGGGAGAATTTGCCTCTGCGCACGTTTCCCTCTTAATCATGGCCTCACTTCAGAAAATCAAGGACATTTTTGGGAGAATTTGCCTCTGCGCACGTTTCCCTCTTAATCATGGCCTCACTTCAGAAAATCAAGGAAATTTTTGGGAGAATTTGCAGATGATATACAAGTAAATATACAGCAAATATTGTTTGGTAACAATTTTTCGCCTAAAGTCGTTTTTATTTTCCTTTTTGTGTGTTTTATGGTCAGTCTGTAAAAATGGCGTACTACGGGCGAAAGATCGTTCCCAGCAGCGATGTTGGAGTCCAAGATGCATCCAGACATCCTCCCTATGCTGTCCCTGAACCATTTCTGTGGTGTTTCCATCCTTTTCTTCCCTTTTCCTATGGACCAGGCACCCTCCCCTCATCAGAGCAGGGGGTGCCTGGTGTAATGCTCGAGTCCTCCCATTGACTTCAATGGGGCTCGGGTGCTCGGCCGAGCACTCGAGCCTCCGGGGGCGCTCGGTCAGAGCACCCGAACACCCGAGCATTGGGGTGCTCGCTCATCACTAATATATATATATATATATATATATATATATATATATATATATATATATATATATACAGTATACTATCTTTCTTACCCATTCTGTTTCTAACCCTTTTTCTTTTCGGCCACCAAGCTGTCTCTCAGTGACACGTTTCTCTCACCCACATCTGCTCTCTCTCATTCTATTTCTTTCTCTGATTCCATCCTCTCTCTCTCTTTCTGATCTCCATTTTCTTACTCTGTGACCCCATCCCACTGTCACAGTGCCTTACCTCTGCCTGCGCCATTCAGTCAGGAGCAGGGTTCTAGTCTGACACTCCGGTGTCACTAGCTGTGTCCCTCTTTGCCTGCGGCATGGTCGCATATGGTTCCTTGTTACTGGCATCATGCCTGGATGCCTGTTATAGGCCCAGCCTGGGGGACCTAATTGGTCCTGCCTTCCCCTACTCTTTTATAAACCTCTCTGGGCCTGTGTATCATTACCCTTATGTTGGTGTTCAGTGCAGTTCTAGCTCCTATTGCTCCTGTATCCTGTGTATGACCCGGCTTGTCTGACTATCCATACTGGTGCTGGCCTGTGGCTCTGTCTGACCATTCTAGCTGTTCGCTTACTTTGGCTTTAGACATCCAATCTGGTGCAGAGCTGTGGCTCTGGCTGACTACCCGCTCTGTGTATGATCCTGGCTTGTCTGACTATCCAACCTGGTGCTGACCTGGGCCTCTGTCCAACTATCTGTCACTGTTAGTACAAATGAGATCTGGACAGGTACTGGTAGGTAACACAATTTTATCGAAAACAGACTATCAAATGGTAATTACAATATATATACAGTATGAGCAACACACAACAGTGCAAGCAACACTTTGCGGATAGGAGAATTCTTCAGTGTGGTGCTGTACGTAGACCCCAGATAAGTGAATGGTAGGCAATCGCAGGTCCGCACCTGCACAGACTAACGAAACACGGAGCGAGATATCTGAACCTCAGGTCCACACCTGAAGTACCCCAAACGCTCAGAAGGCAACCAGAAATGAGTCTGCCAGAGCCACAGGCCCGCAGCAGAATGGATATCAGACTAACAGAGGAAATACAGAGAATAGTCAGATAGAGCCCCAGGTCGGCACCAGAATGGATAGTTAGACAATCCAAGGGTAGTCAGCCAGAGCTGCAGGTCCGCACCAGAATGGTTATCAGACTATGCCAAGGTCATACACGGAGTGGATAGTCAGACAGAGCCACAGGTCAGCACCAGAACAGGTAGTCAAACAGGCCATGGGTCATACACTGAGCAGGTAGTCATCCAGAGCCACAGGTCCGCACCAGAATGATTATCAGACTATGCCAAGGTCATACACAGAGTTGATAGTCAGACAGAGCCACAGGTCAGCACCAGAACGGGTAGTCAGACAGGCCAAGGGTCATACACGGAGCAGGTAGTCAGACAAGCCAGGTAGTACACAGGAACAAACGCTAGGAACTGCACTGGACAGCAATGAAAGGACAACTGAGCCCTGTGTCCAGGTAGTATACAAATGCCTGCCCCCAGGAAGAGGAGGAGCCAGGAATGGGTGACTGCCCATTTAAATGGAGCGCATGTCCGTCTCCCTGGATGTGCTCCCATATGAAGCTACCCGGCAACGGCGGGGCCATCTATAGGGAAGCGGCTGGAGCCGCACAACAGAATGCGACTGAGCCGCCAAGAGGAAGGATGCGGCCGGCCTGCTGCCAGCAGATGTGGCCGCATGGAAAGAGGTACGCCCTGCGACGCTCGAGCGAGCCGCCTCCATCTATAACACTATCCTCCCAGTGTTGCCTACTATTATTGGACATCCTATCTGGTGCAGACCTGTGGCACTGGCTGACTAACCGCTCCGTGTATGAACCTGGCTTGTCTGACTATCCTAACTGGTGCTGACCTGTTGCTCTGTCTGTTCACACCACTGTGTGGCTCCGTTCCCCACAGACATCCATTCTAGTGCAGACCTGGGGCTCTGGCAGACTTCGACCTTACTGACTGCAGGCGTGAGTCAGTAGTCTCCATTGTTGCCATCCGTAGTGGAGGCGAGCTCTTCCTTACTGACTGCAGGCATGAGTCAGTAGTCTCCCTTGTTGCTACATTACGGGAGACTGTAGGTTCTGTGTGCGTTCCACCTACTACCCTGAGACTACCAGGTGGCTTCGGCCTAGTCTCCAGCAGACGTGGTTGACCCGTTGGCAGGCTCCTATTTCTGATAGAGTCTCTAGCCTCTCCAGTTACCCTCTGCTTATAGTATATTCACTTATTGCCTATTGTTTATTATCCTAATAAAGGTGATTTTAACTATACCGTCTGACTCCTTGTCTTGCTTGAGAACCGTAACACCCCTCTCTCTGAGCCCCATCTTCTCTCTTTCTCCCTCTCGGTTGCTGACCGCCATCCTCTCTCTCGCTCAGACCTCCTCCTCTCTTTGCCTCTGACCCTATCCTATCTGAGCTCCATCTTATCTCTCTTTCTTGTCTTTGTGTGCTTCTGTGACTACCAGTGGTACAAGGATGGGGTGTCAGACAGTTTATGTGTGATTCTTTAATTACCAGTTGAACAAAGCTGGGGTGTTAGACAGTGTATGTGTGGTTCTCTGACTACCTGTTGAACAAGCCTAGGGTGTCACACAGTGTATGTGTGGTTCTCTGAGTACCAGTGGAACAAGCCTGAGGTGTCACGCTGTGTATGTATGGTTCTCTGACTACCATTGGACAGTAGAACAAGGAAGGGGCGACAGGCAGTATATGTGTAGTTATGGAACTACCATTGAACAGTGGGACAAGGTAGGGTTGTCAGAAAGTGTATGTGTGGTTCTTACAGTACCAGTGGACAAAGAAAAAATGCTGGGGTATGGCGCTTACTATATTCTCTGACTACGAGTTGACAATGGAACAAGGCTGTATAAGTGTGGCTACCAGTAGAAGGAGGCTGGAGTGCCATAAAGTGTATGTGTGGTTCTGTGAGTACCAGAGGGACAGTGGTGCAAAGAACGGGTGTCAGACAATTTATGTGTGGTTCTGTGACTACAAGTGGCACAAGACTGGGATGTATGGTTATATCAGTACAAATGGGACAGTCTGTGTACCAACCCCCTTCTTCTTTTCACACGTGCAATTCTGTGCTTCTTTTGTCATTGATAAATAAATGTACATTCTCAGTGTATGTAACCATTCGCTCTTTGATGTATGTTTGACTGATCTCAGAGGTAAGATGAACATCATATTAACATATTTGTTCCTTCTATGCAGAAAATTGGAGAAGATTTTATTACTGACTTGAGCCAATTGAGGAAGTTGCTGGACTTTGTTGATGATGAGAGCTTTGTACATGATATTGCTAAAGTTAAGCAGGTAAATAACTGTGCCAACATGAAATCATGGCCATTAAGTTAAAGCAATCTTTTGTGTATATAAACTTTTTACATTCTGGAAGGGAATTTGTATGTTATTCATCCAGCTAAAGAGGTGTAGTCCTGAAGCAAACCAACCATATCTTAGGCTTGAAATGAAAATTCTGCAAATGTCCATTTACTTCTCAAAGGGATAGAGAGCTCCATAGTATTCAAGGTTTTAAAATCCCCATTGAAATCAAAGAAAATATGCATAGTCCTACCCACACCCCCATGGTGCAATTGGTGTGCCACAGAGTTGCAGCACTTTAGCTTGATGAATAATTTTATGTTTTGAAATAGGAGAGTAAAGTGTTTCTGTCATAGATTTATTAATGGGTGATTTTGAAATGATGTTCAAAGCCTAATATTGTTGGTTATTTTTTTTTATTTAACAAAAATATCTTTCTCTGTTCTCCACTGGGTAAAGTCCCCTTTTCATGAAGGGCAGGGCACTTCTAAAAAACAAGATCGGAGGCAGAGACTCCCTCCTTCGCTCCACTTCACCTCCACCTATTACATTCATTTTTAAGTGATCTCCCTTAGAAGAAGGGTGTGTGGGCACTGTTCTCATAGTTTTCTTTTTTTATATTTTATCTTAGTATATGGGGTTGTATAATCCCCATTAGGTGGGCTCCTATTTGCTGGCTTCCTCTGTCTGGATTGCCCAGTTCACAGGTTCATTTTCAGGAACATACACATGTAGAGGTTGACTTAAAGGGATAGTAATACTTTATTATTACTATCCCCCATATTGTACATATTTGTAAAATAATGTAATATTCCCCAGGTTCATCTCTCAAACCTCCCCCCCCCTTCCCTGAAGTCAGCGTTGTGCTAACTGCAGGGATATCCGGTCTGTCTTTCATCATGCGGCTGTACAGCAGAGCCGCGATCACATTAGTGACAAAGAATTATTTCACTGAAACAGTCTTCTCCATGTGCTTGCAAATGAAGCACATGTAGAAGACCGTTTCAGTGAAATAATTCTTTGTCACTAACAGACAGTATCAGACAAGCACATGGAGAAGACCGTTTCAGTGAAATAACTAATAGACAGTAATAGACAAGCACATGTAGAAGACCATTTCAGTGAAATAATTCTTTGTCACTAACGGGATCTCAGCTCAACTGCAGAGCCGCAAGCCTGTCGTATGACAGACTTCCCCTGCAGTCAGTACAACGCTGACTTCAGGGAAGGGGTGGGGAGGGGGAACTTAGCCTTCGGTTATCTCTCAAACCATAAAGGTTTGAGAGATGAACCTGGGGGCTATTACATTATTTTACAAATATGTCCAACATGGGGGATAGTAATAATAAAGTATTACTATCCCTTTAAACTTCTAGTCTTTACCTTACTAGTGAGCTTCCCTGAATAATCAAATATTGGTTACAAATACATGAACAATGTATCTCCGTTACGCCCACTGATTAGAATATGCGTATTCCTACTCCTCACTGACATCCCCAGGAACATCCCACCTAAATATGGTTACTTGATAAACTAGTATAATTATCTGACTTTGTCATTCATCATTCCTCATGTTATCATTTGACTTTTACGTTATCATCAGACTATTTGACTACTAACTCTCCATTATACCCATACCAGTGTAATACTGGTTTATATCTGCATCATGCAGATTATATTATTAAGGATATTCATTTTTCTTTTGTTTAAATGGTTTTAGTCCATTGTACGCAATATAAATGCAATATCGATATTTAACCCCTTTGCGACCATTGACGTGCCAGGACCATCACGGAGGTCCGGCACTTAAGGACCAATAACGGTCCTGGCACGTCATGGAGTTCAGGGCTCCTGGCGCGGCTGCACGCCACTCCAGGAGCCCTGAACTGGAAGTACTGAAAAAAAAAAAAAAAAGCCTGTGGTTGTCAAGTGCCGGCCGCGCATGTGCGCGCCGGTCCTTAAGGGGTTAAGCAGCTTCATCATTACTGGGACTATATAGGGTACTGTGTATTATATTTCACTTTTATGAATTCGGTGTTTTTTATTATGTTGCATCTGTTTTACATTTTATAGATTCATATTTGTTTTGATTATACCATTATACTCAATAGAACAGTCATGGTTTAATTTTCATGTTGGTGTTTATTATATTGCTATAATATATATTATAAAATCTATACTGGCCACCGGACGGTTTCCAATTTTGAATTGGCAGTCACTCGAAACTAGATCTGAGGCATCTGGCCAATATCTTTACATTGTCTGTTGGATTGACAGTAGCAGCAACCATTTACATTTTATATCTTTGTTAACAATCTTTCAAGACAGTGCTTGCCTTATTATGGTATCTACTATCTTCGGTTTCATCCTAACTTTGGCAGGTCCATATAGATCTCTGGTGGCCATTCATATCTTCATTCATTTATGGTATCACTCTCTAGATAAGGACCTACGAAATTTCTAAAGACACACATTTTGTTCTTTTATCACATGGTCACTGTCTTCCATAAACATTGTTTGTAGCTGTCAAAGTGTATTGTATACTAGTGTGCACTGGTGTGTTTCTTTCTCTTTGTTCATTACATCACTGAATAACCAGAAAATCATCTTTCCATTTTATTAAAATAACTTTTTTATATAAAAGGGGTGATAAACCCCCTCTGTTTTATCAACATAGTGGCTTCTACCACTTTTCATACCTAAAGGGGTCTTCACTCTCAGTCCAGCACTACGGAAGACACTCTCCATAATCATTTCTGTGTCCCATTAGGTTCATTTGACAGCGGCTAGAACTGACCGTTTGGATGATGAAGTTATAATGTAACAGCAGAACCCCACCCCTGGATTAACTCTGCGAGTGACAGAGTTGTGTCCAATACATTGCCTTGCAATGCTTTTGGATACCGCTCTTGCACTCGGAATGTTAAACTGTGGTTCATATGTACAAAGCATATGCAGCAATTCTTGGGCAAACCAGCTGCACGATAAGAGACAGATAAATGTTCCCTAAATTCCTACTGATTTAAATAGAGATTTTAACCCCTTGAATGATAGACAGATCTCCAAAGTGGAGACCATTCTTGTATTCAAGGGTGTTAAAAACGATATTTACATCAATGGGAATTTATATTTTTTGTTCAGACGTGATCATTAACTCTGATTGCAATGTATTTCGTACCTCTCTGGCACTCAAAGTGTTAATCTGAGCTTTTGTTTGTATAGACAGAAGCTGTGTTCTAGTGCACCTCTGCTGATGCTTACATCTATTACTTATCTTCATTTCAGGAGAACAAACTGAAGTTTGCTGCTTACTTAGAGCAGGAATACAAAGTGAAAATCAACCCTTCCTCTTTGTTTGATGTGCAAGTCAAGAGAATCCATGAATACAAAAGGCAGCTCCTAAACTGTTTATATATCATTACCATGTATAACAGTAAGTGTTTTACCAACCAATTTAATAATGATCTTGTGTAAAGGGGGGCATGGGATGATCACCTATGCTTTAGGGTCCAAAAAACTATTTTCTCTTACGTCCCGTGTGGAACACTGTAACCATGGGGTTTAGTTCTCTCCTCCAGAGGAGTTGGAGACTCCCTTCTTCTGTTGCGGAGTTAACCCCGCCCCTCAGCTTCAAGTGATCTGCCTTAGCAAAAGCAAGGTGGCACTGTTCTTAGTTTTTAAAAAATTATTTTTTATGTTTTACTTAGATATGGGGTTATATAATTCCCCATTAGAATGACTTCCATTAACTGGCTTCCCTGGAGTTGGATTACCCAATATTTCTGGGCCATTTCCCTGTGGAGGTTGACTTTATTACAAGTCTTTGCGTCACTGAACTTCTTTGCAGTTCTGTATTTATATAATGGGAGTCTAAAGACAGAAGACTGTTAAGATAACCCTTTGATTGCTTTGGTCCTTGCTGTTATGTTCCTGCTTTTACTTACCACCCACTGAAAAGTGGTGTTCTTGCCTGTCTAGCAATTAATCCTTCTTATTTCTCATGCATGCTATGATTCTTATCCCTTTCTGTACTGCACTGTAATTAAACTTCCATTTACAGGCTTTCTCTTCACTTCTATTCTTATTTATTTCCTATATTTATGTGTGTGTATGTGTATTTTAGCTTTAGTTCCTGCACAGCAGCCATCTTTTCCATAGAAGTTCATGGGGAATCTTGCCTCTGACATATCTATGCATCCATTTCACCAACAAGGGTCACATTGTGCTCAAAATGAATTGCTGGGCCTGCTCTATTGCATGGTCAGCATGGGGCAATGCACAGACCACTTAGTTGCACTATTTTGAAAAGGTTGGAGAACCACCATTTACTGGGCTTATGCAATGAAAACTACATTACCCCGAGCCCCCCTTTTCCTGGGCTTTCTGCATAGGACAGGGTGATGCTTTGAAGGGTTTTTTTCTGAACATGTCTGATCCCAAGGGGCACATAGGGAAATCCAAGCTACTGTTCCTCATGCCAAAGTGGTCTTCCACAAGAATATTCAAGCACCCTATGTCCCTAAGATGTGTGATATTCTTTGCCCCCACCAGTTCGGGGATTCTGTGGTTCAGACCCATCAGGCCTTTAAGGCCCGCCCCACCCCAAAACCCAAACAGACTTGGCAGAACAATAAGTCTGTTCAGAAGGCTATAGCTGACAAGTCCACCTCTGCATGACTCGAGGACCAGTGGGTTATTTCGGAAGGGTACCACATACCTCTCAAATCCCTTCTTCCTCAATCTTTTTTTTTGTTCTGAGTTCCTTGAGATCAAGTTTGAGCACATCTATTTATAGACTCAGTATCTTTCCTGTTGGGAAAACAGGTTTGATTCCTGTTCCAGTGGCTGCTATCCTATTGTGGATTTTAAGTGTCTCAACCAGTGTGCCCTAACTCTGTGCTTCAAAATGGAATCTCCGGGATCTGTTATTGCTGGCATGTGTCCAGGAGAATTTCTTGCCTAACTGGATCTCCAGGACACCTATCTTCATATCCTGATGCATCCAGACCATGATCTTCTATGCCTTGCCTTTGAGAGCATTCAGAACCAGTTCACAGCTCTCCCCTTCGGGCTAGCATCAGCTCCAGGAATCTTTACGAAGGTCATGGCTACTTTGACAGTCCAAATTAGTACTCAAGGAATATCCTTGAATCCTTACTTAGCGACCTTCTACTAAATGCTCCTTTAGAAGCCATGCGCAGTTCACAGATTCAAGACTATGTCCTCATCCTGGAGCAACATGGTAGGGTGCTCAGTCTCACGCAATCCTCGCTTGTACCTGAGTTCCGAGTCTGAGTTCTATAAAGCTTCATATCTCTGTTTTTTTCGGAAGCGGATTGCCTTTCTCTCCGACGTCAAGACCTTTGTTCATGGGGTGGCTCATGCATGTCCTACTTTTTGAGATCCCAGTTCTCTGTGGGACCTGAATCTGGCGTTAGGAGTTCCCCATGGGCCAACGTTTGAGCTTGTTTAATCTGTTTCTTTGTATCTTCTGACTCTTAAGATGGCCTTCCTTTTGGCCATTTTCTCTGTTCGCAGAGTGGCTGAACTACAAGCTTTGTCTTGTAAACCCCCTTCCTTGGATTTTCAATCAACCAGGAACCATTGACACTTGAGGTTTATATGGTACCATTATGTGCTATGGAATACTGGTCTACAGTAAAGGGGTTTTTCCCTTCCAGGAATATCCCCATGGTTCCTGTTTTACATAATGAACTTAAGGGACTAAGAGTATTTTGGTTAACTTACTGTTAAATCCTTTTTTCTTAATCCACGTGGAACATAGAACTCCCACCCAGAGAAAAAAACATGTGGTTTAAGTCTCTTGGGTGCTTTGTTCAGGGGATTTCCTTCTTTCCTCTCTCTCTTGTTGCTTTCTGCTACTTTGCTGTAAGTTGAAACTGAGGGTGGGGGTAAAGCTGGAAGGGAAGAAGGGAGTCTCTGCCTCAAAGGCCCTTCCTTTTTCAAAGTGCCTTGCCCTATGGAGCAGAGAACTTTATCCCGTGGTTCCTGTATTCCTCAAGGACTAAGAGAAAATGAGTTAATTTTAAGTTCACTAAAATCCTCATCTTGTGTTGGTGTTTTTGTTGGCAACACCCAGGTCTCTTATATACAGTAGATAAATGGAAAAATGCCACAAATATACACTGAAAAGTGCACCTGTTCAAACTAACTTGCACAAAGTTCACTGAGAAAATTCATTGGTCTGTGTGTGTGTGTGTCATAGTGACTGCAAGACTCTCCAGAATCCTTGAGGGAGATGCACTAAAGTGTGATAGGCAGGTGATAAAGTGGAAATGACTTCTCCAGTGATATCACTGCTCCAATTTCTATGTTATTCTATGGAGCCAAAGCACTAAGACTTCTCCAAATTTGGAGATCTTCGTGCATAGGCTCTATAGAGTAACATAGAAAATGGAGAAGTAATATCAGTGGAGAAGTCATTTCTACTTTATCACTCCTTAATTCATAACCCTCCTTGTCAGCTTAAACCATACCAGTTCTATAACTGTAGTTTTTAAACCTAGTTCACTTTAGTTACCATTTAGCAAATAAAATGTTTGTGACGTTGTTTATTTCTGTGTGTATTTACATGATAATTAAAATTTCCAGGAATCAAGAGAGATCCATCCAAGCCTTTTGTGCCAAGAACAGTTATGATTGGAGGAAAGGTACAATATATAAACTTCCATTTTCTGTACTGTACTGTTATGTTAGTGATTATCATTTCTAAACATAATACAATCCTGCATAGACTTTTGGAGTTTATTAGTCTTGCTGCCATCAAATGTGGGCAGAATAAATTAATTTTTAGGGGTTAAACTGCAAGGGATTTTAAAGGGATAGTATGGTCACATATTAATTAAACTGTATCTTGTAGGCATTACAAAATTAAACTAAATGCCCCCAGACCCATCTCTCAAACCTTTATGGTTTGAGAGATATTCAGGACCAAAGTTCCCCCCTCTACAAAGTTTGGTTTGGTTGCAAGCACACTTTGTAGACCGATCCAGTGAAGGATTTGTCTCAATAACGCATTCTCGGCTCAGCTGAAGAGCCTCTGCCAGTCCCGGGACCGGATTCCCCTGCAGTCTGCTTGAGCGCTGACATCATTGAAAGGGGAGGGGGGAACTTTGGTCCTGAATATCTCTCAAACCATAATGGAACTGGGGACATTAAGTTTCATTTTGTAATGCCTACAAGATAAGTTTAGTTAATATGTGACCATATTATCCCTTTAACTTCTTGGGTTCTAGAGAGGTCAACAAACCAAACCGTCAAACATTTAAATGCCAGAGGGGTACACAGTGCTTTACTTTGCAATGTGTTGTGTACCCCTCTGGCACTCAAAGGATAATTTGCTATATGTGTAACATTTTTATACACAGGGCTTTTTCTATTGTGTTACACAAGATCATACCTTCTCATTTATGTATTTATTTAAAAATCTTAATGAGATTTGGAGGTTAGGTACATTTGGTGCAACTGGTTTTGTTGTCTGGAACAAAAAAACAATATTGAGCTGTAATGATATGGGCTTTGAACAGGGAGGACTTTTTTCCTTACTTAGACCCCATATGCCGGTTGCTGATCATAAGAGAATGTGAACAGTGGCTTCACTTATCCCTGTAGGAGAGGGCGAAGTATCAGGGTGCATGACTGTGGGGAGTACTGAGTCTTATAAAACTGATGTAACTGTAGCCATTGTCATCGCTGTATGGGACGGTGGTTTATTGTTTGAGTTTACTATTCCTGGGTATTCGTATATGAATGTATTGGTCTTCCTCTACTGATCATAGCTCTCATTGCTCGTACCATTTAATTTTCATCATCTTATTGAACATTTCTATATTTCTCTGCAGGCAGCCCCCGGTTATCACATGGCTAAAATGATCATCAAGTTAATTACCTCTGTTGCAAGTATTGTGAACAACGACCCTGTTGTTGGAGATAGACTAAAGGTCATTTACTTGGAGAACTACAGAGTGTCCCTCGCTGAGAAAGGTACCAGAAATTGGGCAGTTTTTTTTGCACATTACAAGACTTTTTGTTATTTTTACTATTATTAATAATATTGCTTGTTAATGCAATGACAACACATTCTTTAGAATTATCCTGTGGGTTTCAGAAAGCTATATTGTCTGGTAGGTCTCTTTCTACAAATGAAAGATAGAAACAAGTTCTGTTTGAAACAGAAGTAAATCTATACGTAGTCAACATTTGAACATTTGTGCCACAGAGCTAAAGCGAAGAAGACTGATTACCCTTGATTACAAATATCTACATAGAGTAGAGTAAAAGTACATGAAATCAATGAATCAGGTGAAAGTAGTCCAAATCATTAATATATATATATATATATATATCCAATGTGAAAGCACTCTCTCCAAAAAATCAATTCACCCAGGTGCACAATCCCTTAGATCAGTGGTTCTCAACTCCTGTCCTCAGGACCCACTAACAGGCCAGGACGTAGGGATTTCTCTGGTAGAGCACAGGTGTGGTGATCAGAGGCTCATTCACATTGATTAACTCACCTGTGCTCTAACAAGGAAATCCTCAAATCCTGGCCTGTTAGTGGGTCCTGAGGACAGGAGTTGAGAAACACTGCCTTAGATATTAAACCATACATAAAGCAATGGGGCAGCACCCGTGGGTCTTATTAACAGTTATTTATTGAACACAAAAAGTAACAATACGGTCAACGTTTCGGTCCTAGTGATGGACCTTTATCAAGACATATAAATATGTGTGTGTGTGTTCCTCCAAAAAAGGTTATAAAACTATTTATATGACAGAGACAGATGATGATAAGAAATGTTCTCCTTGGCTTTCTCATGTGGTCACTGCTTTCTATACACTGGTGGCATGTAAAAGTCACAAGCATCAGCAGAATGATGAGAAAGGGCGCAGACCAATCTAACAGCACACCTCCTCCATATACTATAAAAATAACAAGCCCCCCTTATATACTGTGCTCACCAGATAATAAAACAGCATTTGGAAAGACACACTTCTTCTGTACGAAAATCCACTGGAGATAGTTAATACCTCAGTCAGTAAGGAATATCTCCCAAATATATCGAACAGGTGGAGTTGATTCAATAAAGTAATATTTTTTATCCTCCTTAAAAAATCAAAACAGAATGCAAAACTCGCTTTGCAATTTTACACTTCTTCAGGGACATAAATATCATCACATAACTGTTATACTAAGCACATATAGTGAGCACAGTATATGTGGGATCTTGCTGTTTGTAAATTATATATAGCAGTTGTACTTTTGGATGAGTCTGCACCCTTTCTTTTTCCTTATTGTTCTAAATATATAAGCATGACTGGCCCACAATGATCTATCATTGGAGTAGATGAACTATGTTAGTATATTTCATGTGGCAAGTTTATAAACCCCTAAGGATTTACAGATGTTTCATATATAAGAAGCATATCATATTAGGTCTTAAACTAAGTCCTATGTCTCTGAAGGTTTCTGTTGCATTTTTTGGGTGGTTACTTGATCAGTCTCATGAATCACTAGTTTTACATTTGTGTTACTGTTCTGTTACAAATCTGTCACAGTCACGTTTGTAACCAATGTTTAAAATAGCAATACATTGATACTTATGCCTTATTATAACTGTCCCATTTCTGTTTCCAGTGATCCCCGCTTCGGACTTGTCTCAGCAGATCTCTACCGCTGGCACAGAGGCTTCTGGAACAGGGAACATGAAGTTTATGTTGAATGGAGCCCTGACTATTGGAACCATGGATGGGGCCAACGTTGAGATGGCAGAAGAAGCAGGAGAGGAAAATTTGTTCATCTTTGGCATGAGAGTGGAAGATGTGGAAGCGATGGACAAGAAAGGGTTTGTAATTACATTTATTTGACCTAGGAATTAAAGGGGCAGTAATGTTTCATTATGAAAAATCTATATTTTAGTAAAGGAAGGACACTCCGACTTCTGGGAAATGCTTTATTTAATAGTCATTATCTCTTTGAGTGCAATGCACAACCTTCCGGCAATGAAAGGGTTAAATGTCACACTTTTTATTATTATTAAACTGCAGTTTTCTATTTTAGTCACTAAGTGTTGTTTTTGCAATATTTTTATGGAAATTTTAAGCCATGGACTCATGAGACAAATTTTAAGCCATGGATCTCACGAGAGAGTAATAAAAAATGCCCTCTGACCACTATCTGGCTCTCTTGCTGACCCTTTGATTTAAAAAAAAAAAAAAAAGTTTGAGCTGTAATGATTTTCAAATGAACCACCTCCCAGGAGCAAAAGCTCTAAATCTATATATATATATATATATATATATTTTTTTTTTTTTTTTTTTTTTTTTTTTCTTCATAATAAAACTTTACTGGTCCTTTAAGTAAATATTTGGAAGCAGTTACTTTAAAGTCATTGGCACAGAGTAAATTAATGCAGTCAAATTATATTAAGCAAGGGGAGTGGTAGACTATATTATTAAGTGAGATTGTAGACTAGCAGCAATGAGAAACCACAGGTTGCCTATCCTTGCATTAGAGGGAACATGGGCGCAGGATTAGTTATAATTTGGTGGAGCCATGACCCCTTTCTGCTACTTTAGATAGAGGGAAAATGCTGGATTATAACGCCTTTCCATTACCTTTTCTCTGTTAGGTACAACGCTAAAGAGTATTATGATAGAATTCCTGAGCTGCGGCAGGTGATTGACCAGATCAGAGATGGACGGTTCTCTCCCAGGGAACCTGATCTCTTCAAGGATGTTGTCAATATGCTGATGAACCATGACAGGTAAGGGATGGATGGTATAAATATTCAATGCTTGTGAAGATTATCCATTGTCTTTATAACATGCTTTACATGCAGAACACAGGATTGCCTTACGTAAGGGTGTTATTTGTAAGTGACATTAAAGAGGACCTATCACTTTACAAAGTCCTCCCCTTAGTGGGAGATTCCATGTCGATAGGATTTATATTGTTATTCCTCCTTATTCATTTAGCAGCCTAAGACTGTGGAGCAAGGTGGTTTTGTTGTCATTTGAATTAATTCTGCTGACATTAGAATCCCTAGTTATTAACTAAAAAAATCTCCAAAACATTAACATTTTTGTAAAACAAAAAGCACAGGGTATAGACAGTTTAAATAGATACATTGAAGCCTTTGACCGCTGATTGGACTGCAATGCACTGGATATCTCGCTGACACTCTATGGATTATCATGTAGATTAACATATGTGTAACTAACTACTTTAAAAGAATATGAATACTGTAACTTTTCTTATTTTAGCATAATGTATTACTTACTTTAACTACTTAAAGGGATAGTAATGTTTCTCAAAAACAGCAGCTCCAATTAATCTTCATAGTAGGGCCATGGATAGTGTTATATCAATACTGTCAGAGTTGTGGTTCAAGAGTAATTGAATGATAAAGTTTCCCTCTCCCGCCCCCTTTACCTAGTGTAAGCCATCTCTTCTCAGGTGTTGAATCTGGTTGTAAGACCAGACAGATAACAGCAGGGGACAATCTTCTTCCTATGAGAACAATGAAATACCTGCCCCCTTTGACAAGTTTTTCCCTTATCTTAATTGAAGATTGTCCCTCTCTGCAATCTACCTGGGCACCTTCCTTCTGATCTGGTTGAACAGTGTTACATCAGTAAAAGGGGCGGGAGGGGGATACTTTATCATTTAATTACTCTTGAACTACAACTCTGACAGAATTGAAATAACTCTCTCCAAGGTCCAAATACTATGATGATTAATTAGAGCTGCTTTTATTATGAAACATTGCTATCCCTTTAAATTCTGTGTACTTGAGACAGCTATTTCAGTTTTTTCTGCAGTCCAATGTGTGAGTGCCCTCTGCCTGCAGTTTGTGGAAAGAGTCCTGAGATTCAACAATAAAAAAAATTTTTGGAGACCTCGCTAGCATTCAGAGGTTTAAAAGCCCCAGTAAAATCTATGAGAATTGTTATTTGTCTCCAGTAGTGCAGTTGGTTTTTCCCCAGAATGGCTTTTATTCTACTTAATACCTCAGCATCAGTGTGGCTTGCAGATACTGTAGAGTCACAGACTCAGAGAAAGGGCACTCATGTCACTGTATGTGGAAGAGAAGAACTGAAATGGCTAATTCATGATAGGTAAAGAAAATTATAGGGTCAGTAACCTTTTATTCAACTGCTAGTGCCCTCAGAACTATGGGAACATTGTTCTATCCCCCATTGGTAGACTCCCGCAACGTTTGCCTCTCAGCTTAAGAGTCAGGTGGCTTCTGATCCTGCTTTGCACCAAAATTTCTCTATTGGTTGGGTTATGGGACCTATTAATGTTTTGGGGGAGTGACTGTTAGATGCTTACACTTCTAGAGTGTATGTTGTTTTGTTGTTTTCTCTGTCGTCCAATACAGGTTACTGGTAACTTTGGGTAGGTGATCCGCCCCTTTAACTAGGCAGGAACAATTCTGGAAGTGAATGCAGGGGGTGGAGCCTACTTTCCCTCCTTGGCTGCAGCTAGCCAATCAGCTCCATTAAGATTTGTTCCTTGGTGAAGACACAGGCAAAAGAACAGTTCTGCTATACTTCTAGCTAATTTTTTATTTTTCTGTTAGATATGGAATACCACCATTAGGCGGATTACCATAGCTGACAATGCCCTTAAATGTGGCTAGCTCAATATCCAGGTGTTTTTTGTGGACCTTAAGCCCTGGGGGGAAAATCTTGGGTTCAAGTTCTTTCCTCAGGAGTTGTTCACTGAGGCTTCTTCTTAATGCATGGTAATCTGAAGACAGAATAGCTGCAGGAAAGGTGAGCAACCCTTTGAGTGCTGCAGGTCCACATGTCCCACAGTGCCCCTCCGCTCAGGGGTTTTCCTTTGGAGTTCCTATTGCACACTCCTGCACTCATTTGGTTTAACTGGATGTCTGTTGGGTGTTCTGGAGCAAGTTTCTGTGGTAACTTAACCCCTTAGCTGCTGGTTTAGCATCTTTTGGAGGTTTATTGGCACTTTCCTTACTGGGTTCAGTGTTTTTTTGGGGGGTCTGCTAACATGTTCTAATGATGCTTCATGTCATTTTAATTCACAGTTTCAACTTTGCAAAATTTGTGTAAAGGCGCTCTTTACCGCATAGATGCCATTGCTCCATTCACTTCTATGGGACTGTACAGTTTGGGACATATCTCTGCAACTGCTCAACGTAGAGATGGCTCAGATTAATTGTCTGCCCTTGCTCTGTCATGCGGTTAATGTTTTATGTGTGTTGGGGAGCTCAAGGGGCTTCTGGCACTGTTGGGGTACTTTTTCTGGGAAAACGACATTTCCCATGAGCGATTGCTTCACACGATTGTTTCTGATTGGCTCCTGCCACAGCAGCCATTTTGTGCCTTTTCCTGAATGAGTATACTACGCAGGGCTTGGACTCTCCTCTGCAGATTAACCCTTCGCCTGCCAGATAAGTGCATTTTAGCGATTTCTGGGGTGAAATTTTAATCTCACACACTGTATTTGGGTGATTCCTTATACTTTAAACATTTTGACACTGTGAGAATGTCTAATCCATTAGAGCTTGGGGCCAGGCCTAAGACTAAGGATGCTGAGGTCTCTGTATCCCCTATTGCGCATTGCTCCTCATGTCATTCAGGGTTACCTAGAGAATTCTCAGGTCATTTATGCCAGGCATGTTCTGATGTCCCTGAGTTTCTCCCAGGGACCTCCAGCCATGCAAGAGTTCAAGGCTGCTACTAGAGACCTCCAGTCTACATTGCAACTCTTTCCATCCCATTGCAACTCTTTACAGGGGGTCTACCACTCCTGGCGCCTTCTTCCATCAGATCTTCCCTGCCGAAACTGCAGGGAGTACCTGACTTATCAGATTCCTCTGAAGAGGAACTGTTGGTGGATCTTCTGGATCTTCATCTACAGGGTTACCTGTGGAAGGAGGATGTTCATCTTCTAGATTTGACGGCTTGAAAATTGAATCCTCAGTACTGAAGAAGAAAGGATTTTCTTCTGGTGTGGTAGCTACTATGCTTAGTGCCCGCGAACCTGTTTCTTCTAAGGCCTACCATCGTGTCTAATCGACCTTTCTATCTTGGTGTGCTGATAGGGACCTTTCTCAGGATTTTGATCTGCCTACGGTCCTGGCTTTCTTGCAGGGCGGTGTGGATAAGGGACTCAGTTTGAGTTTCCTTAAGGTTCAAACTTCTGCTCTTTCTGTTTTCTTTCAGAGGCGCATTGCTATTCTACTTGATGTCAAGGTTTTCATCCAGAGCGTTGCTCATACTCGTCCTGTGTTCAAGACTCCCTCTCCTCAGTGGGATCTTAACTTTGTTTTGGGCGTCCTTCAGCGCCCTCCCTTTGAGTCCTTGGCTACTATTCCTCTACGCCTGCTGAAGTGGAAAATGGCCTTTCTCCTGGCGATCGTGTCTGTTCGCCGTGTCACGGAGTTACATGCTCTGTCTTGTAGACCACCCTTTTTGGTGTTTCGCACTTCGCAGGAGCTTCTCCCGAAGGTGGTCTCTGAGTTCCACATTAATCAGGAGATTGTAGTGCCTTCTTTCTGCCCTGACCCTACCTCTGACAAGGAGAGGGATCTCCACTTGTTAGATGTGGTGCGTTTTCTCAAGTTTTATGTACTTCGCACTGAGTCCATTAGACAGTCTGACGCGCTGTTCGTCATTCCTGAGGGCCCCAGGGCAGGGAGACCTGCATCCCAAGTGACTATTGCTTCCTGGATCAAGTCCACTATTCGTAAGGCCTACAAGCTAAGGAGGAAGCCTGCTCACTTTGGGGTCATGGCTCATTCTCCTAGATCTATTGGGGCTTCTTCGGCTTACAAGAATCAGGCCTCCGCTGGTCAGTTGTGCAAGGCTGCCACTTGGTCATCTGTACACACCTTTTCAAAGCACTACCGTGTTGATGTTCTGGCATCGGCTGATGCCAGTCTTGCCTGTTTAGGATCTTCTTCGGTTCTTTGGTGCTTCCTTCACTTTTGAGCCCTGTTGGCTCTAGTTCAGTGTGCTGTGTAACAGTTCCTGGGGTGTTGTTACCCTTGTTCAGTGTCCGCTGACACTTCATTTGTTTTGTTTGGCTGTCTTTGATCTGATGGTTCATATATGCTATGGTGACTTTGGGGGCCTTGCACCTGGTCCTTCCCTTACTTCCCGCCTCTGGGAAAGTCAATGGTTGGACATCCCAAAGTTACCAGTAACCTGTATTGGACGACAGAGAAAAGAGGATTTTAGTCTTACCTGTTAAATCCTTTTCTCTTAGTCCATACAGGTTACTGGTCTCCCACCCTGTTAAGGAAGCATGCTTGACTCTCCTGTGGCAGACCGTGGGGGTCCTTTGGGGTCATGATCACAGGAGTCTTCTTTCCATTCTACTATCTAGTCAATAGTTAGTGTCTCAAATCTTATGGAGCTGATTGGCTAGATGCAGCCAAGGAGGGAAGGTAGGCTCCACCCCCTGCATTCACTTCTAGAATTGTTCCTGCCTACTTAAAGGGGCCGATCGCCTACCCAAAGTTACCAGTAACCTGTATGGACTAAGGAAAAAAAAGGATTTAACAGGTAAGACTAAAATCCTCTTTTTCTTGACTCCAAGACCCTTTAGGCTAAAGTGTATCTTTTCAAGGCAGTTTTAGACTCATTGGGAGGCCTTAGAGCTCTCAATTGAGTAGTGCAGGTCCTTTGGCTAAAAAGGTGGAGAGTTGCTTAGTCCACTAAACAGTCTCTGTTAGTGGGCACACATCTGTTTGGTCTAGGTTTAGGAATGTACTTAGCAGTGCTCGTTTTTCTTGAATTTACCCCAGGCACCTTTGTGTGAGGATGGAGAGTGGTTCCTGTTACCCACCTCCAGTGTGGGTTTATGCCCAGGGAATCTTCTTCAGCACAGGCACACCTTCCCAGACATACACTCGGACCTGGGTAGGCGAAGAGCTTTTACCTACTTTACCTGCCTACCTTAATTGGCTATATATAAAGTGACGAGTATGCAGAGTCTCAGCGATAAAGTCATGCAGGGGAGTGGGAGACATTTAGTACTAAGTGCTAGAGACTTGGGGAATTTTTTTTACCCTAGTGGCTGAACACATTTTCAGCATATTTCCTGTAGGTAAGGTTCTAGTTCTGTATAGAAAACTGAAGAAAAAGACAAGAAGGTCCTCTTGTGTGGAATAACGCATAAATAATAGTTGACCTCCACCAATATTACACCCAATAACTGGGTACTCACAAAACAGTTGGCTGAGTTGGTAATTATATAGAACTCATCAAGTAAAGCTTCTGGGTTATTAAACCACCCAAGAATAATGGTATCACACTTCTTCAGTATACATAATCAAGGCTATTCTTCTAAAAGCATGCTCCCGATCAAGGCAAGATCCATAAGAAAAAAACAAAGGAAAAGACTTCTAATAGTACTAGTTACTAGTATCATTTTTGTAAAAAAAAAAAAAAAAAAAAAATACACATAAGATAAAAAAATATGCAACTCACATTTGATGATGATTGGTGCGAGGATATCCAACACAACTAACAAACAAAGCTTATGGAGAAAATCCCGTCTCTATTTCGTGTCATCCACAGGAGATGATGAAGCACAGCTGCTTTCTTAATATATAATACGTTTATTACAATAACAAAATGTATAAAAAAATACCAAAAATAGGCCTACTTATGCATTTCATAACACACCGCCACTTTATCAGTGTTTGGCCACAAACAGTATAAAAGAAAGCAGCCATGTACAAACTGTGCTTAAATCATCCTTCTCTCACCCCGAATGATAAATCTGCACACACCTTTCTAATGACACATCAATCAGCTCGATTGTGAGACAAGTAATATAATCCTCTAATATGTTGTCTCAGTACGAACAGTGACGCATCTCATATTTTCATCGCAAATAAATAAATCGCACCTGACAATAAGAAACATGCCATCACCAAAGTAGATTCTACCTTTTCCATATTCCAACATGGAGTAAATGATACCACACCAAACCATCTGATCCAACTACAACAAAAATTAATTAGCAAGAGAATATTTGCTAAATGATAAAAAAAACAGAAAAATATATACAATGCTAATATGTGTAGCAATATAAAATAATGTTTAGGCTATTATAAAATAACATTAAATTTAATAAAACAAATTTACAAAAATAAAACATGTCCCATGCATTTGTATGTATGACTAAATAAACATAGAATGTTTTGTAAAGGAAGTGTGTTATGAAGATAGACACTGTAGAAGATATTCTAAACAGGAATACCAATTATCCACTGCATTGCAACCCAATATATTGGATACGTGTCTGGCACTAAAAGAGTTAAACAATTAAGTGGATTTACATGTAGGATTATTTTCCCCCTGACATCCACGCAAATCCAGAAAGGAGGCACTGTTTTTGATGATTGGCTTGTTGAATTTTAATGCTTAACCCCTTTAGTCCTGTAAATATTTGCAAGGCAATGTTACACAACTCTCCAGCAGTGAGTGTGTGAGCAAGTGTGAGCATGAGATGTGTGAGAATGTGTGAGTATGGATGTATGTGTGCCCATTATGTGTATATATTTTGTGTGTTTTTCTTATTGTTTTGCATGTATATTGTGTGTGTATATATTGTGTGTATATTGCCTGTGTGTGTGTATATTGGGTGTGTTGTGTGTGTGTGCATTGTGTATAATGTGTGTGTGTATTGCGTGTGTGTGTACTGTGTGTTTGCGTGTGTACTGTATGTTTCAGTGTATTTTGTGTGTGTTTTGTCTATATTATGTGTGTATTATGTAATTGTGTATATTTTGTTTATATTGTGTGTGTATTTGTGTATGGTGTGTGTTGTGTATATTATGTGTATAGTGAAATTGAACATTTCCTGTTACTGGACAAAGTTTCATTAGCATATGACACGTCACTGAAATCTTAATTAGCATATGCCACGTCACTGAAAAGCTTAATTAGCGTATGAAATGTCACTGACTGCCTTAATTGTCATATGAAAATGTCACTGATACCGTAATTAGCATATGGTAACAGGTGTGAATAGCTCCTTAACTGTATATTTGGTGATCTTTTGGCTAACTTGACATATATGCAGTTTTTAATAAGGTTTTCAAATATACAACTTGAAGTAAGGTTCCACTTTAAAGGGATAGTAATACTTCGTTTTATCTTTATTTATTTTGTAGGCATTAGAAAAACTTGAAGAACGATATAAGTCTTATCTCTCAAACCTTAATGGTTTGAGAGATATTCACAAGCAAAGTTTCCCCTCCCGCCCCTTTTACCTAGTGTAAGCCATCTCTTCTCAGATGTGGAATATGGTTGTAAGACCAGACAGATAACAGCAGGGGACAATCTTCTTCCTGTGAGAACAATGAAAATCCTGCCCCCCTTGACAAGTTTTTCAGGTTTTTCCCTTATCTTAATCAAAGATTGTCCCTCTCTGCAGTCTACCTGGGCACCTCCCTTCTGATCTGGCTGAACAGTGTTACTTAAGTAAAAGGGGTGGGAGGGGGATACTTTGTTATTGAATTACTCTTGAACTACAACTCTGACAGACTTGAAATAACACTCTCCAAAGTCCAAATACTAGGATGATTAATTAGAGCTGCTTTTATTATGAAACATTACTATCCCTTTAAGCATGTTGGCTCTACAATAAATCACTTTAGGGTGATTGGAGATCTCATCTCATCAGTGGATGGCTGAGGGTGATGAAAACTGCAATTAATAGCAGATTAGCTGCCATGTTGCCCTCCTCTGTTCTCAAGGTTGAAAATGAATAGGCTGACCTGTCCTTCAGTCACATTCTAAGTTGCTCTGTCCTCTCCTGACATCTTACAATGTCATTGTGGTTTATTCCAGGTTTAAGGTGTTTGCCGACTATGAAGCCTATATTAAATGCCAGGAGAAAGTGGACCAGTTATACATGGTAAGATGATTGTGTATACACATATATATATATATATATATATATATATATATATATATATATATATATATATATATATATATATATAGCAAAGTTGTTAAGGAAGCACTCACAGTTCAGGGTGAAATGCCTGGGTGCAGTCAGTAATGCCAGAAAAATTTGTAATAATTGGTTAAAGCAGCACTCACAGGACTTATTAATAATGAAAATTATTTATTTGTCAATGTTTCGGCCACTTAGCGTGAGAAAGGCCACGCTAAGTGGATGAAACGTTGACAAATAAATAATTTCTATTATTAATAAGTCCTATGAGTGCTGCTTTAACCTATTGTAACATATATATATATATATATATATATATATATATATATATATATATACACATATATATATTTTTTTTTTATTTACTTCCATGATTCTGTTAGATAATACAGAAAAACCTGCCTCTCCATGTACTGAGGACAACACGAGTAGCACATCTCATATGTCATTTGGAATATAACAAAATGTTGTTTTTCTCAAATGTCACATTTTTCGACTAAAAGCACCTTAACGGAGCAGCAGTGCTTCATTATAAAATATATGTGTGTTTTGTTTGTGTGTGTGTTTATGCTGTAGACTTTTTTCCTGCGGAGTACTCCCAAAATCTTATTACAGTTCAAACTATCACAAATATATGGTGCTGTTACTAGCAAGGATTATGGAGAAGCTTAAGCAAAGCCTGAGCTCTCCCATCCTATATAATAATTCACTAATGTATGTTTGTCTGAAGCCGTCATGCGCAGTAGAGACAGTTGCGCGTGCTGCAGTCATGCGCAGTACAGACTGCCCGCTCTGCGGCTGGTAATGGAGCAGGGCGCTCCAAATTCATACCGTAGTCCTCTCTGCTCACAACTACGGTCTGAATTCAGAGCTCCCCACTCTGTTATCATCCGCGGCACGGGCAGTCTCTACTGTGCATGACTGCACCGTGGCCGTTGCTGCCTGGCACTGTGGCCTGTGTACACGGGCTGTTCAACTAGTATACTAATATTTGAACATCAGTGGAGGATGCACTAAGGTTTGATAGGAAGGTGATAATGTGGAGATGACTTTGCCATTAATACCATTTCTTCGATTCCTGTGTTATTCTTTGAAGATCTTAGTGCATTGGCTCCATAGCATAACATAGGAACTGGAAAAGTGATACCACTGGAGAAGTCATCTCCACTTTTATCACCTTTTTATCACTCTTTAGTGCATAAACCCCCTGGGGGGAGATGCATTAAGGTGTGATAAAGAGGTGATAACGCGGAGATAACTTCTCCAGTGGCATCACTACTCCAATTGATCACTGCTTTATAACCCTCCAGGGAGGAAATGCACTAAGGTGCGATATGGAGTTGATAAAGAGGAGATAACTTTGCAATCATATCACTTCTCCAGTTCCTATGTTACTCTATGCAGCCTGTGTATTAAGATTTATCAAGTGGGAGAGATGTTAGTGCATGGGCTCCATGGAATAGTGTTGGAATTGGAGAAGTGATATGACTGGATAAGTTATCTCCACTTTCTCACCTCTTTATCATGCCTTGGTGCATAACCCCCCCTCAGATGTTGTTGTTATTAATAATTTAATAAAAAGTAAGTTTGAGCTGTAGTAACCTTTGAACAATGCAAATCCCAGGGCATTTCAGGATACTGTTTGACTGCTCCTTTAAAAGGACAGTAAAGTTATAAAATAATAATCAGGTAGCAAAAGTATGAAAAATATATATTGCAGCTCATCTGTTCTAAAGTGATGGGTGACATCACTTCAGAAATAGCTGCTCTGTGTGATTCTGTTACATGAAACTAGATTTAAGCTGCTTGAAAACTGAACCTTATAAAAAAACATGCCCCAAGTGATATAATTTCCCCAGTTCCTATGTTAGTGCATAGGCTCCATAGAATAAGACCTTCAAATTTGGAGAAATCTTGGTGCATTGGTTCCATAGAATAACATAGGAACTAGAGAAGTGATATCACTGAAGATGTCATCTCCGCTCTATCACCTCTTTATCACTCCATAGTGAATCTCCCCCCTTGTGTTGTGGTTGGTTTGCCCCAGAATTGTCATTTGTGCATCGTCCAGTGGACATTCTTGTGACATTTTGTAACACATGATCTACCCTCTTCTCTTGCAGAACCCTAGGGAATGGACAAAGAAAGTCATCCGAAACATTGCTTGCTCTGGCAAGTTCTCCAGCGACAGGACAATTAGCGAATACGCAACTGAAATCTGGGGAGTAGAGCCCTCAGCGGTGAAGATTCCACCCCCCAACATCCCCAGGGAATAAAGCTCCATTGGTGCATGTCCTCGCTTGTTCTCCACCGATAGTTTGGTTGGTTCAGGATTAGTCTTTGTCCACCAGTTGTGACTTAGCATCAGTTCACCCTGTCAAAGCTTCTTTATAGAAAAATACTTAATGTTGTGTTGTAGTAAGCTGACTCTCCGTCAAGTAACATGCTATTTGGCTACTAGATTTAGGGGTAATGAGAGAACCATATTCCTCTTTCACAAAACAGACTGCAAACCATGTATAGATTTTAGAAAAGGAAAGGTGCAGCAGTAAATATTTGGTTAAAAGGGAACTATTGTCTGTTTATTGATAATTATGACAGGACTACATTATGCAGTCCCCTTGTGACTTCTTCCAGCAGATTTGGAGGTCATAAAACTGTACCTTATGGCAAACAAGTCCTAGACTTTGTCTCTGTGGTTTCACTTGCAGAGGCTGCATATGTAACTTTGCATTGACTCTAATAGGTGAAGGTAAATTCCAGTCATTAGGGCTATTTAAGCTAGAGTGGCCACAAGCAAAACTGTATGTTGCATTCTGGGCCCATTTACTTTAGTTCTGCTTACAAGATAGTTGTTGGGGTCAGTTTCCAGACTCATAGAAACAACAAAGCAGTTGCACCATGCAGCCCCTAGATAACCTCTCGTTGGAGCACATGTAGAAAAACATGATAGTTGTCCTTTAAATCCCTATAACGGAAGGTTGCCATAGAACTGAACTCAGTGAGACTTGTTTACGTTAATCCTTGTTTTCACCCTTCCTGAGCAGAAATATTGGTTTAATATATCTGTCCCCAAGCCTTTATGGTTCATATCACATCACCCTAAAACACTTTTCACACTTTTAGGATACACCATTTTAATAAGATAACCTCCTATTGTGCATATAGTAGGTAGATGTTTAGAGCTGCAGGAAGCTAAAGAAGGAAAATTCTGGCTCAAGCCAACTACACCACGTGGGACGAATTGAAATTCCCATATGACCCTAAATGTATTCAATTTATTCACAAATTGATAGAAGGATAATGCAGTGTTACTTGACGGAGGTATCCAATGTATTCTGCCTCAACTCAGTCATTGGAAAAGCTTTGTCTGCAGCAACCTGGTTCATACTGTAGCCCATACTAGTTACTGTGATATCAGCCTCAGCTGGGGGGGGCAGTGTGTGCTCGGATAGGGCTATGCTACCTACACATATATTCAAGTACTGTAATAGACTTTAGCAGGGGAGGTACTGCTGTACTTGCAGGTTAGTTACACGGTGCTAAATGTGCGGAAATGCCGACTGATCCTTTAACGAACCCTCCATGAGAATGTTGTAATCATTATTTCTGTGCACAACTTCAGAATACGAAGGAAAGGAAGAGAATGAGCAAAAATGTGTTAACCTGTTTTTTTCTGTGTTTTTTGTCTTTGTGAAGACATGTTTGTTTTTAGCATTTGTGAGTGTGTGTTTGATTTAAAAGTACTGTATTTCTTACTAAAGATTTGCACGTTAACTCTAGTTTTATGCTCTCAGAATTGATCCTTTAACATCCTCAGTAGTTAACATTCAGGTGTGTGTAATCCTTTCAGTACCAGAGGGGTGTCCAGTGCATTGTAAAGCAGTATGTTAGACAACTCTCTGGCACTTAAAGGGTTGTCACAGAAGGCGTTAGCTTACTGTATGTACCTCTATATAGTAATAGCGTATTTCATTCATTTGGACATAGAATGGGCTCATGAACAGCCTGCTTCATCCTCACGGACTATTGTAGATTGACATTTATCAGAGAGAGCCTCACAATCAAATTGTTCACTGCTCTACACTGCACGTTATAGTAGGTATTTAGTGAAAGAAGCAACACATTTCTAGGCAATACAAAGTCATTCAGTATCCACAAAGGAAAGTGATTATCCAGTTTTACCATTCTGTCACAGCAAGTCGCCTTGTCCTACATTATTTAGCTACTGTAATGGTTGAGGGATAATCTCTGTGGCCTATTGCCAGGGCTCACTGGAGCTTTAATTAATAGCAATATATTGCATGCTCTATTAGACTCATGTCATGTAGCCACTGGAGTTGACATCTCCCAGAATCCCTTAGGAGGTTATTTAGAACTGTATTACAGTGTATACAGTCCAGGGTAAACAAAATAGAAAGAGGCAACACAATAATGCCTTTATATGAGAATAACATATATATAGTAGGGCTTTTCCTGCTAATTAAAACAAGGGAAGGGTCACTGCTGGGGATGCTTTGTACAAAGGTTATCGCTGCTCATACATGTTTGCTATGTTGTATGTGTTTTTGTTTTTTCATCAAAACAGGTTCTGTTTCTATTACCACCTGTGCAGAATTCCAGTCAATTATCTGAAATAAAGAAATGCCACTTTGTGGTCAGTAATAACTTCTGGATGAAGCATCACACAGCAGTGGGAAAGCCCTTGTTTTAGTCCTCACAGAAAACCACAAACTATATTTTTTCATAAAAAATGCTACTATTATTTTAAGGGCTGGTAGTGTGTGCTGAAATTAATAACAATTTATTTTACTGTTTAAATTTTTTTCCCCTATGCTAATTACAGAAGAAGTGAATGCAAATTCCAGTGGCAGGTTGCACTAGTTTTCATATTAAATTTAAACCTTGGTATGCCAGAGAGGCTTATAGAGCATGCTTTGCATCCCAATCTAGTCCTTAAAATGTTACAGTTTTCAGATGATTATTTTAACCCTTTGAGTACTTTTGTGGCACTCAAAGGGTTAATGCAAATACATTTGTCAAGATTCATAAGTCCTTGGGACCATGTGACCTTTACCTCTCAGGAAGCTCTTATAAAGAAATTGATGGGACCCAATGTCTACAGGCGAGCCCTAGGTTTAGTAGGCAAACCTTGAATTAACCCCTTCTCTGCCAAAGGTGCATGCAGTGCACTTCCAGAGAAATGATGTCAGCTGAAATGTATATAAAAATTGCATATTTATTAACATAATGGCTAACGTGAAAATGCTGGGGATTGCTCAGAATGGACCTTATTCTTTTGCTATGTTTATCACTGGTTTTATCTTTAAATTCTGCCCAGAGAGGGTCAACTTGTGGTTCTCCAGCTGTTGTTGGAATAACATTGAAAATTTTTTGAGTTTTAGTCCAGCAATAACTGGAGAGTCACATGTAGCTGATGACTACTACAGGAATTGTTTGCAATTATGTCCAGAAATAATTTTGAGACATAATAAGCTTTAACCATTCATACATATTCATATGAATATAATTCTTTCACTGGGCATTAATAGAGGGAACATAAAATGGAGTTAGATTTGTCCAGTGATGATTGAAAAAGATGTCATGGGACAAGAAAGCGTTGACTTTTTATGAACGTGGTGAATTGAGAATAACAAATATATAAATGTGAATGATCCTATCTACACAGGACATATGCATTGTCTCTCTTCCATGTCATTCATTTCCCTGAGCTTCCGATGCGTAATAAACATTTACCAAGCAAACGTGTGTGTTCTTCTTCTTTGCAATAGAATATGTGGGGGCTCTGCTGATAGATGATGCATTTAATTAAAAAATAATTTTATTTCTTTTTTTCTGCTGACTAAACATAGAGAACAGAGACATTAACAGTAATTAATCTCATTAATATGGTTCTAAGTGATACACAGGTATCTGTTCCAGAAAGAGGATTGTCCTTCTTGCCAACAGCTAGTGCTAACAGGTTCACTTTGATTGATGATCTTCACTTATTTGTGAGAAAATTATTAAAAAAAAAAAAAAAACATTTCTCCATCATCCAATACAGGTTACTGGTAACTTTGGGTAGGCGATCCGCCCCTTTAAGTAGGCAGGAGTAATTCTAGAAGTGAATGCAGGGGGTGGAGCCTACCTTCCCTCCTTGGCTGCAGCTAGCCAATCAGCTCCAGTAAGATGTGTTCCTTGGATGAAGATACAGGCAAGAGAACAGTTCTGCTATAGATTTAGCAATTTTTTTATTTTTCTGTTAGAAATGGAATACCACCATTAGGCGGATTACCATAACTGACGCCCTTAGATGTGGCTAGCTCAGTATCCAGGTTCTTTTTGTGGACCTTAAGCCCTGGGGGGGAAATCTTGGGTTCAGGTTCTTTCCTCAGGAGATGCCCACTGGGGCTTCTTCTTAATACATGGTGATCTGAAGACAGAAGATCTGCAGGAAAGCTGAGCAACCCTTTGAGTGCTGCAGGTCCACATGTCCCACAATGCCCCTCAGCACAGAGGTTTTTCCTTTGGAGTTCCTATTGCACACTCCTGCAATCATTGGGTTCATCTTATGTCTGTTGGGTGTTTTGGAGCAAGTTTCTCTGGTAACTTAACTCTTTAGCTGCTGGTTTAGCATCTTTTGGGGGGTTGTTGGCACTTTCTCTACTGGGTCAGTGTTTATTGGGTCTAGTTACATGTTTTAGTAATGTCTAGTGCACATTTACCTGCTCATCTTAGCGACTTCAGAGATGGCTCATTTTGTTTGTCTGCCCTTTCTCTATTATCCGGTTAACATTTGGTGTGTGTTGGGGGGCTCAGGGGGCTTTGGACACTGTTGAGGTACTTTTCTGTGAAAACTATATTTCCCATGAGTGCTTGCTTTGCGCGCTCGTTTCTGATTGGCTCCCGTCGCAGCACCCATTTTGTGCTTTTCCTGAACAAGTATCCTACGCAGGGCTTGGACTCTCCTCTGAGGAGGAACTGTTGGTGGATTCGGACGTTGAGGAATGTTCTGCTGTAGGTTCCTCTCAGTTTTTTGGGGACCCCTTTGAGGCTGATCCTGATCCCTCGGCTGAGGGCCTGATCAGGGCCGTCTTAACCACCCTAAACAATCCCTTAGTTCAGGAGGTTTCTTTGGATCACTCTGATGTATTTCAGGAGCCTAAGAGGACCCATACTTGTTTTCCACCTAACCCCACTCTTGACCATCTTGTGTCTGATGAGTGGAAGTCACCGAACAGGAAACCTTCTGTCTCCAAGAAATTTGCCAAGCCTTACCCCTTCTCTGAGGTGGCGCTTGCTCAGTGGGTTCATCCCCCCAAGGTGGATGCACCTGTCTCCAGGATATCTAAGTCCACTGCCTTGCCAGTTGCTGATGCGTCCACTCTGAAAGACTGGATTGACAAAAAACTGGAGGTCTCCCTCAAGTCCATTTTTGCCACTGGTGGTACTGCCATGCATCCAGCGTTTGCTGCAGCATGGGTGAACTGGGCCATTGCGGTCTGGGTTGAACAGCTCACCCTGGCTGTCCATCAGGGTGCTCCTACTTCGGATATGTTGTGGCTTCTTGTCAACATTTCTGAGGCCCAGCACTATGTTTCTGCTGCCTTGTTTGATGCCATCTGTTTGGTTGCAATTGTTTGCACCATGTCTGGAGTTACCAGACAAGCTCTTTGGCTCAAGATCTGGTCTGCTGACACTGCGTCCAAGAAAGCTTTGCTCTTGTTGCCTTTTCAAGGATCATGCTCCTGCCATATCCGCGGTGCACATTCCTGGCGTAGACAACATTGTGGCAGCCTTCCTCAGTCAGCACACGGTGGACAGCGGAGAGTGGGAACTGCACCCAGAGGTGTTCACGCTCATTGGTCAGAAGTGGGGTCTTCCTTGCATCGACTTGATGGCGAGAAGATAGAACAGGAAGGTTCCGATATTTTGCTCTTGCTGGAGGGATCCTCTAGCTCTAGCTATGGATGCCATGTCCATTCCTTGTTTATTTCCTCTGGCTTACATCTTTCCTCCCATCCCCATGTTGCACGGGGTGTTAAAGAAACTGAGACTGGTGTGCTGTCCAGTCATTCTGATTGCTCCATACTGGCCTCGGCAGGCTTGGTTTCCTGAGCTTCTGGATCTGTCAGTGGCGGAGCCATTCCAGCTCCCTTGCCCTCCGGATCTTCTCCTGCAGGGTTCCCTGTGGAAGGAGGATGTTCATCGTCTAGCTTTGACGGCTTGGAAATTGAATCCTCAATACTGAGGAAGAAAGGTTTTTCTTCTGTTGTGGTGACTACTATGCTTAGTGCCCACAAACCTGTTTCATCTAAGGCCTACCATCGTGTCTGGTCGACCTTTCTCTCTTGGTGTTCTTATAGGAACGTTTCCAGGATTTTGATCTGCCTATGGTCCTGGCCTTCTTGCAGGATGGTGTGAATAACGGCCTCAGTTTGAGTTCCCTTAAGGTTCAGACTTCTGCTCTCTTTGTTTTCTTTCAGAGGAGCATTGCTATTCTTCCTGATGTCAAGATTTTTTTCCAAGGCATTGCTCTTACTCGTCCTGTTTTCAAGTCTCCTGCTCCGCAGTGGGATCTCAACTTGATTTTGTGTGTCCTTCAGAGCCCTCCCTTTTAGTCCTTGGCTACTATTCCTCTAAGCCTGCTGATGTGGAAAATGGCCTTTCTCCTGGCGATCATGTCAGTTTGCCGTGTCGCAGAGTTGCATGCCCTGTTTTGTAGACCACCCTTTTTGGTGTTTCATAAGGACAAGGCGGTGCTTCGCACTTCGCAGGAGTTTCTCCCGAAGGTGGTTTCTGAGTTTCACATTAATCAGGAGATTGTGGTGCCTTCTTTCTGCCCTGACCCTACCTCTGACAAGGAGAGTGATCTCCAGTTGTTAGATGTGGTGCGTTGTCTCAAGTATTATGTACATCGCACTGAGTCCATTAGACAATGTGACGCTCTGTTCTTCATTCCTGAGGGCCCCAGGGCAGGGATACCTGCATCCAAAGTGACTATCGTGTCTTGGATCAAGTCCACTATTCGTAAGGCTTACGAGCTAAGGAAGAAGACTGTTCCCTTTCGGGTCACGGCTCATTCTACTAGATCTGTTGGGGTTTCTTGGGCTTACAAGAATCATACCTCAGCTGATCAGTTGTGCAAGGCTGCCACTTGGTCGTCTGTGCACACCTTTTCGAAGCATTACCGTGTTGATGTTCTGGCATCGGCTGATGTCAGCTTCTTCGGTTCTTTGGTGCTTCCTTCACTTTTGAGCCCAGTTGGCTCTAGTTCAGCGTGCTGTATTACAGTTCCTGGGGTGTTGTTACCCGTGTTCAGTGTCCGTTGCCACTTCATTTGTTTTTTGTTGGGCTCTCTCTGGTCTGATGGTTCATATATGCTCTGGTGACTTTGGGGGCCTTTGCCTGGTTCTTGCCTTCCCGCTTCTGGGAAACTCAATGGTTGGACATGCCAAAGTTACCAGTAACCTGTATTGGATGACAGAGAAAAGAAGACTTTTTAAATCCTTTTCGCTTATTCCATACAGGTTACTGGTCTCCCACTCTGTCAAGGGACCATGCTTGGCTCTCCTGTGGCAGACCGTGGGGGTCCTTCGGGGTCATGCTCACAGGAGATTTCGTTCCCTTCTACTATCTAGTCAATAGTTAATGTCTTAAATCTTACTAGAACTGATTGGCTAGCTGTAGCCAAGGAGCAAAGGTAGGCTCCACCCCCTGCATTCACTTCTAGAATTGTTCCTGCCTACTTAAAGGGGCGGATCGCCTACCCAAAGTTACCAGTAACCTGTAAGGAGTAAGAGAAAAGGATTTAACAGGCAAAACTAAAATCCTCTTTTCCAAAAGGATCACATAGGACACACAGTTAGTCTTGCTCAACGTGAGGACGTCACATTACATATGTTGGAAGACCTTGGGGGAGATTCACTAAGCGCTGATAAAGAGTTGCTAGAGCGGAGATGACTTCTCCAGTGAGATCACTTCTCGAATTCCTGTGTTATTCTGTGGAGCCAATTCTCTAACATTTTTTAAGTTTTGGAGATCTTAGTGAATAGACTAACATAGGAACTGAAGAAGTGATAACACTGGCGAAGTCATCTCCACGTTATCACCACTTAGTGAATGCTCCCCCTTCTGTATGAAGAGGAACCTGGCACTAGCCAAAGAAAAAACTTAAAATCAAATCAATATTTATGCCATCAGTTAACATATCCCTAAAATACAAGTTTTTTGCAGGTTGTAAAAAATTATTTTCTCTAGTGTGACTTACACAGCCATGATTCTGCTCTATGCCAAGAAGAGCAGAAAACAATTGAGTTGTTGAGTTGGCATGATGTCTAAATTAAAGAATCTTAGAAAGGAGGCAATGTGGTATTATGGCTTCTGGGCATATATAAGGAAGAACTAATAGACACCAGGGGCTTGATTCTATTACCAGAGCTAAAAAAAAAACCAGGCATTGTGTTTTTTTAAGTCAGGTTTAGAATCCTATTACCCAACTTGTGAAAACAAAATAAGCAGTAATTATACGCACTGCCAGTGAAAAAAAAGCCAATTGGAAACAAATAAAAACAATGTGCAAGCAGCATTCTATTACCCACGCTCAGTATTACCGCCTGATTTGTGGTTACATTTTCTGTCAGTAATCCTGCACCTCAGAGTTGAGGCTTAGAAGCCATAACAACAGTTTCAAAACCATTGTTCGAACAAAAGTGTTGCAGAATACAGTATACATCGTAGATGCCCCTATTGAGGTCTGAACTATTTATTTTAAATATAATTAAAATATGATAAAAAAACAAACATTTATTACACATATACAGGCAAGATATGCAGCCGCATACCTTGCCTATTAACCCTATGAGTACCAGAGGGGTAGCAAACACATTGCAATGCATTGCTACCTCTCTGGTACTCATAGGGTTAATCATGCAATACAAATACGAGGACATGTCGAAAAAATAAAGAACCATGTTGAATTTAAATGGAGACAGAAAGTCATGGGAGCACTGTAAGTCAAGTTTTAAAGGGGAAGCTTTAAAATGTCAAATGAATGTGAACAATATTTGTCAAATTAAAATGGTGAAAGAAGGTACTATAATTCAAAATTCAAAGGGGGGGTTTAATATGTCAAAGTGGGAAACTCTGTTGAATTTTGATAATGTGGGAAACACAACTAACAGTAAACTTGATCTTTCTGTTGTTAAACCATGTTCTTGGACTTTAACATTTTGCTTGTTTATTTTAGGGCAGAGCTTTCCAAACTTTTCATGTTGGTGACACACTTTTTAGACATACATCATTTCGTGACACAGTAATTCAGTTTTGATAGCAAACCGAAGGTTAAACTAATAATCCCTTATAAGAGATATGGACACATACATAAATTGTGATAAGATGATGTATGGGGACACAACATATCTCATGAAAACCTTTCATTCATACTGTGGAAGGCATTAAGCATGTTGTGTGGTTTTTAAAAGAGCGACATGAGAATGTTGAGCTACATATAAGTGCAAGATTCTCATGTCGTATTATTAAATAGATAGCGCATAACTGATTTTAGAAGTACTGTCCGTCTTTCCTGTCTCATCGGCACCAGAAGCAACAGCCATGTGACAGCCAGCCTCTGCGCACAGGGACACCTCCAGCCTGGCAGCCCAAAGAGAGGGCAGAGGTATAAAAGAGGTGGCATCTCAAAACATTTTAACAGCTGAAGCACCAAAAGATTTGGAACAGCTGGAGTACCTCCGTGTGCTGCATACATATTATGTATGCAGCACACAGAGGTACTCCAGCTGTTACAAATCTTTTTTGGCGCTCCAGCTGTATGCAGCACACAGAGGCAGTCTCCTGCTGTGTAAATGCAACCATTAAGTAGTAGTGTTTTATCTCCCAGTGTAGCTCGTCCTTGGGTTGAATGTCAATCTCGTTCTGTGTAAACGGCACCTTTTCCTGTGACACACCTGCACACTGCAGCCGACACACTAATGTGTCGCGACACACAGTTTGGAAAGCACTGTTTTAGGGGGTGGTTGAATAGAAGCAGACAGCGCCAATTTTGTTAGTTCATAGAAATGTGCTGTCTATGCCAGTTTTGTTTTACAGTGGTTCTGCAATACAATACCTGCGTAGCACTTTTGCGAAATGCACATTGCTTGTTTTTAATGTAACGCCGGTCTTAGCGCGAGTAATAGAATAGAGCCATTTTTTTCAAGCACTGTAAAAAATTCAAGTGAAAAAATACCGACAAAAAAACCTCCACCTCGGGCGATAAATTTATCGCCCATTTGACCCCAAAGAAACACATAAGCCAGTGAGGTATGCCTACCAGTAATCCTAATGTCCAGAGGAGTCTTCAGCATCCTGGTCAGCCACTGTCTTCTTCTTCAGTCTTCCTCCTTCTTTCTCTCCATCTTCTGTCTTCTTCTCTTTTGTGTTCTTTTCTTTTTTCTTCTCCTTTCACCAATTTTCATGTAACAAGGGAAAAAAAAGAAACATTAAATCTGTGCCACAAACATAACTTGGACATATGTGCATAGTTTAACCCCCTTGAGGGTGATGCGTTGTGTACCTCTCTGGCACTCAAAGGGTTAAACAATGCACATTTGTCCAAGTTGAAACTAGTTGATTCTCCCAAAATGAAAAAACAGATTTCCAATAGTTTTTGCTACAAAAGGAAATTTCCAATTTCAAGAGAAATACGACAATGAAAGTGAAATATTAGTGCCGTTAACAAAAAGAAACCCTATATTCAGTCTTCGCTGCTATAGCTGGTAGTGGTGGCAGGAAGAGAAAAAAGACAACCCCCCTTTGGTACCTCACAGGCTGATGCCTGTTTCAGTGTGAGGGAATTTTTAACAGAAACCACCTTTTTATATGACTAGTCTCTATTCAAAATATCACCCATCCATTGTTGTGTGCTTATGTACCACCCAGCCAGTCAGCTTATAGGAGGAATGACGGAATCTGCTAGAAGCCAATTGGTTCGGAGGTGTGTAAGCACACATCCCTGCCAATGGATGGGAGACATTTTGAACAGAGACTGACCATATAAAAAGTCAGCCTCTGTTCAAAAATCCCTCACACAGGAACTGGTATCGGCCCGTGAGGTACCAAATGGAAGGGGGGGGGGGTGTCTGTCTTTTTCGGAAATGTCCTTTTGTAGCGAAAACTATTGGAAATCTGTTTTTTTGTTTTGGTGGAATCAACCATTTCAACTTGGATATATGTGCATTGTACCTCTCTGGCACTCAAGGGGTTAAGCTATGCAGATATTTCCAAGTTATGTATGTGGCAAAAATTTTAGGTATCTTTTTTCTTATTTTTACAGGAAAATGAGTGTAACAATGAAGGAAAGAAGACTGAAGATGTAGAGAGAGAGGGAAAAAAGAATATGGAAGCTGACAGCAGAAGATGGACAGTGGATGACTGGTAAGTGTTACAGTTTTGAGTGTTAGGGGTAGTGGGGTTAGTGTTTGGGAGGGTGACCGTGAGTTTAGCGATCGTTAGCCCATTTTCTTTGAAGTTCCCATTACTCATGCTGCTTAGCTTGAGTTTTGGTAACTAAAAACACACAACGGATGTTTGTCCATAAGTCCATTTCCATTGTGGTTTAAGTTGGTAACACAATTGAATACCGACTTAGATATTTTTTTTTTTGTCAGCCAATTTTACCTACCACATTTTTTACTGGATGCAGTTGAATAGAGCCCTAAGTGTTAGAGATTACTGTACTACAGAAAAAGATAGCTGACATTTGGACATGCACTGGGGCGACTTGGCTACCACATTGCCTTCATATAAATGTGACACTATGGACTTTTATGTAAACTTAAAGATCTCCGTATTACTGACAATACAAAATTGATAACTCGTGATGTTGAATCCCTATACATGAGTATAAACCATAAGAAAGGATGTCAGGCCATTGAGATTTTTTGAAAACATGGTTGTGGGACTTATGGGAAATCATTTTATTCCTTCCCAAATTACTGAAATTTGTTCTCATATAATTTTTTTCCTACAGTGATACACTGTATTTACAATTGAGGGGTACCACCATGGGTAATGCTTGTGCTCTCACATATACCAATTTATAGCTATGCTGATGGGGGTATACAGAACATTTTTTTTATATTTACAAAATATTAATTACTAGATGAACCGTTACACGGGCCACAGTGCCACTGCCAGCTGGTCGTGGGGCAGTCATGCGCAGGAAGGAGCGTCCAGCTCTGTATCAGCCGGTTGCTACTGAGCATGACTGCAGCACGCGGAGCAGTCTCTACTGCGTATGACTGAGTCGTTACACACGTTTTAGCGAATTATTATATAAGATGTTTTAATACTTTGGGAAGGCAGTAAACAAGTATTTGAGGAGTTTAGTATACTAAATACTAATATTCTAGGCCTGCATCTGACCTATACTACTGATAATCATCAAATAGATATCTGTCTATAAGGAGAGGTATCAAAACTTCATAGTCACAGATCTATAGAGAAAAAGAGACAGCTACCACCTCTATACTATATTTTAGTAGCATCCCCCATCTTTCAAGAACAACTTATCAGATGTAGAATTTTGAGACTACATAGGAGTTGTTCTGAGACAGAACTATCCTTACTTCGTAGTAAAGAACTGAGGACTATATTACTGGACAGATGATATAGTCATATCAGTATTTAAAAAAAAAAAGTATACCATTGTGTTTTACACACTGATAGACATTCTTTACTATATCAGAAACAGTGGCCTTCTGGAAGAGGTACAGTTCATTTTTTCACAGATTTCGGTTGGAATACATGCATTAAACACGTAATACATTGCATTTTCCATTTGCCAATGAAAGGGTTAACGTGAGCCTCAGTTAGAAGGAGTGTATGTATCTATAATGTATATTAATGTACAGACTATACATACAGGAGAACACTCTGTACATTAATTTAAATTATATATACACTCCTCACTAAGGGTTACATTAACCCTTTCAGTGCCAGAGGGGTATGTAATGCATTAGAATGAAGGGACCACATTTTAAAATTAAAAGAAGAGACCCATGGGGCTTTGTTACGCCCGGTTAGCATGGGTTGGTAGTTAGGTTATTTTTAGTATAGGCGGGAAAGAAATCAGGTTATTCACAAATAGCCAGCAACAGGTAGGCTATTTTTAGAACTCCAATTTCCTGCCCAGCACTGGCATTGGCTGTGAGGTGCTACCTCACGCTAGGTTTGTGCTTTGGGTGGAAAGTTGGAGTATATGTACTCCTGTCTCTTCCCCAAATTTTCACCTTTAGCCTTCAGCTCTGATTCTTCTTGTCAGTGCACCAGGCAAAAAAGTTGTCAGGTCAGGTGGTGACATGAATTCAGAGCTGGAGAGGCTGTTCCTGGACTCCGGGGATAGCAGCTGGCTTGAGGAATGTCTTCAATCAGCCCCTTCAATGTCCGCTGCATCCCAGGCATCTTTGGAACCTGTTCATCCAGCAAAAAGCTCTTCAGACAGCAAAAGGAAGTTGGCTGCGTCAGAGGAAGCTGTCAGAGTGCCTCCACTTAAGGTATGCAGTCAGCCGCGAAGAGGAGACACTGAAGAGGCCGGCCATAGCAACATCAGTGGAACGTCATGCGTTCCACCTGTCAAGCATAGCAGGAAGAGGACACCGAGGCGATCCTATTCACATGAAGAGGATTTTCTAGACAGAGTAAAGGCAGAGGAAGAAATCAAGCAACAGGACCAGCCAAGAAGATAGAGCCCAGAACACAGCAGTGCAAGATCAGCAGAGAGAAGAATAGCATGCAACTCAAGACAGGACTGGTGAGTGCTTTTTAAACTCCACTCAAAATGCTTTGTTGGGGGAAGTTTTAAGTTCCCTAACTAAGGTGTTAGCACAAGCAGAGTCTAGAAGGGGGACATAAGTAATGTATGGAATTTTGAAGAAGCTGACTTAGTGTTACCCCAGTCCCCTGTTAGGAATAGTCAGTGACAAACAATATCAGAGAATCAATCAGAAGAGACAATGTTCCTAGTGAGAATGAATCCTTTCTTAAAGGGATAGTAATACTTTATTTTAACTTTATTTTATTTTGTAGGCATTAAAAAAATTATATAATAATGAAGAATTATATAAGTCTTATGTCTCAAACCTTTATGGTTTAAGAGATATTCACAAGCAAAGTTTCCCCTCCCCGCCCCTTTTACCTAGTGTAAGCCATCTCTTCTCAGATGTGAATCTGGTTGTAAGACCAGACAGATAACAGCAGGGGACAATCTTCTTTGTATGAAAACAATGAAAGCCCTTCCCCCCTTGACAAGCTTTTCAGCTTTTTCCCTTATCTTAATTGAAGATTGTCCCTCTCTGCAGTCTACCTGAGCACCTCCCTTCTGATCTGGCTGAAGGGGGGGGATACTTTGCTTGTGAATATCTCTTAAACCATAAAGGTTTGAGAGATAAGACTTATATCGTTCTTCATGTTTTTTTAATGCCTACAAAATAAAATAAAGATAAAACGAAGTATTACTATCCCTTTAAAGAAGCTTTTACATGTGATTCTTCCACATTGGGTTATCATTTGTCAAGTCAAACCAAAGAAAAAATTTGGAAAGGAGAATATTTGGATCCATTGTCTTGTCACGGTTTGTTTAGACTCTCAGACACAGAGTAAGATAAAAATCAAACTTTATTGAAAATTTTAATGGGAACCCTCATGGGTCCTGAACATACACATATATCACATTTACATAATGGGTTCAAAAAGTAGTTTAAAATAGATGTTGCTACATGTGCAAAACATATTGACGCCTACTAAAGAATATCAAATTGAAGGAGAAGTTATACTTCAGTCCTGAATGTCATGTCCATGGAGGCGGACAAGACAAATGCTAGCAAGACCACAGGACCTCAAACTGCAATGAGTTGCACACTTCTCTGGACCTTTTAAAGCTTTTAGGGTGCCCATGCCGCTTCTACTTGAAAACATTTTTTCCAGCAATTGTCATGTCTACCTCTATGGACATGACCTGCAGGAAGATATCCTCTCCTAAACAAAGGGAAATGGGCAAAATTCAATGGGCCATTAGAATTTTTCAAGCCATTGTATTCTAAGTGGGGGTTGTTAAGAGGTGTTAGTTCCCCTTTAAACTGGCATTCTAGAAACCTAGAGCAAGAAGGTACATGACTGTACTGCATTTCTGTACAAACAATAAATTAGTGGAACTGTCACATTAAAGTGATAGTAATACATTGATTCAAAGAAATTTAATTCTGTAGATATTAAAAAAATTAATGAATTGCGCCCTGTCCGATCTCTCAGACCTTTATGGTTTGAGCGATATATGCTTACAGAAGGAGATCCAGGTCTGCAGAGCCAAAATCGCGCTAGTTAGAAATAAATACTTAATTTTAACAGTCTACAATGTGTGCCTGGTTTGCAAGCACATGTTGTAGACCGTTCAATGAAGTATTTCTTTAGAACTATAGTGATTTGGGCTCTGCTGAAGAGCCGCAGGACAGTCTACGGTCCAGGATCTCCTTCTGTAAGATACAAAGCCGTAATCAGCGCAAGGGGAGGGAAGGGGGAACTTTGTAAGCGTATATCTCTCAAATCATAAAGGTTTGAGAGATCGGACAGGGTGCAATTAATTTATTTTTTTAATATCTACAGAATTAAATTTCTTTAAATCAATGTATTACTATCACTTTAAGACAACTTAAGCAATTTTTAAACTTGCTATAAAATGACCTAAACTGTATGTTAGATGTAGTTTATTTGCTAAATTTGGTTTCAAGCTTAGCATTTTTCCGTTCCAACCCAAGTGCATCTTAAACCCTTTGCATTCCATGTATATGTACAATGAATAGCAATGCAGTTCACATTTGTCACTCACAGGGTTCCCAAGTGCTACTTTAATCATTTACATTCCATGTGAAGGGGTGTGTACATGTATGGTACAATATAAATAAAGATAATACTTGTATGTGTGCAATAAATAGCAATGCATTTCACATTTGCCACTCACAGGGTTCCCAAGTGCCACTTTAACCCTTTACACTTCAGTTATTTGTGCAAGAATAGCAATGCAGTTCACTTTTGCCACTCAGAGGGTTAGCAATTTAATAGCTGAAGATGTTGAGGGTTCTTATGTAGCAGTGACTAGGACACTTGCTATTTTACTAATTTCCTTGTTTTACATAGAAATTGCAACACATTTCAAGCAAAAACTTGCAACACTGTTTTTTTTCAGGGAAACACTATGGATTCGCATTTTAGTATTATAAGTTCCTTCCATGTGAAGGTATTTAGACAGCTGAGTGACTTCTAGGAGAGAGTAGGTATAATATTAGAGAGAGGATCTTTAAGATGGGTGTGATTAGTATTTGAAAGAGGATGTGAAGGTGCCAGCTGACAGAGAGAGGTTGAATAAGTGAGCAAGGGTTAACGTTAGTAGAGGAGAAAGTTCTTGAGTGAGCTGAAATGGGATTGGGTCAAGAGGGCACGTGGTTAGGTTTGAGCGTGTGAGGAGAAGGGAAACTTTATCCTTGGTCACAGGTGAGAAGTCGCTAATTGTGTATGTGGGAGAGGTCACACGGCTACGCTGGCTGGGTGGGAGTGGAAGTGATGAGATTTCAGGTCTGATGGCGTCCGTTTTGTCCTTGAAGTGAGTGGCGAGATCTTGAGCAGAGAAGTTAGTGGAAGGTGTTTGAATTGGTCGGTGTAGAAGAGATTTAAAGGTTGAGAAAAGGCATTTTGGGTTAGAGGAAATATTAGAAATTAGAGCGGAAAAGTATGACTGTTTGGCCAGGGAGAGGGGAGAGCTATAAGAATGGAGAATTAATTTGTAGTGTACGAACTCAGCTCTGGAGAGCAATTTCCTCCAGTGCCTTTCCACAGTGAGTGAGTGAGTGAGTACCTTTTGGAGCTTTCATGTTTGTCTTGTGTGCCAAGGTTGTAGTTCGGTTGTGTGGGGGTGCTGTAGAGTTTCAGGTACGGCTGTGTCAAGGGCTCTTGTGAGAGTGCTGTTGTTGAGAGCATTAGTTTGTTCTGGGCAATTAAGTGTAAGGATGGGGTTGATAAGAGATTGCAGGGATATTGCAGATCAACAGTATGCAGATTTATCTGCATGCTCTTGATCATGGAGGGGGAGATGGATTTGCATTGTGTGATGAGGTTGCCGCTGAGGAGGTGGTGGTCAGAGAGGGGAAAGGGAACATTAGAGAAGTTGGAGACTGAGCAGTGGTTTGTGAAGACCAAGTCAAGGGAGTGACAGTCACTGTGAGTGTAGGAGAGCTGGTCCACTGCAATAGACCAAAGGAGGTTGTTAAGGAGAGGAGTCTGAGGGCAGAGGGGGTGTTATGGTTATCTACAGGGATGTTGAAGTCTCCCAGGATGAGAGGGGAGATGTCAGAGGACATAAAATGAGGGAGCCAGGAAGTGCAGTGATCAAGGAATTGTGCAGGAGGACCAGGTGGTCTGTATATGACAGAAACATGCAAGGGGAAGGGAGAGAAGAGACTAAGTGTGTGGGCTTCAAAGGTAGGGAAGGAGAGAGAGGGAACAGAGGGGGTTAGCAGAAATGTATGGTTAGTGGACAGTAGGATGTCTACTCCACCCCCTGTCTATTTCCAGGCCTATGGGTATGGGTGAATTGTAGGCCACCATGTGAAAGTGCAGCAGTGGAGGCTGATGATGTGAGCAGTGGTGTCCGTAGACATTTTTCCAGGGGGGGGCAAAGCCATAATATGACCCCCAGGCCAGCCCATCTAGCCCCTTTATTTATATGGAGGGGGGTAATTGTAGGGGGGGGCAAGTGCCCCCCTTGCCCCCCCCTCCGGACGCCCATGGATGTGAGCCAGATTTCAGTGATGGCTAGGAGGTTTAGAGTGCGAAATGAACAAATGGTGAACAGCAGTTAGTTTGTTGCACACAGAGAGGACGTTTCAGAGACCAAAATAAAAAAGGGACTAACTTATTTGGTAGCAGGAAAGCTATAAAATTCTCAGTCACTGGGGTATGAGGCAAAGGTTGGACTTGTGTCTTTATTCAAACTAATTTACTATGTTACTATGAGCAGGGCCGGATTTACATCTCAAGCTCCCCTAGGCACAACACCCTCTGGCGCCCTTAGCTCCGCCTTTGTCCAACCCCTAACCACACCCCTTCATTTAGCCACACCTCTGAGAGTTGCTTATTGCTCCCCACTGATTTAAATACTGAATGTGATGTGTGAATATACAAGAAGGAAAACTTGCAGCCGGTACGAAGAAGAACTGGGGCAAACCAACTGCATCACAGGGAACATAGGAAAATTACCAGAATGCCCATTGGTTTAAGATTTTAAGCCTTTGAATACTAGCAAGATCTCCAGTACATGGCTTTTCAATTTGTTGGAGACCTCACTAGCATTCAAGATCTTAAAAGCTTCATTTAAACAAATTACAATTTTAATTTGTTCCCTTTGGTGCAGCTGATTTGCAACAAAATTGCTCCAGTTCTTAGTACATCAGCAATGTGTTAGCTTCCTGTTACACATTTTTACCCCATACTTTTTCAATCATCTGTAAACACAATTCTGTCAAAAAAACAGGGTGACTATGGATGTCAGTATATAGATGTGTATTTATGTAGCAGACAATGAGTACCGACACAAGCACTTTTGGGGCAATCCTGGCGCATTAATAAATGATAAACAAAACAAATGTGGCTCACAGTCACACCAGTAAATAAGGAAAAAGTAAATGTAAATCTGTACTTAATCTGGATGCATGGGAAGTATCAGAGTGTGCTGGTCTATGGTGGTGCACTGTCTTCGTTGGCAGCTATTGGGGAGAAAGGTATTTTCTAACAGTGTCCTTGCAATAGCTGGAGCAACATATATGTGGATGTTGCTGCTAAAATTACCTGTTTATGGCTGCTATCGCCGCCACCACCTCCACTAATAAAATGTGCTGTGCTCCCCCTGCACCGCCAGCTACACACTGCATAATCCATGTGTGTAGCTGGTGTCTGCTGTATCCAGCCGCTCAAACTACGCTGTAACAAAAAGCATAGTGCCGGCTGCCTGCATTTCATCATGTGACACTGTGATGGTCACGTTGCAGGAGGTCAGGTGAGCAGAATGTCACTGGGGAGGCGCAGCGGTACAGAAACCAAGCGCCTTCTGAAGAGTTCCATAGTATTACATTTGATGGGGGTCTGAGCATTCTGTCTGTGGGCATGACGGGGCGTTTGCCAGGCGCCCCTGAAATTTGGGCGCCCTAGGCAAGTGCCTCGTCTGCCTATTTATAAATCCGGCCCTGACTATGAGAAGGTTAGTTGACGTGGTATGGTTATTAGGTTGCTGTTTGAGCGGATGTTGCTGTACAAGAGAGAATGGAAGGGGGGCCTGGGTTAGGTGAGATGTCACTTGCAGCAAGCAGAAGGAGAAGGGATAGGGTCATAAGGTGGGAGTGATCCTTAAAGGGATAGTAATGTTTCCCAATAAAATCAGCTCCTATGAATCTTCATAGTATTTGGCCTGTGAAGGATGGTGTTTCAATACTGTCCGAGTTGTAGTTCAAGAGTAATTGAATTATAAAGTATCCCCTCCTGCCCCTTTTACGGATGTAACACTGCTCCCCTCAGAGCAGCAAGACTGTCCTGATGGATGCAAAGGGACAATCTTCAATTATCATAAGGGAAAAACCTGTCAATGGGGGCAGGATTTTCCTTATGTTCACAGTAAGAAGATTGTCCCTTGCTGTGAGCTGTCTGCTCAAGTGACCAGATTCCACATCTGAGGGGAGGTGTTTTACACTAGGCAAAAGGGGCAGGAGGGGGATACATTATCATTCAATTACTCTTGAACTACAACAGTGTTGAAATAATACTCTCCACAGCTCAGATACTATGAAGATTAATTGGAGCTGCCTTTTTTGTGAAACATTACTATCCCTTTAAAGCAGTGAGGCTATTTTGCAGGGGTAGAAGGAGATAGTGGCAATAGGGAGTGGAGGAATGAGAAAAGTTCATGGAAGCAGCGGAGTGGTGAGGGTAGAAGTGAAGGTGCAATATGAATTGAATCACAATTTATGTGGACACAGGAGGAGGAGAGTCTTATGCAGGTGAGGATGGTGATGAAAAATAAAGAGCCAAAGCTTAATGTGTGAGGCAGGAGAGTCTGTGCAACAGTCTATGTTCCAGTAGAGTACAGATTACTTGTGAAAAATCAAGGGTCAATCCAAGGTGGTGCAGATGGTGCAAGTGCCAGAGAGGGTGAAGTGAGCTTTGAGTCAAAGGTGTCTGTAAGCAATCACACCTGGGTACTAAGTGAAATGATGACCTTATTAAGACTGAGAGATGGTGGATTGTAGTTTTAGTCTGGTGGGAGACAAGATCATGATGGAAACCAAACCTGTCGAGGCCTATTAATTATTGTGAAGGAGTGTGATCTATAGGCAGACTTCAACAAAGGATAATTATATATGGGAAACTGCAGACACAAGTAAAAAAAAACTTAAGGCATTTCCGACTACTGTATGAATAACATCTACCTAGGTAAATTACACTGTTAAACAAATTGAGACACTTATTCCTAGGGCATAATTAATCTTTACGTATTCTCTGGAATAAATAACAGCAACAGATCCTGTCAGAATTGCCTCCGCGGCAACACTGCTTCATTCCCCCTCAGGGCTGGTGCAAGGATTTTTGCCACCCTAGGCAAAACCTAATTTTGCCGCCCCTTGGCTCCACCCTTTGTGCCCTACCCATTTATGCCCCGTCTCTGTATGTGTTTAAGTGTCAGTGTGTTCCCTATATGTGTCAGTTTGTGTGTGTGTTCTCTATATGTGTATGTGTGTGTCAGTATGTGTTCCCTGTATGTATATAAGTGTGTCAGTGTGTGTGAGTCTCTGTAAGGATATCAGTGTGTAAGTATGTGTGCGTGCTTCTCTATATGTGTATCAGTGTGATAGAGTGTATATTCTCTATATGTGACTCTCCCCCTCTTGACCCCCCTTTGACTCTCTCCCCCGTCTGACTCTTGATCCCTCCTTTCATGTTCTCTCTCCCAGTCTGACTCTTGATCCCTCTCCTGACTGCTGATCCCCCCCTTTGAATCTCTCTCTCCCCATCTGACTCTTGATCCCCCTCTTGACTGCTGATCCCCCCCTTTGATTCTCTCTCTCCCCTACTGACTATTTATCCCCTCTTGACCCCCCCTTCCACTTACTCTTCCCGGTGCACTCGCTCCCCAGTGAGTACGTTTTGGTGCTCTCCCTTGTCTGGCTTTTATTAACCTTTTCAGTGCCAGAGGGGTATACAACGCATTGCAAAGCTATGCGTTGCATACCCCTCTGGCACTGAAAGGGTTAATGTAGCACAGCGATGTCTGTTTCTCTCCCCCCCTCCGCTTCTTCAATCCTGGTCCAGGATTGAAGGAGCGGAGGGGGAGAGAGAGAAACAGGTATCGCTGTGCTACGTTAAAAAAAATAGCCAGCCAAGGGAGAGCACCGAAACGTACGTTTTTTTTTTGTTTTTTTTTTTACTTCGGCAGTCTGTTGTAAGCTGCGGCTGGGGGCCGATGCGGCCTCAGAGAATGTGCGCCCTAGGCCAGTGCCTACCTCGTCTATAGGTGGCGCCGGCCCTGCTCCTCCTAGCCAATCCTATCAGTCACTCTCCACCCCCCTTCAAGTTTCTGCAGTGATGGCTAACCTCTCCCTATTTCCACTCAGGGGTGTGCTTCACTGAGACATACTCCATACTGGAGATATTAGCAATGTTAAAAAATGCAGGGCATTTAAGCAGTGTTTAACCCTTTGAGTGCCAGAGTGGTACGCAAAGGGTTAAATAAAGTCAACACTGGCAAGAAAAGCTCGGTGGCATTCTCTAGTAAGCTAGAGAGGTTCTCAACTCCCTATCATTCACTGGATTAACACATTGAGTGCCAGTGCTATCCAACACATTGCTTCACAATGCACTGAGCAGCACTCTGGCACTTAATGGTTTAATGGAGCAGTAATGTCTTTATTATGAAAAAGTACAAATACGTAATTCAGAAGTGGTTACAACTCAACATTTCGCCCTCAACCTTTTGCCAGAGCGCGGTATGCAACTGCAAAATGGCTTTGACACTCAGAGGGTTAAAATCTCCTACTGTGGTAATAAGATTGAGCTGTAGTAACCAGCAGTAGGAGTGCCCTTGTTTTATTAATCAGGTTAAAGCAGAACTACCACCCCACAAAAAGTTTCCCTTGAAGAATTACCCATCTGACGACTAGCTGCTCAATAGTACTAGTCGCCAGAATAATGACCTCCTTATAGAGAAATTCTGCTGTTCCCGGGACTGACAGCTAGGAAACAGTGCAAACGACATTGCATAGGGACGCCTGCTCTGTCAGTCCCAGTCTGCTCTAGGAGGCGTTGCTAGGTACCGGCAGGGACTGACAGCGCAGGCGTGCAGACGTCTCTATGCAAAGATGTCTGTGCTGTTTCCTGGCTGTCAGTCCCGGGAGCAGCAGAATTTCTTTATAAGGAAGTAATAATTCTGGCGACTAGTACTACTAAGCAGCTAGTCGCCAGATGGGTAATTCTTCAGGGAAAACTTTTTGTGGGGTGGTAGTTGCACTTTAAATTTTACAACATATATTTATATTTTTTTAACATTAAACCGATATTTCATTAATACAAACGTTCGAGAGTAAGAATGACATTCAGACATTTCAATAGCCAAGATCTGCAGCTTTGTGTAATAAAATATTTCTTTTCTTTATTTATTTTTTCTCTTTAATGTTTAGAGCAATTCCAGTATTAATGGACTCAGATGAGGTGAGTGAGAAGCAAGCATACACGAAACATAAACAGATACATTTTTTTTTTTTTTTAATGCATGTGTTTGTTGTCGAGATTTGGTGCTGACCTTGTGATGGCTATTCTGTTTTGATACAGGAAATAATGATGACCAAATATGAGATGTCCAAAATTGAATGATGTCTGCAGAGTTTTTGTGGATTTAGAAAAGGGTCATCTGCTTCACTGAGAGGCCAGCATTGGAGTTGGACTTTGAAGAATTAAAAACAACAGCAAACTTTGCTGTGTTAATTCTGTTCAATCATAAGAGCTCTTCCAAACCTTGCAGATTCTTACAGACGACTGAGGACGTTATTTCTGTTCTTGTTTGTGACTTTTTTTTTTTGTTTGTTTGTTTTGTTTGTGTTTTTTTTTTTTTCACGGCTAAATGATAGCATGAAAAAATTACAATACGTGTGAATTTTAATTCTTAAGGTTTTGTGTATATATAACCTTTTTCTACAATCTAGCTGCTTTGAGATTCAGCAAACAATTCATCTGGAACAAAATTTTTTGCTAATGAGTTTAACTGAGGTTTTATTGACTAGAAGGGAAAAAAATTGTCATAGTTAAGAGTCTTCATGCAATCATTGTGTTGCCAGACATAAAGTTCCCTGAATTATTTGTGATAATGAATTCACTAGTAAAGTGCAAAAAAAAAATTGGGTCAACATAAATCTTCTATATATTTTTCCATTGTGTAATACATTCATCCAAAAGGCTCATCTTACTAGATTTTTCCCAAAATGTGTATTTCAGTTACTAGGTGTGTTTTATATGGCTATAACAATCTCTAGATGAACACAAGCTGTAGTCTTGATGTCCGAAACCTTATACCAATCAGGACTGAGCAAAGAAATCGACTGTCACCCATTATAAGCATATAGTTTGGTGATTTAAAAAAAAAAAAAAGCAAGGTTTTATAAATACATTAACCCGACTTTGTGAACGCATATATGTTGGCTCTTTTGTACGGGTTAACAAACACACATGGGGTAAATTCACTAAACGGTGATTAAGTGGAGATAAAGTGGTGATGATTTCTCCAGTGATATATCTTCTCTAGTTCCTATGTTATTCTATGGAGCCTATGCACTAAGATCTCCAAAACTTAAGAAATGTTAGTGAATTAGTTACATAGAATAACATAGGAATTGGAGAAGTGATAAACTGGAAACGTCTTCTCCACTTTATCACCTCTTAATCACTGCTTAGTGAATCGCCCCCATATTGTTGGGCCTAAGTAAACTTTGAAGATATATTTCATGCATTTGAAACTTTAATCAAGACTTCTACTTTCTCCTCTACATTTGCTTCACTACAGTAATCTTAGAAGTTTTAACTCTTAGAAAGCAATAATTTCAGTTAAAGGGGATCTCTCACCTAAATACATGTAATGCTCATTAGTTAGAGCATTTATCTAAAACACCGAAAATAGTGTTCATTATATTTAAAAAGCAGTTACATGCGCAAAATTAAAGTTTAAAAAGTGTCCAGCAGCCTACTTCCGGCTTGCCGAACTTTGCAGACCAGAGACAGCTCCCATCCCACTACCCATCATCCTCCAATGACGGAGGCTGTCTGTCACTAAGGTGGAGTGATCGCATTGGCAGAGATCGATATCTAGCCAATGCGATCGCTCCACCTTAGTGACAGACAGCCTCCGTCATTGGAGGATGATGGGTAGTGGAATGGGAGCTGTCTCTGGTCGGCAAAGTTCGGCAAGCCGGAAGTAGGCTGCTGGACACTTTTTAAACTTTCATTTTGTGCATGTAACTGCTTTTTAAATATAATGAACACTATTTTCGGTGTTTTAGATAAACGCTCTAACTAATGAGCATTACATGTATTTAGGTGAGAGATCCCCTTTAAGCAAACCATCATTAATTTAACTGAATTGTATGCAATTAAATAGGTTTGCACATATTTTTTTGTCTTGCTACAGATGTGAATCTTAATGAGGAAAGAAACCTCAGTGGTTCCTAATCAGCAAGTCAGCATGCTAAAGTGTGACAGTTTTGTCAGGTGTTTCACAAATTATACAGTCAAGTTATTTAAAGCTCTAGAACAGGGGAAGCCAACCTTGGTCCTCAAAATCTACCAGCAGAGCATGTTTTTAGAACATCGCTGTCTTAGTACAGGTGTATCAACCAGAGGCTTAGTTGTTTTAATTCATCCACCTGTATGGAAGCAAGGATATCCTGAAAACATGTATTGCCGGTAGTTCTTGAGGAACAGGGTTCACTACCCCTACTCTAGAATGAGAAATGCTTATGTTAATTTAAAAATGCGTTATTTTTAAGCAAAAAATAAATCTTGTGAGACTGCTACCATAAAGAATAATGGTTGATAATGATTAGGGTGTCTGACTTTTTAAAGATATTAAAAAGGCATGTCACCTTATAATAGTGGGAGCATTACAGTACGTAAATTTAGATTTAATAGTCAATTTGACTATATGCCTATTTGGGATGTGTCACTGCTGCTTAAAGTGATAGTAATACTTATGTTTTTGTTTATTTAGTATTGAAGGCATTAAAAAATATTAAGAACTACGTAAGTCTTATCTCTCAAACCATTATGGTTTGAGAGATATTCACAACTAAAGTTTCCTCTCCCTGGATTGTTCAGTCAAGTCTGCCATCTAGCTGGCAGACTTGGATTCTGGTCCGCAGACCGGCCGACAGCTGTTCTGCAGAGCTGAGATTGCTATCTTTAAAAAAAGCTACTTCACTGGAACGGTCTACAAAGTGTGCTTGCAATCCAGGCATGCTTTCTAGACCGTTCCAACTAAGTAGTTTTTTTTTTTTTTTTTTTTTTTAAAGATTGCAATCTCTGCTCTGCTGAAGAGGTGCAGACCATAATCCAAATCTGTCAGGGAGGGGGAAAATTTAGTTGTGAAGACTTACATAGTTCTTAAAGCAAACTACCAGTTTTAAGAAAGATGTCCCTAAATAATTCCTCATCTGGTGACTAGCTGATCATTAGCTCTAGTCGCCAGATTTATTACCTCCTTAACACGAATTATCCTCTGCTCTGGGACTGACAGTCAGGACAGAGCGCAGACATCTTTCCATAGTGACGTCGGCACACCTGCGCTGTTAGTCCCAGCCTGCTTTAGGAGGTGTTCCAAAAGGGACTTGACAACACAGGCGTGCAGACGTCACTATAGAAAGATGTCTGCGTTCCGTCCTGCCTGTCAGTCCCGGAGCAGGGTATAATTTGCAGTAAGGAGGTAATAATTGTGGCGACTAACGCTACTGATCAGCTAGTCACCAGATGAGGAATTATTTGGGGACATCTTTCTTAAAGGTGGTAGTTCCGCTTTAATATTTGTTTAATGCCTACAATACTAAATAAACAAAAAATTAAGTATTACTATCCCTTTAAAAGGAAAATAATATAAACTGCTGCTACTTTCAACATATGTATAAGAGAAGGTATGAAACTGGTAAGTTTGTTACTTAATTTATATGCCTCCAATTTGACCTCAAAGTGGTGAGTCCGTTATAGAGCATTACAGTAGTAATTTTAAGCACTTGTGTAAAACTTATGTTGTATTGGTGTCCAGTGCAGTGTTTCTCAGCCATGGTTCTCAAGTACAACCAAACAAAGCGGGTTTAAGGGATCTTCCTGCCCAAGCTCTTATAAACAAATCAGAAAGAGAGATTCACAAATTACTTGTGCTCAAGCAGGGGGATTCATTAGCGCCAACGTTGCAGATTTTCTGTGTATATCAGGGTTGAGAAATAGAATATAAAGGCGAGATCTGGTTCAAAAAAAGGATGGCAGACTTTATTATATTGGTGCATTTTTTAGTTCTAGATCATTAGCAACGTGGGATTGAAAATAATTAAAAAATAAATAAATAAATATATAGATTAAATTTATGCCTAGCCCAAATGTCTGCCAAATGTCTTCCAATTATTTTGTTAGAAATGATTGACAATTCCAGGAACAGTGTTGTTCATTTTAAACTTTTTCATTTAGATTACTTTGGTATATAGCAATTTTAAGTTTCTCAAAAAATGTAAGAATTAAAAAAAGTATGCTAACATTTAGACAATTTTATTTGGGTTTAAACTGATATTATTTTATAGAAGGTAATGTTGGCACACACTGGTATTGAATTGGTTGGAATCCCAGTCTTGACAGCATAGAAATGTTTTGTTAGGGAAATTATCATTTTGACTGTAGGCAGTTACATGATAGCTACGGGAATAGAGTTCCATAGCTCAAACCTCTGCCATTCTCTCTCCATTTGCCCTTCAGATCTGTATGACGTGCAGGATTGACTGAAATCCCTGCTTCACTCTGTACTTCTGAGAGTGTTTTCTCCATTGAAGACCACTGTAATCATAAGTCAACGACATGGGCCTTCAGTGGAGAGGATAGCAATGTTGCGCTGAGTCACCCATCCCTGCAGATCGCAAAAATCTGTAGGTGCAAAGAGACTGAGCGTTACAGAGCTCTAAGCTATGGGAACACAATTCCTCTAGCTGTCAGGTAGCTTCCCTCAATTAGAAAGGCCATTCATCTGACCATTTTCTATCCCTACAAGCCAAATCTATATTGTAGGTACTCCAACTGCTGGGAGATGCTTTAGTCCAAAGTTTTGGTATCTGACTGTGGTTATACATAGAACTTAGGGAAGTAGTAGCAGCAGCACCACTAGTGGTGACTTTTTGTGAACTGAATGTTCATTTTACTCTTTGTGTCAGTAGGGTGCCCAGAGCAATGCTTTGTGTACCCTTCTGGCATTCCCAGAATAATGAAAAAAAAAGAAGGATTGTAGTAACATCTGAATGAGGAGTCTTCTCATATTAAAACCTTTCTAGGCCTTTCATATTGTTTAGTCTGTTTTGTTTTTAATTATTATGGTGTTTTGCTGAAGTAACAAATGATTTGCACTTGAGGGGATGCTAAATCCATATATAATTCCTGCTTTCTATTGGGGGGGGTCTATGCATCTTGAAGGAATTATCCATAAAATTAACCCTTTGAGTTCCAGAGTGTTAGCCATCGCATTGTAGAACTCTGGCACACACAGGCTTAATGTAAGCAGCCTACATTTGTTAACCCTTAAAGTGCCAGAGAGGTAGTCAACACATTGCAAAACAATGAGAGTTTAAGGGAAAGGATTACAACAGTAGGGGGGAGATTCATTAAGCAGTGATACAGTGAAGATGACTTCTCCAGTCATATCGCTTCTCCAGTTCCTATGTTATTCGATAGAGCCTATGCCCTAAGATCTCCAAAGCTGAATAAATCTTAATGGATAGGCTCCATACAATAACAAAGGAATTGGAGATTTGATAAACCGACAAAGTCTTCTCCACTTTATCACCATGTAGTGAATCTCCCACAATGAGTTGTCAACTTTAACCATTTGAGTACTCCCACCCCTTTTACTGATGTAACATTGCTCACGTCAGAGCAGTAGCACTGTCCGGATGGATCGCAGAGAGGGACAGTCTTCAATGAGCATAAGGAAAAACCTGTCAAGGGGGGCAGGGTTTTCATTGTTCTCACAGTACGAAGATTGTCCCTTGCTGTGAGCTGTCTGGTCAAGAAACCAGATTCCACATCTGAGAGGAGGTGACTTACACAAGGTAAAAGGGTGTGTGTGTGTGGGGGGGTACTTTAGCATTCAATTACTCTTGAACTGCAACTCTGACAGTATTGAAATAACACTTTCCATGGCCCAAATACAATGAATATTAATTTGAGCTACTTTTTGTGAAACATTACTACCCCTTTAATGACTGCTAAGCCCGCAGAACTCTTTGAATCTAGACCAATGTTCTCAATCTTTCTCTTCAGGGACCACTAACAGGCCAGGACTTTCTCTGCCTGAGAATGGGTGAACCAATCAAAATAACTGAGCCTCTGTTTAACTCACCTGTGCTCAAACATGGAGATCCTCAAGTTCTGGTCTGTTCTATCTCAAGATTTTCTGCCACATTAATGTATAATATTCCTTGAAGATCTAGACTTCACATCTGGATTTCCCTTTTACCCCTTGAGGACCAAGGCCATTTTTTTTTGTGTGTGTGTGTGTGTGTCTGGAGAGCAGGTACATGTCAGTGTGATCACATGTACCTGCTTGCCATGAGAGAGGCTGAAACTAACTGCTTGAGTCTTGGACTTCCCCCATGATCACTGCACAACTGAAGGCACGATTTGATTAAAAAAAAAATTGACTTGCCAGGACCGTCACTGGTCCTTAACGTTTGGACAGTCATTACAGTCCTGGTGCATCATCAGTTGTTAAGGGGTAAAGGAAAGCAACACCTCCTAATTATGAACTGTGAACTTTGCTCCTTTGTTCAACCGATCACAACTTCAAATAGTCCTAGACAGTCATGACAGTTTCTTCAAATGAAGTAGGCAGTGGGAATGAGCCTTTAAGAACCAGAGGGGTGTTTAACACTTTGCAATGTACTATGTTGCATATCCCTCTGGTCTTTACAGGATTAAAGCGGACCTTTCACATTACTTCTAGTCTGCATATTTGTAAACTGCATTAAAGTGACAGTAATGTTTCACAAAAACAGCAGCTCTGATTAATCTTCATAGTATTTGAGCCATAGAGAGTGTTATTTCATTACTGTGAGTGTTGTAGTTCGAGAGTAATTGAATGATGTAACACTAATGTAACACTGCTCACCTCAGATGTGGAATCCGGTTTATAGACCAGACAGCTCACATTAAGGGTCAGAATTCTTACTGTGAGAACAATGAAATCCCTGCCCCCCCTTGACAGGTTGTTCTGCTTTTTCCCTTATCTTAATTGAAGATTGTCACTTTCTGCAGTCTACTTGGACACACCCTGCTGCTCTAAGCTGAGCGGTGTTATATCAGTAAAAAGGGGCTGGAGGGGTATACTTTATCATTCAATTACTGTTGAACTACAACTCTGACAGAATTGAAATAACTCTCTCCAAGGCCCAAATACTATGAAGATTAATTAGAGCTGCTTTTATTATGAAACATTACTATCCCTTTAAATACTGCCTGTGTTATGTCAGCCAAAAGACCAGCAAATGTACAGTTGTGGAGATATTCAGAGTTTTTATCATATGTTAATTATGATACCTATGTGGTACCAGTGATGTCTGATAGGCTAACGAAGCCCTTTCTGTGAAGTATCTTATGCTAATTATGTTTTTCAGTGACTTTTCATATGGTAATGAAGCTCTGTGCAGTACCAGGACATTTTCACATAGAAATAAGCGAGTGAAGATTTTCTAAACTATACATCTGCTGGACGTTTTGTTAACATGACACACAAGCAGTTTTGAATGACCTTTTCAAACATGTAAAAAAATCGAAGGTGATGGGTCGACTTTAAGCTTGCAGCTGGTGGAGTTGGTCTCCTGTGTTCCTGCTTGCAACAATCATGTCCGTCTCCATAGACATGACATCCAGGACCGATTTAATGTTATATCTTGAACAAATGTACAAGAGAGAAATTCATAGTGGCCATTAGGATTTTTGGTCATAAGAAGTTAAGTGGGGGTTATTTATGGAGGTTTTAGTTTCCTTTAACTCTGCACTGAAATGCATTGGATACCTCTCGGGCACTTGAAGGGTTAACTTATTTCTTGTAGTAACATTGAAACGCCTAAATAACCTTAACCCTTTGAGTGCCAGAGGGGTACGTAAAGCATTGCTTTGCAATGCGTTGCATACCCCTCTGGCACTAAAAGGGTTAAACGTACACAAATACTTCAAAACAGATTTCTGTAGAACAGTATTTCAAAATCATATGTTCAAAATAATATTAGCTTCAGATCTTAGGCCCATCCACAAAGTGGTGTAATTCTGGGGCAGACCTCCTGCAACACTGGGGAGATTCACTAAGACGTGATAAACATGTGATAACGCAGAGATGACTTCTCCAGAGAGATCACTTCTCCAGTTCCTATCATTCTATGGAGCCTATGCACTAAGATCTCCCAAGCTGGAGAAATCTTAGTGCATTGGCTCCATAGAATAAAATAGGAATTGGAGAAGTGATCTCTCTGGAGAAATCTTCTGTGCTTTATCACCTCTTTATCACGCCTTGGTGAATGTCCTCCAAGTTGTCATTGATTTAAATGGTGCTTTTAATCCCTAGAACAGTGATTCTCAGCAGCAGTCTTCATAGTACACCGGGAGGTCAAGTGTAAGGATATCCCTGTAAAGCAGATGTGGGACAGTCGAAAGGATTGGGCTGGTTAGTTGATCTCCATGCTAGTGTGCCCCGAGCATTGATGTTGAGAAACGTGTTCCTAAAATGCTAAAGAGCTCTCACATTGCTTTGCAGTGTGTTGGAGAATTAATTGAAGCATATGTTAAAGGGGCAGTATAGGGTTAATACCATACCTGTCAGTACCCTCAAGTTATGGGAACAGAGATTCCCATCCTATATAATAATTCACTAGAATGTTTGTCAGAAGCCGTCATGCTCAGCAGAGACTGCCCAGAATGCAAGGAATGCTGGGAGGTGTAGGAATGCTGGGAGTTCTGTGCTGGGAGCATTCTGTACTTTCGGGAAGTCTCTACAGTGCATGACTGCATCGGCGGCAGGCCGCAGAGCTGGACCAGCCTCTTAACTCTTTGAGTGCCAGAGGGGTAAGCACCCCTCTGGCACTCAAAGGGTTAACATCACCTGGACCTTGGCCCGTGTATACGGGCTTTTACACTAGTAGCTTATAATTCACCAGTTCTCTCCTGATTTGGTGTGCAGATCACTGATCCCTGCACAGGTGGGTGATAGCCTAGCTTTACCCTGCACTCCTGGGAGCTTTCTCTTCTTCCCACAGAAGCTCAGTGGGATAAACATTGCAGTATATTTTTTTCAGGATTAATTGTTACTATTCCTTTAACCCCTTTAGGACCCTTGACGTCCTGGCACGTCATGGGTTGGCGAGCCATAAGGACCCATGACATGCCAGGACCGTCATGGAATTCAGAGTTCCCTGCGAGGCTGCACAGCGTTTGGGGAGCCCTGAATCGGATTTGAAAAAAAAAAAACTGTCCGTGGTCCTTAAGTGCCAAGTGGTCCTTGTTTTAATCTGTGCAATGGATTCAGGGATCACCGAGCAGCATGGTGGCACGTGGGGACCCCTGAAATCCATGAAGAGCCAGGACCAACATGGGTCCTTAATGCAAGTTTACCCCTGATGGACCTGGCAAATCATGGGTCCTGAAGTAGTTAACACACACACACACACAGGTTCCTGCACACACACAGATCACAATTGTACAGCACTGCGTAGTTAGTTGGCGCTATATAAATAAAGAATAATAATAATACCTACACACACACACACACAGACACCTATACATACAGACACAATTCAGAGGTGATTATTAAAACAGATCATTTTAATAACAAGTAACAACTTTTGAATGAAAAATCTTCCACAAGCGGGAGTATCTTTGATTTACTCGTCAGGAAAAGCCCTATAATATGGTGTGGTTCTGTGGGGGCGGGGGATTTGGGGATGTTTTTCTCCTCAAAAAAAATTGGAAGCACAGCTCTGTATTTATTAGAAATGGCCTACTATTAACACCCTTTTGGTCCTTTAAAGGTTACAGAATAGAGGTGTGTAATGTTTGCAAAGCAATGCACTGCACATCGCTATGTGCTTTAGATGCTTAAAGAGCAACTGCCTTTTAAAGGGGAACTACCACCCCGCAATAACTTAAGCTTGACTGATTGCTCATCTGGCGACTAGCTGCTTAGTAGCGCTAGTCGCCAGAAATATTACCCGGTTCTGCAGATATCGGCGTTTTACCGATGGTGACAGGAGCAGGAAGCACGGACGTCTCTTCACAGTGACGTCCATTCGCCTGCGCTGTCAGTCCCTTTTGAACCGCGCGGTTCAAAAGGGACTGACAGCGCAGGCGCACGGACGTCACTGTGAAGAGACTTCCGTGCTTCCTGCTCCTGTCACCATCGGTAAAACGCCGATATCTGCAGAACCGGGTAATATTTCTGGCGACTAGCGCTACTAAGCAGCTAGTCGCCAGATGAGCAATCAGTCAAGCTTAAGTTATTGCAGGGTGGTAGTTCCCCTTTAAGCATCAATGGCTCTTTGCTGCAGTGTTTTCTGCAATGCAGTGCAGAGTAAATCGATTTTGTACGACCGTATTTGTTGGAATTTTTTATTCACTTAAGGACCAGAGGTATGTGCAGTGCTTCTCCATGTACCCTGGCCATTAAGGGGTTAATCAGCCTGAGATGGATGGCATCTCTTCACTTGTGATTAAATTATACTTCTGTGAAATATTAGTTTACATGCTACAAAAGGCTTTTGTCACACGTGTTTGTATTATAAAATACATGATGTACTTTATTCCATCCAGAGTTTAACCCTTTAGAAAAAAGTGAAAAAGTAAATGATCCGTTTTTTGACTCGGAGAATAATATATATCAATTTGTTGCTGAAAAGAGGTTGATAGAATTGTAAGAAACAAAGGCCCATATTTATAACTGGAGTTATTCTGGAGTAAACCAACTGCACCATAGGGTAAACACAAAAAATTCCTAAGTTCCCATACACTCGAATAGAGCTTTTTAACCCCTTAAATGCTAGAGGTTTACAAAGCATTGCTTTGCAATGCATTGGATACCTCTCTAGCTTTGAAAGAGTTAAACACCCAATTAAATTTGACAGGAATATTTATATGCCCCCTATGGAACAGTTGGTTTACTCCAGAATAAACTCCAGGTTGCTTTTATAAATATGGACCCAAGGGCCTAATTCATAAAGCTAAATATGTGTCAGTTATGGAGAAAATTATCGGCTCCATAAGTGGGGAATTAACCGTCTCAGTGCCAGCATGCCCCTCAGTCACTGAGAGGGTTGAAATTCACAAGAATTGAATTTGTTTTAACTCCTTGAATGCTAGAGATCACTAATGCATGTCAAACTGTTATAGGGGTTAAAATTCCCATTTAAATCAATGGGAATTTACAGAATTTTCAGATGATTTACTACAAACCTGCACCTCTTTAGCCTGATGAACAAGCCCCAGTTCTATATTATCTGCACTATGTTTATTGTAAAATCATTTTGTTAACAAAAAAAATCTTTATTTATTTAAACCAAAATGGAAATGTGCCCTCATCAATTTTATAGATGTGCTGTTATTGCTGACAGAAGTGTTTGAAATGTTTTAAAGCTGTCAGATAATTTTTGGTGTATGTGTTTTTTTTATAACTTGGTGTAAAAAGAGGGAATATTAATTTGAAGGAATTTCATTACCTGAAAATGTCTGTATTACTGTGCCTTAAATCTTTATTCCAACTTTGAATAAAACTGTATTTCTAAACCTCTTTGTCCCTGTATTTTTAATGTTTACATTTAATTTATTAGTTTTAAAGAAAATTATAAACTTATATAAATCTGTATGCTGCACTAGCTATTTGTAATGTTAATAGAATTTAACAAATTAAACTGTATTTGGTGGTGGTACTTTATGCAAATGAGTTTGCTGGTCTAGTATGGGCTTACACTGTGCCATGAATGAATGTAGGCCACGCCCACGCATATTGGATGCATTTGTAATAGCACAGCGAGTGTGGAGTTTGGCATTGACCATAACTAATTTGCATAACATGTCGCACTATACCACCTACACTCTAAAGATAATTTCTCAAAAATGTTTATTTTACAATGTGTTGGCATGTTTCAGTTTTCTGTAAAACAAACAAAACTTATTCTAAGGTGACTGGTCCATCTTAATCTTTTTTGGGCTAATCAATTAACCCCAGGCTGTAAAGTAACAATTCCATCATTTTCCTATTCCATACTGTGATGGTAACATGTGCGGCTACTGTTTCAGAAATACCTTTTTCCACTACTTAACAGTTCATATACCACCTCTGCCACTATTTCCATGAAAAGGGAACCATTTTGAAGGCAAAAAAAAAGAAAAAACATTTTTGAGCCCCCAATGGGGTAAAAAAGTCATCCTTACTCCAAAATGCAGTTTGATCAACAGCTGATCTGCTTAGAAGCCAACTATTGTAATTCTCGATATTGATTTGCGCTAGAAACCATTGGACCTATCTTCTTCTCCTCATATGAGTGTATAAGAGCTCAAGCGAGCATATTTGAGTGCATGTCGGTATCCGTGTGTCTGTGTGTGTGGTTGAAGGGAGAGGGGAGAAGGTGATGATAGAAGATTAAAGAAAAGTATGAAGCATTAAAGTAAGTGATAATACACAATGAGAGTGGGTAAGGGACCCAGGAGAGAGGGTGGTAAGCAAGTCAGAGAGGCCACAGAGGTAGGGAGTGACATTGTTGAAAGTTAAAGGGATATTAATGTTTCACAATAAAAGCAACTCCAATTAATCTTCATAGTATTTGGGGCATGGAGAGTATTGTTTCAATACTTTCAGAGTTGTAGTTTAAGAGCAATTGAATGATAAAGTATCCCCCTCCCACCCCTTTTACTGATGCAACACTGCTCACCTCAGAGCAGCAAGACTGTTCGGATGGTTTGCAGAGAGGGACAGTATTCAGTGTACATAAGGAAAAACCTGTCGGGGGGTTCCTTATGCTCACAGTAAGAAGATTGTCCCTTGCTGTGAGCTGTCTGGTCCCAGGACCAGACTCTACATCTGAGGGGAGGTACTAGGTAAAAGGGGCGGGAAGTGGATACTTTATCATTAAATTACTCGTGAACTACATCTCTGACAGTATTGAAATAACACTCTCCATGGCCCAAATACGATTAATCAGAGCTGCTTGTTGTGAAACATTCCTATCCCTTTATAAGGATATATTAAAGGGATAGTAACCCCCCCACCGGTAAACTTTAAGCCAAAAGCTAGTAATAAGCAAAACATACTTAACTCCCTTATTCCCATCATCCAAATCTTTCCAGTGGGGATGCCAGCTAGATAAAATTAATAATAAAAAATGTTCTATGGCAGTGGTAGCCAAATTTTAGACCTCCAGGTGTTCAGGACTACAACTCCCATCTTACCCAACCGGCCAATGGTTGCTTGACCAACAGCTGACTACCCCTCCTATATGGTATGCTCCTTTGAGTATAACAACATATATTACATATTAAAATGTAATTTCCTTGTAATTATGGAGCAAGCTTAGCCCTGCTCAGACCTTGCTGAATCGGAGTCAAGGATCAGACTGAAGATAAAAGATATAGTGGACATCTTCATGAGTCTCTACAGAAAGGTGGAGGTCACTGCATATGGGTAAGAGGAAGTGTGTCAGTGTGTGTGAGTTGTGGAGGGAGTGCCTAAGGGGAGGAGTGTGTGTAAGAGAGGGTCAATGTGTAAGGAGAGGCGGTAGAGTGGAAGGCGGTTGGTGTGTAAGGCAAGTGGGGGTGGAATGGAGGGGGTTTGTGTGTAAGGGGAGTAGGTAGTGGTTATTGGTGTCACTATGTTGAGGTATGGATGGTGTGTTTAAGGGAAGGGGGAGCGTGAAAGACTGAAGAGTGTGTGTGGAATGGGGGATATAGTTGCAGTAAGGCAAGTGGAGGTGTGTATGGCTGTTTGTGTGTGAGGTGAGGAAGGAGTGTGTAAGAGAGTCAATGTGTACGCACAGAAGGAAGCGTGTGTGAGATGATAAGGGTGTGTGGAATAGGGGGTCTTTGTGTAAGGGGAGGAGGTAATGTATGGGTGTCACTGTGTGAGGTAAGGAGGGTGTATTAAATCAACTTTCATTGATTTTAATTGGAACCCCCTCTAAGACAGAGGTCCCAAAACTTTGCTTTGCAATGTGTTGTAGACCTATCCAGCATTCAAGGTGTTAAAAGCCCCATTTAAATCAACAGGAATTGTATTTGTCCTCTATGGACAAATTGGCTTGCCCCAGAATTGCGCTAGTTCTTATTATCAGCCTGTGTATGTCAGATGAGTGCCAGTATGAGAGGGAAGCAAGAAATAGTCACTTCCTGTCCTGATTACTTAATCTTTATGCCCCTCTCCAGCCCCATCACAAGCGCCCCTGTAATCCACACCCTTAGCTAAACTCACAAACCCACTTTCACCTCTCCTGTGCCTTCTCTGCTTGAATGATTGTGAGAAGTCTCGCTTCTATGCAGACTTCCTTCGCTACAAATTTCTCCTATTCTGCTTGAATGCTGCCTTCTCTTCTGCCAAACACTCTTATTCCTATTTAATCTGTACTCACAAATCCAACCCATGCTGTCTATTCTCCATATTTGATTGTCCTTCACGTCTATTCCAGTTTCTTTACCTTCCTCTCACACCCCTCAAGCCTTTACAGATTTCTTGAACAGAAGGTTGGCACAATACATAAATCATTGTATCACACTCTAGAATTCTTTCTCCAACGCATCCTACACTTCTGGCTCATTATTTTTGGCCATCAAATAAGAAATGTCCCTCATGCTCTCCTCTTTACCACTCGCCACCTGCTCCCTTGATCCTGTACCTTAACACCTCCTTAACCCATTGTCATCTATTTTAGTCCCCTGACCTCTGGCACCTTCCCCTCCTCAAACATTCAATAGTATCTCCCACTCTTAAGAGAACATTAGACTCCACCTCTACCAATCTGCAGCTCCCCTGCCCTTAACTTGAAAATTTTTTGAGCACCTAGTCTACTCTTGGCTGCTTATCTTTCACAACACTCATAACCTCCTTCACACACTGCAATCTGGCTTTTATCCCATGTTCTCAATTGAGACTGTGCAAACAAAAGTATCAGACAAGCTCCATGCATTTGACACAATTGACCATACCCTACTTTTCATGTTCTTTAGTCTCTGAGCATCTTTGGTCTGGCACATTCTTTGTTCCTGTCCTACCTATCTCAAGGCACTTTCTTTGTCATATGCCAATGTCCTCCGTTCCTGTTCATCTCTCAGTAGGAGTACACCAAGGCTTTGTTCTGTTTCCTCTTGTTTTGAAGCAAATGATAAAATATACAAATACAACATTTAAACAGACGATAAAATTTATCTTTCCACATCCTCACTCTTACCTGAACTGTGATGTGTTAAGTTTAAGTAAGCTGTAAGACATTCTGAAGCTGCCACCAAAGTCTGAGCTATTTATCTTTCTTTCTAGTACCTCAGATTAGTTTAACTGTTGATGACTCCACTATATATCCTGTAGCCACGGCATGTTTCTTATGGGTATCTTTGGACTCTTTTCTTTCCTTCACTTCCCATGTTAATGAAATAACAAAACCCTATTGCTTCTTTATCGGAAACATCTGTCCATTTCTCTCTCCCTCGACAACTAAAACCTTTATGCACACACATCCTTTTCACCTTTACTACTGCAACTCCTTGTTTATTGGCCTACCTGTGACCCACATCTCTCTCCTTCAATCTGTTCTAAACTTGGCCACCAGTATACTCTTTCTTTACCCCATCACTTCTAAAATCACTATCCTAGCTTTCTACCAATCAACATACTGCCTACCAAATAATTCTCCTTACATTCAATGTTATTCATTTCTCATCCCCACCTTATATATCATTTATGATAATCCACCACGTACCGCCACACCTTCTACACTCTGTTCATAGTGGACATCTCACTGTCCACTTGGACTTATTGCTGTGTTTTGACTAAAAGCTTTCTCTCTCCCTGATCCTTATCTCCGGAATTCCCTCTCACCCAGGATTCTTCAGACTTCAACTCTCTTTTCAGTCCTCTCCAATATTCAATGGGCTAAAAGCAATGTGCATTTTTGAATTTTTATTTTCCACTGTGGTGCAATTGGTTTGCCCCAGAATTCCTCCTCTCTTGTATTTCATTCGTCTTGTGCTGGAGATCTGTTGTATTCTATGACTGGAAACTTTAATGTCAAAGTTTGACTTGTTCTTACATTGTTCTGCAGATCAATAATTATTTGTTATGATTTTATCACTCTGAGTGTTTTTATTGTAGTTTGTGTGAAAGTGCCAATTAAATGGACATATGTAAATACATTTTATTGCAGGTTTGACAATACACAGAAAAAAAGATACAAGACTTTTGTATGAAGGAGATAGCTGCGAAATTTGTTGGCAACAGCCCCAAAAATTACAAATAGTGCTGGAGGACGAAGTTTTCAGTGATTCTTGTCACAGTATTGGAAGGGCTTTATAGGAGTGAGTGGGATTGGGATGAGGAGAAGGGGAGGTTTGCCACCAAAGGGGATGGAATGGGGAGTGGACCGGGAGGAACAGGAAGGAAAATGGGTGGGGTTATAACAGATCACACCAACCCAGTTGTTCACTCTCTGTTTGTGAAGACTTGTAATTACTTCAGAAAACTGAAATTTCCGTGGCAGATCCAGAGAGTTACCAGGTATGATGCTGGACTACTTACAAGGTTAATTATTCTGTTAATTAAATTAATAGCCAATTATTTGAACAGATTATAGGGCTGTGTTCAGGAAGCTAAAACTGTTCAGCTTTGGCTCAAACCAACTGCACCATAGTAGACAAATAAAAACTCCCTTTGGAGATCTCTCCAGCATTCAGCAAGTTAAAAGCCCCATTTTAATCATTGGGTATTAGGAAATTATTTATCCTGATTAGTGCATAACACCCCATTGTTGGAGAATAGCATCCCGCCTCCCAGGTTGTTGTTGTCCCAACAACTAGCTGCTTCTGTGATAGAGACTACAAGGAGTAGAATTTAGGAGTTACAGGCTGTATGCTGCACTCCAAGCCAGAAAAGTTGAATTGCCATATAAAGCCACTAGAGGTCACTGGAGGGTTATTCATGTATGCTTTCTAGAAGAGAAAACCACAATGGAATTCTTTTCTACTTGTTGGCTGAAGGACTTTCAGATATACATTCAGTTTTCCAGCAGTCAGTTCGAAGGAACTGGGAGACTGCCTCAATTTAGACCATCTCAAAGATGCACCAAATGATCTGCAACATCAGAGGTATAAATGCAGTTAAAATTATGTTACTTTTTTTCATGAATCTTTGCCCCCTGCATGGAACACAAATGAAAGGAATCCAAAAATATTCAAATAATCTTATGGGTGTCTGTTCAAATTAAGGAAACACACCTATTTAGATACCCATTGTTTTATGTGCACCTCATCTATGCTCACTGATAGACCGATTTACTAAGAAGAAATTCTAGGGCAAACTAAATGAATCACAGGGAACAAATACATTCCCGTTTATTTAAATTGGACCATTATCCCCTTTAATGCTAGATAGGTCTGCAACGCCCCATTTGGTTCATGGGAATTTGAGGAATTTGCAAATTCCAAAACAATTTAGAGGAATAAACAATGTTATTTAACACTATATTTTTACAGAGTGGCATAAATCATCATTTAGAGGGTTAACACTTTCGCTGCAAGATGGTTATCTAATGAATTGCTTAGCTATGCGTTGGATACCCCCTTTGGCGCCAAAAGGGTTAACCTACTTCATTAAACACTTCACTTTCTAATTATCATTGGCAGGGTTACACTGCTGTACTAAACACTACATTTTTCTACAGTGGCATAAATTATCATATAGAGGCATAACCCTTTCAATACCAGATGAGTGTCTAATGCATTGCTTTGTAATGCATTAGAAACCCCTTCTGCCACTTAAATAGTTAACCTACTTTATTAAACACTGCACTTTCTAATCTTTATTTGGAAGGCTAAATTACAACAACGTTATTCTGAGATTAACCCCCTTGATTGCGTCATAAGTGCATAACACATTGCATGCAAATGTGTACCTCAGTGATTAACCCCTTGTATGCTACAAAGGCATAATCCATCAGTGATTAACCCATGTTATGCTAGACAGGTGCACACAGTTATTGCGTTGGGTCTACAATCATTATGCACACCATTTCCCTGCTAGCAAACCCACTCAAAACACATAAACCACCTCTCCTAGCTCACACACATCCCCTGACAGAACCGGTATCCCAGGACTAGGTGCATATCCACTCCCTCCTGGTCCAACCAAGTTACTGCATCAGGTCTACACTCATTATGGACACCATTTTCCTGCTAGCAAACCCATTCGAAAACCCACCTGATACATATACAGGGCTGTTTTTAGGCTGGTGCCAAGGGTGCAGTGCACCTGACTCTGTGGCATCACCGGACCCACCAACAGAGTTCATATTGAAGGATAAGACTTATCTCTCCAAAAGTGCCATAAAGGTCTGAGTCGCCTCCAGAACAGACCTTTCCATATCCAGTTTCAGCTTATTAAAATATGGTAGAAAGCTGGGATATGATGACATCATATCGCTTTGTTCTGTATTATTAGGCAGACTGAGGAGGAAAGTGGGGGGTGGTTGAAAGTCTGGGGAAGTCTGAGGGGATGAAAGAGTGGGGTAAAGAGGAGAAAAGATGGGGAAAATACTGGAGTAGGAAAAGACATGGGGTTGAAAGATGGAGCTTGAGGGGGCGAAAGAGGGGAAAACTGCTGGAGGAGGGAGAGAAAGGGAGTTGAAAAACTAGGGGGGCTTGAGGGGTGAAAGAGTAGTGGAAAGGAGAAAAAATAGGGGAAAACACTGGAGGAGGGAGAGAAAGTGCATTGAAAGATGGAGCTTGAGTGGGGGAGAGAGGAGAAAAAAATGGCAAAAGACTGGAGAAGTGAGGGAGAGAGGGGGTTGAAAAACTAAGGGAGCTTGAAGGGCAGTGCCATCACCAGAGGGGGCCAGGGCCCCCCCCTACATTCTACTGTGCCCCCCCAATTTTCCTCAGACTTCACCTCACCGTCCTGACCTGTCCTCCTAAATAAGTGCTCCCAGTCTTTGCCTCCCTCGCAGCGTATTTTTCATGCAGAACACAGAGCCTGAAATGAATAAGCGCTGAGGGAGCACTTGAGAGTCAGTGCCCACTTCCTTCATTTTAATTTTAGCTGGTGACAGGTGACGTCAGACACAGCGTAACGTCTTTAGAATACTGCATCTGTGCACCAGCCAGCAGAGGAGCCTGTGGGCTGGGACGATGGAGAGCAGGTCAGAGAGCGGCTGGTCAGTGGGCCAGCAGCAGCAGCCGAATCATAGCAATTGTTGTTGCAGTCATCATCACGGGTGAGCCACTGAGCCTCTGTCCTGTTCTTTGACTAATAAGATTATTTGCTACTCTACATGATCGACATTATCATTTGTTGTTTCCCACTGGTGATGTGCTTTTTTTGGGTTAAAAAAACCTAAGATACCACTTTAGCAGCTAAAGTGGTATCTTATGTTTTTTTAACAACAGGTATCCGAATTAGTCTTAGTCTTTCTCTTAAATTTTCACCATGTCGTGCCGTTGGCCATGTCACGCCGTCAGGTTCATTTCCTATAATGCACACACACACACAGTTGTTGTGCATGACAACGAGCAGGCAGACTCCTACCTCATGAAGCACTAACCTGCGGTAGCCATTTTTCTGTTTATGATGAAGAAGTAAGCACTGCCTTGTTGTACCCTCACATCATCAACCTCACTGTCCTGAACCTTGTTAAAAGCAGATGTGCTCTTCTAGTGAATTACATCATCTTTCAGGTGGACAGACATGCATGAACATATACACCACAAGCTTTTCCAACAGTTCCTCTTGAAAAATAAAAGAATAAGTAGTGAAGGGATTGGGAGTAGTGATGATCGAGCACCCCAATGCTCGGGTGTTCGGGTGCTCTGGCAGAGCTCCCCCGGAGGCTCGAGTGCTCGGCCGAGCACCCGAGCCCCATTGAAGTCAATGGGAGGACTCGAGCATTACACCAGACACCCCCTGCTCTGATGAGGGGAGGGTGCCTGGTTCATAGGAAAAGGTCAGAAAATGATGGAAACACCACAGAAATGGTTCAGGGACAGCATAGGGAGGATGTCTGGATGCATCTTGGACTCCAACGTCGCTGCTGGGAACAATGTTTTGCCTGTAGTACGCCATTTTTACAGACTGACCGTAAAACACACAAAAAGGAAGATAAAAACGACTTTAGGCGAAAAATTGTTACCAAACAGTATTTGCTGTATATTTACTTGTATATCATCTGCAAATTCTGCAAAAAATTTAATCGATTTTTCGGAACTGGGGCCATGATTAAGAGGGAAACGTGCGCAGCGTAAAGCAGGTGTTCAACGTGGTTATGGCCCGGGTAAGGCACAGCATTCAGGAACGGAGGCCGCAGCTACCACAGGTTTTACAACATGTCCGTTTGCCCTTGTTAAGTCCAAAATTTATAGTCGGAACAGTGGGGTCTGATCCACTGAGTAAAAGTGACGAAGTGACTTAGTGGATGAAGCCAAGAACTACCTTCTGCTCTGTCGAACACCCCAGCCCTATTTAATTCAATGGGAGGACCTGAGGCACTCCGATACAACCTGTATATCACAAAATGGAGGGCCTCATTCACATTGTGGTACAATAGTTCAGGTAGTGGTCCAACACTCATAAAGCCTATGCACTAAGTGAAAGGGCTGCCAAAAATTAGACTGAAATGTCACTCCAATACACCCTTTATTACACATAAAGGAGGGCATCATACACACCCTTGAAAAATTAGGATTAATGGCCTGCTGGTGACCCTCTAAAACATTAGGGGCGAGGGCATGCCGCTAAGCTAACCATCTAAAACATTAGGAATGAGGGTCTGCTGCTGAGCCGACCATCTAAAACATTATGGGTGAGGGTCTGCTGCGGAGCTGACCATCCTAAACATTATATGCGAAGGCCCGCTAGTGAGCTGACGCTATAAAACATTATATGAGAGGGCCCGCTAGAGAGCTGACCCAATAAAACATTATATGAGAAGGCCCGCTGGTGAGCTGACCTATACAAAAATTGTCAAACAGGGCCCGCTGGTGAGCTGGCCCTATATAAAAATTATATCACTGGGCCCGCTGGTGAGCTGGCCCTATATAAAAATTATATCACAGGGCCCGCTGGTGAGCTGGCCCTATATAAAAATTATATCACTGGGCCCGCTGGTGAGCTGGCCCTATATAAAAATTATATCACTGGGCATATGGAAGAGGAGGAGGAGGATGAGAAGATTAAGAGTCAACCATATACCCGTTTTTTGGGTGGAAGGGGTGAATGGGAATACAGAGTATTCCCATCATTGTAAATAACATATCAAAAGTGACTTTATGTTCACCCGGGGCTTTCCTCCAGTGGAGTGGAGAAGTCAGGGGAAATCCAGGCCTTGTTCATTTTTATAAGTGTCAACCTATCAGCATTTTCGGTGGAAAGGCGGATACGCTTATCTGTTATGATGCCACCAGCAGCACTAAATACCCGCTCAGACAGAACGCTGGCGGCAGGGCAGGCCAGCACCTCCAAGGCGTAGAGTGCCAGTTCATACCACGTGTCCAGCTTGGACACCCAGTAGTTGTAAGGCACAGAGGGATCATTGAGGACGCTGACACGGTCTGCTACGTACTCCTTCACCATCTTCCAAAACTTTTCCCTCCTTGTGACACTAGGCTGCGCATCAGGGTGAGGGTGCTGGCGGGGTGTCATGAAGGTGTTCCACGCCTTGGAGAGTGTTGCCCTGCCTTTGTCGGAACTGCTGTGTGCTCCCCTTTTCTCCCCTTCTCGGTTGGCCAAGGTAGCACGTACTCTGCCGCCAGCGTTGTCAGATGGAACATTTTGGAGCAATTTTTCGACAAGAACCTTCTGGTATTGCAGCATTTTGCTTGTCCTCTCCACCGGAGGAATGAGAGATGAGAAATTCTCTTTGTAGCGGGGGTCCAGAAGGGTGAACACCCAGTAATCCGTGTTGTCTAAAATGCGTATAACGCGTGGGTCACGGGAAAGGCAGCCTAACATAAAGTCATCCATGTGTGCCAGAGTACCAACAGGGAAGATTTCGCTGTCCTCACCAGGAGGATGACTCTCAATCTCCTCATCCTCTTCCTCCTCTTCTGCCCACCCACGCTGAAGAGATGGAAATAAAGTTCCATGGCTACCCTCTGTAGCGGAGGCAACCGTGTCTTCCTCCTCCGCCTCCTCCAATTGTCGCTGAGAAGACGAAGTGAGGGTGCTCTGGCTATCACCTTGTGTAAGCTCTTCCTCCCCCATTTCCACCTCTTCCACATGCAAAGCGTCGGTTTTAATTGTGAGCAGCGAGCGTTTCAGTAGACACAGAAGTGGGATGGTTACACTGATAATAGCGTTATCGCCGCTCACCATCTGTGTCGATTCTTCAAAATTGCGTAAAACCTCACAGAGGTCTGACATCCATTCCCACTCCTCACTTCTGATTAGAGGAAGTTGAACGGAGAGGCGACGACCGTGTAACAGCTGGTACTCCACTACTGCCCTCTGCTGCTCACAAAGCCGGGCCAACATGTGGAAGGTGGAGTTCCAGCGCGTGCTCACGTCACACAGCAGCCGGTGAGCTGGCAATTGTAAGCGCTGCTGCAGCTTCAACAGGCCGGCTGAAGCTGTAGATGACTTACGGAAATGTGCACACACGCGGCGCACCTTCGTCAAGAGATCATGCAAATTGGGGTAGGTTTTTAGAAATCTCTGAACCACTAAATTAAATACATGCGCTAGGCATGGTACGTGTGTGAGCTTGCCGAGCTCCAAAGCCGCCACCAAGTTACGCCCATTATCACACACAACCATGCCTGGTTGCAGGTTGAGTGGCGAGAGCCACTGCTCGGTCTGGTGACTAATCCCCTGCAACAGCTCTGAGGCCGTGTGCTGTTTGTCCCCAAGGCAGATCAGCTTCAGCACGGCCTGTTGACGCTTCCCCACTGCAGTGCTACACTGCTTCCAGCTACCGGCTGATGGGTGAGTGGCGCTGCGCGCAGAGAATTCGGAGGTGGAAACGGAGGAGGAGGAGGAGGAGCCAATAACGTAGGTGCTGGCGGAAACCCTGATGGAGGTAGGGCCCGCAATCCTCGGCGTGGGTAGCACCTGTGCCATCCCAGGGTCCGAGTCGCTCCCAGCCTCCACGACATTCACCCAGTGTGCCGTCAGGGAAATGTAGCGTCCCTGGCCACAAGCACTTGTCCATGTGTCAGTCGTTAAGTGGACCTTCCCAGTAACTGCGTTGGTCAGGGCACGGGTGATGTTAAGGGACACATGGTTGTGTAAGGCGGGGACGGCACACCGGGAAAAGTAGTGGTGGCTGGGGACTGCTTACCGAGGGACAGCTGCTGCCATCAGGCTGCGGAAGGACTCAGTGTCCACAAGCCTAAATGGCAGCATTTCGATGGCCAGTAATTTGGAAAGGTGTGAGGTTAGTGCTATGGCCTGTGGGTGGGTGGCTGGGTATTTTCGCTTGCGCTCAAATGCCTGGGGTAACGACATTTGGACGCTGCGCTGGGACAGGGAAGTGGATGTGGTCGCTGATGGTGCTTCAGATGGTACAGGTGCAGGGCGGGAGGTATGCGGGCCTGCGCCTTCGAGAGGCGATTGGCCGGCACCGAAAACAGGGGAAGAGGAGGCAGTGGTGTGGCCTGCAGACACAGATTGGCGATCCGGGCGTTCCTCCCACTTATTACGGTGCTTGGATGCCATGTGTCGGATCATGCTGGTGGTGGTGAGGTTGCTAGTGTTCATGCCTCGGCTCATTCTGGTGTGGCACAGGTTGCAAACTACAATTCTTTTGTCGTCCGCACTTTCCTTAAAAAAACGCCATACCGCGGAACACCTAGCCCTTGGCAAGGGAGATTTACGCAAGGGGGTGCTCCGTGGAACATTTGCGGGCCGGTTTGGTGCGGTCCGCCTTCTTTCTTTAGCCACACCACTGCCTCTTCCAGCCTGTTGCGGTGCTGCAGATGGCTCACCCTCAGGACTGCTGTCATCGCTCGGCTCTCCACCTTCCCAGGTGGGGTCAGTGACCTCATCGTCCACCAAGTCCTCCTCCACTTCCTCACTCTGATCATCCTCCTCATTTCTTGATCCCACCAAATACTCAGTCATTGACAACTGTGTATCATCCTCCTCATCAAGGTCTTGAGACAGTAATTGTGGTTGATTTGATGGCAACTGTGTCTCATCATCATCATCATCCACTTCCTTTGACCTTAAATGCCTTTCCCCTCTGTCATCTTCTTGTGATTGGGTACCCTCTAGAGGTTGTGAATCAGGGCACAAGATCTCATGTTCCTCTGCAGGCGTGCTTGGAGAGAGGTTCAAATCAAGGATTGGTGATGAGACGAGCTCCTCACTATATCCCAGTGTGGGATCACTTCTTTGGCCAGACCCTCTATGGTGGGAGGAAGGATGATCAGAGTGAGGATTATGTTGACCAGACTCTTGGCTACTGAGAATGGACTTGGTGGAAGACAGGGTGGTGCTTAACCGACTGGAAGCAGTATCAGCTGAAATCCAACCGACCACCTGTTCGCAGTGGTCTGACCTCGAGAGTGATGTCCTGCGACGCCCTGTAAACTGAGACATGAAGCTAGGTATGGTGGATGTCTTTCTGTCTTGTGCTCTGGCACCAGGCACAGTTTCTACGCGTCCTGACCCGCGCCCTGAACTATCAGGATCACGTCCACTTCCCCGTCCCTTTTTACCCGCCTTCTTCATATTACACGGAATATATGCCGCTAATCTGCGGCTAGGCACACTAAACAGAATGTGACGCTAATCTGCGGCTATTTTCAGTGAACGGAATATGTGACGTTAATTTTAAAATTTGCACACTAAACAGAATGTGAAAATAATCTGCAGCTAGGCACACTAAACAGAATGTGACGCTAATCTGCGGCTAGGCACAGTGAACGGAATATGTGACGTTAATTTTAAAATTTGCACACTAAACAGAATGTGAAAATAATCTGCGGCTAGGCACACTAAACAGAATGTGACGCTAATCTGCGGCTAGGCACAGTGAACGGAATATGTGACGTTAATTTTAAAATTTGCACACTAAACAGAATGTGAAAATAATCTGCGGCTAGGCACACTAAACAGAATGTGACGCTAATCTGCGGCTAGGCACAGTGAACGGAATATGTGACGTTAATTTTAAAATTTGCACACTAAACAGAATGTGAAAATAATCTGCGGCTAGGCACACTAAACAGAATGTGACGCTAATCTGCGGCTAGGCACAGTGAACGGAATATGTGACGTTAATTTTAAAATTTGCACACTAAACAATATGTGCCGCTAATCTGCGGCTAGGCACAATAAACAGAATGTGACGCTAATCTGCGGCTATTTTCAGTGAACGGAATATGTGACGTTAATTTTAAAATTTGCACACTAAACAGAATGTGAAAATAATCTGCGGCTAGGCACACTAAACAGAATGAGACGCTAATCTGCGGCTAGGCACAGTGAACGGAATATGTGACGTTAATTTTAAAATTTGCACACTAAACAGAATGTGAAAATAATCTGCGGCTAGGCACACTATTAAAATGGCCCTTTTTGTCGCTGCGTTGTACACTATTTGTCCCTGTGCACCTAGTACAATGTCACCTAAATATCCCCCCCCACAAAAAAAAAATGAAATTGTGCCCCCCCAAACAAAATATAAATGCTGCCCCCACACACAACAGTCCTAAAAAGGACTTTTGGGTCTTGATAGAGTTCCAACACTTTTATTCTCCCTACACTGACTTTCCCTTCCTATCCTCATCTCTCCCTGGCTAAGACTGAGCCGAACTCGCTGGTCGGGTGCTATACAGCACCCGATCACGGGTTCTGGCCAGCCAATCAGTGTAATGCCAGCAGCCAACATGGCTGCTGGCATTGCACTGATGTCAGAGCCTCCCCGCACGTTTATTGGCTGCACAGCAGCCGTGAAACGTGCGGGGAGGAGACCCGAACATGGTGGGCGAGCACATGCGGTACTCGTACGAGTACCGCCATGTGCCGAGCAGAGCAATGCTCGAGCCGAACCGAGCTTCGGCCGAGCATGCTCGCTCATCACTAATTGGGAGACAATAGACCATAGACAATGATGGTACAAACAACTTGCTACGTATACCACAATACAAGAAAGTAGCAGGAAGATCTGCCTTCTCCTTCAGAGCTCCAAAGGCCTGGAACAATCTGCCTGAAATAATCAAATCCTTAAAATCCTTAAAAGTAAATGCTTCTTTATTTCAAAAAACAGAGTGTAACTGTATATAATTTTAATATTCCATATGTATGTATATTTATATGTGTAGGTATATTTAATAACATGTCATATATAATGTTTCTCAATTTGTGTAAATATGCAACCCTCTACTGAATACTATCCAGTACATACATGAAAACGAGAGAAATCTCAATGTATTCTTCCTGGTAAAACATTTTCTAAATAAATAAATAAAATTTGAGAAAGAGACAAGCTGTCGTTAACACTTTCATTAGCACTATTAAAAACCTCAAAGCTGGTTAAAAATAATCCCTTATATTAGTAAATTATATTAGTAAAGGTGCACATTAAAAATATACACCATAAAAAGGTAATTTGCTGGAGGTCCAGAGAATAATAAACAGGTATCTTCATAAGGCAATGTGATAGCTCTATCTATGGGGATAGTGTGAACAGTATTTTTAGATATATACAGTGTTAAGCCGCAGTGGTGTCATGTAAATTCTGCTAGACCGAAACTGAAGAGCACTTCCTGAGAGGGTCACGCTTATCGGTTCAGGATACAGTGGGAGCTTAGACTATATATGGATAGCCTATCAGGCTTTGGATTGTGACTAGGGTTGCCACCCAGCCGGTATGTTACCGGCAGGCCGGTAAAAAATTGGCTTCTGTCCAATGTTAAGTCAATGGAGGGAATGCCATGGCCGGTATTTTTTTGAAGAAAAGGTGGCAACCCTAATTGTGACAGAACAATACTGATACATGTCACATACCAGGTTGATTGTATATCTCCGCATATATGATACTAAGAATCTGAGTATAATCAAACAGTGATTACTCCAGATAGGAGCTTGCTGTTTTCACACTGAACCGATAAGTGTGCCCCTCTCAGGAAGTGTTCTAACACTAAGAAAGAGCTCTTCAGTTTTTGGCTAGCAGAATTTACATGACACCACTGCGACTTAACACTGTATATATCTAATAATACTGTTCACACTATCCCCAGGCATGGACCCTTGCTTCCATGTGCTTAGAGGGACTCAGCTGCACCCCACTGACGAGGTCCACATAGACCGAAACGTATGTCAGGGGTTGTGCTGTTTCTCTCATGCAGAGAGGATTTGCCTGACATTTCAGGGCTGGTCTGCCTGTGGGTGGGACCAGACTGATATGAATATGGAAATTTCCTCTCTGCAATGGCACATGGGAGCGAAAAACGTGACTTGATCAGCACCTGAGAGGCCACACATGCCTTGAACAAATTACTTCATTTTTTTCACAAAAGGTATAAGGTAATTTGGGTACTCAAAGGTAAAAGCTTAAAGGGATAGTAATGGTTAATTTTAAGCTTATTTAATATTGTAGACATTAAAAAAGATTAACATCAATATAAGTCTTATATCTCAATCCGTTATGGTTTGAGAGAGATAACTTGCTAAAATTACCTTTTCCTGGCTGTTTTTCTCAGGTCTGCCATCTAGCTGACAGCTGCAGATTCCAGTCATTTGACCAGACAGAGGCTCTTCAGCAGAGATGAAATCATGCTATTTAGAAATAAATACTTAATTGGAACGGTCTACAAAGTGTGCTTGCAAGCCAGTCACACTTAGTAGACCCTTCCAAATTAAAGGGATAGTAATACTTCGTTTTAACTTTATTTTATTTTGTAGGCATTAAAAAACATGAAGAATGATATAAGTCTTATCCCTCAAACCTTTATGGTTTATGAGATATTCACAAGCAAAGTTTCCTCCTCCCGCTCCTTTTACCTAGTGTAAGCCATCTCTTCTCAGATGTGAATCTGGTTGTATGACCAGACAGATAACAGAAGGGGACAATTTTCTTTGTATGAAAACAATGAAAGCCCTTCCCCCTTGACAAGTTTTTCAGCTTTTTCCCTTATCTTAATTGAAGATTGTCCCTCTCTGCAGTCTACCTGGGCACCTCCCTTCTGATCTGGTTGAACGGGAGGGGGGGGGGATACTTTGTTTGTGAATATCTCTTAAACCATAAAGGTTTGAGAGATAAGACTTATATCATTCTTCATGTTTTTTTTAATGCCTACAAAATAAAATAAAGATAAAACGAAGTATTACTATCCCTTTAAGTATTTATCTTTAGATATCGTTATATTGGCACTGCTGAAGAGCCACATCTGGTCAAGCGACCAGAATCTGCTTCTGACAGCTTTACAGCTCGTCAAGCAGAAAGGGGAGGGGCCAGAGAACTTTATTTTCCTATATCTCTCAAACCATAACGATCTGAGAGATACGAATAAGTGCATGTACTCTCTTTTAATTGTATCTACCATATAGTTAATACTTTTTTTCTGACATTACTATCCTTTTAAAAGAGCTTCTAGTCAATGCTTTGGATGCAAGTATATAAAAAAGATGAAGAGGTCTGTTTAGTAATATCTGGAGAAATGTTTATCTGTAGCCTAGCGAGTAAGGTGCTCACTCCATGTAGCCTAGCGAGTAAGGTGCTCGCTCCATGGAGCCTAGCGAGTAAGGTGCTCGCTCCATGTAACCTAGCGAGTAAGGTGCTTGCTCCAGTAGCCTAGCGAGTAAGGTGCTCGCTCCATGTAGCCTAGCGAGTAAGGTGCTCGCTCCATGTAGCCTAGCGAGTAAGGTGCTCACTCCATTTAGCCTAGCGAGTAAGGTGCTCACTCCATGGAGCCTAGCGAGTAAGGTGCTCGCTCCATGTAGCCTAGCGAGTAAGGTGCTCGCTCCATGTAGCCTAGCGAGTAAGGTGTTCGCTCCATGTAGCCTAGCGAGTAAGGTGCTTGCTCCAGTAGCCTAGCGAGTAAGGTGCTCGCTCCATGTAGTCTAGCGAGTAAGGTGCTCACTCCATGTAGCCTGAGACCAGGGTTTAATGCCTGATCGTCTTCTTTTTCATTATGACTTAAATTTTAAATTACAGAAATATTAAAACAACAAAATAAATTGCCTTTAATAGTGTGGCTTTTAACACTTTCAATGCCACAGGGTTATGCAGTGCACATCCCTATGGCACTGAAAGGGTTACAAGAAAGATACTATTGGTGGTGCTGAAGTCAGAGAGGATCTTCTTTGCTCTCCCAGTGGACAAGTGGGGGAGAAGAGAGAATGCTCTTAGTTTTCAGGGTTGTTAAATTGCTAGAGATGTGTATCGGCAGGCATACCTTCCACATCTCCAGCAGTTCAACAACCCTCCATGCTAATGAGGAGCTTCTCCTTCCTTTGCATTGTTCATTTTTATTGCATATGGTGATGTTTCTACACACACCTCTAGACATGCATTGCCACAGCATCGAACCTTAGTCCATCTCCCCCAAAGAGTCAGAGGTATATCTTCTGTCCCCAGTCAAAACTGGAATCTACAGGGCAGATCCTGAGAGTTCCCATATAGGCAAATTAGTAAAGGGTTGGTTAATCTTCAGCTGTTGTAGACTACAGGTTCCATTACCCCCAATGACAACAATTGTTGCCCCTAACAGCTGGTGAGCCAAATATTGACTACCCTTGCACCAGTAGATACTGAAGTGTAACTGTGCCAGCTCATAGCTTCTATATGAACAAGCAGCTAATGCCAACCCTATAGCCTGCATATTGAAAAGGAAGACATTTGTACTGATTACTTCTGAACCCTTAGCATGTAGAATGGGATAGAGTGCAGAGGAACTGCATGGTAATAAAGACCCATACACTCCCCTACTACTAAAAGGTGCAAAGTGGACATTTTTGCCATACAAAGACTTTATACATATGTGTTAGGCAGGCACAGAGCACAAAAAAAATCTTAGACTAGGGCCATGAGAACAGTGCACTGAGAAAGGCCAAACCAAAAGTGCCTGTAACTACGGTTGCCACCTTTTCTTCAAAAAAATACCGCCCATGGCATTCCCTCCATAGACTTAACATTGGACAGAAGCCAATTTTTTACCGGCCTGCCGGTAAAACACCGGCTGGGTGGCAACCCTACCTGGAACTGAGACAGATGATTTTGTGAGGGAAATGAAGACTTTATAGAAGTTTAGGGGTCATATGTAACATGGATAGATGATAGTAATTAGAGATCTAATAGGGTTCAGATGTAGTCTTTTGAGAAGTCTTTTTACAATTCCATGTTTAAAGGGACACTAACACATATATACAGAGATGTGCACATTACCTGAATGCAAGATGAGACGCATCAGGCAGCCCACTAAAATGTTCTGGAGGGCTCTGGACTCCAGATAGAACCCCCAGTTCAACCCACTAAAGCACAAAGCAGCTTAGTTGATGGGCTCCCTGGCTATCTGTCTGCATAATAGTTCATGAGGAGCTTCTGTGTCACTTAACGTCATGTTTGTGCTCCCTGAAGAAGCTGTACGTCCAGCAGCATGCAGCCTTATTTTTTTTTTCTTCAGAAAAGAGAGTGATGGTCTATCAAATGGTTGCTTTGGCCTCCAAGAAAGTGATAGTTGCGAGGTTCCAGCTGTGGGCTCTATCTGCGGCATATGCACCCCCCCTGAAAACTTTAGCAACAAGCTGTCCAATGCATGTTTTGTGTTTTCAGGAAATTACCCCTTTGCATAAATGTGTTAGTGTCCCTTTAAGAGAAAATGCCTAGACTATATAGAAGCTTTGACACCATGTGCCAGAGTAAGGATGAGGATTAGATACAGAGACTTCAGGATGTGAAATGGGAAACGTTAGCCAAGCAAGTGGTAGAAGGAGAGAAGAGTGTTGGGGGATTGATTGAATATGGACTTATAAAGCAGTGATTCCCCAAAGATATGTAGCAACACATTACTAAAGGGGTAGTCAATTGTCAGATCTCCAGCTGTTGGCGACTACAACCCTCTTGATCTGGTTGGGGATGATGGGAGTTGAAGTCCCCAACAGCTGGAGAGCCAACAACTGAAGCTGATGTACTAAGAAGAACTTAATTAAATATGGAACAAACCAGCTGCACCATAGGAGGCAAATTCCCCAAATTTCTATTGAGTTAAAAGGGGGTTTTATTCAATTTGAATGCAAAAGTGGTCTCCAGGGTATTACGAAGTAGCATTCAATAGGTTAAAAGCCCCATTTAAATCTATGTTAACATTTAACCCTTATGATGCAACTGGTTCAACTCAGAACTGAACACGTTTGGCTTCATACATGTATTCCAATGTTCCACATGACCTTTTCCTTTATTCTGTAATTTTGCAGTGGTTCCTTAGGCTTCCATGCAGATCAGCCCTGCTGTAACTTCACTATATTCTGCACTGAACTCAGTAAAGATGCAGCATGCAGTGTTGTGAGTGTCCATAATCACACCTGTGAACAGCTCAATAGATAGTAGGGGATGTATTAATACTATTCTAGCATAGCATAGGCAAAGGAATCAATTTTCTCATGCAGCACTTGCCTATCACCTATGTACTAAGTTACCTAATGCTGAAAGTGGCCTGTGTTCCACTTGCTTCAAGGTAGGACAGTAGCAAGACCAAACCATAAGCACATTTCCAGTTGCTCAGAAACCCCCTTTAGATTCCTCTTCCCCAAAGCTTTAGCAGCCCATTATGAAAAATATTTCTCACAATTCTGCATATGGGATCAGGGCCGGATTTCACAGACTGAGCTAGAGCTCCAAATTTGAGGGGTGCCTCAGCTGTGCTGGCCACACCTAGATTCTGAATTTTGGGTGTCGCCAGAAAAATCTCAATGTCCCTGTTTTATACCTGTTTGTAGGCTATTATTTAACCCCTTGGATGTTAGACAGATTCTAGGGGTTTTTCTTTGTCCTTGGATAGGAGTGGGGAGGGGCCATGTGAGGAATGGGCTGTGAAAATGGGTGGAGCTATGGGTGCCTAGAATGCCTTGGCTAGGGGTGCCTGGGATGTAAATCCAGCCCTGTATGGGCTCTTCTCCAGCTGTTGTTGGACTACAACTCCCATCACCCCCAGACAGTCAATGGTCGTTTGAAGATGATGGGAATAGTAGTACAACAACAGCTGGAAAACCACAGGTTGCTTACTCCTGGTGTATGCTCCTGAATCTTCAATGGCTTTTGCATACAGAATAATACAAAACAAAATCAAGGCATCATTATTCCACATCTCTTTCATGTTTAGAATCTCCTGTCTGGAAATCCTTCATTTGTCCCCAAGTAGGGAAGGGGATAGGAATTTCGGAATGGTTCTTCCATGCTCCTTCTTTCTCATTATATAGTAATGAGGTGCAGAGGAAATAGATGTAAAATGACTCAGTTTTCCTGGACCAGCTATGGTGAAGGCATTTGGAGTTCCCTTGTGCATGAGCGGGCGTGCAAAAAAGTGATCTATAATTAAGGCATTTGGGGTTTCCTTGTGCATGAATGGGTCTGCAATAAAGAGATCAATAATGAAGGTATTTGAGGGTGGCTTGTATGTAAGCGGTTGTGCAATAAGGGATCTATAGTGAAGGCATTTGGGGGTGGTTTGTGTGTGCATGTGGGGGTGTACAATAAAGCAATCTATAGTGAAGGCATTTGAGGGGGGCTTGTGTGTGAGGGGCGTGCAATGAAGAGATCTATAGTGAAGACATTTGAGGGGGGCTTGTGTGTGAGGGGCGTGCAATGAAGAGATCTATAGTGAAGGCATTTGGATGTTTTCTTGTGTGTGAGTGGGTATGCAATACTGCAATCTATAGAAAAGGCATTTTGGGTTTCCTTGTGTGTGAGTGGATGTACAATCAGTGGCGAAAAGTATAGGGGTTGCAGGGGTCGCACCTGCGACCGGGCCCGTCACTCCAGGGGCCCGGCCGCCCCCTGCGACACCCTCGACTGGCGCCCGCAATGCCTGCAATATGCAGATCTCCCTCCGGCAGACCGGTAGTCTCGTAACGCAGAGCGCTGGGAGATGACATCATCACCCAACACTCTGCATTACTGAAGAGGACCACGCAGGACAAGAGGTCTGTGCAGAGGGAGGCACAGACCTGTCCTCTGCCACGCCACTGGACCACAGGGAGGTAGGAAATGGGGGCAATGTGGCGATTGAGGGGCATTGTGGTAGGGGCATTGTGGAGATTGGGGGGCAATGTGGAGATGGGGGCATTGTGGAAGGGGCTACATGGTGATGGGGGCATTGTGGAAGGGGCAATGTGGAGATTGAGGGACATTGTGGTGATGGGGGGCAATATGCAGGTGGTCAGTGTGGTGGAGGAGAGACATTATAGTCGGGGGGGTCCCATGGTAATTCTTGCACCAGGGCCCCGTGGCTTCTAGTTATGCCTCTGTGTACAATAATGTGATCTATAATTAAGGCATTTGGGGGTGTCTTGTGTGTGAGTGGGTATACAATACCGTGATCTATAGTGAAGGCATTTGGGGGTGGCTTGTGTGTGAGTGGGTACACAATACTGTGATCTATAGTGAAGGCATTTGGGGGCAGGCACGTGCACACATAGACACCAAGGGGGGCTTGAGCACCTGCCCTTTTTGTCCAAAGTGCCCTTGTGCCCTTTTTTTAAATATAGATTTTGAATAAATAATTATGAGAAGTGCCCTTTTTTTCATTTGAGCCCCTGCCCCCCAAAATGTCTGTGCACGTCCCTGTTTGGGGGTGTCTTGTGTGTGAGTGGGTATACAATACCGTGATCTATAGTGAAGGCATTTGGGGTGGCTTGTGTGTGAGTGGGTACACAATACTGTGATCTATAGTGAAGGCATTTGGGGTGGCTTGTGTGTGAGTGGGTACACAATACTGTGATCTATAGTGAAGGCATTTTGGAGTGGCTTGTGTGTGAGCGGGTATACAACAAAGTGATCCATACTGAAGGCGTTTGGCGGGTGGCTTGTGTGTGAGCGGGTATACAATAAAGCGATGTATAGTGAAGGCATTTAGGCGTGGCTTATGTATGAGCGGGAGTACAATAAAGCTATGTATAGTGAAGGCATTTGGGAGTGGCTTGTGTGTGAGAGGGTATACAATAAAGCTATGCATAGTGAAGGCATTTAGGCGTGGCTTGTGTATGAGCGGGAATACAATAAAGCTATGTATAGTGAAGGCATTTAGGCGTGGCTTGTGTATGAGCGGGAGTACAATAAATCTATGTATAGTGAAGGCATTTGGGAGTGGCTTGTGTGAGAGTGGGTATATAATAAAACAATGTATAGTGAAGATATTTGGGAGTGGCTTATGTGTGATCAGGTATTCAATAAAGTGATCTATAGTGGACACATATGGGGGCGACGTGTGTAAATGGGTATACAATAAATCAATCTATACTGAAGGCATTTGGGGTTTGCTTGTGTGTGAGAGGGTCTATAATAAAGCAATCTATAGTGAAGGTATTTGGGGTTTGCTTGTGTGTGTGAGCGGGTATACAATAAAGTGATCTATAGTGAAGGTATTTGGCAGGTGGCTTGTATGTGTGCAGGTATACAATAAAGTGATCTATGGTGATTGTATTTGGCGGGTGATTGTATGAGGAATAGTGAGGTAACTGGAGGGTTATTACTTCTGATTTAACCCCTTAGTGATGAGGGCTTTTTTACACTAGATGACAAGAACAATTTTGGCCTTTTTAGTATGATTTTGTTCAACCATATTTTCCTTTAATTCATTTAGTATATCCATAACAATTATATATCATTTTTTAAGGGCTTTTTTACACTAGATGACAAGAACAATTTTGGCCTCTTTAGTATGATTTTGTTCAACCATATCTTCCTTTAATTCATTTAGTATATCCATAAAAATTATATATAATTTTTAAGCATACCTATGGCTTCATTGTAATACCATATTTATATGGATATCCCACCAATACAAATTAAAAGAGGATTTTAGTCTTATCTGTTAAACCCTGTCTCTTAGTCCATATAGCTTTCTGGTAACTTAGGGGAGGCGACCACCCTTTTAAGTAGGCAGGAACAATTCTTGAAAAGAAGTGCAGGGTGGAGCCTTCCTTAGTTGGTCACCAGCCAATCCCCAACCAGTTAGATTTGAGACACTAACTATTGACTAGGTAGCAAGCAGGAAAAAGAAGATTAGTGTGAGCATGAACCCGAAGGAGCTCCCACATTCAGTCACAGGAGAACCAAGCATGGTCCCTTGACAGGGTGGGAGACCTGTAAGCTACATGGACTAAGAGAAAAGGATTTAACAGGTAAGACTAAAATCCTCTTTTCTCTGTCATCCAATATAGCTTACAGGTAACTCTGGGATGTCCAACATTGAGTTTCCCAGAGGTGGGAAAGAAGGCAAGGACCAGGGGTCCGTCCCCAAAGTCACCAGAGCTCATACGGACTAATCAGATCATGGAATAGCCCTAAAAGAGAAAGTGTCAATGGACAATAAACTGGAAATAACACACCAGTAACAGTAACACAGCACACTGAATTAGAGCTAACCGGGCCCAAAAGTTAAAGATAACAATAAGGAAAAGTCTGAGACAAACATTGCTGCCTCCAGGAATTTCCTACCAAAGCTGGCCTCAGTTGAGGCAAGTACATCAATATGATAGTGTTTGGAAAAAGTGTGCACAGATGACCAGGTGGCCGCCTTGCACATTTGATCAGCAGAAGCCTGATTTTTATAGGCCCAAGAGGCTCTAACAGAGCTGGTGGAGTGAGACGTGATACGAAAAGGGAACAGGAGTCTTCCTGAGTTCATTGGCCTTACGAATGGTGGACTTGATCCAGGAGGCGATAGTGACCTTGGACGCAGGATTACCAGCCCTAGGACCCTCAGGGATGACAAAGAGTGCATCAGTCTGGCGAACAGAATTGGTGCAGTGCACATAGAACTTAAAGCAGATCACCACATCTAACAAGTGGAGATCCCTCTCCTTGTCAGATTTAGGGTCAGGACAAAATAAAGACACGACAATCTCTTGATTGATGTGGAACTCAGAGACCATTTTAGGAAGAAATTCCTGGGAGGTGCAAAGGACCACCTTTTCCTTGTGAAACAGCAAGAAAGGCAGCTTGCAGGACAAAGCCTGCAGCTCAGCAACTCTGCAAACAGAGACGACTGCCAATAGAGAAGCCATTTTCCAAGTCAGGAGACAAAGAGGAATGGTGGCCAAGGATTCAAAGGGAGGGTGCTGTAAGATGCCCAGCACCAAATTAAGATCCGACTGAGCGGGACTCTTAAAGGCAGGGCGAGCATAAGCAACATCCTGAAAGAAAATCTTGACATCCGGAAGGATGGCGATGCATCTCTGAAAAAAAACAGAGAGCGCAGCACTTTGGACCTTCAAGGAACTCAGGCTGAGGCGCTTGTGCATGTTGTCCTTTAAAAAGGACAGGATAGTAGGAAGGTCAAACTCTTGTGAGGACAGATCCGTATCCACACACCAAGAGTGGAAAATAGACCAGATTCTGTGGTATGCCTTAGAGGAAACAGGCTTCTGGGCACAAAGCATAATGGCTACGACCATTGAAGAGAAACCTTTCTTCCTTAATATTCAGGATTCAACCTCCAGGCCGTTAGACCCAGACAGTCTGCATCCTCCTTCCACAGATAACACTGTAGAAGGAGATCCGGTCTGCGTGGAAGCCGAAAAGTTCTGCCACAGATAGGTCCAGGAGCTCCGGAAACCAAGGTTGCTGGGGCCAATATGGAATGATTAGAATGACCGGAGTTCCTTCCATCTGCAATTTCCTTAGAACCCTGGGAAGCAGGGGAATGGGAAGAAAGATGTTAACCAGGGGAAATTGCCACGGGATTGACATAGCATCCACTGCAATAGCCAGAGGGTCCCTCCAGCGGGAACAAAAGAATGGAACCTTCCTGTTGTGTCTGGTCATCATCAGGTCGATTCAGGGGAGTCCCCATTTCTGGATGATGAGGTCGAACACCTCCTGATGGAGTCCCCATTGTCCGCTGTTTACCGTGTGTCAACTTAAGAAGTCGGCTAAGATGTTGTCTACTCCAGGAATATGAACGGCGGATATGGAAGGAAAAGGTTCTTCCACCCAGGTTAAGATAGCCTTGACCTCGAATCAAGTTGTGAGACTTCTTGTTCTGCCTTGCGTGTTTATGTAAGCCATGGCTGTGGCGTTGTCAGACTGGACACAAACTGGACACCCTTCTAGATGATAGGACCAGTATCTGAGAGCACGGAATATCACCCGAAGTTCCTGGACATTGATGGGTAGGAGGGACTCCTCTGCTGACCATCAACCCTGTGCGTTCCGGTGACCCAGGATTGCTCTCCAGCTGGATAGGCTGGCATCCGTTGTCACCGTGGTCCAGAACGATACCAGAAAGGGCCTGCCCTTCATCAGGTTGGAGAGGTCTTGCCACCAAGAGAGACTCAGCTCCATGTGAAGAGGTAGAGAAACTGACAGCCCTCTGCAAACCTGGATCATGAACCTCTGAAGTTCCCTCATGTGAGCCATCGCAAACGGTACCGCCTCTATGGTGGATATCAACTACCCCACTAGAGAGGTCAACTTCATGGCTGGAATGGGATCGCAAGCGAGGACTGAAGACACCTTGTGGGAGATCTGATGAACTACCTCGTTCATCAGAAATATCATGCCTATCAGGGTATCGAACAGGAGACCTAGGAAGACCATCCTCTGAGATGAGACCAGGTCCAACTTGTCCATCTTTAGGATCCACCCGTGAGTTCCAGAGATGGGCCCTTCAAGAGCAAGTCATCCATTTACTGATTAACCCTGATGCCATCTTTGTGCATGACAGAAATTAACACATCCAGGACACGAGTGAACACCTGGGGGTTGTAGAGGGGAGAAGGGAAAGCAGAAAACTGGAAGTGCCCTCTGTCGGAAGTGAACCTGAGGTACTGACGGCTCTCTGGATGGATGGCTATGTGCAGATAGTATCACAGTTCCCTTAAGGAGGCCTTTGTGTCCTGTGGTTCCTTCCCCTGTGCTGTGTCGGCCTGCATGATTGCTGTTACTTCCGCATGGCTGATGTCATGTAGCAGGCACTGGCACGGATGCCTGTTTATGGGCCTATTCTGTTTTACCTAATTGGGTCCCACCCTCTTCTGCTTCTTTATATACCTCCTTGGGGCTTGAAATCATTGCCCTTAAGTGGTGTTTCTGATAGCTTGTCTTGAACTCTGTTGTGACCTGTGCCTATCTGAGAATTTGCTTCGTGTATGACCCCAGCTTGTCTGACTACCCACATCGGTTTTGAACTGTGGCTCTGGCTGACTAACTCGCTATCACGGTTCCCATGATCTAGCTGTCACTCTGTTGTGATGCTCTCCCATTGGCTGAGCTTTGTTTGGCCTGCCTAGTATGGCCTTTATATACTGGGCCTCTGGCACCTGTCAGGTGCCCTTTCGTGGTGTTCCTGTACCAGTGTTACTGTTTTCCTGCGTTCATGTGTACCGACTTGACCCGTCTGACTACTCTCATTGGTTCCTGCTCTGTGATTCGACCCGGCCTGGCTGACGTTCCTGCTCCGTGATCTGACCCGGCTTGTAACATAGTAACATAGTAATTTAGGTTGAAAAAAAGACTTGCGTCCATCTAGTTCAACCTTTTCCTATTCCTGTTTACCATCGTTGATCCAAAAGAAGGCAAAAAACCCCCCTCAATTTGTAATTTGACGTTCCTGCTCCATGATTTGACCCGGCCTGGCTGACGTTCCTGCTCCGTGACCTGACCCAGCTATCCTGACGACCCTGCTTGTGTTCCAGCTGTTATCCTGATCCAGTGTTGCTTGGGCGACATTCTGACTGCCGCTGTGCTGATATAGAGCAGTTCGTTTTGTTGCCTCCGATTCACGGGCCTTACCGTTAACTCTTGCAGAGCACTGTTGCCTCCGTGATACTGAGCCTCCGTTTACACTTGCAGAGCACTGTTGTCTCAGTAACATTGGGCCTTCCGTTAGCACTTGCAGAGCACAGTTGCCTCCGTTACACTGAGCCTCCGTTAACACTTACAGAGCACTGTAGTCTCCGTTTCAGAGAGCCTTCTGTTAACACTTGCAGAGCACTGTGGCCTCCGTTAACGCTGCGCTTCCGTTTACCCTCGCTGTTCGCAGTGAACTCGTTACCGCACCGCCTGGTGCTTTTGGGCGATTCCATCAGCTCTTGCAGTGTACTTGGTCTCCGTTACCACACCAGTTGGGTGCTATTGGCTCTAAACACCTCAACTCTTGTAGTGTACTTAGTCTCCGTTTACTGTACCAGTCGGGTGCTCACGGCTCAACATGTGCTAGCTCTTGCAGAGTATTGTGGCCTCAGTTCCCTGCTCAGCACAAGTAGTAGTCTCAGTTCTGCATTATTGACTGGTGCTCTTACACCTTGCACCACAGTCTCGCTCCTTTACATCATATGGGCATTGTCAAACACACCACCACAGAGACTGATTGTTTTCCCTGAACTTTAACCCATGTTGTACCTGTAATGCTTGTTTATGCCTGTCCTGTGACAGTATATATTAATTTCCCTGTATACTGGGCCTGAGAGGGCATCTGTACATTATTGTCAATTTGCAGTCATACTATATTGTCTGTAGGAGTCTTTCTTGTCTTTTAATAAAACTTTGTTTTATTCTACCTACTGGTCTGAGTGTCTTACAAAACCGTTACACTCGCTCTGTGTATGACCCTGGCTTGTCTGACTACCCACATCGGTTCTGACCTGTGGCTCTAGCTGACTAACTTGCTCCGTGCATTACCACGGTTTGTCTAACTACCCAGATCATTTCTGATCTTTGGCTCTGGCCACTACTTGCTCCGTGTAGTCCCTGGTTTACCTAACCTCTGATTCTGGCTGCTATATCACTCTGTGTAGTCCCCGGTTATCTGACCTGTGTCTTTGGCTGCCTACTCGCTCTGTGCACTCCTAGCTTGCCTGACCTGCATCTCCGTGTTCCTTGGCTCTGGCCTTCTCTTGCTCCCTGTTGCCTTCGGTCACACGACCAAAGCGGGACTTATGCATATTAGCTGCTTCATACTGACGTTCCACTTGAGTCTCTTTCCTAGTCTCGGTAACCACAGTAGTGCAGTGCACAGCACAGTGTGCATCCCCGGAGAGGAGTCTGGGTCCTGTCATCCTGTGTCTGGGGTTGTATGTGTCAATGCATTATCGCTGTATATTTCTTATAAAGGTGGTTACATTTTATCTTCATGTCTGTCCTTCTTTGCCTGAAAACTGTGACAGATAGGCATCTTGGAGATCCAAAGAAGCCAGAAATTCCCCAGGGCACATTCCCGCAATCGCTGATCTTAAAGACTCTTGGTGATAATGGGTCTTGACTATGAAGTAATTGAGATCCTTGAGGTCCAGGATGGGACGGCAGCCTCCGTTCTTCTTGGACACTACAAACAGGTTGGAATAGAAACTGAAACCGATTTCCAGGTCGGGAACCGGTTCCAGAACTTCCTTGTCCAGTAGAGTCTGGATAGCGCTATTGAAAAGATGATGCTTGTCCACTCCTTTAGGAGTATGAGAAGGGAAGAACCTGAAAGGAGGAAGAGAGCTGAAGGGAATCCTGTGCCCCTCTGAAATCATCTGTAAAACCCACAGATCCACCACGGTTGGCCACCCACAGATGCGTGGGGTTCGGGGTTCAGCGAGTCATGCCAAAGAAGGTTTGGTGGCCTTGGGTTTGGTGGAGGACTGCTTGGCCCTCCACTGCTGTTTGGCCTTGGAGGAAGAGTGTGGAGCCTGCAGGACCATGGGGCAGTGGCACGCGCCTCAGTCTAGAAGGAATGAAAAAGATGGTGCCTTCTAACTTGAGGTTCCTTCTAAGGAAGTGCCCAAGAAGGGCAGAGCAATCTAGGATTTCATAGAGGTAATATCCACCGACCAGCCAGGGGGCATGCCTGGCTGGTACAGATATCGCTGAAACCATAACATCCATCATAATAGCATCAAAGGTAGCTTCAGAAACATATTGCTGAGCTTCTGAAATGTTAGCCAAGAGCCACAGCAAATCAGATGGGGGAGCACCCTGGCAAACAGCATCAGTAAGTTGTTCAGTCCATACAGCAATGGCCCTGTTCACCCAAGTGGCAGCAAAGGTGGATCGCAATGAAACACCTAAAGATGTAAAGATGGCTTTTAGAAAAGTTTCAAGTTTTCAGTCAAATCCTTGAGAGCAGAAGTGTCCACCACTGGTAGGGCCATGGCTTTGGAAAGTCTAGATATTGGGATGTCCACCTTAGGGGGGTGAGCCCACTGAGCTAGTGCCGCCTCAGAAAAGGGGTATAGCTTAAAAAACCTGTAAGGTAAGGACAGGCGTTTGTCAAAGGTTTTCCACTCATCTAAGACAATCTGGTCAAGAGTGGGATTATGTGGAAAGAAGGTACACTGCTTCTTGAGTTTCGGAAAGATGTCAGAAGAATCCTTAAAATCCTCAGAAACAGGGGAATGTTTAGGGTATTGAGGACTGCCCGGATACGGCCCTCAGCAGAGGGTTCAGGGTCAGCCTCAAAGCATTCTCCCTCATTTGAATCCACCAGAAATTCCTCCTCAGAGGAGTCTGACACATCAGGTACACCCTGTGGTTTGGGCACAGAAGACATAAATAACGCGGGGGGGTTCCAAGCCTGGAGGACCCTATGTAAATGCTTTGGAAACAGTTGTAAATTATTCTTTGACTCTTGCATCCAAGGTGGCTCTACAACATAGCTGGAGGGTCCTGGAGGAGAGGCAGGGGCCACAGCTCATGAAGAGCATAAATTAACTGAGTATTCTCTAGGAAGCCCTGATTGACATGAGGAGCAATGCACAATGGGGGTCACAGACACCCCAGTATCCCTAGTCTTAGGTCTAGCCCCAGGTCCCAACTGGTCTGGCATCCTAACAGGATATAAAGCTTCTTCTAATCTGCTGAGAAGAGAAGAAGAGTCCAAGCCCTGGGTAGGATACTCATGAAGGGAAAGCCAGCAAATGGCGTCCGTGCAATAGCCAGTCATAAAATAGTGAAGCGGGCCCTCATGGGAACTGTAGTTTCCCTTCAAGTACCCTAAAAACAGTGCTGAAGACCCCTATGCCCCCAAGACACTCAGAACATAAACCGGATAGTAGGATAAGAGTAGGCAAGTAGAATGAGCCTTCTGTGAACTCTCTAAGTGGAGCGGTTGCAGAGATGTGTCCCAATAGATAAAAGTCCCATAGAGGTGAATGGAGCATGGCGTCTATGTGGTAAAGCACGCCTTAAAGGCGCGGAACTTAAAATACCTGAATTTGAATAAAGTGAGTCCAAAGATTGGAAACACATAGAAATCACATTTAAAGGCGAAATAACATGAAACCCAAAGGGAAAAGTGTGACAAAAAGCTGAAAGTGCTCAATTTGGCAAACGAAGGGTTAAATTACCACAGAAACCCAAGTGCTCCAAAAACCCAGTGAGTGCAGGAGTATGCAATAGGAACTCCAAAGGAGACCCCTGTGCGGGGGCAGCATGAGACAAGTGGATATCAGCACTCAAAGGGTTGCTCACCTTTTTGCAGGTCTTCTGTCTTCAGACTACCATTGTTAAAGGAAAAGCCTCAGTGGGCTTCTCCTAGGGAAAGAAACATGACAAGGAAGATTTTCCCCTCAGGGCACTAAACAGCACCTGGTAAATGAGCAATCCGCCATTGGGAAGTCAGTAATGGTAATCCACCTAATGGGAGATTTCTACATCCCATATCTAACAGAAAACAATAAATATAAACTAAAAACTAAGCAGAGCTGTTCTCTTGCCTTTCCTGTTCAAGGAACAAATCTAACTGGTTGGGAGAGAAGGAAGGCTCCACTCTGCACTTCTTTTCAAGAATTGTTCCTGCCTACTTAAAGGGGCGGTCACCATCCCAGAGTTACCTGTAAGCTATATTGGACGACAGAGAAAATATATTTTTATAGCTTTTTCTTAGATAAAATTGGTTAAATTGGTTCAGTTTTAACAGGGATTGCATAAAGGGATAGTAATACTTAAAATGTAAAAAAATATATGTTATAGGTTTTATGTACCCAAATAAAACAAGGGTACTCCCACTGCTGAAATATATTTTATGAAAAAATTATAACAGCTCAGACTTGAATTTTTTATGTGCAATATCACAGTGTCCTGAAGATTTACAGTGGCGCTGTTGCTACACGATCCTATGGACAGCTCTGGTCTGTAGACCATAAATCTCTATAGGATGGTGTAGCAACAGCACCACTGTAGATTTTCAGTCCACTGTGATATTCAAGTTTGAGCTGTTATAATTTTTTAATCAAAAAGTCTCTCAACAGTGGGAGTACCCTTGTTTTATTCGGGGACTTAAAACCTACAACATATATTGTTTTACATCTTAAGTATTACTATCCCTTTAAAAATTATGAACGTTCGTTCATACCTCCCAAGTATTCCTCTTTAGGAGAACCAAATCCCTCTGTTCCCCTTTCCTACCATGGTGTCCCTCTTTTTTTGGAGATCATACTGTATTTTGGGTATATAACTGTATCACATTGCTCAACAGGCAACCTTCACTGTATGTGTTTAAAAATTAGTCTTTTGCAAATTAAATATTTTGGTCTTCTAAATCATGTATTCAGTAACAAAAATATCTGGTAATAGGCCATCAAGAGACCTACCCTAGTCATGCCCCCAGCACCACCAAATTAAATGAAAATGCCCCCCTCTTTGGCAATTTTGCCCTGTTGGGACCTCTGTTCTCTGCCTCTTTCTTCCTCGTAATCACAGTGAGGAAGAGAGCGGCAGATAACAGCGATAAAGGCAATGTATGTTTACATTGTCTTTTTTATGTGACTCCATTTGCATGTGTGATCACTGTAGCAGAGACAATATGTATGGAGCCACCAGGGAAAGGCAGAAACTGACTGCTCCTGTCCTGGTGCAGACAGTTACAGCCTTCCCAGTATGCTCACAGCACGCCCTAAGGCACATTGTGATCATAAACCCATGACGTGCCAGGACCATCATCCGTCCTTAAAGGACAGATTACCATGACAGTCTTGGCACGTAAAAAGGCATTAACAGGTCAAGGCTTTTCTGGCCATAGTAACGTAAGTGGAAGGTTATTATTAGGAGGTGTTACTTATGCTTTAAGGCTTTTCTGGCATATAAGAAGGTATGTGGGGGGTTGTTATTAGATGGTTCTCCTGTAATGCAAAAGATGCAGATTACAGACTCTCCATCGTGAGATACCATGGATGGAAGAGCTAATAAGTCCAGCATTTGGCAGGTCAAGGTCAGAGGTTCCAGATAGTGATGTCAGTGATGCCTTTCTCTGTGATTGGTGAATAGGCCGGTAATAGCAGTGCAGTGGTTCTGCTCTTTTCATACCACCTGACTGTGATTATCTGCTCCTGGAGCTAATGCTTTTATAATCATAGTGTTATTGTGTGGAAGCATACATCACATGATAATAAGGCTCATGTACTAAAGAGAAAAGTAATCATTCTAGGACAAACTAGGGGAGAAACAACATTTCCCCATATTCACATTGTGAGAAATGGGGCTTTTAACCCCTTGATTAATAGCAAAGTATCTAACTCATTGTTTGCCTCTCCAGCATTCCAGGGTATAAACACTCCAGTTGGTTTGTCCCAGAACTACTCCAGTTCATCTAAGTACATCAGCCTCAGTGTGTTTGTGTGTATACTTGTATATCTATATATATGTGTGTGTTTGTCTATATATGTGTATAAGTGTGTGTGTGTGTATAAGTGCATATGTGTCTGTGTGTGTGTAAGTGTGTGTGTATGTGTTTGTGTATAAGTGTGTGTATATGTGTGTGTATACGTGCATGTGTGTCTCTGTATAAGCATGTGTGTGTAAGTGTGTGTGTGTGTGTGTGTGTGTATATAAGTGTGTGTGTGTATATAAGTGCATGTGCGTGTGTGTGTAAGTATGTGTGAGTATATGTGTGTGCGGATATAAGTGTGTGTATAAGTGTGTGAGTGTGTGTCTGTGTATAAGTGTGTGTGTGTGTGTGTGTATAAGTGCGTGCGTGTGTGTGTATGTGTGTGTGTATAAGCGTGTGAGTGTGTGTGCGTGCTTATGTGTGTGTGTTTATAAGTGCATGTATGTGTGTGTGTGTAAGTGCGTGTGGATGTGTGAGTATATGTGTGTGCGTGTTTAAGTGTGTGTGTGCATATGTGTGTGTAAGTGTGTGTATATATAAATGCGTGTGTCTGTGTATAAGTGCGTGTGTGTATGTATATAAGTGTGTGTGTTTATATATGTGTGTATGAATGTGTGTGTATTTATGTATTTGTGTATGTGTGTGTATAAGTATATGTGTGTGTATAAGTGTGTGTGTATATGTGTGTGTCAGTGTGTGTGTTTTCTAAGTGCGTGTGTGTGTGTGTAAGTGTGTCTGTGAGTGTAAGTATGTGTGTGTGTGCGTGTATAAGTGTGTGTGTATAAATGTGTGTGTGTCTGTGAATAAGTGCGTATGTGTGTGTATAAGCGTGTTTCTATATATGTATGTGTGTATTTATGTATTTGTGTATGAGTGTGTATAAGTGTATGTGTGTGCATGTATGTGTGTGTATAAGTGTGTGTGTCTCTATATGTATATGTGTGTATAAGTGTGTGTGTATAAGTATGTGTGTAAATATGTGTGTTTATGTGTGTGTGTGTATGTATGTGTGTCTATGTGCATATAAGGGTATTTGTGTGTATATATTGTGTATAAGTATGTGTGTCTCTATATTTATGTGTGTGTGTGTGTGTGTGTGTGTGTGTACATGTATGTATTTGTGTATATGTATGTGTGTGTGTATGTGTGTATAAGTGTGTGTGTCTCTATATGTATGTGTGTGTGTCTATATATATGTGTGTGTATATATGTATGTGTGTATGCATGTATGTATTTGTGTGTTTGTGTGTGTGAATACCAGAATTAATAATAAAGGTGTAAGCGTTCTCTGTGTATCAGCTTGTGTTTATGTTTGATGGTGACTATATACAGGGACTATCAGGACATACCTTCCTTCTTAAGGACCGGAGGGCTGCATCACACATTGCACAGAAATGCATTGCACACCCCCTATAAACATTTGAATGCCAGAAAAATACCTAATGCAATGCTTTTCAAAGCACTGGATTCCCTCATGGTAGTTCTCACATACAAAATCTGTGTTAAGCAGACAAGCCAACAGAGATGAAATAAAAGACTCAAACACCATAATAAATGTAATAATCTAAATTTGTATTAAATATACCTATACTATTAATATCTACTTATATTATAGCAATAAATATAACTTATACTATCACTATAAACTATGTACAGATTATAAACTATATACAAATTATAGGTTGCAGTTCCCTTTGTAAATGCCCCATGTGTGAGGGGGGAACTGTAAAAGATCTTGTTCCTGGGGGCGTAGCTGCGATTGATGTTTCCACCTAAAAGGAGAAAGACATAAAAGAATCATTATAATATGTTTATTTTCTTGGTCTTAAATATTGGGCAACAAGTAAAACTGCAATAAGCCCACCCTTGCCACAGAGATGGATTAAACCAGGAGTGGGCACCCTAAGGCCCTCCAGCTGTTCAGGATCACAATTCCCATTGGGCACTGTAGTCCAGAACAGCTGGAGGGCCTCAGGTTGTCCATCTCTGGACTGACCTTGGGGCAGAGCTACTGTCAGTGCAAAGCACCAGGGCCGGGAGCCAAAAGGTGCACATTGAGTGAAGTACTAGTCTCTTAAGCAGGGAGTGGGCAACCTGAGACCCTACAGCTGCTGTGGACTACAACTCCCAACATTCCTTACCAGCCAATGCCAGAGGAAGATAATGGGAGCTGTAGTCTGTAACACAAACATACAGACATAAGCACACACAGTTTCCTCTGTGCCCACTTGTCCCCTGTATGAAAATATCCTGAAGCATTAGCAATGTTCTACCTTCCAGTCCAGTGTCCACTATTAAATTTAAAACACCTTCCATCCTGGTCCATATTTTTTTCCCAAGAACCCCTGTCCTTAAAAAAGCAGACCAAACCTCCCCACTTTTTCCTTTCAATCCACCTTTTCAAATCCCTACACTCTGTCACTAACCTAAGATATACCAAGGACCTCTCCAACCTAACAGCTGTGGCAACCTAGCAGCACAATGGCCTGTTCTATGGATAGTCACCACTCAGATGCATCAAGTTTTAGCTTTCTAGTGCCATTACAGAGGAGAAATTTCCACATACATATTAGACTAATCCCGCCCAAAAGGGCGGCTCAGTTCCAAAATGAAGGGCAAGTTCCCCTATGCACGGGAATACCAGTTAACTCCCGACGTACGTCTCGGCCTTGTTGGGCCTAAACAGGAGGATGCAGCTGGATTCCTTAGGTACTGAGAGCAAGGGGTGCACATCTGCAACATAGGGAACATACATGACAAGCACTAACCTCTGTCTACTGGAAATGTTGTTTCAGTTAACCACGTCGGAGTCACTGTCAACATCCTCAGCAGATTCAGCACTGGACGGGGTGTTATTGTTGGCTCCTCTCCACTGGGCAGGATGATGTTCAGAAGAGATTGCCCTGCACACGAAACAGGAGGGAGGAGAAGGAAGACGTGGATCCCTGGGGAGGAGTTCCTCATTGTATCGTTTGGGATGTCTTCTGGCCCAGCCATGTTGCTCCTTTCTTTCTCGCTGCCAGGCCCAGTGGTAGGGGTTCTCTGATATGATCTAGAGTGCGAAAGAGAGAGACAGAAAGAGTGAGAGGGACAAAAGACCGTTGTATTAAAGTGATCCTTCAGGCTGGTATTTCCCACCTCTTCCAAAATGACCCAACCCCTCTTAACTCTATGAGGGCCAAACAGGTGTCGAGTGCATTGTTCTACAATATGCTGGACACTTCTGTGGCACTCAGTGTGTCTCCTTTGATTCAATAAATATACGCACAAATATATATATATGTGTGTGTGTGTGTGTGGTCTAACAAACCTTCTCACACTCCAATCTGGTCACTCTGGCTCGGTAGCCCATCCTGGCCCACAGGAGTCCTCTTGCACGGTGGAAATGGGTCTTCTGGTAAGGCCACCTTATGTCCACTGCCCAGGGGTAGATGTGCTCCCGGAAGCACATATCTTCCTCCATGTTATTCGCCAGAAACCTAAGGTGGCAAAGTAACATTGTATAAGAGATACATATTAAAGTTATAATACTTAAAATTATATATGTGTGTGTGTGTGTGTGTGTGTGTTAAGATTTATCCTGCTGAGTAAAGCTCTCCAGCTGGTGAGAAATGTTTAAGTCAAAAGTTATTGCAACTGAAACATGCATTTCTGGATGCAGTACCTCCATTGCCTGAGCTGTTGCAATGGTGATGCTGCTACATCAGCCTATGGAGAGTTATTGTCCGTAAGATAATCTTCTGTAGCAACAGCACCACTGTAATATTTCAGGCCTTGGAAATAATACATACAAAAATACATGTTTGAGCTGCAATATCATTTGTATAAAACATCTCTCTTGTTTTATTCAACAGGATAAATAATGTATATTTTTTCCATATTGCAGGATATTATACCATTAAACTGGCTCCAAAAGATAAACGTAGTCATTTGTTTTGCAATATCAATAGTTTTTGAGAAATTAGCCTTTATTTGTTGATAGCAGAGTATGGCACTTTATGATAATCAGTTTATGTGCTGGACCAACATTATCACATATTGTCCTATGAATGAATCTAGGCAGAGCCCATACACTGAGGTCATTTCTAATAACAGAGCAAGTGGTAAGACTGGCCTTCTACACAACTACTTAGCACATGGTGCAGGGAATTAGTATAAAATGCCCCATCACATAAGGTTAAAGTCTCAAAAATGAATAATTTTATAGAAAAATGTCTAGTACACAATTTTAGCAGTTCTAATATTCTGTTAAACAAAATAAACTCGTCTTTAGGTGACAGCTCCAATTTAAGTTGACACATGTTGTAATTAAAGGTATTGCACTTTTACATAAGAGGAGACATAAACATATATAAATAATGTAGCTTTATTGTATGAAGTGAAACAAAGCTTATAAGTACAGTCACCACCAGGGACCTCCATGTAAGTCACAAGATACCAAATCCTTCTGTATTAGGGCTTGCAGAGCAGTCAGCTGCCTAGAGTGCCTCATTGTGTGGGAAGAAGCCTTAGCTGTGCTAGCCACACCCATATTCTGAGCTGTGGGTGTGGCCAGAGAAATCCCAGTGCCCTTCTTCCAGACACTCACTCTTGGTTTATGGTGGCCAATTAATTTCCCAATGTATATACTAATTCGACCAGTATATTTACCAGATTATATACCCCTTTACTGGTCATGGTCTCAGAAACATTGCATAGCATCCAAGGGGTTAAGAGATTTTGTGCTTGTGTTTTATACAGGGTTGCCACCTTTTCTTAAAAATACTGGCCATGGCATTCCCTCCATATATATATATATATGTGTGTGTGTGTGTGTGATTAGTTATGCAATGTGAACCAACAGATGTTGCCAAATTTACCCTTATGAGCTTAAAACTTTCCACTTTGGCATATATTGTAATTTAGAATGCTTTTATGGGAGGGAGAACAGTTAGCCACTGCACATTAATTTTAATGCCACTGTTTCAAACTGCATTTTACAGATAGAAAACAGTAAAAAGACTGCCCACCCTGTCTATCTCCATACGCCCACCTCCACACACTGCCCTCATTGACTCTTGATCCCCTTTTGCCTCTCTCCCCTTCTTGACTCTTGATCCCAACCTTTTGCCTCTTTCTCCCCCTCCTTTTGCCCCCCCTTTTGCCTACTGATCCTTCCTCCTTTTGCCTCTTTTTCTCCCTCCTGACCCCCCTCTGCCTCTTTCACCCGCTCCTGATCCCCCTTTTGCCTTTCTCCCCCTCTTCCCTCTATATAAACCCTCTTGATCCCCCTTTTGCCTTTCTCCCTGTCTTGATCTCCACCTCTTGCCTGTGACTGGCGTCTGATGACTCTGTCTCTGCTCCCGACCTCCCACTCAACTCTCTCTGTCGCCGCAGACCACACCAGTGCTTAAGGTAGGAGCGGCCGGCCTACCCGGTGCGCAGACGCAGTGCTTTTTACGCTGCTTCTGACGTCACTGGGTCTAGGCCCGGCCTGCCTCCACTAAGTAGATGCGGTTGGCGGTTCTTCAGATCTCAAGCTAACAGGCAGCTGTGGATGATTGGTTTGCCAAAGTTGGCACAGCTCAATTATAAAAGCTCATAAACAGAGACCTGGTGTTTTGGTTTATTATAATAGGAATTAAGGCTGTTTTCATGATGCTCCTCAGCAGCAGCACTTTTTTTTTCATAAAATTAAATACATTCTCTTACACAGTAACAAATCATACAATACCAGTACATTTTGCCACAGTCAAATAGCCTTGATGAGAATACCACATATATGGCGTAATGATAGTGTCCGAAATGGGTAGACATTGATAAGGGTAAGTGTCCCGATGAAGCTGATGTACTAAGAAAAGATGGTGCAAATATGGGGCACCAACTACACTGTAGAGATCCATTTAATTCCCTTACCAATACAAATGGAGCTTTTAACCCCTTGGAAGATAGCTCACTAAACGAATTGTGAAGCAATGCGTTAGAGGCCTCTCTACCATTCAGCTGTTTAAAACTCATATATATCAGCTGGGATGTTTTTTTTTTTTTTAGGTATTCTGTGGTGCAGTAGCTTTGCATCAGAACTGAGCCCCTTTTTTCAGTACACAAGCATCGATATGAATACACAGGTAAACCATATACTTTCGTAGGTATAAACACAAAGTGGGCGAATCCTGGATCAAACTAACTGCGCTGAAGGTTGCATGCAATCCCCACTGACCTATAGAATTAGTCAGGTTAAACACCAATTTAAATCAATAGCCAGATGTGGACTGACAATTTTTTCCCCATGGTGCAGTCAGTCTGCCCTTGATTTGTTTTTAGTCAGAAGGCCCAAAACTGATGCTCATCGTGCCCAGCCCACTCACCACTGTGAGCCCTGATCCACCTTGGTGCCAGTTGCAGGGTGTCTGTCAATGAGGCCTGTGAACCAAGGTAGAAGCCACCCCGGGAATCCTCGGAACCAGAGCTGCCTTCTCTCTCCGTCCCAGAACCGGGTCAATATAGGCCAAACGGCAGGCCGGCAGCGGGACGGTCCAAGCCGGACACCGAACTGACAGAGAGGCTTCGCAGGCCCATTGCACCGCCTGGACGGTAATGTCCGAAGTGGGAAGAAGGAGGCATGGCTGTGTCATCCGAGGAAACCCCGGTGAATGGGGGCCGAGAGCGAGAAGCCGAACTCTGCTTTCCTCCCATGGGGCACAAATGGACTAGTGAATGACAACTGCGACAGCGTGTGCTCTGGGGTAACTAGAGTAAGCAAAGTGGGAGGGCTAACAGGGTAACTAGCAGGGGCTGGCACGTTTATTTAAGCAGCCCTGGCCGGCCCCCAGGGAAGCACAGTACTGGCGGCCTACCAGGAATTATCCCAGTAGGTCAGTCCAGCCCTGGATTAGGGTGTGCCTAGGCACACCCCGTGCACACCCCGGGCGCACGACTATGCGCACCATTTATATTCATGGGAAGCTTTGCAATTTGAAGTTTTCCCCCTATGGTACAGTCTGTTTGCTCCAGAATTGATCATCCTTTCTTTTGTTCCTAAGGCCATATGTATAAAAATACGCAGAACAATTTTGGGGCATAAACATATTTCCCAAGTCCCTTTTTGAGACCCAAATCCCACTGTCCCTAATTCCCACCCTGGTGTCTCTCTCTCTCTTTGTAGGAGATCAGACTATGTGGTGCCCCACAGTAATAAAACTTACATTAATGTTTGTTTAGACTTAGGTATATGTGTGTATAAATTAGTCTATGTAAATAAAATACTCGGGTCTTGCTCTAAATCATTTTATTCAGTTACACAAAGAGGTGTCAGTAGGTCTTGAAATAACCTAAATAACCCAGAAACACCACCTAAAACAAAAGTTTCCCTCTTTGGCCATTTGAAGTGTTGGGAGATATACAAAACTCACTTTGCCAAATATAATAAATGCAAACTACCATTTTTAACCCCTTAGACAAATAACTGGAGCCATTTTGGAGTAAACCAAATGAACCATAGGGGAAATCAAAGTTCCTATTGATCTAAATGAACCATAGGGGAAATCAAAATCCCTATTGATTTAAAAGGGGGGGGGGGTGGACTCCTAAAATGTAAGAGGTCTTCAACACATTCAAACGGTTAAAAGACCACTTTTAACTGGAAATTAGAGCGTTTTATATATATAAGGCGCTGTGTACACACACACATACATATTATAAGGCGTGTACACACATATATATATTATAAGGCACTGTGTACATACATACACACACACATAGATATATTGCAAGGCGCAGTGTACACACACATACACACACAAGCACACACACATATCTATATATATAAAAGAATAAGCCTCATTGCATAATTTATGGTACTTCACACACAAAACATAATTTATGTCTCCTCAGAAAACAAACACACATTGAACAGAATGCCTCATTACATAATTTATTTCTCATTAGGAGACACAACTCCTATTGGGTGATTCAGTGGGGACTTTACTGCTCCCATTGAGTGATTCAATGGGGCATGTTTATCATACAGGGAGTTGCCCCGCCCACTGTTTCACCTCCCACAGATAATTGTAACCGTCCATACACTCTCAGTACGAGGGTGAAATGTTCCCATAAAATACAAACTCAGGGATAAACTTAATAGCAACTCTTTTAATTAACTCTTCATCTCTTCAGTCACCTCACTGTCTGTTTTCAACTGTCACTCCTCCACTTCCTGCTTCCTGATTCCCACCCTTTCTCCTTAAAGGGAGAGAGATGCTTTGCTGTATGTTACAGAGGGCAAGCCTCAAACACCACTATTTATTTGTTCCCTCAGCACATTGCTACGTTGCCTCAACTGAAGAGCCACTGTGTGTTATATTGCTATGGTACCTCAATTTAACCCTTTGAGTGCCAGAGGGGTACACCAGGGGCGTTTCTAGGTTCCAAAATGATCTGGGGCTAGAGCCCACAGCAAAATTCAACAGAGTGCCTGCCACCAGTGGTAGTGATGATAACGCTATAGTGTGGAGTGAGTTATCCTTACACAAATATATGTTTATTTTACTAATCTATATATAATGCAATGCAAAGGGTTAAGAAGTCAGCCATTTTATGTTCAACTCTTGCAATTGTTTTTTGTCCTAACTAACTGAAGTTATTGTGGTGTAAACCAACTGTACCACAGGGAACAAATTAAAATTCCTGGGGTTTTAACTCCTTGAATGCTAGAGCGGTCTTCAATATATTGCAAAGCAATGCATTGGAGACCTCTCTAGCATTCAAGAGGTTAAAAAACTCTATTAAAGTGCAGTGGATTTTAAAAACTTTTATTTGTCCCCTATTGTGCAGTTGGTTTACTCCAGAATAAAACCAGGTTGCTTTAATACATATGAGCCATTGATGTAACTGAATAAATTATCAAGAGCAACACCAAAATATTTTATTTACACAGATAATGTATAAACAAATATCATGATGTTTAAACAAACATTAATGTGAGTTTTATTGCTGTGGAGCAATGTGATACACTTATATACCCACCAGGGACACCAGGGTGTGAAAAAGGGACAGAGGGGTTTGGGGCCAAAGAGGGACACTTGGGAGGTATGCTGATACCCAGCATTGTTCCATTGCCCACTGGTAGCCATAGAACCCCTCATACACTGCCTGATAACCTTGCGCTTCTAGCCCCTATTAGCCACACATCCACTGTCTGATACTCCAGTGGTTTGCCAACGGTAGCACCAGGCACACGCATGAACTGATATCTCAGTCTTCTTCTACTGGCAACTGGCAGACATAGAACCACACATATATTGTCTGATAGTCCAGCATTGTTTCTCTGGTTACTGGTATCCATAGAACCATACATACACCGTGTGATACCCCATCATTGTTCCACTGGTTACTTGTAGCCAATCATATACTGTCTGATTGCTGGCATTTTTCCATTTGCCGCTGGCAGCCACAGAACAACACACATAAACTTTATGATACCACAGCCTTATTCCACTGGCCACTGGTAGCCACAGATTCCCCATATACACTATGTGACCCCTACCAGATTTGTTCCCCCACCCACTGGTAGCTACGGATTCCCCACATACACTTTGTGACCCCCAGCAGCCATGTTTCTCTGCCCAGATTCCCCAAATACACTGTGTTACCCCACCAGCCTTCTGCAACTGCCTATTGGTCGCCACAGATTCCCCTCATACATTGTGCATCCCCACCAGCCTTGTTTTCCTGCCCACTGGAAGCCACAGATTTCCCACATACACTGCGTGCCCCCCCCGCCCACTGGTATCCACAATTTCCTCACATACACTATGTGATTCCCAACTGCATTTTACCCCTGCCCACTGATAGCCACAGATTCCATACATACATTATGTGACCCCCCACACCAACCTTATTCCCATAACCACTGGTAGCCACAGATTCTGTACATACACTATATAACCCCCCCTAGCCTTGCTCCCCTGCCCACTGGTAGCCACAGATTCCTTACATACACTATGTGACCTCCTCCAGCCTTATTACCCTGTCCACTGGTAGCCACTGATTCCCCACATACACTGTGGACCCCACCAGCCTTATTATCCTGCCCTCTGAAAGCCACAGATTCTACACATACACTATATGACCACCACCATCCTTATTCCAATAGCCACTGGTAGCCACTGATTCCCTACATAAACTGTGTGACCCCACCAGCCTTGTTCTCCTGCCCACTGGTAGCCAGCCCACAAATTTTCCACATATACAATGTGACACCCACCAACCTTGTTTACCTGCCACTGGTAGCCATATATTTCCACCATCTATACTGTCCCTCATACCTTCTCTTCTGCTCTGCCCCATTCTGCTTTCTGTTTCAGTGTAGAGCCATGGGCTCCACACTGCCTCCACCTCATCGCAAAGCACCAGGAAGTGCTAGAAGAGCCAGTGTGGAGCGGATGGCTGTGTGCTGAAGCTGAGAACAGAGTAAGGCAGCAGCCTGCTGTTCCAAGCTATATATGCCCACAAGTTGCTAGGCAGCAGCCAGCCAGCCAGCCTCAAGATAAACAGCAGGAGGAGTGAGTCTGCTGATTGTCTGACAATCGGGGCTGCCCACTGACACACTCGGGGCTTCAGCCCCCTTAGCCCACCCCCTAGCGACTCCCCTGGGGTACACAACGCATTGCAAAGCAATGCATTGCATACCACTCTGGCACTCAAAGGGTTAAGTAAGCAGGTGTTACTGCTCTCATTGAGTGATTCAGTGGGGGAGTGATTTAAATCATGCAGGGAGTTGGCCTGCCCCCCTATCCAGCCCGCCCACCACTATCCAAGTAACTGAAAAAACAAAATGGCTGCCACTCGCTCCTACCCCACAGACACACACACACAATCTCACACACACACTCAGTCATACACACACACTCTCACACTACGCTCTGACTCACACTCTCTCACTCACACTCTCTCACTCAATCACACACACTGACTAACACACTCACGCAATCACTCACTCTCGCACTCACTCACACCCCGGGAGCCAGCACGGTCCACCTTCCACCATAGTCTCACTCACACTCACTTACACCCCGGGAGCCAGCATGATCCACTTTCCACCATAGTATGTGCAATTACCACATGCATTTCAACTATATGAATGAATGCACAGTGGAGGCAAAAGTACAAACACAAACTCATTACAATGACACATAAGTCACCCCCTTATGACTCACTTCTGTGTGTGCGTGTGTGTGTCTCTGTGTGTTCCTCACTGTGTGTGTTGCATGTCTGTATCACACTCTGTGTCTGCATGTTGTGCATTGCATGTATATATGTATGACTGTGTCGATCTTTATGCATCTCAGTTAATGCGTGTGCATTTGCGTGTGTGTCTTTGTGTGTGTTTGTCTTGCATCCGTGTGTGCACATTAATTCCCTATATATCCTGACGGGCAACGCCATCCCACATTGCTAGTATATATATATATATATATATATATATATATATATATATATATATATATATATATTTAAGGAGTTGTGTACACACAAATACATATATATATTGATGAGTTTATCCTACTGAGTAAAACAAGAGCACACCAGCTGCTAGAAGATGTTTCAGTCAATAGTTATTCCAGCTCAAACTTGCATTCTTTGGGGGCAGTACTAAGTGAGGGAGTGAAATGTCAGGGTGGAGCTGTTGCTACATCACTCTGTGGATGGTTATTGTCACTGTCAGTAGTTATCCATAGACTGCTGCTACAACAGCACCATCACAAAAGTTCAGGGCGCTGAGTAATTGCACCCAAAATGCAAGTTTCATGTGTAGTAACGTTTCAATCATAAAAACAGCAGCAAGAGTCCGCTTGTTGTACTGAGCAGCAGAAATTATGCAGTAAATCCCATTTACACAATGGGGATGGCAAATGTCAAATTCCTATTGTATTAAGTGGTGTTTTAACTCCCTTGAATGCTGCAGAAGACTCCAGGTCATAGCTTTCAACATGCTGGAGACCTCTACAGCATTCAGGGGGTTAAAACATCATTTAAAGTGGATGTGTCACCTACTTATAACATAGCCTAAATAGTTTTGCTGCATATTGAATACTTCCGTATAAACTGCTGTTACCTGCTCTGTAACCACAGTCCGTCGCTCTGCCTCTGCTCTCCTCCCTCCTCAGATGACGGAGGCTTCTGTCTGTAAGCTGGAGCGGTCTCATTGGAAGAGATCATTATCTAGCCAATGAGACTGCTCCAGCTTACAGACAGAAGCCTCCGTCATCTGATGAGGCAAGAGAGCAGAAGCAGAGCAGTCTATTCTGAAGTGGCTGCGGCCCATACTTTCTAAGTTAAATTTAAATGAAATAAAACGTTAAAAAAAAATAATAATATATTTTAGAAGTATTCGATATGTAGCCTAATTATTTAGGCTATGTTATAAATAGGTGACACATCCACTTTAAAGGGTGGTGTATTTGTCCACTATGTGGCAGAAGGTTTTCCCCAGAATTCTACCAGTTTGCTGTTATAAATAAGGCCCGATGTCTTTGATCAGATAATATATGGGTAGATGTAAAAGTTACTTACAGTGCAATAAAGAAGTTTGATGCCGTATACTCGGACAGGAGAAGTCCAGCTCGCCGAAAATAGCAGAACACCATGGCCAGAAGATACTAGAGAGACAAGAGAAGGAGTTAGAGGTTTACAGTGTAGGTCTGGATGGACATTGGTGTGAATGTACAAATCTGCCAGCACAGCCCCTCTGGTGGTAACTAGTGATGAGCGAGCGTGCTCGGCCGATGCTCGGATCGGCTCGAGCATCGCTCTGCTCGGCACATGGCGGTACTCGTCGAGTACCGCCATGTGCTCTCCCGCCATGTTCGGCTGGCGGGGATCTGTGCCGGAAGAGGCACAGATCCGAAGACGCTCCGCTGGACCACCAGGGACTGGAGGTACGGGGGCATTGCGGAGATGAAGGGGGCATTGCGGAGATGAAGGGGGACATTGTGGAAGAGGGGCATAGACTCTATGCCCCTCTTCCACAATGTCCCCCTTCATCTCCGCTATGCCCGTCTTCCACAATGTGCCCCTTCATCTCCGCTATGCCCCTCTTCCACAATGTGCCCCTTCATCTCCGCTATGCCCCTCTTCCACAATGTCCCCCTTCATCTCCTCTATGGCATAGAGGAGATGAAGGGGGACATTGTGGAAGAGGGGCATAGCGGAGATGAAGGGGCACATTGTGGAAGAGGGGCATAGCGGAGATGAAGGGGCACATTGTGGAAGAGGGGCATAGCGGAGCTGAAGGGGGACATTGCGGAGCTGAAGGGGGCATTCTGAGATGAAGGGGGCATAGCGGAGATGAAGGGGGCATTGACCAGGCACCCTCCCCTCATCAGAGCAGGGGGTGCCTGGTGTTGCCCCATTCATTTCAATGGGGCTCGGGTGCTCGGGTGCTCGGCCGAGCACTCGAGCCTCAGGGGGTGCTCGGTCAGAGCACCCGAGCACCCGAGCATCGGGGTGCTCGCTCAACACTAGTGGTAACCTATAGTATCTGTGGTTGTGCTTCAGGGTATACACCAGAGCAGTGATGTACTCACTGCTCAACCAAGTGCATACCCCCAATACACATACACATAAATACTTTGCCATGCTCACACTTAATTGAGCCACTTTTGCATCCTACACCCCTCCTCTTAAAGACACAGAATAATGAAATATTTATTTTATGAAGCTATAATGGTTACTAATATATGTCCCACAGCATCATGGCAGGAAACCTCATGGAAGACAACAAGACACAGGGTAGGACTCCACATTACGCCAGTGATTCTCAGCCAGGGTGCTGTGGCACGTTGGTGGGCTGTACATCAACTTCTTCTATGAAGACTTTTACACAACTATAAGTATTCAGTTTCAGATGAAAACCTATGGAGATTGTTATGCATAATATGTTTATTTTTGTTATGATTGTGAAACATAATAATGATATATTTATGTAGTGTACCTTTCATTATGCCCTTCATAAGTTACATAAAATATGTTATATGTGCCCTGAAAATTTGAGATTGAGTGTTAACCCTTTGAGTGCCAGTGGGATATGCAACGCATTGCATTGAGTAGCCCTCTGGCACTCAAAGCATTAAGGGTGCCTAGAGCAAACATAATTGAGAACCACTGCATTAGGCAGAGCAGGCAACAGTACAGAGCAGTGCCGGACAAATTGAGGTTTTTCAGTTGTTCAGGACTACAATTCCCATCATTCCTGTTGGCTGGCTTGGTATGGGAAATGTAGGGGATGGTAACACTGCACCTGCCATTTTAATGTCAAAATCCTTTGGCTTTCCTCTCTACATGTCATACACATGCGTGCATAATACACTGTTCTTTTGGTCAGTGTATAGGTGTCTATAGAGTCTTCTATAGACTATATGTGATACAGTTCCCCATCCAGTCTTATGGAGGGCAAGCCCCATTTTCTCACCCTGTTCTAGACCATTATGTAATGAAAGGAGAAGCTTCAGATATACTGACCACACCCACATTTTGAGTTGTGGGTGTGGCCAGGGCAAATCCCTTTCCTCCTGCTTCATGGTTGCCAGTTTACATATCCCTTTACATGCCATTATTTAACCCCCATGGAGACTTCTCAAGCACCCAAGGGGTTAAGGGCTTTCTTTGGGCTTTTATGTTATACATAAAGAACCTTATGTTCCAAAGAAAAATGGATGCATTCTGGAGCAAACTGCACCATGGGGGAGAAATACAAGATTCCCTAAATTCCCATTGATTTAAATGGGGCTTTTAACCCGTCAAATGCTAAATAGTTCATTCAAGGTGTTAGGTGTCACTTTTAAAACCAATGGAAATTAGCATTCCCCCTCCACTTTGTCTTAGTATGACTTACTATGAATAATAAATAGTGGAGTTTTAGTGACATGTTTTTGGCTGTAGGCATGGAAAGCCTGTCTGCTCCATCAAGGCACCACAATCTGAACATGTATTTAGTATAATGCCATTAAAAAGCAGTGATACCACTGCCTGCCCAGTCAAGTTATCCCAGATTTAGGCAAGTCCCTATGTGCCTACAATCTGTGAACATGTATTTAGTATAATGTAATTAAAAAGCAATGATGCCACCCTACTTCCACTGCGAGCAAAACCCTTATGAAGGAAATGAGGGATGTATTTAAAGTGGAACTGTCACTCCAAAGAAAGTGCCCCCCAAATAATTATTCCTATAGCGGTAAGCATAGAATTACCAGTGTTATCAGCCTGTCAGTCTCACATCAAGTAGGACAGCGGTTCTCAACCTTTCTAGTGCCGCGACCCTTTGATAAAATTTCCCATGTTGTGGAGACCCCTAACAATAAAATTATTTTTGTTGCTACATTGCTGTAATTTTTCTACTGTTATGAATCGAAATATAAATATCTGATGGTTTTAAGCGACCCTTGGCAAATCATCATTCGACCCCCAAAGGGGTCCTGACCCACAGGTTGAGAACCACTGAAGTAGGATAATAACGCTGGAGTTATTCTGGATAATACTAGTATTTCTATGCTTATCGCTATATGAATAATTATTTGGGGGGCACTTTATTTGGAGTGATAGTTGCGCTTTAAACCTTCCCAAATTCAGCTATCACCCTATTGGGTAGTTACCAAACAAGAGAAAAGGAGCCAAAATCTCCCAAAATACATACAAAAAATTTAAAATATACAGGTTCCTGGCGATCTCAAAATAGCTTTGAATAATAGTGTTCAATTAGTTCCTTAGGTCTATAGTCAAGAGAACAGCAAGAACTCTATCCTGACTACATATACAAAGTAAACAAAAGGAAAGTCTGCCTGTTTATTACTTATAGAAAGTCATAGGTTATTTATTTGTACAAGTCAGGATTGGTGCATAGACTTGGTTCTTTGGTTCTTGCTACTCACTTGACTATACACATGTAACTAATCAAACGCTTTTAATAAAAGCTATTTTGATCTGCCAGGAACCTTTATATTTTATATTTTTTGAATGTAAAAATGTGCCATTGTAACCACTCTGGCATTAGCGTCTAACATCAGTGGCTGCACTGAAGGGAAAGTGCAAGTATGACCACTGCAGTGCACTGGCACACACATTCTACCAGCCTTGGACTATGATGCCAGCAAGATCAGCATGGCAGCACCATAGTCTTGAAGGGAAATGGCATACACTAGCATCATCTCCTCTATTCCTTACTTAGTACATTGGTCTAAGTAAGGTATAGCGCAAAGAACGGCCACAAAGCAACCACATACTGCTCCCTTGTTCTCACTGTGGCATAAGAGCAATTTAAAGGAATATTTTTGATGTTTGTGGCTAAGTAAATTGACATAATTATGGGACAGAACATCAATTCCATTGTCAGCTATTGCATGGAGAAAGCATAATAAAACTGCCACACTGTTTTTATATACTTTAGTTTCTGAGAATTTGTCTGGGACAGAAAAAACAGAAATCCCTTCTCACCCAGGTTTTGCCCTGCAATCTGCCCCTCTGAGCCCTGGGAACATACAATAAATACCTTATCAGATATCCTCTGGCAGGTGTCCTGGCGCAGGAACCGTTGGATGACGTCATTCTCTACAAGAAACAGAACAAATTCAGTAAAAGAAAGCTCAAGTTATATCGGAGATGAAAGAGACAAATCATAACCAGGTCATATAATGGGTTTACATTACAGGGCCAATTGGCAAGGCACTCTAGTCACCCTTTGCTCCACCCATGGGCTCATGAACCTGCCCCTTGTGTTTCCTTAACCCAGAAGTTTTCCACTTTTCTTAATACATAGGGTTTTATGAACAAAAGCAAAGAAGGGCAAGAGCATACCATTTGTACCACAGGGGAGAAATAAACATTACAAAATTCTCATTGATGTTATGTTAGAGACGTCTCCAACACATTGCTTTGCAATGCAGTGCATGAGAGGTCTCTCTGCATTCAAGGAGTTAAAAGCCACATTTAAATCAATGAAAATGTGTATTTCTGTCCTAAGGTTAGTTTGACTCAGAAATGCTAACTAAGCACATTAATCACAATGACTGAGCCACTGATCACCCACCTATGATTAAGCGGGGATGTGTTGAGAACACATTGTTGGTGTGCCTTGAAGACTAACATTGATGACTGGCTTGAAGAGACTACAGAGACGATTGACTTACCCAGCAGCAAATAAAATGCGTCATTTTTAAGCTCCTCCTCCTCTGCGGTTCTCCTCCTTTTGGAACCAACACAATCAGCACTGTGGTGAGAAAAAATAAATTACATTCCTATCAAAATCTCAGGTCTGCTATGTGTATAAACCTCCTTATCCAAATAAAGGAAAATTAACACCACCTAATAACTTCCCACTTAACTTATAATGGTTGGAAAATCCTAATGACCCCTATGAATGTTATTCTTGTGCCTCAGTTCCACAAATAAAATCTTCAGTCAGCCCTGGATGTCATGTCTATGGAGCCTAACATGCCAGTTACTGGCAGGACTACAGGAACTCCCTTTTCCTGCCAGCAATTCCATGTCCACTTCCATGGAAATTACTTCCAGGACTGACTGAACAGATTATGACTACACAGGCTATTTTTTATTCATTAACTTTATCAAATACCAGTTAGCTTCCACATGCTATCACTTTTATTATCAATTTTGAAGATAGTTAACTGATGTGGAGAGTTAAAAGAATACTACCAACTCATAAAATGATAATCAGGCCAGAAAATCCTAATGGCCTCTATGATTCAATTAAGTATGGATTGTTTCCCCAAAATTAATCATTAATTAGTATTGGATATCATCTCAGTAAAGACAGACGTGACTCCAAACTCCTCCCACTGAATCCCTTCTTCCTAAGAAGACTTCAGTGGGTGGAGTTTGGGGTGCTGGAGTCCTGAGACAAAGAAACCCTCCACCAGTATGAACATGATATCCAGTACTAATTGAAGGATAGTTTGGGGGAAGCAAACAATTGATTCATAGTGGACTTTAGGATTTTCAATCCACATTAAGGTAAGTGAGGGGATATAATTATGAGGAGTTAATGTACCTTTAATTGTCTACATCAGGCAACTAAACTGATAATAAAAGAGATATCTGGAGGAAACTATCGTATGTAATAATTCGCTAATGTGTGTTTGTCAGAAGCCGTCATGGGCAGTAGAGATGGCTGCACGCGCTGCAGTAATGCGCAGTACTGACTGCCCGAAAGCGGCTGATAACCGCGCTGGTGCGCAGAGAGGACTACGGTCTGAATTCGAAGCGCCCCTCTTCGTTATCAGCCACGTCATGGGCAGTCAGTACTGCGCGTTACTGCAGTGCCGCCAGTGTAGGCCCGTGTACACGGGCTTTAAATCTACTCTTACATAATAAAGGCAATAAACACGAAGTCTATGCTAATATACAATATGTTTTGCCAGCATAAAATTAAATTTCTTACTAGTTTTTTGCAACTGAAAATTCTTGATTTCATTTAAAGGGACAGCAAAAGATTTTATGAAAATAGAACATAATGTAGGAATTTTACTGATGAGGAAGATAGGAGCTACTCTGATGGAGATGCTGCATTTAACATTATTACAGAAAAAAGTAACTTGGCATGTGACAGGATGCCTACAGTGGGTTTATAGTCTTCATATTTTGAAAATGGCTGTGTTCACTATAAGTTTATCAAGTGAATTATGTCCCTGCCAATTGGGATGCGAATACTTACTTCTGGTCACTGCAGGACCCACTGTCCTCTATATTACGTTTCCTGCTCCTTGGAACGCACTGGTCAGATGTCGCTCTTCTTTGAAATGAGGTTCCAAGATGTCTGAAACACAAGGGTTAATCATTTGTTTGCAACTGAAAAATCCTGATTTTATTTAAAGGGATAGCAATAGTTATTATGAAAATAAACACATAATGTAGGAATTTTCCTGATGAGAAAAAAAGGGGATTACTCACATTGTTTGGAGAAGCTACATTCAACATTAAAGTGGATGTATCACCTTATAAAAAGGTGTTACCATCCGCTTTGCTGATAAAAGTTATTATATGAAAGCTGTTTTTTTTTTTTTTTTCAATCGAAATACTTTTAAAGATAAGCCAAATTCTGTGCTGTGCACTTCCGCATTATGTGTATAACACAGTAGTACAGCACGTCGTATTTCTCCTCCCACCTCCCTCCCAGCTGTCCCAGGTAGCGCGTTGATGCTTCCCTTCTATGTGCTGTGAACGGCTCCTAGTATTACAGTAAGCTACGATTAGCATTATACTGAGGTCCTCATTATAATGCTAATCAGCACACCGAAGGGAAGTGTGAAAGTGCTCCCAGGGGCCGCTGGGAGGGAGGTGGGAGGAGATATAAGATGTGCAGAAGAGCTTTGCCAGTCAGCATAATAGGACACGCTATGCTGATTGGCAAAGCTCTTTTGCGCTTCCAATGGAATATCTTTAAAAGTATTTTGATTTCTTTTTTAAAAACTCAGCTTTCATGTAATAACTTGAATTAACAAAGTGGATGGTAACACCTTTTTATAAGGTGATACATCCCCTTTAATACAGAGCAAACTAACAAGGTATATGAGAGGATGGGTACAGTGGGTTTATGACCTTCCTATTTTAGATGGGGTGATTCGGCATTTGGAGAGCTGATATTTTTTTATGACAAGTGTATTATCAAGCTAATTCCATCCCTGCCAATTGTAATTCTAATAAAACTTACTTCTGGTCACTGCAGGCCCCACTCTCCTCTCTGGTCCTCGGAACGCACTGGTCGGGGGACTTTGGTCCTGTAGATCTGGATCTTAGTCGTCTGGAATAAAAGAATTGATCCTTATTATATGGCTTATACTTTAAGACAGTTTTATTTTGTGAATTATTTCCAGGTGGTCGACAGAAAGCTTAACTGTTAAAGATTTTCTGCCCATATCAAATGAGGGGATATAATTATGAAGTGTTGGTGTCCCTTTAATTCTCTACATCAGGTAACGTTACGGATAATAAAAGTGATAACTGGAGGAAACTATCTTCCATAATGATAATATTTAATACACAGTCTGTCCTAAAATAAATTGTTTGCCCGGCATAAAGTTTAATTTCTAAATAATTTGTTTGCAAGTGAAAAATCCGGATTCATTTAAAAGGGACAGCAAACGTTATTTTGAAAATAAAATGTAATGGAGGAATTTTCCTGATGAGAAAAAGGGGCTACTCACAATGTGTGGAGATGCTGCCGTCAACATTATTACAGATCAACGTAACACGGTATGTGAGAGGATGGGTACAGTGGGTTTATGACCTTCCTATTTTATAAGTGGTGATTCTGCTTTTAGAGCTGATATAATATGTTTCATAATAAGTGTTTTATCAAGTGAATTGCATCCCTGCCAGTTGTGATTCTAATAAAACTTACTGCTGAATTCGGAAGGCCATATTCACCAATCTTGTCCTTGGAACGCGCTGGTCAGGGGACTCTCCTCTTGGAGATCTGGTTCCAAGATGTCTGGAATAAATGTATTGGTCGTTATTACATGGCTTACACTTTAACCCAGTTTTATTTACATATCCAGGTGGGTGGCAGGAAGCTTAACCCTTTAAGAAGCAGAGGAGTGTGCAATGCTTATACAATTAACTTCCGTTTTGACATTACACATTATGCAAAGACATATATAAAGTCCAATTACCTATTGCTTTTATGGAGAAATTTTCATATTCCTTTTATGGAGTAATTTTGGAGCAAATCAACTGTCCCATAAGGGGAAATAAATATTCCCACTTGTTCACAAAGTGCTGGAAATCTCCCTAGCATTTAAGGAGTTAAAGGGACAGTAACACTTAACCCTTTGAGTGCCAGAGAGGTACATAACGTATTGGTCTGCAATGCACTGCGTACCTCTCTGGCAATCAAAGGGTTAATATGTAAAATAATATATATTGTAGTGGTTATCCATGGGAACTCCCACTGTTGAGGGATGTTTTATTCAAGATTTAAGGCAGCCCAAACTTTAAGTTTTTATGTGCAGTATCTCAATGGCCTGAAATGTTACAGTAGCGCTGTTACTACATCATCCAATGGACAGCTTAGTCAGGTGACCATATCGCACCATAGGATGGTGTAGCAACAGTGCCACTGTAACATTTCAGGCCATTGAGATACTGCACCTAAAAACTTAAAGTTTGAGCTGTAATACATTTTGAATAAAACATCTCTCATCAGTGGGAGTACCCATGTTTTACTCAGGAAACTAAACCCTACAATATATATTTTTGACATATTAGATGATACTATCACTTTAAGTGTCCCATTAAAGCAAATGGGAATGTTTATTTGACCCCTGTAATGTAATTGGTTTGCTCCAGAATTGCTCCTCTCAATCTTCCTGGATTAGAGGTCATGAACGTGATGTGGAAAAGTACTCCCCAGGGATCCTAGCATAGGTAAGACATGTAAAAGGGAGGGTTAGGGAGTGAGGTAGTGGGGTGGGCTGTTAGTGGGATTCCAGGTAGGTAGGCAGGAGGTGAGCTGCATTCACAGTTGAAGTGGGAGAGGAAGAGTCCCTCGCTTCTGCCTGTCATTTTTAATGGATGGTTTGGGGAAGGTGTATGGGTGGTACTTGCCTTGGTGGTGGGTTATGTTTTAAGTGGTAACAAAATAACTGAGGATGGTTTCTTAGGGAGAAGAACTCTATGGAAGGATTCCACCGCACTTAGGTTGTGGGTGGTGATGTTACCCATTGGAGCTGGCTTGGTCTGGCCCAGCTGGGGTAATTGGTTAATCCACTATAGGAACTGATAGGAATTGTAACAGTTTTTAAGCAGGGCTGGTGCAAGGATTTTTGCCACCCTAGGCAAAACCTATTTTTGCCGCCTCTTGTGTCCCACCCCTTTATACCCCGCCTACTTATACCACACCTCTTTTCTTTCCCCACCAGCTCCAACTTGCCCCCCACCAGCTCCATTTTTCCCCCTATCAGCTCCACTTTGCCCCCACCAGCTCCAACATGCCCCCACCAGCTCCACTTTGCCCCTATCAGCTTCACTTTGCCCCTAACAGCTCCAACTTGCCCCTAACAGCTCCACTTTGCCCCCTATCAGCTGCAACTTGCCACCACCAGCTCCACTTTGCCTCCCATCAGCTCCAACTTGCCACCCATCAGATCCACTTTGCCCCCATCAGCTCCACTTTGCCCCCCACCAGCTCCAACTTGCCCCCCATCAGCCCAAACTTGCCCCCCATCACAGACCTGTAGCTGGAGCTCCCGCACTGTCTTCTCTTCAGTAATGCAGAGCGTGCTGGGAGATGCTGACTCCCTGAGCGCTCTGCATTACTAGAGAGCCAACATCGACGAGAGAGCGCAGCAGCTAGGGCAGAGCATGACGCGGCTGTACACACCTAGCAGGCACACTTCAACTGGATACCAAAGCCGACGGGATGCGACACAGGCCCTGGGTGCAGCTCTTCTCTGCTGAATGCCTGCTCCCCCAGTACATGTGCGCCCTAGGCCGGCGCCTACTTCGCCTATAGGTGGCGCCGGCCCTGTTTTTAAGCATGAACCCAGTGTGAGTTGGCCATGCTGGGATATCCATAATATGGATACGTTTTATTGTTCGGCAAGTTTGTTGAAGTTCTTGTAGCATGTTTAGCCCTGGTGGTTATGTTTTGGATTGCAGTGGCTAGTAACTTTTCAGGTCTGGCTAGTAGCAAAGGACTTAAAATTATTAGCCCTGGTGTATGTTATTTATATATCAATAAAGTGAGGCCTTTTCTTACCCAATTTGGTATACGTTCATTCCTTATACCCTATGTCTATAGGCAGACCTGATTCATTGTTGCCAGAGTTGAACTCCTCCCACTGAAACCATCTTTTCTAAAAAGTCTTCAGTGGGAGGAGTTTGGGGTGCTCGAGTCCTGAGACAAAGAAGCCTATCCACCTATATGATCAAAATATCCAATCCAAACTGTAGGCTAGTTTGGGGAAAACTATCAGCAATTGATTGATATATAGTGAACATTAGGATTTTCTGCCCAGATTAAGGTAAGTGAGGAGATATAATTATGAGGTGTTAGTGTCCCTTTAATTCTCTACATCAGGTTTCTGCACTGATAGTAGTGATAGCTGGAGGAAACTATCTTACATAATAAAGGCAATGAATACAAAGTCTGTGCTAAAATACAATTTGTTTGCCCAGCAGAAAATTACATTTCTTACTAATTTGTTTGCAACTGAAAATTCCTGATTTCTTTTAAAGGGGCAGCAAAAGTTATTATGAAAACATAATATAATGTAGAAATTTTCCTGATGAGAAAAAAAGCGTTACTCATATTATCTAGAGATGTTGCATTCAACATTATTACAGAACAGGCAAGAAACATGCGAATGCTCTGAAGGCATTTATCATGAGCAGATAGATACTGGGCATGATCTAATGCAGGAAACCTTATACCAAACTTTTCTTGAATTAAGCATCAAAAATGAGCTTTTGCAAGAAAACTACACAAACATATCAAATTGTTCACAATAGCACGTCCTGCATTAGGCGCATTCGCTATTCCACTAAGACAGTTTTGTCCATTCTAACCACTCCTCTTTTTAAAAGGGGTGATTCTGCTTTTGGGGAACTGATATAATATTTTTAACCCCTTAAGGACCGGGAAAATCTGAGGACGTTTTCCCTTAAGGACCGGAGCAATTCTGACCTTTTTGACTATGTCTTTGTTCATCAGTGTTTTCCCTCCTAGGCTTTTATTCCACCCCCATACATTATATACTGTTTTTTTAAGAACAAATAGAGCTTTCTTTTGATACCCCACATATATGGATAACCTACCATTTACTTTATGAAAACTGAAAAAAAATGTAAAAAAAAAAAAAGTGAAAAAAACACCATTTTTGATTTTTCTCTTGGGATCAATTGGTCACAAAGAGGTAAGACACTCAGAGTAAGCATGCTTTGCATGCTGACTCTGACAGAATGCCGGTACATGTGATCGCTGATACAGCGATTGCATGAACCAGCAGAGGCAAGAAGGGCTGAGAATGAATGCCCCAGTCTCGGAGCGCTCAGTCTCAGCCTGGAATTAATGATAGCAGCGTGCATGGAGGCACGCTGCCATCATTTAAGCCATGACGGTCCTGGACCGTCATGGGTCCTTAAAGGGATAGCAAGCCATGACGGTGCAGGACCATCATGGGTCCTTAAGGGGTTAATAATAAGTGTATTATCAAGTGAATTGCATCCCTGCCAATTGTGATTTTAATAAAACTTACTGCTGATCTCTGAAGGCCCCATTCTCCTCTCTGGTCCCCGGAACACACTGGTCGGGGGACTCTCCTCCTGGAGATCCAGTTCCTAGATGTCTGTAATAAAAGTATTGGTCCTTATTATATGGTTTACACTTTAACCCAGTTTTATTTACATATCCATGTGGGCGACAGGCAGTTTAACCCTTTAAGGGCCAGAGGAGTGTGCAACGCTTGTAGGGTTAAATGACAACTGACTTCCATTTTGTCATTACATAGTCTGTAAAGGCATATGTAAATTCAAATTGCCTATTCCTTTTATGGAGCAATTCTGGAGCAAACCAACTGTCCCACAGGGGGAAATAAAAATTCCCTTTCGTTTATGGGTGACCTCCCAAGCATTTAAGGGGTTAAATGTCCCAGTAAAGTCAATAGACATGTTTATTTGACCCCTATGATTGAATTAATTTGCTCCAAAATTGCTCCTTTCTAGGTTCTTGGAGTCATGAACATCTGGGGGTAGAATTGTACAGAACAGAAGAGGTCTCCATATACAATATTACTAGTATTCAACAGAAGAAAGCAATAATAGTTATTTTAATTGCATCTAACATCCCAGGGGTTAATCTCGGCATGTCAAAATGCACATTGATTTAAAATGAACATTTAACCCTTTAAATACTAAATCAGTCTCCAACGTATTTCTCCAATAAACTTCAAAGCAATGCGTTGGAGACGTTGCACCGGGGCCCAGCATCCAAGAGTCCCATCTGCTGCAGGGACCAATAGGCTCCACTTACACCTCTGACAATATTTGGGGACCCACAAAAATTTTTCCTTCCTGTGACTAGTTTCCCCAGTGGCTTCAGGGCAGAGCGTTTGCCCCAGAATTGCTCCACCTTGACTTTATACATAAGGCCCAAAATGTTTCTTTTTTAAGGCAAAATGTTAAATCCTCTTTTCTCTATTGGCCCCAGGGCTTTTCCATCCTTGTATCACTGAGTTGTAGATGCCAAATAAATAGTTATTTATGTTCTTATTCATTTATAAATGTCACAGAGTTAGTCTACTACTGACTTTGTACATGCACCCATAGATTTACATTACAATCCAGCATGGCTTCCAACTGTCATAATGTGACAGATGGCTGCAGTGAAAAACAGCAGATAATTGGAATTACATTGGATGAAAAAAACCATTAAATGACAGGTAATGAGCTATTTTGCACACAGGGAGGGTGATTTACTCTGATGTGGACAACCTGCTCTTTTTGGACTACAGCTCCCATAATTCTCAGCCAGAGAACTGGTTTTCTTAACAGCTGGACAGCCACATGTTTGAACACTTACATCCACTTACTTTACACATAGGGCTTTATGCACAAAGGAAAAGTGGAAAAACACATCCATTCAATTGGAGAGAAATTTAAAAAAATCTAAATTCACTTTGAGTTACACAGGGCAAATCAATCCTGTCTCACATTCAAGGAGTTAAAAGCACAATTTAATTCAATGAGAAGTTGGGGAATATTTATTTCTACCCTATGGTGCAGTTGTTTGCTCCAAAATTGTGTATAAGGCCCAAAAGTAGAGCAATTTGGGGGCAAAACAGCTGCAAAATATGGAACAAATAAAAACTGTCCATGATTCAAATGAGGACTCATTATTTTGGTGCTAGAGAAATCTTCACTTCATAGGTTTGATTTGATGGATTTGTGTCTTTTTAAAACAAATTAGCCATATAATGCTTTGGAGACCTTTCTAGCATCCAAGGGGGTTACAGTTATAAATATATGTCCCAGAATTACTCAACTATTAACTTTATACATGCACCCCCATAGACTTGCATTACAATCCAACATGGATTCCAACTGTCAGAATGTGACAGTTGGCTGCAGTGAAAAACAGTAGGAAGTTGTGATTGTATTGGAGGCAAAAACCTATAAAATGACAGTTAAATAAGGGGCTATTTTGCACACAGGCAGGGTGATTACTCTCTATGCACTTACCTGTTGAACATTTTATCTGGATCCTATCTGATCCTGCCTGGTCTGGTGTCCTGGTCCTTATTCTAAACTTACTCTAAAAAGGGAATAAAAACAGATAATAATAGCAATAATAACAATAAACTATATAATATAATTAAAGAGATTAGATAAAAGATTACCAAATCGATCTCAAGTGATGAGTTGTGAAAATCCTCTGGTGATACTGCAGCTCAGCTCGGTGCTCAAGGTTCACGGAATGTAAACAAGTTGCCCCCTTATCAACGGCAGTTACATGGGAAGTGATGATGTCAGCATATATATTAAAGGGACAGTAACACGTAATATATAAAAATACATATATTGTAGAGTTTATCCTCTTGAGTAATACAGGGGTACTTCCATTGCTGAAAGATGTTTTTATTCAAAAGATATTGTAGTTCAAATATGATTTTTTTTAGGTGCAGTATATTAATGGCCTGATATTGTATACTGATGCTATTGCTACATCATCTTATGGACAGCTCTGGTCAGTTGACCATAAACCTCCATAGTGAGGTGTAGGAACAGCGCTACTGTAACATTTCAGGCCATTGAAATACTGCACCTAATAACAATTTAAGTTTGAGCTGCAACAACATTTGAATAAAGGACCTCTCAGCAGTGGGAGTACCCTTGTTTACGCAGGAGAATAAGATCTACTATTATATATATACACATATATATACACTGCTCCAAAAAATAAAGGGAACACTAAGATTACACATCCCACTGCTCCAAAAAATAAAGGGAACACTAAGATTACACATCCTAGATCTGAATGAATGAACTGACAACAAAATCACACAAAAATTCTCAATGGAAATCAAATTTATCAACCCATGGAGGTCTGGATATGGAGTCACACTCAAAATCAAAATGGAAAATCCCACTACAGGCTGATCCAACTTTGATGTAATGTCCTTAAAACAAGTCAAAATGAGGCTCAGTAGTGTGTGTGGCCTCCACGTGCCCGTATGACCTCCCTACAATGCCTGGGCGTGCTCCTGATGAGGTTGCGGATGGTCTCCTGAGGGATGTCCTCCCAGACCTGGACTAAAGCATCCGCCAACTCCTGGACAGTCTGTGGTGCAACGTGGCGTTGGTGGATGGAGCGAGACATGATGTCCCAGATGTGCTCAATCGGATTCAGGTCTGGGGAACGGGCGGGCCAGTCCATAGCATCAATGCCTTCCTCTTGCAGGAACTGCTGACACACTTCAGTCACATGAGGTCTAGCATTGTCTTGCATTAGGAGGAACCCAGGGCCAACCGCACCAGCATATGGTCTCACAAGGGGTCTGAGGATCTCATCTCGGTACCTAATGGCAGTCAGGCTACCTCTGGCAAGCACATGGAGGGCTGTGCGGCCCCCCAAAGAAATGCCACCCAACACCACTACTGACCCACCGCTAAACCGGTCATGCTGGAGGATGTTGCAGGCAGCAGAACATTCTCCACGGCGTCTCCAGACTCTGTCACATCTGTCACATGTACTCAGTGTGAACCTGCTGTCATCTGTGAAGAGCACAGGGCGCCAGTGGTGTATTTGCCAATCTTGGTGTTTTCTGGCAAATGCCAAACGTCCTGCACGGTGTTGGGCTGTAAGCACAATCCCCACCTGTGGACATCGGGCCCTCATACCACCCTCATGGAGTCTGTTTCTGACCGTTTGAGTGGACACATGCACATTTGTGGCCTGCTGGAGGTCATTTTGCAGGGCTCTGGCAGTGCTCCTCCTTGCACAAAGGCGGAGATAGCGGTCCTGCTGCTGGGTTGTTGCCCTCCTACGTCTCCTGATGTACTGGCTTGTCTCCTGGTAGCGCCTCCATGCTCTGGACACTACGCTGACAGACACAGCAAACCTTCTTGCCACAGCTCGCATTGATGTGCCATCCTGGATGAGCTGCACTACCTGAGCCACTTGTGTGGGTTGTAGACTCCGTCTCATGCTACCACTAGAGTGAAAACACCGCCAGCATTCAAAAGTGACCAAAACATCAGCCAGGAAGCATAGGAACTGAGAAGTGGTCTGTTGGTCACCACCTGCAGAACCACTCCTTTATTGGGGGTGTCTTGCTAATTGCCTATAATTTCCACCTGTTGTCTGCTCCATTTGCACAACAGCATCTGGAATTGATTGTCAGTCAGTGCTGCTTCCTGAGTGGACAGTGTGATTTCACAGAAGTGTGATTGACTTCGAGTTACATTGTGTTGTTTAAGTGTTCCCTTTATTTTTTGGAGCAGTTTATATATATATATATATATATATATATATATATATATATATATATTACTATTAAGTGTTACTATTCCTTTAGGGAATGGATTTTTATTATATAAGTTTTGGGGGGGTTTGGGAGATAGAGCCTAAGCACTAGTCTAAGGACCATATTCAGATATAAATAGGAGCAGTTGGGGGGCAAACCACCTTCATCATCATAGGGAACAAATTAACCTTTACATTGATTTAAAGGAGCAGTCACATGTTACTAAGGGAATATATAAAATATTTGCATATTAGCATATCAATGGTACTCCATTCCAGCTAAAAATGTGTTTTGCTGTTTTTTTTGTTGTTTTTTTTTTTTTTGCATTAATCCTTTAAGGGCCAGAGTGGAGAACAATACATGCTTTGCAATGTGTTGCACACCCCTCTGGTTATTAAAGGGTTAAAATGCTATTTCTTAATGTGGTCTCCAGGTGGTGCTGTTTTATTCCTCACTATGGAAATTTGTAGTCTAAGACTCAAGCTTTTTCTTAGACAGCAATATAAACCAAAAATCCTTTTGGACAACAGATGGTTATGGTGCTGTAACATTTTAGTGCAGGAAAGGAATGCACTAGATACCTCTCAAAGGGTTAAAACAAAACCAAAATGTCATGCTCCAAGATGTCTTGAAGGTTAAATCTCTCCAAGTATATTATGGAATTACTTTTTGCATTTGTTTTTTTGGGAGCTGAAGTCTAAGCTCTCAAGGCAAATCAACTTCATTATAGGGGAAAAATAAGCAACGCCTTTGATTTAAGAGAATAGTATATATATATATATATATATATATATATATATATATATATACACCCTATATAATAATTTGACTGCACATGCTGCAGTCATGTGTAGTAGACACTGCCCGCTCTGCAGTCATGCGCAGTACTGCAGAGCAGCCAGTTAGAAGGTAGGATCCAGCCACCAGCCATGGTTGCTGGGTGGCACTGTAGTCCGTGTACACAGGCTTTTCAACTAGTATATATATATATTTATATATATATATATGTATGATATTAACTAACCTTTGTTTCAACCATTTAACCCTTTGAGTGCCAGAGGGGTACGGAATGCATTGGGAAAGCATTGCTTTGCAATGCATTTCGTACCCCTCTGCCACTCAAAAAGGGTTACATAGTTACATAGTTACATAGTAATTTAGGTTGAAAAAAGACTTGCGTCCATCCAGTTCAACCCTTTTCCTATTCCTGTGTACCATCGCTGACCCAAAAGAAGGCATCTGACTCCAAATGGCAATCAGATTTCTCCCTGGATCAACAAGCCCTAACTAAATATTAAACCCAATACTAACGTGCATAGCCCTCTATATTATGCTCTTTTAAATAAGTATCCAGGCCCCTTTTAAAGGCATCTAATGTATTTGATAGCACCACCTCCTCCGGAAGTGCATTCCATACCTTTATTGTCCTTACTGTAAAGAAACCCTTCCGCTGTTGTAGACTAAATCTCCTTTCCTCAAGTCTAAGCGGGTGGCCCCTTGTCCTGTGTACTGTTCTGTTAATGAACAGGTCTTTTGAAAGCCCTTTATATGGGCCTTGAACATATTTATATAGTGTTATCATATCCCCTCTAAGACGCCGTTTCTCTAGTGTGTACAAGTTTAACTTTTTTAGCCTCTCTTCATAACTAAAACATTCCATTCCCCTTACTAGTTTTGTAGCCCTCCTCTGCACTCTCTCTAGTTCCATAATGTCCTTCTTCAGAAAGGGCGCCCAGAATTGAACAGCATATTCTAGGTGGGGTCTTACCATGGACCTGTAAAGAGGCATAATTATATCTTCCTCCCTTGAGTCAATACCCCTTTTAATACATGCCAATATCTTATTGGCCTTTGCAGCTGCCAGCTGGCACTGCATGCTACTGCAAAGTCTATTGTCTACCATTACTCCTAAATCCTTTTCATTAGTAGATTTCCCCAGAGAAACACCATTTAAACTATATGTTGCATTTTTATTATTATACCCAAAATGCATAACTTTACACTTGTCTATATTGAATCTCATTTGCCATTTGCCTGCCCAGTTACTCAATTTGTCCAAGTCCTCTTGTAATGAAGACACATCCAGTTCAGACTTTATTACCTTACTTAATTTTGTGTCATCGGCAAACACTGATACATGGCTTCCTATGCCCTCTGGGAGGTCATTAATAAACAAATTAAAAAGAAGAGGACCCAGGACAGATCCCTGAGGCACTCCACTTATCACGTTTATCCAACTGGAGAACTTGCCATTTACTACCACTCTTTGCATTCTATCTTTCAGCCAATTTCCAATCCACTCACAAACATTTTCCCCTAGTCCTATTTCATTCAATTTGTACAGTAACCTCTTGTGTGGAACTGTATCAAATGCCTTGGCAAAGTCTAAATAGATCACGTCAACCGCCGCTCCCTCATCTATATTATTACTTACTTTTTCATAAAATGCGATCAAGTTCGTTTGACAAGACCTATCTTTCACAAAGCCATGTTGGCTATTGCTAATGATATTCCTGTTCCAGCAGAATTCTTGAATATATTCCCTTAGCAACCTTTCAAACAGCTTCCCTACCACCAAAAGGGTGTGCAGCACTATACAAAAACCTTTGCCTCCTGGATAGCAGTTGGCGCTGTTGCTAACAGTTTGATTAAAAAATCATTATAATGAAAAGTCACAATCACCTTGAGGATTTCTTTGAATTGGTTATGGTAAACATGTACAATTTGTTATTTCATGAAGTACTTAGTTATTGCTTTCCAATGAGTTGTAGATCTCTGTGGCATTCATGGGGTTAAAAGTAACATTTAATTTAATGGGAACGTTGATAGTTTTTGTTTCTCCTCCTATGGTGCAGCTGGAGAGCTCTCTGGCATACATTTGGTTACAGGTCCTGTTACATCAATAGAAATTCAGAGGATGTTTTATTATACGTGAAAAGAAAGGAAGACAGAGCACCATCAGGATCCAAATGTAGAATTTAAACATAAAAACATAAGACAACATAACATTTCATTTATTGATAAGAAACAATATAGAGGAAAAATACAACCATAATATGACCAACCACAGGATAAAAATAAGACTACTAAACTGTACTTGGTGTATAGACAGTTTGTGGAGAGAGCCACGCAAATGGGACAATATAAGCCCATACATAGGGAAAAGGGAATATGGGCCCAAATTTATGAAATGAAACTGGAGTTATTCTGGAGTGAACCATCTGTACCATAGGGGACAAATAAAAATTCCCGTTACATTAGAATTGGCTTTTAGCCCTTGACTGCAAGAGAGCTTCCAATGTATTGTGTATCAATGCGGGTTAAAAATCTCTATTCAAGTGTTAGGGAATTTAGGAATTTTATTTGTTCCATATGGTGCAGTATGTTCACTCTAGAACACTGGTTCTCCACCGTTTTTTGATCAAGGCACCCCTAAAATTCAGTCTGGAAGATTTGGGGCACATCTAACATTTTATAGGTCATTTGTCAAACACATAATGGAGGATACAAATGCATAAATATATAATTCTTTTTAGGTCTCACAATCGCAATCACAGAAATAAACACATTGTGCAGAAAAAAATCAGAAATATAATTTTGAAAGTCGGTATTCACATTTTATCAAATCTTTCTAGAAAGGATGGGGCACCCTAAGTAGTTTCCTCTGGCACACCACATGCCATGGCACCCTGGTTGAGAATCACTGCTCTAGAATAAGTCCAGATTGCCTTTATGAATCTGAGCCATGTAGAATAGGCAATATCCACAGTCAGGCCAGATGAGGTGTAATGATGAATGTAGCCAGGAAAGGTCTCTTATAATCCATGCTAGGCTTGGTGGCCAGGGGACTACCACAGAAAGGGAAGCTGCCTCCCCACTGTGAATGTGCCTATTGGGTAACAACTTGATAAAATATCATCAGCACAGACTCATTGCCACTATAGCATGCTCAGCAGACAGTCTCTTTGACACTTAGTCTCACCATTGGAGTAATGATTGCACTGGCCTCCTGCTTTTCTCCTCCTTTCGTTGCTCCTGTTCCAAGCAGTCCATTTTGTCTCCTCCCTCAAATAAGCTGCTCCTTTTAAAAAATAAGTAAATAAACAGAAAAATCAATGCGTTTCAGAGCTAAATCCCAAAACTTTGTTAGGATCAATAATGTAGAAGGCAGAGAACCTTTTATTTATTGTTCCCTATGGTGCAGTTTACTTCTTAATTACGCCTCCTTTCTATTGTGCATAATGCCGTATGTATAAACTAAAGTGGAACACTTCTGGGCAAACCCCACTTTATCATATGTAATACATAAAAACTACAATTCATATAAATTACGTTGGAAAAAGGACTGGGTTAATTTTGGTGCAAATCAACCAAACAATAGGACAAATAAAATTCCCATTCATTTAAATAAGGCTTTTAGCCCACAGAATGCTAGATAGATATCCTACACATTTATTTTCATTACTTTGGATACATATCTAGCATTCAATGGGTTAAAATCTCCATTTACAGGGAAAGTATAGCAAAATGTCAAGTCATTTGTGGGTAGATGTAAAAGTTACTTGCAGGACAATAAAGAAGTTCATGGAGTACACTGAATTAACCAGGCATGTGCACACATAGACACCAAGGAAGGGGTGCTTGAGCACCTGCCCTTTTTGTCCAAAGTGCCCTCGTGCCCTTTTAACAAACAAAAAAAAAAAAAGTTGCCTCGCCGCCCGAACTAACCCCCCACCACCACCCAGTCATGTCTGTGCCTCCATCAGGACAGACCTGTAGATGCTGAGCTCCCTCATCGGCTCTTTAGTATTACAGAGAGCTGGGAGATTACATCATCTCCCATCGCTCTGCATGAATAGAAGACCGTGCGGGAGCTCCAGCAGCTACAGGTCTGTGCCATAGGAGGCACATACAGACCTCTACTGCCGCTGGACCACCAGGGAAGAGGTAGGAAACGGTCATTGGGGGGCAACGTGGAAATGATGAGGCAATATAGATCTGATGGGGGGCAAGATGGAGATGATGGCAATGTAGAGATGATGGGGTAATGTATGTGAGGGTAAGTTGGATCTGATGGCAATATGGAGCTGATGTGGGCAATATGGAGATGAAGAGGGCAATGTGAGGGTAAGTTGGAGCTGATGGGGCAATATGGAGCTGAATGGGGGCAATATGAAACTGATGTGGGCAATGTGAGGGTAAGCTGGAGCTGATGGGGGCAATATGGAGATGAGGGGGCAATATGGAGCTAATGGTGGCCATATAAGGGGAATATGGAGATGATGGGAGGCAATGTGGAGATTAGGAGCATTGTGGAGGTGTCCAGTGGAGATGGCCAATATGGGGGGGCACTTCAGATTTCTGTGCCTACAGGCTCCTGAGATGTAAATTCTTTTTTTTTTTAATATATATTTTGAATAAATAAATATGGGAAGTGCCCTTTTTTCGTTTGAGCCCCTGTCCCCCAAAATGTCTGTGCATGTCCCAGGAATTAGGAGAGATCTACTTCACTTGAAGCAGCAGAACACCGAGGTCAGAAGCTACTAAAGAATCAAGAAAATGCATTAGAAGGTTACACTGGATGGACATTAGTGTGAAGGTACAACTCTACCAGCACATCAGCGCTGGCATTAGTTTACAGCATCAGTTATTGCGTTTCCAGGTATACATTACAGTACATAATTGCAGTAGTACATAACGGTGGATACACTCTGCTGTCAATAAGACTTTTATGACAGCAAGCCCCTTATACCTGGTCCATAGCATGCACAGATTCCCACTGAGCCGTGCATAGAAAATAGAGGACATAAAGTTTTCCCAATAGGTAGAGCAGGGTAGTCAGGTTAATAAGAATGAGCCTCCCTTTGTATGGACAGAACTGTTTAGGTCTCTGTCTCTCTCTCTTGCTGTCTCTCACACAAAGGTATTTTTGTGTAGTGTATAAGAGTCTATAATTTATATATTATATAGTCAGCCCTACAGTTTGATCCCCCCTGCTGTAGATCATAATGTGTTGAATAAAGGAGCCTTATTTTGTGGACCACATTCACATTTCAATTTGTGGGAGTGGCAAGAGAGATGCCATTGCTCCTGGTTTTTGGTGGTCAGTTCACACTTTTCTTTATTCAACTTTAACCCTTTGGATGCTACAAGGTCTCCAAACCTCTCTAGGAGCAATAGGCTAAGATATTTATTTTTCTTTGTGCTTTATGTTATATGATAATGGCAGTAAATTAAAAGGAAAACAGGAGGAATTCTGGAGGAAATTAAATGCATCAAAAGTGATAAATATATGTTGGAGGAGAGAAGAGAGAGAGGGGGGATACAATAGAAACATTCAAAAACATGAAGGGATTCCACAAAGTACAGGAGGGAAGTACATTTCAAAAGAGTAAAAATATTAGGATAAGAGGCCATAGTCTAAAACTAGAGGGACACAGGTTCAGATGTAACATAAGAAAGTTTTACTTCACTGAGAGGGTAGTAGATATGTGGAACAGCCTACCAGCAGAAGTGGCAGAAGTTAATACAGTGACAGAATTTAAGCATGCATGGGATAGGCATAAGGCTGTCTTTAACATAAGAGAAGACTAAGGACCAAATAAAGTTTGAGGTTTTTACAGAAGGAAAATGGGCATACTAGATGGGCCGAATGGTTCTTATCTGTCATCAATTTCTATGTTTCTATGAAATAAACATTCTCCAAATTCCCACTGATTTAAATAGGGCTTTTAAGTCCTTGAATTCTAATGAGGTCTAGCATTCAATGTGGGAGATGCACTAAAGCGTGATAACGAAGTTATAAACTGGAGATGACGTTGTCAGTGATATCAGTTCTCCGATTTATATTTTATATGGCCAATGCACTAAGATTATTAAGTGGGAGAGATGGCATTGCATTAGTTCCCAAGAATAACACAGATAAAGGAGAAGTGATATCACTGGAGAAGTGATCTCCACTTTATCACCTCTTTATCACACCTTAGTGCATAACCCCCAAAGGACAGACAATACAAGAGGATTCTAGTCTTACCTGTTAAATCCTTTTCTCTTAGTCCATATAGCTTGCAGGTAACTTTGGGAAGACGGGACAAAGAATTGCAAGGACCACCCATCAAGCACAAGATAAAGTGTCTTGTTCTAGGCATGTTACCCACTCAATGGTGCTGCAACTCACATTATCCAACTGATCCCTCCCACACACAGTCCAGCTCAGAAAATGTCAGGTAAATCCTCTCTATGCAAGAGAAACAGCATAACCACAAAGGTACATTTTTGCCTATGGGCACTTTTTCAGGATAGTGCAGCTGAGTCCTGCTAGGCACATGTAAGCAAGGGCCCATGCCTGAAATGCCCTTATACTTAGGGAGACAAAGAATTGTGAGGAGCACCCATCAAGCACGAACAAGATAAAGTGTCTTGTTATAGCCATGGTACCCACTCAGTGGTGCTACAACTCATGTTTTTCACTCCCATGTGCCATGTGAGGGCGGGACCAGTCTGATATGAATATGGAGATTTCCTTTCTGCACTGGCACATAGGAGTGAAAAACGTGACTTGTTGCACCATTGAGAGATTACTATGCCCACCATTGAGAGGTTACTATGCCCAAGAATAAGACACTTTATCTTGTTCGATCTTGATGGGTGCTTGTCACAACATTTGTTTCTTTGCCTGACATTTCCGAGTTGGACTGTCTGAGGGCGGGACCAGTCTGATATGAATATGGAGATTTCCTTTCTGCAATGGCACATGGGAGTGAAAAACATGACTTGTAGCACCATTGAGTGGGTACCATGCCTAGAACATCTTGTTTGTGCTTGATGGGTGCTCCTCACAATGCTTTGTCTCCCTAAGTATAAGGGCATCCCAGGCATGGGCCCTTGCTTCCATGTGCCTACAGGAACTCAGATTCATTACACTGATGAGGCTCACAAAGCCTGAAATGTACATCTGTGGTTATGTTGTTTCTTTTGTGCCGAGTGGATTTGTCTGATGTCGCTAAGCTAAGCTGAGCTGTCTGTGGGTAGGACCAGTCTGATATGAATATGCAGATTTCCTTTTTACATGGGGTTACTATGCCCAAGAACAAGACAATTTATGTTGTTCATTCTCAATGAGTGTTCATCACCTTTGTTTCTTTGTCTCCCTAAGGGGATCCAGGCATGGGCCCTTGCTCTCCATGTGCCTAGAGGATATTAGCTGCACCACAGCGATGAGGCCCACATAGGCCGAAATGTATGTCTGTGGATGACCTGGAAAATGAACTTAAAGACTCTATTGCAAAGAGACACTTGTTGTACCCATCGGTACTGTATGGACTATTTCCAGGGAGACACTTATATGGTGCTATCCAGGAAGCCTGGCGCATCATGTGCTGTGTCAAAGACTCACTGTGGTTTGCAAGGAATCGTCTGGTGCTGAGGAGAGAACAGGTGACAACACAGGACTGTCGCAGACTGATCCACAGTCTGCTAAGGGACTATAACATCTTGGACAGCCCTGAAGAGGAGGACTAGCATCCCCTCCAATGGCTCAATATCACTGTCACCTCCCCTTGGCCCCCTGACCCACTCTGACCCGTGCCACATATCCCCCCCCCCACACACACACACACACCCAATCCCCCAGGCGAATGCCCAAAGAGACTTTAATACAGTGAAATAAAGTACAAGTGTTGAGTTCAATAAAGTGATGATACAATAAAGTTCAAATGTACCTGTGTCCTGCCAAAGTGCACTGCGTTGCAGGTATTAAGAATGTTATTGTTTTAAATGTATGAATGCACTCTGTATTGGAAAGCATTACTGTACAAAGAAATGTTGTATTGTATTTTCCATGTCAAAATAAAGATTATTTTTCAAAAATAAAAAGTATGTCTGTGGTTTTGCTGATTCTCTTGTGCAGGGAGGATTTGCCTGACATTTCGGAGCTAAACTGTCTGAGGGCGGGACCAGTCTGATATGAATATGGAGATTTCCTTTCTGCAATGGCACATGGGAGTAAAAATTGTGACTTGTGGCACCACTGAGGGCTTACTATGCCCAAGAACAAGACACTTTATCTTTTTCATTCTTGATAGGTGCTCGTCGCAACATTTGTTTCTTTGTCTCCCTAAGTGGAAGGGGATCCCATGCATGGGCCCTTGCTCTCCATGCCCAAGAACAAGACACTTCATCTTGTCCGTTCTTGATAGGTGCTCGTCGCAACATTTGTTTCTTTGTCTCCCTAACTAGAAGGGGATCCCAGGCATGGGCCCTTGCTCTCCATGTGCCTAAAGGAAATCAGCTGCACGACACTGACGAGGCCCATGTGGGCCAAAATGTACATCTGTGGTTTTGCTGATTCTCTTGTGCAGAGAGGATTTGTCTGACATTTCGGAGCTGGATTGTCTGAGGTTGGGACCAGTCTGAAATGAATATGGAGATTTCCTTTCTGCAAAGGCACATGGGAGTGAAAAAAGTGACTTGTAGCACCACTGAGGGGTTACTATGCCCAAGAACAAGACACTTTATCTTGTTCGTTCTCGATTGGTGCTTGTCACAACACTTGTTTCTAAGTTTGGGAAGGCGACCACCCCTTTACGTAGGCAGAAACAATTCTTGTAAAGAAGTGCAGGGTGGGGCCTTCCTTCTCTCCTTAGCGGGTCACCAGCCAATCGCCATGATACAAAATGGATCAGACTTCTTCCTGAGTTCGTAGTCCTTACGAATGGTAGACTTGATCCAGGAGGCTCTAGTAACCTTGGATGCTGATTTCCCGGCCCTGGGACCCTCAGGAATGACAAAGAGTGCGTCAGACTGATGAATAGACTCAGTGTAGTGCATACAGAACTTAAGGCAGCACACCACATCCAACAAGTGGAGATCCCTCTCCTTGTCAGAAGTAGGGTTAGGACAGAAAGAAGGCACTACAATTTCCTGATTGATGTGGAACTCGGAGACCACCCTCTGAAAAAACTCCTAGGAAGTGCAAAGAACCACCTTGTCCTTGTGAAACTTCAAAAAGGGTGGCTTACAGGAGAAAGCATGCAGTTTCCAACTCTGCGAACAGATACAATCGCCAATAGGAAAGCCATTTTCCAAGTCAGAAGACGAAGAGGAATAGTCGCCAAAGACTCAAAAGGAGGGCACTGCAAGATGCCCAGCACCAAGTTAAGATACCACTGAGGAGCGGGGCTCTTAAAAGCAGGGCGATTATGAGAAATGCTTTGGAAGAAAACTTTGACATCCGGAAGGATGACGATGCGCTTCTGGAAAAAGACAGAGAGCGCAGAAGTTTGAACCTTCAGGGAACTCAGGCTGTGGCCTTTGTCCACACCATCCTGTAAAAAGGAAAGGACAGTAGGAAGGTCGAAGTCTTTTGAGGACAGATCCTTGTCCATACACCAAGAGTGGAATATAGACCAGATTCTGCGGTACGCCTTAGAGGACACAGGCTTCTGAGCACAAAGCATAGTAGCTACGACAGCTGAAGAAAAACCTTTCTTCCTCAATATTGATGATTCAGCTGCCATGCCATCAAACCCAGGTGCTTCACATCCTCCTTCCACAGATAATCCCTGTAGATGGAGATCCGGTCTGTGGGGAAGCCGAAAGGTCTTGGCTACCGATAGGTCCAGAAGCTCCAGAAACCATGGTTGCAGAGGCCAGTATGGAGCAATCAGAATGACTGGAGTTCCCCCCCAGTCGTAGTTTCCTCACACCCTGGGAAGTAGGGGAATAGGAGGAAAGAGGTAAGCCAGAGGAAATTGCCACAGAATCGACATGGCATCCGCAGCAAGATCCAGAGGATCCCTCCATTGGGAGCAGAACAATGGCACCTTCCTGTTGTGTCTGGTCACCATCAGGTTGACACAGGGAAGTCTCCATTTCTGAACAATGAGGTTGAACACCTCCTGGTGTAGTTAGCACTCTCCGATGTCTACCGTGTGCCGACTTAAGAAATTGGCTAGAACGTTGTCCACTCTGGGAATATGAACCGCGGATAAGGCAGGAACATGTTCTTCTGCCCAAGTTAGGATGGCCTTGACTTCCAACCAGGCTGCGAGACTTTTGGTTTCGCCTTGCTTGCTGATGTAAGCCACAGCCATGGAATTGTCGGACTGGACGCAAATTGGGCAGCCATCTAGATGAGAGGACCAGTATCTGAGGGCATGAAATATCACCTGAATTTCCAGGACATTGATGGGTAGGAGAGATTCCTCCGCTGACCATTGACCTTGGGTGTTCAGGTGACCCAGGATCGCTCCCCAGCCAGACAGTCTGGTATCCGTTGTCACGGTTGTCCAGAAGGGTATTAGGAAGGGCCTGCCCTTTGTCAAATTGGAGAGGTCTAGCCACCAAGAGAGACTCAGCTCGAAATGAAGAAGCAGAGAAAACAACATCCTCAGAAGATCCGTGTTGCCCTTGCAGACCTGGATCACAAACCTCTGAAGTTCTCTCCTGTGAACCATTGCAAACGGAGCGGTCTCTATTGTGACCACTAGAGATGTCAACTTCTTGACAGGAATTGGAACACAAGCCAGAATCGCTGACACCTTGTGGGTGATCTGGTGAGCTACATCGTCTGTGAGAAATACCATGCCCTTCAGAGTGTCGAATAGGAAACCCAGAAAGAACAATCTCTGAGATGGAGTAAGGTCTGACTTGTCCATATTCAGGATCCAGCTATGATGGGTTAGAGTGCAGATACAGTCATGGGCCTGTTGATAAAGGAATTCTGGAGACTGAGCCTTCAAGAGCAAGTCATCCATGTATGGAGTAACTTTGATGCCGTCTCTGTGCATGCCGGAAACCAGTGCACCCAGGATACGAGTGAAGATCTGGGGGGCTGTAGTCAGACTAAAGGGAAGAGCAGAAAACTGGAAGTGTCCTCTGTCGCAAGCAAACCTGAGGTACTGATGGCTATCCAGATGGATGGCTATGTGCAGACAGGCATCCTGAAGGTCCAGAGAACCCAGAAATTCCCCAGGGCACATGGCCGCAATGATCGTTCATAAGAACTCCTGATGATAATTGACTGAGAAGGAATTGAGATCCTTGAGGTCCAGGATGGAATGACAGCCGCCATCCTTCCTTGCACAAAGAGGTTGGAATAGAAGCCAGAAACTATGTCCAGATCTGGAACTGGTTCCAAGACTTCCTTGTCGAGAAGAGTCTAGATGGCACCATTGAAAGACAACACTTTTCCAGTCCCTGAGGAGTGTGAGAAGGGAAGTACTTAAAAGGAGGAAGAGAGGTGAAAGGAATCCTGTACCCCTCTGAAATTACCTGCAAAACCCACGGATCTGCCACAGTGTCTGACTAGACACACAGAAAAAGGCGCAGTTGACCACCTACTGGAGCTTGGGGTCCGGGGTTCGGCGCGTCATGTCGAAGGTGGTTTGGTGGACTTGGGTTTGGTGGCGGACTGTTTGGGTCTGTTTGCCATCTGATCTGAGGTTTCTTCTTTGGGACCAAGGGCAACAGTGTACTCTTGCCCCCAGTAGCCTCACTGATGAGGTTCTTCAGCTCCGGACCAAATAAGGAAGTGCCCAAAAATAGTAAGGAAATTAAGGATTTCTTAGATATGGTATCTTCAGACCAGATCTTAAGCCATAGAGCATGCCTAGATGCTACAGACATAGATGAAACCTTAGCTTCCAGTCTAATAACATCAAAGATAGCTTCAGATACATAATTCTGAGCTTCTGAAAAATTGGCCAAGAGGCGCAGCAAGTTAGCTGTTGGGGCACCCTGACGTACAGCATTGGTAAGCTGTTCTGTCCATACAGCAATGGCCCTGTTCACCCAAGCAGTAGCAAAGGTGGGTCTCAAAGACGCACCTAAAGTAGTGAAGATAGCTTTTAGAAAAGCCTCAAGTTTTCTGCCAGTTAAATCTTTGAGAGCAGAAGCATCCACTACTGGTAAGGCCGTGGATTTGGAAAGTCTACATCCTGGGGCATCCACCTGAGGGGAATAAGTCCACTGAGCTAGTGCCGCTACTGAAAAGGGGTACACCTTAGCAAACTTCTTAGGTAAGGTTAGTCGTTTGTCAGGAGTTTTCCACTCATCTAAGACAATCTGGTCATGAGTGGGTTTAGTGGAAAAAAGTTATACTGCTTCTTAGGCCTGTGAAAGACATCAAAAGTATCCTTAGATTCCTCAGAAGCGGGGGAAAAGTTCAGGGAATCGATGACTGCCCTGATGAGGCCCTCAGAAGAGGGTTCAGGGTCAGCTTTAAAGGGGTCCCCAAAGAATTGGGAACACATATCCTCAGAACATTCACCCTCATCTGAATCCACCAATAATTCCTCCTCAGATGAATCTGACACGTCAGGTACACCCTGTGGTTTAGGCACTGAGGACCCGAATAACGCGGGGGGTGGCTCTACAACATGGCTGGAGGGTCCTGGCGGTGAGGCACAGGCCACAGCGCATGAAGGGCATAAAAGATCTAAGTACTTTCCAGGAAGCCCTGATTGACATAAGGAGCAAAGCGCAATGGGGGTCACAGACACCCCAGTATCCTTAGTCTTAGGTCTAGCTCCAAGTCCCAACAGGTCTGACATCCTAACAGGGTATTAAACGTCTAATAGTATTGGGAAAAAAACCAATACTCTGTGTAAGATTAAATATTCACCCCAGAAATAGCAAAATAAACACTTAACTGGCAGGTGAAGAGTTAATCTGGTGAGGAGAGAAGAACAGCCCAAGCCCTGCATAGGATACTCATGAAGGGAAGGAAACAAAATGGTGTCCGCACAGGAGCCATTCAGAAAATAGGACGTGAAACGGGTGCTCATGGGAAATGTAGTTTCCCTTCAAGTACCCTAAAAACAGTGCCCCCCAAAACACTCAGAAAGTAAACCAGGTGACAGAACAAGGATAGACAAACAGAATGAGCCATCTCTGAACTCTGTACTTGGAGCGGTTGCAGAGATATGTCCCAAGAAGTGAAAGTCCCATAGAGGTGAATGGAGCATGGCGTCTATGCGGTAAAGCTTAAAGTGTGTTCCAAAAGTTAGAAAACACATAGTAATCATCACAGTAAGGATTAAAAAAACACTGAGCCCAAGAAGGAAAGTGTCACAAACCCCATAATAGTGCTAAACATGGCAAACGAAGGGTTACTTTACCACAGAAACCCAAGTGCTCCAGAAACCCAACGGACAAAGAGATGAACCCAATGAGTGCAGGAGTATGTAGTAGGAACTCCAAAGGAGACCCCTGTGCGGAGGGGAAGCTTAGGACAAGTGGACCTCAGCTCTCAAAGGGTTGCTCACCTTTTTAGCAGGTCTTCTGTCTTCAGATTACCATTGTTAAAGTAGAAGCCTCAGTGGGCTTCTCCTAGGGAAAAAACATAGCACGGAAGATTTTCCCCTCAGGGCTTTAAAGCCCACAACAGCACCTGGTAACTGAGCAATTCACCATTGGGAAGTCAGTAATGGTAATCTACCTAATGGGGGACTTCTACACCCCATATCTAACAGAAAACAATAAATATAACTAAAAACTAAGCAGAACTGTTCTCTTGCCTTTCCTGTTCAAGGAACAAATCTAAATGGTTGGGGATTGGCTGGGGACCCTGCACTTCTTTTCAAGAACTGTTCCTGCCTACTGAAAGGGGCAGTCGCCTTCCCAAAGTTACCTGTAAGCTATATTGAATGACAGAGAAATACCTTGTCCAATACCTTATCCAATATCCTTAGGCAGGTGTCCTGGCTCTGCAACTCTTTGATGAGGTTATTCCTTACAACAAGCTGAACATGTATATGGTAAACAAAAGCTGTCTTTAATGAATGCCTGATCAGGCACGTGGGCAGCCATCAAGGACCAAGCCTATTTTTTTTCTCCAATGCTTTCTGGGATGGCAGACCTGTGCTGCCATACCAGAATTCCATAACATGCCAGGACTCTCATTGGTCCTTACGTGACTGAACTGGTTTGACGGTCCTGGCACGGAATGGGTCCTTGAGGAGTTAAGAAAGTTCTTCACTCTTCTTGCCATTATTCAAGTTGGCTACCTTCGTTTCTCGTCCTATACTTTAAACTGCTCTGGTATTACCCACTGGTGACAGCTGCCTCAAGGGACCAACAAAAGGGAAAACTATTTCAGCTTAGTTATTTTACTGGTCACAGTGAGGTAGTGTTCGCCAGATCTCTTCCCATCTTCTTTTGGCTAACAATTTAGTCATCAGGCTTGAGTAGGGAGGGTTAATTTATAACTCTTAGTGAGGAAGATGTTTCCTGTAATCGGGGGCGGGGTGGGGTGTTTAATCCTTTGGTGAACTCTGCCTCGCCGTGACCAGGAAAGGGAAATAACGGAAAGTTGAAAGACATTTCCCTTATCTCAGCCCATTTAAAGGTAATCATGGACAACCAATGTGTGCTCCCTCAATACATATGCAAGACTAGATTCTAGGCCTCTGAAAATAAGGAAGTTTTAGAAACAAGCACAAAGTACAAGGTACACATGTCAACTATATACACCTCAGTTCATTTTTAGGTGCAGTGTTCATCTGATGTCTGTTGCCTTTCACATTTTCATGAAAAAAGAACAAAAGAAAGAAACACACAACCAATTGGGAAGAAGTTAATTATTTTATTTCTACTACACATGGGTATAAGAACATTTGAGATTTATCTAAAAATCTTTAAAATTTGTACCTTTGCCCTACAAACTCAAATATCAGAATTTGTTCATGTGTCTCATAATCTGACAAAAACTGGAGTTAATGTGGATTATTTTGACCCGCAATTTTAGTACTTTTATAGATCAGCAACAGAGACAATGAAATAGAAGTAATTACAAGGTAATCTTTGTACAAAAATGTATATAAAATATTAGCAGGCATAACATGTTCTGGAGTGTCTACTAAATTATATAACAACTTATGAGAAATGTATTTTGTAGGGATTGTAAAATAATGAAACTAATCATAAAAACAGCGCCACCATGAAATCGAAAGGTCACAAAAAATATTGTAGTCTGAAATTAAAAAAAAAAAAAAAAAAAAAAAGTTGCACTTCCTCCCAGAAGAGGAAGAATAAAGAATTAGTTTTACACAGAAAAAAATGACAGCAAAATAAATATGTTTCATATAAAGCATTACTATGTCCAAGATTTTTCTCTTTTTTAATTTGATGAGCTACATTAAACAAGACTGCGCAGCTTACACAGGCCTCAGATATGAACGCACAAATTATTGGATTTATTATTATTGTGCAACCTGCAACTCCAGGTGAAATAGTGCAATAGTAAACATAAGTGCATAAAGATGATTTGTTATGTGGTTACCACCAGGGGCGTAACTAAAGGGAATGCATTTGTGACGGGGTCCAGCATCCAAGGAGACATCCTCCCAAGGATCCACTATGTTTTAGTTATGCCCTATGGGAATATTTTTGTGTTAGAGACCCATAAAATATTTGTACTTGGGCCCTCCAATGGTTGGTTTCACCACTGATAAACACCCATGTCATACCAAGTCGGTATGAGTAAGCATATATTGCTTATCATACAGAGCTGCACAATATGTTTACACGTTACGGTTATGTTTCCATGGGTGACTTTACAGCAGTATTTTTAATATTCCTTGAAAAATACTCATGTGAAACAAACTAACCCCCCCCTCCCAATTCTGTTCACACAGAGCCGTAGGATGGCCTTGCATACTGCTTACAGCATCTAATAACTGTGCAAACTATAACTGTGTCAGCCCTCCCCATGAAGATAACAGGGGGACACAAGACATCATGTGTGGCATGAAAAGCGTTACATCAGCTGAGGAAGTCCAACAATAGCTGGAGAACCACATGTTGCTCAATCATATTATAGACTTCAAATATATATTTTCTGACTACATATCAAATGAAAGGGATCAAAGCTGGAATGCACAAATTAAAGTCAAATAATTCAATACATGCCAGTCACAATTTTATTAAAGTTTTTTTTTTTTTTTTTTAACCAAACGTAAAATTCATGGTCACTTCAGGCCTCAAAAATCTACACAATCATGCATGTTTACAATTCTATGCAATTGGCTCCAAATGTTCTATTATCATCCATGGCTTCAGGTGTATTAAACTCTGAGACTATCTAATTCAGTGCTGGGCAGTCTGAAGCCCTCCAACTGTTCAGGACTAAAACTCCCATCATCCCCAGCCAGCCCATGGCTATCGGAGAATGATGGGTGTTGCAGTCCTGAACAGTTGGAGTCGTTAGGTTGCCCCTTTATGGTCTAATGTTTTGTGCATCACCTGGTTATTGTAATATTTTTTTAAATAAACATCGAAATCCATATGCACTAAAGAGGAGCAATTTTGTACCATAGTGTTCATGTACAAATTCAAATTTATTTAAATGGGCGCTTTTTAACTCTTGAATGCTATAGGTCTCAAATGCAATGTAAAACCACTCATTCAGGACCCCTCGAGAATTCAATATGTTAAATGTCCCATTTAAATCAATGCAAATTTTGATTTTTCCCATATGGTGCAGTTGATTTGCCCCAAAATTTCTACTTTTTTGTGTACAAGGCCCCAACAATTTAACTAATGTTGATACAATACTGTGTAGTGGGGCAGGCAATTATTAGAAGGGCTGGGTTTCCCATTAGGCAGAGTAAGCAGCCACCTTTTTATTGCCGGCCACATCCATTATTGGTATAAACAATACAATCTCAGGGCGCTGTTGAGTTACTGAAAGATGCATATTTTACAGCTATACCTTTTACAGTTTAAAAGCTTATTTATTTATTTTCATTAACAGGGCCCACTAGTGGTCAGATTCTAATTAGTTATTATGCTTATTCTCTAGGAAAGGAAAGTCATTGAAACATTTAATGTGACAGAAACTGCAGAGTCCTGCTGTCAGAACTTTCAGGAAGTAAACTCTCTGTAATTATCTTCCTGATAATCAGAACTGATAACATTTGAATACAAATGCTAGGACTGGGAGTACCCTTGTTTTATTTAGTTGGGAAATACTTATAACACATGTTTTCACACACACGAAAAAAAGTTTATTGTTCCTTTAAAAGCCATTTTTGCTGTTATATGTTATAAGTTAAAGGGATAGTAATACTTCATTTTTTCTTTATTTTATTTTGTAGGCATTAAAAAAAAACACGAAGAACAATATAAAAGTTTTATCTCTCAAACCTTTATGGGCTGAGAGATATTCACAAGCAAAGTTTCCCCCTCCCGCCCCTTTTACCTAGTGTAAGCCATCTCTTCTCAGATGTGGAATGCAGTCCATAGACCAGACAGATAACAGAAGGGGACAATTTTCTTTCTATTAGAACAATGAAAGCCCTGCCCACCTTGACAAGTTTTTCAGGTTTTTTCCTCATCTTAATTGAAGATTGTCCCTCTCTGCAGTCTACCTGGGCACCTCCCTTCTGATCTGGCTGAGCAGTGTTACATCAGTAAAAGGGGCGGGAGGGGGATACTTTATTATTGAATTACTCTTGAAATACAACTCTGACAGAATTGAAATAACATTCTCCAAAGTCCAAATACTATGATGATTAATTAGAGATGTTTTTATTATGAAACATTACTATCCCTTTAACATTGAACGGGGCTTTGGGACGAGCTATGTATAAGTGGGGGTGTGGCCAGAGGTGATAGAAGATTTTTGCCTATGGGCACCTGAGATTTAAATCTGGCTCTGATTCTCAAAAAAGTTTTACCTAACCAATGGCTCTCCTTCTGTTTTTGGACTGCCACTCCCAACATACTCAGGTTATAATTGGCCAGCTGAGGATGATGGAAATTACAGCCCAGACAGCTGGAAAGACACATGTGGACCACCCCTGTTTTACAACTAATGTTGTTAGAAAAGGCTAACAAAAGGGCATAGCAGGTTACAGATCAGTTCAAAAGGGGCATCAGTGAGCAATTATAGATTAACCTACTGAATTATCTAGTAGATCATTTGTGACTAGCTGCCAAAACCCTATTAGCACCAACTAATGTATTTCAGTCAGATGGCTAGAATTACTAGAAGGCTTTGAGCTACTCACAGGCTTAGCAAGTACTTTAGAGGCAATGCCACATCTGCCAACTTAATTAACCCTTGAAGGGCCAGAAATGGGTCTACAACGCATTGCAAAGTGTTGCATACCCCTCTGGTGCTTCAGGGGTTAACTGTTTTTCAAATTTAGCACCATAACAGATTTTAAATATTTGACTAACAAGCCAATTAGAACCTTAGTTCTCATTTAAAAAACACTACAGTGCTCAATTTGTTTTTCTTGGTTATAAAATGTTTGTCTTGTATTTATATATGGTAAATACAACGTACATTCTTGGACTTAAGTCATCAAGGTAAAACCTTTGTCAGCCAAATGGTCAGAAATGTTTCAGTTCTTTACCATTTAATCGGTTTTATATCTTGATGAATTAAGTTCATGAATGTGCAGTGTATTTACCGTATCCTTACTATACTGCAGCATCTAGTACAACATGTGAGTGTGAGTGCTTATCCATTGCTGACTGTGTGTGTGTGTGTGTATATATTATATATATATATATATATATATATATATATATATATATATATATATATATATATATGTGCTGAATTTATTTGTGTTTTAGAGGAAATTATGGTCTGAATTCTAAAAGCTGAAGAGGAGCAATTCTGGCACAAACTAGTTGAACCATAGGGGTCAAATACAAATTATTCAGATAGCCATTGATTTAAAATTGGGTTTCTAACCCTTTGGATGCTAGAGAGTTCTCCAACTCATTGCATGGCAACAACTGCTCATCTTTAACTTCCTGTATAGGACCCTGTTATCTGACACAATAAATTGTTTCATTCGTGTAACAGAAGAACTTCATCAGCAGCCAGGTATATTATATTATATTGTGTTCAATTGGATGCCAGACTGTCACAACTGCACCCTTTACACCACCTGAAAACCCCCAGAGGGTCTGTAGTCACTAGAGACTGAACCATAAAGCCTGCAGCCTATAGAAACAGGTCCACTTATAAATGCCTATGAACAAGGAAACAAACTCGCAGAGATTGCACTTAAACAACAAAGCTTGCATTCTAACTTGAAGAAATAATTATATATACATATACACAGAGCCTCTACTTAAAGTGGAACTAACACTCGGGTAATTTTGAAAGAGCTTTTAAAACCACCTAAATTTATGTTAGCCATTCTTTACTTAAAACAAGACTTAATGAGATATTTTACTTTGACAGTTTATGCATATTAGACCACATTGGCTGGCACAGACTGGTGTGTAAAAACCAACAGTCTACACCCTCCCAACTGCTACTTCCCACCAGAAGTACTGGCTAATTTACATAAACTGAAAAATAGAGCTAAACATCTCAAACTTTAGTTTTATATAAATAATGGCAGGTGGTTTGGAAAACTCTTTCAGAATCAGTCAAGCCATTATGAAGTGTTGGTGCATTTAAAGTGGAACTATCTACCTGGTTTCTTGGGCACAGAGAAAAGATAAGCACTCTTGTTGCTTTTTCCCTGTGAGCAGTGAGATGGGACCTGGCTTACTTTGAGGGTTCACTGTGGGGCGTCTGGGATTTGTAGACAAGTATTTGGACAGACAAACAGGAAGTGAAGTACATCTGAATGCATTGCACACCACTTTCATCTTCAAGTGATTACAGTGTGATATGGCCTCATGGAAGGAAAAGAGTGGTTAAGTATATTTCAGGGTCAGTGTCTCTTGTAGGGGAGGGATTGAGGTCCCATCCCAAATACATTCAATGGCACCCGTGCAGTTACCCACTACGGCCACCATTATGCATCTTCCAGTCTCCCTCTGTTTTCTCACTGCGAACAGAGTTACTTCCTGTTTTGTTGCATGAAGTAACTGTTTTCAATGTGAGATGATCTGGCAGGTGCATGATGCCAGCACCATGAAAGGAGAGAAACAGCTTAAAGGAGATTCCATTTGTATAAGAAGCACGTTGCATTAAACCCCTGCATGCCAGAGAGGTCTCCTATGGGTTGCATACTAATTTTGCATACAAGGGGTTTAACGGACAGCAGTATAACAGGCACCCCGGTGCCTTGCAACTGCACTAGTTCCACCCCTGGTGACTGTAAAGAAAGAGCTCATAAACTCACTCCCTACAGTCTTTTCATGCAGCAGAGACAGTAACCCTCTTTTTTAATACAGGACAGCGTTCTTCCAACAGGGAGAGAACATGTTTGCTTAGGATCATGCAGTTATAAAATTAAGGGTAAAAATATTACTTTACAGCTGACACCAGGGAGGGGAGAACTTTAAAATGTTCTATCTCTCAAACCATAAAGGTTTGAGAGATAGGAATGGCATTGATGGATTTCTTTTTTACTCTCTACAATACTACTTTTTAAATATCGAAGACATTGCAATCCCTTTAAAGGAATAGTAATGCCTGCTGTTAAACTTCAATATTGTAGATATTTAAAATATTAATTCAAAGATGTATATGTTCTCTCAAACATTTATAGTTTGAGTGATAAACGCTTTTAATATCCCCCCTCCTGCCCCTTTCACAGATGTCAGCACTCTAGCTAATAGCATGAGATTCTGGTCGTACGATAGGACGGCGGATCTTCAGCAGAGCTGAAATAGTGATATCTACAAAGAAATACTTAACTGGAATGGTCTACAAAGTGTGGTTGCAGAATACAATATTAAAGTTTGTTAACAGCAAGCATTAATATCCCTTTAAGTCAGTGTAGGGTATAATTTGTTCCCTATGGTGCAGTTGATTTGCTCCATAATTGCACATCCTTAACTTACTGAATATCTCCCTACCTAACAATGTACTTGTCCCTTTTTTGACCAGATGTACTAAAACCCCGCATTTAACCCTCTGAATGCCAGTTAAACACGACTCATTTCAAAGCAATACATTGCATACCCCTGTGGTACTGAAAGGGTTAACCCCTCAGAATATCAATGAGGTATGCAATACTTTGAATGTGTTCAAGATCCTATCTAGCATTCAAGACAAGGCCATAACTACATGGCCTGCAGTTATGACAGGGCCTAACATCCAACGGGGCCTCAGTTCTGTAGAATCCTCCAACCCCTTACAGTCACACCAGTTTCCTATCTTTCCTCTGACATCACTGCACATTACCACCGCCAACCAGAAAGGTAAGTACAGAACCAGTGATCCCAGTCTCTTTTCTTCATTAAAGGGATAGTAATACTTAAAATGTACAAAAATATATGTTGTAGGGTTTATCCCCCTGAGTAAAACAAGGGAACTCCCACTGCTGAGAGATATTTTATTAAAAAATTATAACAGCTCAAAATTGAATTTTTTTAGGTGCAATATCACAGTGACCTGAAAATTTACAGTGGTGCTGTTGCTACACCATCCTATGGACTGCTGTAGTCTGTAGACCATAAATCTCCATAGGATGGTGTAGCAACAGTTCCACTGTACATTTTCAGGCCACTGTGATATTGCGCCTAAAAAATTCAAGTCTGAGCGGTTATAATTTTTTAATAAAATATCTCTCAACAGTGGGAGTTCCCTTGTTTTACTCAGGAGGATAAAGCCTACAACATATATTTGTTTACATTTTAAGTATTACTATCCATTTAACTCTTGAGTACCAGAGGAAATGATGCAAACATTCTCCAGGACTCTAAAAAAGGTTTGTGCTGACATATTTATACTTGCTCCACCTCAAGTGTGGGAGTGGGGGGCCAAGTCTCAGATTTCACCCCCAGGGTTCGATCAATTTTATTAACACTGCTGATCCAAAAGGTTCAATAAAAACTTTTAATTTCTAAAATGTATTTCTTAAACTTAAATAAGTAGTGATGCAGAAATTTGGAAGCTCTGTAAAAACACAGAATACATCTAGTAAAATGCAAGATTCCAAGAACATTTAACCCTTTTAGTGCCAGAGGAGTATGCAAGTCATTGCTTTGCAATGTGTTGCATACCCCTCTGGCACTGAAAGGGTTAAGCAACATTATTATCTCCAAATCAGAAACTGTGATTCACCCCAGCCACTTCAATCCTTGGAAACTTTAATTCTGTTGATATTGAAAAAAATATGCAAATATTTCTAACTCCTAGTCCAGTAAACCTAGATAAGAGCCCGAATAGCCAAAGTAAAACACCCCCTTGTGGCAGAAAAAGATACAAACACCATATTTTGACAATAAAAGTCAAAATTGCTGGTTTGTAAAAAAAAATATAGGTTGTAGGGTTTATGTCCCTGAATGAAACAAGGGTACTCCCACCGCTGAGAGATATTTTATGAAAAAATTATAATAGCTCAAACTTGAATTTTTTTTTAGGTACAATATCACAGTAGCCTTAAATTGTACAGCTGCGCTGTTGCTACACAATCCTATGGAGATTTATGGTCTACAGACCAGAGCTGTCCATAGGATGGCGTAGCAACAGCGCCACTGTAAATTTTCAGGCCACTGTGATATTGCACCTAAAAATTAAAGTTTGAGCTGTTATAATTTTTTAATATCCTTGTTTTACTCAGAGGGGTAAACCCTACAACATATATTTTTTACATTTTAAGTATTACTATCCCTTTAACCCTCTGAGTGGCAGATGATTATCCAGTGCATTGCTTTCCAAGGCACTGAACATCCCTCAGTCACTCAAAATGTAAACCTTGTAAGGAACAGAGTGGCATGTAATGCATTGCTTCCTAATGCATTGTGCATCCCGCTGATCCTTAACCCTTTGAGTGTCAGAGAGGTACGCAGCGCATTGCAAAGCAATCAGGGCCGGATTTACATCTCAGGAGCCTGTAGGCACAGAAATATGAAGCGCCCCCCCCATTGGCCATCTCCACAATGCTCCAAATCTCCACATTACCCCCATATCCATATTGCCCTCACATTGCCCCCAGCAGCTCCACATTAAGCCTCGCACTGCCCCCCCCCAGACCTGTAGCTGCTGAGCTCCTGCACCCTGTAGTAATGCACAACTCCCAACAGCCAAATCCTGATAAACCGAAATTCATCCAATGGTTATGATGTCCATTATAGTCTACAGCAGCTAAGGTCCAACAATTGACTACCCCTACTGCACAGCAATCCATCCTTAACATTATGAGTGAGAGTGGGGCATGTTTGTGTGCATGCTGAATAACCCTCCACCAGCACTCAATTGGTTAAACACAAATTGTGCAATGTCATTTTCTGCTGAACATGGGTACCCGTTTTCATACAACTCTATATTTGTGACTTTTGAATTTGTGCTGTCTCCCACCTGAATTAGAAAATCTACCCAGATTTAATCTTAATATCATTATATAGCAAGCTGAGCATCAATAGCTCAGCTATAATCAAGCATAAGAGGAGTGTATACCGTGATAATAAAATAAAATACTTTTGCACAATTCTTTTTCTAGGATCATTTCCTTTCACACTGGCGACAAGGTTGCAGTGACATCAACACAAGCACAAACAGCATGAATTATTGTGCCCGGTGGGGCTTTTCATGTGTGTGACAATCGCAGCACATCTGAAAGAGACATTGCACTGAAATTACAGAACTATCACAGGTAGCTGCATTTTCCCTGTGATTCTATCATTTCTGTTTATACAGAGACAATGGGATGCTGGTAAAACCTTAACATGCTTTTTGCATTAAGAAAGTAATGCTACAGGTGTCGTCCGTGTTTATCTTTCCCATTTCAATATTTAGTAATCTAGACTGTCTTTCCTGTGCACAAATAAGATGGGGAAACATTAAAAATAATAATAAAAAAATATGTAAGTAACTTCACCATACTGTTAAATTATCTTCAGCTTCATGCTAACAAAAATTATGTTCATTGGGAGATTTCATGACTTCTGTGTGAGGAAAATAATATGGGTGCAAGAGCAGTGCAAAGAATTGAGTCAACTTTGACCTTTGCACCACTGATGTAATATGCTGAAAGTGCTTTGTGACTTTTTTTTTTATCCAGTTTGGGAGAGGCTAATTTTCCAGTAGATATGGGAGCACTGATGAGCACCAGTCACTGAAACGCTCTACCATCCTCCTCAGGAGAGAAGAATGTTTGTACTTTTTCCCAGCATTTGGAATGGCGTAAAAGGCTGTTCTAAATGCTTAGTGCATTCAAAACAGAATGTGTTTATACAGATTTCAAGCTCAAAGGCTTCATATTTTGGGAACTTAACCTCTTGAGGACTGGAGAGGTGTCCAATGCATTACTCCGTAATGTGTTGCGTACCCCTCAGTTCTTCAAGAGGTTAAAAATAACCACTCAGCTAGTGGCTATATAACCAATAGGACAGTAATTACTGGTTGTGGAAACAAACTTGAGATTGGTCAACATGCTCGACCTCTTAATTCTATGGATGATATCACCAAATAATGCAAAATCCACCACCGGAATACAGCAGCTTCTCCTACTAAGACAGATCTGCAAATTGTATTTGAATTATACAAAGTTCCTTCTCACTTTGCAGTAAAATGTGTAGAACAACCTCTCTGATTTCTGCCACAGTAAAACCACAATATATATATATTTTTTTAAGCAGACAACCCATCTTATCATTTGTTTCTCAACTACTGGTACCAACAGCCAGATTTCAAGGTCAACTTTACCAATTATTCATTAACAGTTCAGTCCAAACGTTAGTCTGTCATATCCAGTCTAAAGCTTGGCAATACACAGTAATCTTGTGGTCTGACCCATGGAGTGGATTATATCCCAGGTAAAGGCGTGAGCGAGAATATACTGTGATCGCAAGTCTACGTCTCTTTATTTGTTCTGTGGCTACAAAGGTCTTCATATGGATGAACAGCTGGGTTGTCTGCCTTAGGTCCTTTTATTGCTGCTCGGTATGTCCCAGGAATTCCCTGTAGGAGAGAAAGAGCAAAAATTGTACAATGGGCCTTAACCAGCATCTCCATGAAGAAAGAGAATCCACAGCACTCAATGTACTTAAATAAAATCACTTCTTTTATTTGGAAAGGAACACAGAACACCGAGGAATCAAAGTCTCACGCATTTTGCACACACAGTGCTTATTCAGACTGTTAACCAGCATCTCCTACACAGTTCTCCCCTCTGGGTCCTATGTTCAAAAGAAAACTGGAGGAATTATAGTGCAAACCAATTGCAATAAAGGGCACAAGAACATTCCCTTAACCCTCTAAGTGCCCTCTGGAATTCAAAGGGTTAAGGCTGCGCTCCTCAAAGCTTTAGAGTACACTCAAACACATTCGATAATGATACTCACTCAGATGATAGAAAGGTCTCCTTCACAACCTTTCTAGCATCCAAGGGATTAAAGTGTTGGATTAAGGTTTCGTGGGGATTTCATTTTAGAGGAACAGTAAACTTTTTTATGAAAACATATCCTATAATATAAAAGGCCAGAATGTTTGTCCGATGCAGTAATGTGCAGTAGAGACTGCCTGAATGCACAGAACGCTGGGAGTTCTGTGCTGGGAGCATTCTGTGCCTTTGGGCAGTCTCTAATGTGCATGACTGCATAGCATGCGCCGCCAGTGAGGTGGTGGCAGTACGCAGAGCAGGACCTGGTTCTTTACCTCAATGGACCTTGGCCTATGTACACGGGTTTTTACACTAGTACTGTATATTGTAGGGATTTTCCAGCTGAGTAAATCTGGGTTGCTCCCACTGCTGAGAGATATTTTGTTCCAAAATTATAACTGTTTTTCCTGGGGTTTTTTTTACATTGATAGTGCCCCCTGATATCCAGAGAACTAACATACAATTCCAGTTAATATGTTGCATTCTGCAGGAGACATGAGCCTCTGGCTACACAAAAGAGATGCACAAAGATTCAAAAGGGGTCTAATTTATCAATATGGTTGTGAACTGGACTAGAATCCATCTTGTGGTTTGCATTAAGGTGTCTGCCATCTCTTCTCTCTAATTTCACCTCAGATAAGTCTACATCTATATGCTTTAGCAATGTTTACAATCTTGCAGTGTCTCCTTTGCCAATGTCTCATTTGCACATGAAAATATAGCTTAATGAGCCATTTTTGTATTCCATAAGGTATGTTAATATGTTAATGTGGCCATTTGCTACATGCACTAAACTTTGATAGCTGGAGATGCTGTTGGAGCTCACAGAAATAAATGTGACTCTTTCCAAAGCACACAAAAGTGCCACAACACACTGGTTGAGAACCACTGGTCTAAAGATTTAAATCTACCTATCAGCTGTTATAGATAAACGTAGGACTGGCACCTATCAGCTGACAGATGTAAACACAGAACTGGATACTTATCGACAGATTCATGTAAACACAAGACTCACACATGTAAAGCAAAGGAGTATCTTATGGATTGCAGATGAGTCTTGTGTTTACAATAATCAGCTGATTATTTGCTAGTCAGCTATTTACCTATAACAGATCATAAGCAGTTGCACTATGGAGACCCACTACTGAGGGCATGGAATTGTGCATATTATAACCCTCTGAGTGCCTGAGGGGTATGAAAAGAATTGCAGAGCAATGCACTGCACATTCCCCTCAAAAGGGTTAAGGAAGGGCTGCTGCTGTTCTTGGTGATGAAGTATGAGAATGCATCCGCTGTTTCCTCCTCTTGCCCTCCCCAACACTTCACCTGCTTTACAACAACCTCATATGCTAATGAGCCAAGTCTCTCCCCTTTCGTACCCAATTTTTAGTGCATAAGAAGTTGTATTCTCTATGGTGAAGTGATCGCCACACATCAGACACATTTTGCATTTACACATTTTATTTATGAAGTTAGAAAGTGTTTTACCAGGAAAAATACATTGAGATTTTTTTCTTTCAAGTGTGTACTGGACAGCATTTACAGTACAAAGTTTCAACTTTACACAAATAGAAAGAATAATAATAATTATAATATTTATAAAAAATTAACAGATTACCTTTTACATCAACCTGTTCCTTACACAAAATTTTTAATCAAACCACAAGGTTTATGAATCAATCAACTAGATAGTTCATTTCTTGTGAACTAGAGGAATAGTACCAACCATATTAATTTGTAGTCTCTGGAATTCCTGCCTTATCTATTGGCTATTCTCTCAGTCACATTCTGTGGACTATAAATCAATAATAAGCTTTGGTATATATTTACTTGTCTTTTGTATAACTTTTTTTCCAAATAATATGTTTTTGTTTCGCAACAAAATGTTTCCCACTTTTAGGGGGGCGAGTGAGAATGAAAACAACTTGGCTTAAAACAATAAGAATATTGTCTTGCTGTTGTGAACATATTGCTGAATTTCCACAGTCCTCCACTGGAATAGAATGCACAAACAATGTGATATATGAGGAATAACAGTACCACACCCAGGAATGTCAAACAGACTACCACTTAGATGTTCACTTCATGCCTAACTAATTAACAGTGCACTAGCTCATTTTTATATTGGGGGTATCTGTTACACATAATGGAGCAGAAAATATACAATAAGATAATACAGGATCAGTGAATCCTCCAGCTGTTTTAGACTACAACTCACATCATTCCCAACCAGTGATTAAAAGGGGATTTTTTTTCGTATTTACCTATAAATCCTTTTCTCTTACTCTATGCAGAACACACAAACCATAGGGTCAAGACCCATCCTCTAGAAGGCAGGGCACTTGTAAAAAGAGCTCTCTAAGGCAGAGACTCCCATCCTGCACCACTTCACTCTGCCCAAACATGCACAGTTTGACATACAGCAAAGCTTAAAGAAATAAAGGAAACAGAAGTAGAACAAGACAGAGAATCCCCTGAACAGGGAACACAAGAGAACCCCCCCATGCCCGGGACTCAAACCATTGTGTTTGTTTTTCCCAGGGGGAGGGGGTGTTTTACATGGACAAAGAAAAGGATTTATTAGTGAATAAACAAAAATCCCCTTTTCGCTTATGTCCTATATGGATCACAGGAAATATGGGATATGCCAAAAAATCCACCAAAATACCAGGGAGGGAAGTAGAAAAACTCCTCCAGACACAGACCTGGTCTAAGAGAAATAAACTGGTACAACACAAACCTCTGGTGTTAGACATCAACACTACAAACCTGGCCCAAGCCTACTTAGGTTTTGGAATGTGATGCACCTGCATCTCTGAGGAAAGCAGTGCCCTGGGAGTGTACCTATACAGTCGGGGGTAATGAATACAATGCATCTTCCACTGAAAATAGGAATGTTTAGGAGTGACATGACTGATAACCTTGTTCAATTCCGGTACAAACAGCCGTTTACCTGCTATCGTGAGAGAAACCAAGGATTTCTTGGAGATCCGATTGGACAACCAAATCTTAAGTCACAAATTGAGACACTCGGCTACAGAGAAAGCCAAGGCCTTTCCAATAAGCACATTAACATTAACCCTTTGAGTGCCAGAGGGGTATGCAATGCATTGCGTACCTCTCTGACACTCAAAGAGTTAAATGCGGCTTCTGTAAGGTAAGCATTAGTTTCAAGGATCTTAGAAATTAGGATTACTGGGCCCTCCTTGGTAACACCCATTTTAATGGCATCCAGAAGCTGGTCCTCCCAGACCACCACAGTCACAGTGACCAACGCAATGGCACATGTAGGACGTAAAGTGGCACCAGAGGTTGCAAAGTTCGTCTTCAAAAAAGGAATCCAGGCACTTGTCCATTTGATCCTTGAAAGATTATTCATGGCAAGGCAAGAAATTGGGGATCAACCACAGGGGAATGGTCTACTATGCCAAGTCTACTGTGCTAAAACACCAGCAGAATAATGGTAAGAGAGAGATATCCCATACAATTTTTTCCACTCCTCTATAAGCAGTTAGTTAAAAATATGGTGAGAAGGTAAAAAATGCAACCTCCTTCTAGCATCTCTTACAAATGTTCAAGGAAGAGGATCTAGAATGGCAAGCCTCCAAAACCATAAGTCTCTAGGAGAGCCCGAATAAGACCCTCAGCCATGGAGCAGGGGTTTCCCTCATAAGAGCCTCCACAGAGAAGGCTGAATCTAAGTCATCCACATCAGTTTCTCCTTCCTCAGTGGAAGAAAAAAAAAAGTGATTTTTGGGGGTGCAGGGTGTCTCATGGACCAGGAATCTATGACCCCCTTGATACTGCAGGGGATAAAACTGAGAAAATAAGGGCCTTAACCCATGCAGGCTACTGTTCAACAGATGGGGTCTGAAGTCCAATATGGAATGTGGAGCAACAGGTTAAAGGAGTTAGATGGACCCCTGAATACTTCGTAGCCTTATATTTGCCCATGTCTCCCCTGGGGTCAGACATAATCAGGAGACCCAATAAGTTAAGGGAAAAATAGAAATAATAGAAAGAAAATAGAATAAAAGTACCGAAAAAATCCTTTTGAAAGTACTTATCTGATCGCAAGGGGTTAATGTGGCAAGGACGCGGGAGAAACCAGCCTCATCATATCAAGCAGAGTACAGACGAGTGTCGAACCTCATGCTGAGGAACACCAGCTCCTGGGACAGCAATGAAGAGGACTTTGACATGTTCAGAATCCACACATGGTGGACCAGGAGTCAAGCACATTCTTGGACCTGATGGGCCAAGAGCTCCTTCTAAAGAGCCTTGATCAAAAGAGCGTCCAAATAAGTCATATGAATGCCACAGGTATGAATGAAGGCCGACAAGGTCTCCATGATCTTGGTAAACACCCAAGGAGCTGAGGCCAGGCCAAAAGGCAGAGAGATGAAATGGTAATGTTCTGAGTCTAAGGCAAAATGCAGATAGCGTTGACTGTCTGGATGGATTGGGATGCGTAGATACGCATTCTGAAGGTCCAGAGACGCCAAATACTCCCTGGGCACACTGCTGTGATGACAGAGTGCAAGGAATCCATCTTGAAGCGAGCAGTCTCCGCATACATGTGGAGACACTTGAGGCCCAGGATGGCACGGCAGCTGCCGTCTTTCTTTGGAACCACAAACAGGTTGGAATGAAAACCTGAACCTTGCTCTCAGGGACGAACTAGAACCAGAACCTTCTTGTCCAGCAGTGACTGCACTGCTTCCTGCAGTCATGTGGAAGCTGGCTTGACAGACTTAGCCCTTGAAGCTATTCTCTTGGGTTGCCGCTGCTGTCTGGGCTGGAGGGGATGCGAAGTTAGCAGCCTTTGCACCTCCGTGTGGCAGGGACAAAAAAAAAAGACAGTTTCCTCGCCATAGTGGGGTGCTTGATGGGCATCTGAGGCAACAAGTTGCTCTTGCCCCCAGCAGCATTGCTAATAATCTCTTTTAGTTCATATCCACACAGACTTGCACTGAAAATATAAAGTAATCAGTCACGGACCCGAAGGGTCTCCAGAACAGCACTGGTAAGCCCCTCAGCCAACAGGAGAGGGTCTACCTCAAAGTAGTATCAATAGGAGAAGTAAGAATCCATATCTTCATATTTCCCTTCCTCAAGTTCTCCCTCAGAAAATTATTAGGAGGAGGAGGCCCCTATGAATGCAGGTATACTCTGAGATCTAGGGGAAAAAGTGGTAGGGGGCTTCCAAGATTGAAGAACCCTTGAATGAAGAGAGAAAATTGTGCCATAATGGACAACAATGTTGTGATCCAAGCTGGCTCTTGTTCAGTGCTAGAAGGGCACGGTGGAGTAGCTGGGGCCACAGCAAAGGAGGGGCAGAGAGAGCCAGAATACACTCTGGGAAGCCCTGTTTGGCATGAGGAACAGTAAGCGGGGGGGGGGGGGTGTTTAGAGATGCCTCTGAGTCCTTAGCCTTAGGTCTAGCCCCATGTCTCTGAGGGGAGTAGTGTCTAAAACTAGCAAAATAACTAGTAACAGTTAATAGTTCAACCAAGGAAAGCCAAGAAAGTACTTATCTGGAAGGCAAGGGGTTAATCTGGAGAAGGAGAGCAAGGAGAGTGTCACTCTGCATAGGATAAGCAAGAGAGAAGTAAAATGATGACTGCAAAACAGACAGCCATCCAGAAGAAGGCCCGCAAAATGGGAATTCTGGGTAGTGTAGTCTTCTCTGTTGCCATTTCCTAGCAATGCCTACAACTCAGTCCGTGAGTGGCCAAGGGCATGAGGAGACAAGTAGAAAGAGCCCACTCTGACCTCAGTATGACAAACAGCTGCAGAGATATGTACCAAAGAAGTTTGCTCATAGAAGTCAATGGTGCAAAGATGGCGGCAGAGCGGGAAGCATCCTCCGCGCACCCAAAAACAAACAATTTTTAAGGTACATATTACACATATGCACACTTTGTAAAGCTGGTTAGTGTTAAGATCTCAAGCAATTCTGAAACAAACTAAATTCTATATTTGTGGAGGGGGAGCAAATAAAATATGAACTGTTTTAAAATATGCTTTAAAAACTCTGAAAGCGAGAGATGGCTTTAATGAATTACATAGAAATGCACTGGTGACAATCTATGAGCTTTAAAAATAGTGAAATCTCAATTTCAATCAAAACAAAGTTTAATATGTCCCCTTCTTTGGTGAAAATGGTTTGCCCCAAGGTAATCCCAGCATGCATCATGTTCATAAAAAATATTGTAAACCCACTATTTCTGAAAGAAAAAATTACTTTCCTTCCCTTTTTGAAGGTGGAAGACAGTGAGAACGTGTTGTGAACTCCAATATGTTTTCCATAAGACAATAATCCCATGAAGTAATTTTAGTATCTCTAAGTTTAAATTTTTTTTTTTTTTTTTTTTTTTTTAAACTAATCTCTGATTGCATAAACACAGTATTACTCTAAAATATTAGTTTCTCTGTAAAAAAACAAAAAAAGTGTGCCTTTTTTATAGAGGAAAAGGTTTATTGATTTTTTATATATAATTCTCTGAACTCTCATTTTCATCCCACTTCCCATAATCTATTACCACATTTAATTAACCATTTCATTGCCAGACATGTGTTAGATGTCAGAAGGTGAACTGCAAATTGGGTCCTCAATTAAAATGAAACTGAAATTTGATGAAGTTTGTATACTGAAGTTTTTTTAAATTTCTATATTGTGTAGCGATATAGTTTACAATGCCCACTCTGTAAAGGTGTTTAGTATGAAGCATTCAAGAAAATCTGGAACAAACCAAATTATACATTTGTGGAGGGGGAGTAAATGAAAGATCAATTGATTTAAACTATGCTTTAAGAACTCTGAATCGAGTGATGACTCTAATATATTTTGTAGAAAAGCATTGATGACAATCTATAAACTTTGAAGGCTGTATAAGCACAATTTAAATCACATCAAAGTTTAATATGTCTCCTACTTTGGTGAAAATGGTTTGCTCCAGTGTTACCCTAGCAGTGCACACTTTATAAAGCTGGTTAGTGTGAAGAACTCAAGCAATCAGGAACAAACCGAATTTTTCATTTGTGGAGGGGGAGCAAATTTAACATCAAATGATTTAAAATATGTTTTAACACCTCTGAATGTGAGAGAAGACTCTAATGTATTATATAGAAAGGCACAGATGACAATCTATGAGCTTTAAAGGCAGTTAAAGTTCAATTTAAATCAATACAAAGTTTAATATGTCCCCTACTTTGCTTAAAATGGTCTGCTCCAGTATTATCGAAGTAAAGCACACTCTGTAAAGCTGTTTCAAAGTGAAGAATTCAAGGAAGTCAGGAACAAACCAAATTAAACATTTATAGAGGGGGAGCAAAAGAAATATCTATTGATTTAAACTGTGCTTTAACAACTCTGAATGCGAGAGAAGACTCTACTGTATTATGTAGAAATGCAATGATGACAATCTAAAAGCTTTGAAGGCTGTATAAGCACAATTTAAATCATGACAAAGTTTAATATGTCCCCTTCTTTGGTGGAAATTGTTTGCTCCAGTGTTACCCTAGCAATGCACACTTTATAAAGCTGGTTAGTGTTAAGATCTCAAGCAATTCTGGAACAAACCAAATTCTACATTTTGGAGGGGGAGCTAATAAAATATCAGCTGTTTTAAAATATGCTTTAACAACTCTGAAAGCGAGAGATGGCTTTAATGAGTTACATAGAAATGCATTGGTGACAATCTATAAGCTTTAAAATTAGTGAAATCTCAGTTTCAATCAAAACAAAGTTTAATATGTCCCCTTCTTTGGTGAAAATGGTTTGCCCCAGTGTAATCCCAGCATACATCGTGCTCATAAAAAATATTGTAAACCCACTATTTCTTAAAGAAAAAATGACTTTCCTTCCCTTTTTGAAGGTGGAAGACAGTGAGAACATGTTGTGAACTCCAATATGTTTTCCATAAGACAATAATCCCATGAAGTAATTTTAGTATCTCTAAGTTAAATATTTTTTTTCTTTTTTTTTTTTAAATAATCACTGATTAAATAAACACAGTATTACTATAAAATATTAGTTTGTAAAAAAAAAAAAAAAAAAAAAAAAAAAAGTGTGCCTTTTTTATAGAGGAAAAGGTTTATTGATTTTTTTTTTATAATGCTCTGAGCTCTCATTTTCATCCCACTTCGCATAATCTATTGCCATATTTAATTAACCATTTCATTGCCAGACATGTGTTAGATGTCAGAAGGTGAACTGCAAATTGGGTCCTCAATTAAAATGAAACTGAAATTTGATGAAGTTTGTATACTGAAGATTTTTAAATTTCTATATTGTGTAGGGATATAGTTTACAATGACCACTCTGTGAAGGTGTTTAGTATGAAGCATTCAAGAAAATCTGGAACAAACCAAATTATACATTTGTGGAGGGGGAGTAAATGAAATATCAATTGATTTAAACTATGCTTTAGGAACTCTGAATCGAGTGATGACTCTAATATATTTTGTAGAAAAGCATTGATGACAATCTATAAACTTTGAAGGCTGTATAAGCACAATTTAAATCACAGCAAAGTCTAATATGTCTCCTACTTTGGTGAAAATGGTTTGCTCCAGTGTTACCCTAGAAGTGCACACTTTATAAAGCTGGTTAGTGTGAAGAACTCAAGCAATCAGGAACAAACCAAATTTTTCATTTGTGGAGGGGGAGCAAATTAAACATCAAATGATTTAAAATATGTTTTAACACCTCTGAATGTGAGGGAAGACTCTAATGTATTATATAGAAAGGCACAGATGACAATCTATGAGCTTTAAAGACAGTTAAAGTTCAATTTAAATCAATACAAAGTTTAATATGTCCCCTACTTTGCTTAAAATGGTCTGCTCCAGTATTATCCAAGTAAAGCACACTCTGTAAAGCTGTTTCAAAGTGAAGAATTCAAGGAAATCTGGAACAAACCAAATTAAACATTTATGGAGGGGGAGCAAATGAAATGTCTATTGATTTAAACTATGCTTTAACAACTCTGAATACGAGAAAAGACTCTACTGTATTATGTAGAAAAGCAATGATGACAATCTAAAAGCTTTGAAGGCTGTATAACCACAATTTAAATCATGACAAAGTTTAATATGTCCCCTTATTTGGTGGAAATGGTTTGCTCCAGTGTTACCCTAGCAATGCACACTTTGTAAAGCTGGTTAGTGTTAAGATCTCAAGCAATTCTGGAACAAACCAAATTCTACATTTGTGGAGGGGGAGCAAATAAAATATCAACTGTTTTAAAATATGCTTTAACAACTCTGAAAGCGAGAGATGGCTTTAATGAATTACATAGAAATGCATTGGTGACAATCTATAAGCTTTAAAATTAGTGAAATCTCAGTTTCAATCAAAACAAAGTTTAATATGTCCCCTTCTTTGGTGAAAATGGTTTGCCCCAGTGTAATCCCAGCATGCATCGTGCTCATAAAAAATATTGTAAACCCACTATTTCTTAAAGAAAAAATGACTTTCCTTCCCTTTTTGAAGGTGGAAGACAGTGAGAACATGTTGTGAACTCCAATATGTTTTCCATAAGGCAATAATCCCATGAAGTAATTTTAGTATCTCTAAGTTTAAATATTTTTTATTTTATTTTTTTTTTAATAATCACTGATTAAATAAACACAGTATTACTCTAAAATATTAGTTTGTCTGTAAAAAAAAAAAAAAAAAAAAAGTGTGCCTTTTTTATAGGGAAAAAGGTTTATTGATTTTTTTTATAATGCTATGAGCTCTCATTTTCATCCCACTTCCCATAATCTATTACCATATTTAATTAACCATTTAATTGCCAGACATGTGTTAGATGCCAGAAGGTGAACTGCAAATTGGGTCCTCAATTAAAATGAAACTGAAATTTGATGAAGTTTGTATACTGAAGTTTTTTAAATTTCTATATTGTGTAGCGATATAGTTTACAATGCTCACTCTGAAAAGGTGTTTAGTATGAAGCATTCAAGAAAATCTGGAACAAACCAAATTATACATTTGTGGAGGGGGAGTAAATGAAATATCAATTGATTTAAACTATGCTTTAGGAACTCTGAATCGAGTGATGACTCTAATATATTTTGTAGAAAAGCATTGATGACAATCTATAAACTTTGAAGGCTGTATAAGCACAATTTAAATCACAGCAAAGTTTAATATGTCTCCTACTTTGGTGAAAATGGTTTGCTCCAGTGTTACCCTAGAAGTGCACACTTTATAAAGCTGGTTAGTGTGAAGAACTCAAGCAATCAGGAACAAACCAAATTTTTCATTTGTGGAGGGGAAGCAAATTAAACATCAAATGATTTAAAATATGTTTTAACACCTCTGAATGTGAGGGAAGACTCTAATGTATTATATAGAAAGGCACAGATGACAATCTATGAGCTTTAAAGACAGTTAAAGTTCAATTTAAATCAATACAAAGTTTAATATGTCCCCTACTTTGCTTAAAATGGTCTGCTCCAGTATTATCCAAGTAAAGCACACTCTGTAAAGCTGTTTCAAAGTGAAGAATTCAAGGAAATCTGGAACAAACCAAATTAAACATTTATGGAGGGGGAGCAAATGAAATGTCTATTGATTTAAACTATGCTTTAACAACTCTGAATACGAGAAAAGACTCTACTGTATTATGTAGAAAAGCAATGATGACAATCTAAAAGCTTTGAAGGCTGTATAAGCACAATTTAAATCATGACAAAGTTTAATATGTCCCCTTCTTTGGTGGAAATGGTTTGCTCCAGTGTTACCCTAGCAATGCACACTTTGTAAAGCTGGTTAGTGTTAAGATCTCAAGCAATTCTGGAACAAACCAAATTCTACATTTGTGGAGGGGGAGCAAATAAAATATCAACTGTTTTAAAATATGCTTTAACAACTCTGAAAGCGAGAGATGGCTTTAATGAATTACATAGAAATGCATTGGTGACAATCTATAAGCTTTAAAATTAGTGAAATCTCAGTTTCAATCAAAACAAAGTTTAATATGTCCCCTTCTTTGGTGAAAATGGTTTGCCCCAGTGTAATCCCAGCATGCATCGTGCTCATAAAAAATATTGTAAACCCACTATTTCTTAAAGAAAAAATGACTTTCCTTCCCTTTTTGAAGGTGGAAGACAGTGAGAACATGTTGTGAACTCCAATATGTTTTCCATAAGGCAATAATCCCATGAAGTAATTTTAGTATCTCTAAGTTTAAATATTTTTTATTTTATTTTTTTTTTAATAATCACTGATTAAATAAACACAGTATTACTCTAAAATATTAGTTTGTCTGTAAAAAAAAAAAAAAAAAAAGTGTGCCTTTTTTATAGGGAAAAAGGTTTATTGATTTTTTTTATAATGCTATGAGCTCTCATTTTCATCCCACTTCCCATAATCTATTACCATATTTAATTAACCATTTAATTGCCAGACATGTGTTAGATGCCAGAAGGTGAACTGCAAATTGGGTCCTCAATTAAAATGAAACTGAAATTTGATGAAGTTTGTATACTGAAGTTTTTTAAATTTCTATATTGTGTAGCGATATAGTTTACAATGCTCACTCTGAAAAGGTGTTTAGTATGAAGCATTCAAGAAAATCTGGAACAAACCAAATTATACATTTGTGGAGGGGGAGTAAATGAAATATCAATTGATTTAAACTATGCTTTAGGAACTCTGAATCGAGTGATGACTCTAATATATTTTGTAGAAAAGCATTGATGACAATCTATAAACTTTGAAGGCTGTATAAGCACAATTTAAATCACAGCAAAGTTTAATATGTCTCCTACTTTGGTGAAAATGGTTTGCTCCAGTGTTACCCTAGAAGTGCACACTTTATAAAGCTGGTTAGTGTGAAGAACTCAAGCAATCAGGAACAAACCAAATTTTTCATTTGTGGAGGGGAAGCAAATTAAACATCAAATGATTTAAAATATGTTTTAACACCTCTGAATGTGAGGGAAGACTCTAATGTATTATATAGAAAGGCACAGATGACAATCTATGAGCTTTAAAGACAGTTAAAGTTCAATTTAAATCAATACAAAGTTTAATATGTCCCCTACTTTGCTTAAAATGGTCTGCTCCAGTATTATCCAAGTAAAGCACACTCTGTAAAGCTGTTTCAAAGTGAAGAATTCAAGGAAATCTGGAACAAACCAAATTAAACATTTATGGAGGGGGAGCAAATGAAATGTCTATTGATTTAAACTATGCTTTAACAACTCTGAATACGAGAAAAGACTCTACTGTATTATGTAGAAAAGCAATGATGACAATCTAAAAGCTTTGAAGGCTGTATAAGCACAATTTAAATCATGACAAAGTTTAATATGTCCCCTTCTTCGGTGGAAATGGTTTGCTCCAGTGTTACCCTAGCAATGCACACTTTGTAAAGCTGGTTAGTGTTAAGATCTCAAGCAATTCTGGAACAAACCAAATTCTACATTTGTGGAGGGGGAGCAAATAAAATATCAACTGTTTTAAAATATGCTTTAACAACTCTGAAAGCGAGAGATGGCTTTAATGAATTACATAGAAATGCATTGGTGACAATCTATAAGCTTTAAAATTAGTGAAATCTCAGTTTCAATCAAAACAAAGTTTAATATGTCCCCTTCTTTGGTGAAAATGGTTTGCCCCAGTGTAATCCCAGCATGCATCGTGCTCATAAAAAATATTGTAAACCCACTATTTCTTAAAGAAAAAATGACTTTCCTTCCCTTTTTGAAGGTGGAAGACAGTGAGAACATGTTGTGAACTCCAATATGTTTTCCATAAGGCAATAATCCCATGAAGTAATTTTAGTATCTCTAAGTTTAAATATTTTTTTTTTTTTTTTAATAATCACTGATTAAATAAACACAGTATTACTCTAAAATATTAGTTTGTCTGTAAAAAAAAAAAAAAAAAAAAAAAAAAAAAAGTGTGCCTTTTTTATAGAGGAAAAGGTTTATTGATTTTTTATATATAATTCTCTGAACTCTCATTTTCATCCCACTTCCCATAATCTATTACCACATTTAATTAACCATTTCATTGCCAGACATGTGTTAGATGTCAGAAGGTGAACTGCAAATTGGGTCCTCAATTAAAATGAAACTGAAATTTGATGAAGTTTGTATACTGAAGTTTTTTTAAATTTCTATATTGTGTAGCGATATAGTTTACAATGCCCACTCTGTAAAGGTGTTTAGTATGAAGCATTCAAGAAAATCTGGAACAAACCAAATTATACATTTGTGGAGGGGGAGTAAATGAAAGATCAATTGATTTAAACTATGCTTTAAGAACTCTGAATCGAGTGATGACTCTAATATATTTTGTAGAAAAGCATTGATGACAATCTATAAACTTTGAAGGCTGTATAAGCACAATTTAAATCACATCAAAGTTTAATATGTCTCCTACTTTGGTGAAAATGGTTTGCTCCAGTGTTACCCTAGCAGTGCACACTTTATAAAGCTGGTTAGTGTGAAGAACTCAAGCAATCAGGAACAAACCGAATTTTTCATTTGTGGAGGGGGAGCAAATTTAACATCAAATGATTTAAAATATGTTTTAACACCTCTGAATGTGAGAGAAGACTCTAATGTATTATATAGAAAGGCACAGATGACAATCTATGAGCTTTAAAGGCAGTTAAAGTTCAATTTAAATGAATACAAAGTTTAATATGTCCCCTACTTTGCTTAAAATGGTCTGCTCCAGTATTATCGAAGTAAAGCACACTCTGTAAAGCTGTTTCAAAGTGAAGAATTCAAGGAAGTCAGGAACAAACCAAATTAAACATTTATAGAGGGGGAGCAAATGAAATATCTATTGATTTAAACTGTGCTTTAACAACTCTGAATGCGAGAGAAGACTCTACTGTATTATGTAGAAATGCAATGATGACAATCTAAAATCTTTGAAGGCTGTATAAGCACAATTTAAATCATGACAAAGTTTAATATGTCCCCTTCTTTGGTGGAAATTGTTTGCTCCAGTGTTACCCTTGCAGTGCACACTTTATAAAGCTGGTTAGTGTGAAGAATTCTAGCAATCAGGAAATTCACAAATTTTTCATTTGTGGAGGGGGAGCAAATTAAACATCAAATGATTTAAAATATGTTTTAACAGCTCTGAATGTGAGAGAAGACTCTAATGTATTATATAGAAAGGCACAGATGACAACCTATGAGCTTTAAAGGCAGTTAAAGTTCAGTTTAAATCAATACAAAGTTTAATATGTCCCCTAGTTTGCTTAAAATGGTCTGCTCCAGTATTATCCAAGTAAAGCACACTCTGTAAAGCTGTTTCAAAGTGAAGAATTCAAGGAAGTCTGGAACAAACCAAATTAAACATTTATGGAGGGGGAGCAAATGAAATATCTATTGATTTAAACTATGCTTTAACAACTCTGAATGCGAGAGATGACTCTACTGTATTATGTAGAAAAGCAATGATGACAATCTAAAAGCTTTGAAGGCTGTATAAGCACAATTTAAATCATGACAAAGTTTAATATGTCCCCTTCTTTGGTGGAAATGGTTTGCTCCAGTGTTACCCTAGCAATCCACACTTTGTAAAGCTGGTTAGTGTTAAGATCTCAAGCAATTCTGGAACAAACTAAATTCTACATTTGTGGAGGGGGAGCAAATAAAATATCAACTGTTTTAAAGTATGCTTTAACAACTCTGAAAGCGAGAGATGGCTTTAATGAGTTACATAGAAATGCATTGGTGACAATCTATAACCTTTAAAATTAGTGAAATCTCAGTTTCAATCAAAACAAAGTTTAATATGTCCCCTTCTCTGGTGAAAATGGTTTGCCCCAGTGTAATCCCAGCATGCATCGTGCTCATAAAAAATATTGTAAACCCACTATTTCTTAAAGAAAAAGTGACTTTCTTTCCCTTTTTGAAGGTGGAAGACAGTGAGAACATGTTGTGAACTCCAATATGTTTTCCATAAGACAATAATCGAATTAAGTAATTTTAGTATCTCTAAGTTTAAATATTTTTTTTCTTTTTTTTTCTAAAATAATCACTGATTAAATAAACACAGTATTACTCTAAAATATTAGATTGTCTGTAAAAAAAAAAAAAAAAAAAAAAAAGTGTACCTTTTTTATAGAGGAAAAGGTTTATTGATTTTTTTTTATAATGCTCTGAGCTCTCATTTTCATCCCACTTCGCATAATCTATTACCATATTTAATTAACCATTTAATTGCCAGACATGTGTTAAATGTCAGAAGGTGAACTGCAAATTGGGTCCTCAATTAAAATGAAACTGAAATTTGATGAAGTTTGCATACTGAAGTTTTTTAAATTTCTATATTGTGTAGCGATATAGTTTACAATGCCCACTCTGTAAAGGTGTTTACCTTTAGTTTAAATATTTTTTTTCTTCTTTTTTTTTTTAAATAATCACTGATTAAATAAACACAGTATGACTCTAAAATATTAGTTTGTCTGTAAAAAAAAAAAAAAAAAAAAAAAAAAGGGTGTCTTTTTTATAGAGGAAAAGGTTTATTGATTTTTTTTTTTATAATGCTCTGAGCTCTCATTTTCATCCCACTTCCCATAATCTATTACCATATTAAATTAACCATTTCATTGCCAGAGATGTGTTTGATGTCAGAAGGTGAACTGCAAATTGGGTCCTCAATTAAAATGAAACTGAAATTTGATGAAGTTTGTATACTGAAGTTTTTTAAATTTCTATATTGTGTAGCGATATAGTTTAAAATGCCCACTTTGTAAAGGTGTTTAGTATGAAGCATTCAAGAAAATCTGGAACAAACCAAACTATACATTTGTGGAGGGGGAGTAAATGAAATATCAATTGATTTAAACTATGCTTTAAGAACTCTGAATCGAGTGATGACTCTAATATATTTTGTAGAAAAGCATTGATAACAATCTATAAACTTTGAAGGCTGTATAAGCACAATTTAAATCACATCAAAGTTTAATATGCCTCCTACTTTGGTGAAAATGGTTTGCTCCATTGTTACCCTAGCAGTGCACACTTTATAAAGCTGGTTAGTGTGAAGAACTCAAGCAATCAGGAACAAACCAATTTTTTCATTTGTGGAGGGGGAGCAAATGAAATATCTAATGATTTAAACTATGCTTTAACAACTCTGAATGCGAGTGAAGACTCTACTGTATTATGTAGAAAAGCAATGATGACAATCTAAAAGTTTTGAAGGCTGTATAAGCACAATTTAAATCATGACAAAGTTTAATATGTCCCCTTCTTTGGTGGAAATGGTTTGCTCCAGTGTTACCCTAGCAATGCACACTTTGTAAAGCTGGTTAGTGTTAAGATCTCAAGCAATTCTGGAACAAACCAAATTCTACATTTGTGTAGGGGGAGCAAATAAAATATGAACTGTTTTAAAATATACTTTAACAACTCTGAAAGCGAGAGATGGCTTTAATGAGTTATATAGAAATGCATTGGTGACAATCTATAAGCTTTAAAATGAGTGAAATCTCAGTTTCAATCAAAACAAAGTTTAATATGTACCCTTCTTTGGTGAAAATGGTTTGCCCCATTGTAATCCCAGCATGCATCGTGCTCATAAAAAATATTGTAAACCCACTATTTCTTAAAGAAAAAATGACTTTCCTTCCCTTTTTGAAGGTGGAAGACAGTGAGAACATGTTGTGAACTCCAATATGTTTTCCATAAGACAATAATCCCATGAAGTAATTTTAGTATCTCTAAGTTTAAATATTTTTTTCTATTTTTTTTTTTTTTTTTTAAATAATCACTGATTAAATAAACACAGTATGACTCTAAAATATTAGTTTGTCTGTAAAAAAAAAAAAAAAAAAAAAAAAGTGTGCCTTTTTTATAGAGGAAAAGGTTTATTGATTTTCTTTTTTATAATGCTCTGAGCTCTCATTTTCATCCCACTTCCCATAATCTATTACCATATTAAATTAACCATTTCATTGCCAGACATGTGTTAGATGTCAGAAGCTGAACTGCAAATTGGGTCCTCAATTAAAATGAAACTGAAATTTGATGAAGTTTGTATACTGAAGTTTTTTAAATTTCTATATTGTGTAGCGATATAGTTTACAATGCCCACTTTGTAAAGGTGTTTAGTATGTAGCATTCAAGAAAATCTGGAACAAACCAAACTATACATTTGTGGAGGGGGAGTAAATGAAATATCAATTGATTTAAACTATGCTTTAAGAACTCTGAATCGAGTGATGACTCTAATATATTTTGTAGAAAAGCATTGATCACAATCTATAAACTTTGAAGGCTGTATAAGCACAATTTAAATCACAGCAAAGTTTGGTGAAATGGTTTGCTCCAGTGTTACCCTAGCAATGCACACTTTGTAAAGCTGGTTAGTGTTAAGATCTCAAGCAATTCTGAAACAAACCAAATTCTACATTTGTGGAGGGGGATTAAATAAAATATCAACTGTTTTAAAATATGCTTTAACAACTCTGAAAGCGAGAGATGGCTTTAATGAGTTATATAGAAATGCATTGGTAACAATCTATAAGCTTTAAAATTAGTGAAATCTCAGTTTCAATCAAAACAAAGTTTAATATGTCCCCTTCATTGGTGAACATGGTTTACCCCAGTGTAATCCCAGCATGCATCGTGCTCATAAAAAATATTGTAAACCCAGTATTTCTTAAAGAAAAAATGACTTTCCTTCCATTTTTGAAGGTGTAGACAGAGAGAACATGTTGTGAACTCCAATATGTTTTCCATAAGACAATAATCCCATAAAGTAATTTTAGTATCTCTAACTTTAATTTTTTTTTTTTCCTTTTCTTTTTATAAATAATCACTGATTAAATAAACACAGTATTACTCTAAAATATTTGTCTGTAAAAAAAAAAAAAAAAAAAAGTGTGCCTTTTTTATAGAGGAAAAGGTTTCTTGATTTTTTTTTTATAATGCTCTGAGCTCTCATTTTCATCCAACTTCCCATAATCTATTTCCATATTTTATTAACCATTTCATTGCCAGACATGTGTTAGATGTCAGAAGGTGAACTGCAAATTGGGTCCTCAATTAAAATGAAACTGAAATTTGATGAAGTTTTTTAAATTTCTATATTGTGTAGCGATATCGTTTACAATACCCACTCTGTAAAGGTGTTTAGCATGAAGCATTCAAGAAAATCTGGAACAAACCAAATTATACATTTGTGGAGGGGGAGTAAATGAAATATCAATTGATTTAAACTATGCTTTAAGAACTCTGAATCGAGTGATGACTCTAATATATTTTGTAGAAAAGCATTGATGACAATCTTTAAACTTTGAAGGCTGTATAAGCACAATTTAAATCACAGCAAAGTTTAATATGTCTCCTACTTTGGTGAAAATGGTTTGCTCCAGTGTTACCCTAGCAGTGCACACTTTATAAAGCTGGTTAGTGTGAAGAACTCAAGCAATCAGGAACAAACCGAATTTTTCATTTGTGGAGGGGGAGCAAATTCAACATCAAATGATTTAAAATATGTTTTAACACCTCTGAATGTGAGAGAAGACTCTAATGTATTATATAGAAAGGCACAGATGACAATCTATGAGCTTTAAAGGCAGTTAAAGGGGAACTTTCACCCCTTAATAGCTAAATCTCCCCTTACTGCTGACCTGGCGACTAGCTGCTTAGTAGCGCTAGTCGCCAGAAATCTTACCCCGTTCTCAAGATTTCGCCGTTTGAAAGGATCAGGAAGCACGGACGTCTCTTCACAGTGACGTCCGTGCGCCTGCGCTGTCAGTCCCTTGTGCACCGTACGGTGCACAAGGGACTGACAAGGGACTGACAGCGCAGGCGCACGGACGTCACTGTGAAGAGACGTCCGTGCTTCCTGATCCTTTCAAACGGCGAAATCTTGAGAACGGGGTAAGATTTCTGGCGACTAGTGCTACTAAGCAGCTAGTCGCCAGGTCAGCAGTAAGGGGAGATTTAGTTATTAAGGGGTGAAAGTTCCCCTTTAAAGTTCAATTTAAATCAATACAAAGTTTAATATGTCCCCTACTTTGCTTAAAATGGTCTGCTCCAGTATTATAGAAGTAAAGCACACTCTGTAAAGCTGTTTCAAAGTGAAGAATTCAAGGAAGTCAGGAACAAACCAAATTACACATTTATGGAGGGGGAGCAAATGAAATATCTATTGATTTAAACTATGCTTTAACAACTCTGAATGCGAGAGAAGACTCTACTGTATTATGTAGAAATGCAATGATGACAATCTAAAAGCTTTGAAGGCTGTATAAGCACAATTTAAATCATGACAAAGTTTAATATGTCCCCTTCTTTGGTGGAAATGGTTTGCTCCAGTGTTACCCTAGCAATGCACACTTTGTAAAGCTGGTTAGTGTTAAGATCTCAAGCAATTCTGGAACAAACCAAATTCTACATTTTGGAGGGGGAGCTAATAAAATATCAGCTGTTTTAAAATATGCTTTAACAACTCTGAAAGCTAGAGATGGCTTTAATGAGTTACATAGAAATGCATTGGTGACAATCTATAAGCTTTAAAATTAGTGAAATCTCAGTTTCAATCAAAACAAAGTTTAATATGTCCCCTTCTTTGGTGAAAATGGTTTGCCCCAGTGTAATCCCAGCATACATCGTGCTCATAAAAAATATTGTAAACCCACTATTTCTTTAAGAAAAAATGACTTTCCTTCCCTTTTTGAAGGTGAAAGACAGTGAGAACATGTTGTGAACTCCAATATGTTTTCCATAAGACAATAATCCCATGAAGTAATTTTAGTATCTCTAAGTTTAAATATTTTTTTCTTTTTTTTTTTTAAATAATCACTGATTACATAAACAGAGTATTACTATAAAATATTAGTTTGTAAAAAAAAAAAGTGTGCCTTTTTTATAGAGGAAAAGGTTTATTGATTTTTTTTTTATAATGCTCTGAGCTCTCATTTTCATCCCACTTCTCATAATCTATTACCATATTTAATTAAACATTTAATTGCCAGACATGTGTTAGATGTCAGAAGGTGAACTGCAAATTGGGTCCTCAATTAAAATGAAACTGAAATTTGATGAAGTTTGTATACTGAAGTTTCTTAAATTTCTATATTGTGTAGGGATATAGTTTACAATGACCACTCTGTAAAGGTGTTTAGAATGAAGCATTCAAGAAAATCTGGAACAAACCAAATTATACATTTGTGGAGGGGGAGTAAATGAAATATCAATTGATTTAAACTATGTTTTAAGATCTCTGAATCGAGTCATGACTCTAATATATTTTGTAGAAAAGCATTGATGACAATCTATAAACTTTGAAGGCTGTATAAGCACAATTTAAATCACATCAAAGTTTAATATGTCTCCTACTTTGGTGAAAATGGTTTGCTCCAGAGTTACCCTAGAAGTGCACACTTTATAAAGCTGGTTAGTGTGAAGAACTCAAGCAATCAGGAACAAACCAAATTTTTCATTTGTGGAGGGGGAGCAAATTAAACATCAAATGATTTAAAATATGTTTTAACAGCTCTGAATGTGAGAGAACACTCGAATGTATTATATAGAAAGGCACAGATGAAAATCTATGAGCTTTAAAGGCAGTTAAAGTTCAATTTAAATCAATACAAAGTTTAATATGTCCCCTACTTTGCTTAATATGGTCTGCTCTAGTATTATCCAAGTACAGCACACTCTGTAAAGCTGTTTCAAAGTGAAGAATTCTAGGAAATCTGGAACAAACCAAATTAAACATTTATGGAGGGGGAGCAAATGAAATATCTATTGATTTAAACTATGCTTTAACAACTCTGAATGCGAGAGAAGACTCTACTGTATTATGTAGAAAAGCAATGATGACAATCTAAAAGCTTTGAAGGCTGTATAAGCACAATTTAAATCATGACAAAGTTTAATATGTCCCCTTCTTTGGTGGAAATGGTTTGCTCCAGTGTTACCCTAGCAATACACACTTTGTAAAGCTGGTTAGTGTTAAGATCTCAAGCAATTCTAGAACAAACCAAATTCTACATTTGTGGAGGGGGAGCAAATAAAATATCAACTGTTTAAAAATATGCTTTAACAACTCTGAAAGCGAGAGATGGCTTTAATGAATTACATAGAAATGCATTGGTGACAATCTATAAGCTTTAAAATTAGTGAAATCTCAGTTTCAATAAAAACAAAGTTTAATATGTCCCCTTCTTTGGTGAAAATGGTTTGCCCCAGTGTAATCCCAGCATGCATCGTGCTCATAAAAAATATTGTAAACCCACTATTTCTTAAAGAAAAAATGACTTTCCTTCCCTTTTTGAAGGTGGAAGACAGTGAGAACATGTTGTGAACTCCAATATGTTTTCCATAAGACAATAATCCCATGAAGTAATTTTAGTATCTCTAAGTTTAAATATTTTTTTTCTTTTTTTTTTCTAAAATAATCACTGATTAAATAAACACAGTATTACTCTAAAATATTAGTTTGTCTGTAAAAAAAAAAAAAAAAAAGTGTGCCTTTTTTTATAGAGGAAAAGGTTTATTGATTTTTTTTTATAATGCTCTGAGCTCTCATTTTCATCCCACTTCCCATAATCTATTACCATATTTAATTAACCATTTCATTGCCAGACATTTGTTAGATGTCAGAAGGTGAACTGCAAATTGGGTCCTCAATTAAAATGAAACTGAAATTTGATGAAGTTTGTATACTGAAGATTTTTAAATTTCTATATTGTGTAGCGATATAGTTTACAATGCCCACTCTGTAAAGGTGTTTAGTATGAAGCATTCAAGAAAATCTGGAACAAACCAAATTATACATTTGTGGAGGGGGAGTAAATTAAATATCAATTGATTTAAACTATGCTTTAGGAACTCTGAATCGAATGATGACTCTAATATATTTTGTAGAAAAGCATTGATGACAATCTATAAACTTTGAAGGCTGTATAAGCACAATTTAAATCACAGCAAAGTTTATTATGTCTCCTACTTTGGTGAAAATGGTTTGCTCCAGTGTTACCCTAGAAGTGCACACTTTATAAAGCTGGTTAGTGTGAAGACCTCAAGCAATCAGGAACAAACCAAATTTTTCATTTGTGGAGGGGGAGTAAATTAAACATCAAATGATTTAAAATATGTTTCAACACCTCTGAATGTGAGGGAAGACTCTAATGTATTATATAGAAAGGCACAGATGACAATCTATGAGCTTTAAAGACAGTTAAAGTTCAATTTAAATCAATATAAAGTTTAATATGTCCCCTACTTTGCTTAAAATGGTCTGCTCCAGTATTATCCAAGTAAAGCACACTCTGTAAAGCTGTTTCAAAGTGAAGAATTCAAGGAAGTCTAGAACAAACCAAGTTAAACATTTATGGAGGGGGAGCAAATGAAATATCTATTGATTTAAACTATGCTTTAACAACTCTGAATGCGAGAGATGACTCTACTGTATTATGCAGAAAAGCAATGATAACAATAAAAAAGCTTTGAAGGCTGTATAAGCACAATTTAAATCATGACAAAGTTTAATATGTCCTCTTCTTTGGTGGAAATGGTTTGCTCCAGTGTTACCCTAGCAATGCACACTTTGTAAAGCTGGTTAGTGTTAAGATCTCAAGCAATTCTGGAACAAACCAAATTCTACATTTGTGTAGGGGGAGCAAATAAAATATGAACTGTTTTAAAATATACTTTAACAACTCTGAAAGCGAGAGATGGCTTTAATGAGTTATATAGAAATGCATTGGTGACAATCTATAAGCTTTAAAATGAGTGAAATCTCAGTTTCAATCAAAACAAAGTTTAATATGTCCCCTTCTTTGGTGAAAATGGTTTGCCCCATTGTAATCCCAGCATGCATCGTGCTCATAAAAAATATTGTAAACCCACTATTTCTTAAAGAAAAAATGACTTTCCTTCCCTTTTTGAAGGTGGAAGACAGTGAGAACATGTTGTGAACTCCAATATGTTTTCCATAAGACAATAATCCCATGAAGTAATTTTAGTATCTCTAAGTTTAAATATTTTTTTCTATTTTTTTTTTTTTTTTTAAATAATCACTGATTAAATAAACACAGTATGACTCTAAAATATTAGTTTGTCTGTAAAAAAAAAAAAAAAAAAAAAAAAGTGTGCCTTTTTTATAGAGGAAAAGGTTTATTGATTTTCTTTTTTATAATGCTCTGAGCTCTCATTTTCATCCCACTTCCCATAATCTATTACCATATTAAATTAACCATTTCATTGCCAGACATGTGTTAGATGTCAGAAGCTGAACTGCAAATTGGGTCCTCAATTAAAATGAAACTGAAATTTGATGAAGTTTGTATACTGAAGTTTTTTAAATTTCTATATTGTGTAGCGATATAGTTTACAATGCCCACTTTGTAAAGGTGTTTAGTATGTAGCATTCAAGAAAATCTGGAACAAACCAAACTATACATTTGTGGAGGGGGAGTAAATGAAATATCAATTGATTTAAACTATGCTTTAAGAACTCTGAATCGAGTGATGACTCTAATATATTTTGTAGAAAAGCATTGATCACAATCTATAAACTTTGAAGGCTGTATAAGCACAATTTAAATCACAGCAAAGTTTGGTGAAATGGTTTGCTCCAGTGTTACCCTAGCAATGCACACTTTGTAAAGCTGGTTAGTGTTAAGATCTCAAGCAATTCTGAAACAAACCAAATTCTACATTTGTGGAGGGGGATTAAATAAAATATCAACTGTTTTAAAATATGCTTTAACAACTCTGAAAGCGAGAGATGGCTTTAATGAGTTATATAGAAATGCATTGGTAACAATCTATAAGCTTTAAAATTAGTGAAATCTCAGTTTCAATCAAAACAAAGTTTAATATGTCCCCTTCATTGGTGAACATGGTTTACCCCAGTGTAATCCCAGCATGCATCGTGCTCATAAAAAATATTGTAAACCCAGTATTTCTTAAAGAAAAAATGACTTTCCTTCCATTTTTGAAGGTGTAGACAGAGAGAACATGTTGTGAACTCCAATATGTTTTCCATAAGACAATAATCCCATAAAGTAATTTTAGTATCTCTAACTTTAATTTTTTTTTTTTCCTTTTCTTTTTATAAATAATCACTGATTAAATAAACACAGTATTACTCTAAAATATTTGTCTGTAAAAAAAAAAAAAAAAAAAAAGTGTGCCTTTTTTATAGAGGAAAAGGTTTCTTGATTTTTTTTTTATAATGCTCTGAGCTCTCATTTTCATCCAACTTCCCATAATCTATTTCCATATTTTATTAACCATTTCATTGCCAGACATGTGTTAGATGTCAGAAGGTGAACTGCAAATTGGGTCCTCAATTAAAATGAAACTGAAATTTGATGAAGTTTTTTAAATTTCTATATTGTGTAGCGATATCGTTTACAATACCCACTCTGTAAAGGTGTTTAGCATGAAGCATTCAAGAAAATCTGGAACAAACCAAATTATACATTTGTGGAGGGGGAGTAAATGAAATATCAATTGATTTAAACTATGCTTTAAGAACTCTGAATCGAGTGATGACTCTAATATATTTTGTAGAAAAGCATTGATGACAATCTTTAAACTTTGAAGGCTGTATAAGCACAATTTAAATCACAGCAAAGTTTAATATGTCTCCTACTTTGGTGAAAATGGTTTGCTCCAGTGTTACCCTAGCAGTGCACACTTTATAAAGCTGGTTAGTGTGAAGAACTCAAGCAATCAGGAACAAACCGAATTTTTCATTTGTGGAGGGGGAGCAAATTCAACATCAAATGATTTAAAATATGTTTTAACACCTCTGAATGTGAGAGAAGACTCTAATGTATTATATAGAAAGGCACAGATGACAATCTATGAGCTTTAAAGGCAGTTAAAGGGGAACTTTCACCCCTTAATAGCTAAATCTCCCCTTACTGCTGACCTGGCGACTAGCTGCTTAGTAGCGCTAGTCGCCAGAAATCTTACCCCGTTCTCAAGATTTCGCCGTTTGAAAGGATCAGGAAGCACGGACGTCTCTTCACAGTGACGTCCGTGCGCCTGCGCTGTCAGTCCCTTGTGCACCGTACGGTGCACAAGGGACTGACAAGGGACTGACAGCGCAGGCGCACGGACGTCACTGTGAAGAGACGTCCGTGCTTCCTGATCCTTTCAAACGGCGAAATCTTGAGAACGGGGTAAGATTTCTGGCGACTAGTGCTACTAAGCAGCTAGTCGCCAGGTCAGCAGTAAGGGGAGATTTAGTTATTAAGGGGTGAAAGTTCCCCTTTAAAGTTCAATTTAAATCAATACAAAGTTTAATATGTCCCCTACTTTGCTTAAAATGGTCTGCTCCAGTATTATAGAAGTAAAGCACACTCTGTAAAGCTGTTTCAAAGTGAAGAATTCAAGGAAGTCAGGAACAAACCAAATTACACATTTATGGAGGGGGAGCAAATGAAATATCTATTGATTTAAACTATGCTTTAACAACTCTGAATGCGAGAGAAGACTCTACTGTATTATGTAGAAATGCAATGATGACAATCTAAAAGCTTTGAAGGCTGTATAAGCACAATTTAAATCATGACAAAGTTTAATATGTCCCCTTCTTTGGTGGAAATGGTTTGCTCCAGTGTTACCCTAGCAATGCACACTTTGTAAAGCTGGTTAGTGTTAAGATCTCAAGCAATTCTGGAACAAACCAAATTCTACATTTTGGAGGGGGAGCTAATAAAATATCAGCTGTTTTAAAATATGCTTTAACAACTCTGAAAGCTAGAGATGGCTTTAATGAGTTACATAGAAATGCATTGGTGACAATCTATAAGCTTTAAAATTAGTGAAATCTCAGTTTCAATCAAAACAAAGTTTAATATGTCCCCTTCTTTGGTGAAAATGGTTTGCCCCAGTGTAATCCCAGCATACATCGTGCTCATAAAAAATATTTTAACCCACTATTTCTTTAAGAAAAAATGACTTTCCTTCCCTTTTTGAAGGTGAAAGACAGTGAGAACATGTTGTGAACTCCAATATGTTTTCCATAAGACAATAATCCCATGAAGTAATTTTAGTATCTCTAAGTTTAAATATTTTTTTCTTTTTTTTCTAAAGTAATCACTGATTAAATAAACACAGTATTACTCTAAAATATTAGATTGTCTGTAAAAAAAAAAAAAAAAAAAAAGTGTGCTTTTTTATAGAGGAAAAGGTTTATTGATTTTTTTTATAATGCTCTGAGCTCTCATTTTCATCCCACTTCCCATAATCTATTACCATATTTAATTCACCATTTCATTGCCAGACATGTGTTAGATGTCAGAAGGTGAATTGCAAATTGGGTCCTCAATTAAAATGAAACTGAAATTTGATGAAGTTTGTATACTGAAGTTTCTTAAATTTCTATATTGTGTAGGGATATAGTTTACAATGACCACTCTGTAAAGGTGTTTAGAATGAAGCATTCAAGAAAATCTGGAACAAACCAAATTATACATTTGTGGAGGGGGAGTAAATGAAATATCAATTGATTTAAACTATGTTTTAAGATCTCTGAATCGAGTCATGACTCTAATATATTTTGTAGAAAAGCATTGATGACAATCTATAAACTTTGAAGGCTGTATAAGCACAATTTAAATCACATCAAAGTTTAATATGTCTCCTACTTTGGTGAAAATGGTTTGCTCCAGAGTTACCCTAGAAGTGCACACTTTATAAAGCTGGTTAGTGTGAAGAACTCAAGCAATCAGGAACAAACCAAATTTTTCATTTGTGGAGGGGGAGCAAATTAAACATCAAATGATTTAAAATATGTTTTAACAGCTCTGAATGTGAGAGAACACTCGAATGTATTATATAGAAAGGCACAGATGAAAATCTATGAGCTTTAAAGGCAGTTAAAGTTCAATTTAAATCAATACAAAGTTTAATATGTCCCCTACTTTGCTTAATATGGTCTGCTCTAGTATTATCCAAGTACAGCACACTCTGTAAAGCTGTTTCAAAGTGAAGAATTCTAGGAAATCTGGAACAAACCAAATTAAACATTTATGGAGGGGGAGCAAATGAAATATCTATTGATTTAAACTATGCTTTAACAACTCTGAATGCGAGAGAAGACTCTACTGTATTATGTAGAAAAGCAATGATGACAATCTAAAAGCTTTGAAGGCTGTATAAGCACAATTTAAATCATGACAAAGTTTAATATGTCCCCTTCTTTGGTGGAAATGGTTTGCTCCAGTGTTACCCTAGCAATACACACTTTGTAAAGCTGGTTAGTGTTAAGATCTCAAGCAATTCTAGAACAAACCAAATTCTACATTTGTGGAGGGGGAGCAAATAAAATATCAACTGTTTAAAAATATGCTTTAACAACTCTGAAAGCGAGAGATGGCTTTAATGAATTACATAGAAATGCATTGGTGACAATCTATAAGCTTTAAAATTAGTGAAATCTCAGTTTCAATAAAAACAAAGTTTAATATGTCCCCTTCTTTGGTGAAAATGGTTTGCCCCAGTGTAATCCCAGCATGCATCGTGCTCATAAAAAATATTGTAAACCCACTATTTCTTAAAGAAAAAATGACTTTCCTTCCCTTTTTGAAGGTGGAAGACAGTGAGAACATGTTGTGAACTCCAATATGTTTTCCATAAGACAATAATCCCATGAAGTAATTTTAGTATCTCTAAGTTTAAATATTTTTTTTCTTTTTTTTTTCTAAAATAATCACTGATTAAATAAACACAGTATTACTCTAAAATATTAGTTTGTCTGTAAAAAAAAAAAAAAAAAAGTGTGCCTTTTTTTATAGAGGAAAAGGTTTATTGATTTTTTTTTATAATGCTCTGAGCTCTCATTTTCATCCCACTTCCCATAATCTATTACCATATTTAATTAACCATTTCATTGCCAGACATTTGTTAGATGTCAGAAGGTGAACTGCAAATTGGGTCCTCAATTAAAATGAAACTGAAATTTGATGAAGTTTGTATACTGAAGATTTTTAAATTTCTATATTGTGTAGCGATATAGTTTACAATGCCCACTCTGTAAAGGTGTTTAGTATGAAGCATTCAAGAAAATCTGGAACAAACCAAATTATACATTTGTGGAGGGGGAGTAAATTAAATATCAATTGATTTAAACTATGCTTTAGGAACTCTGAATCGAATGATGACTCTAATATATTTTGTAGAAAAGCATTGATGACAATCTATAAACTTTGAAGGCTGTATAAGCACAATTTAAATCACAGCAAAGTTTATTATGTCTCCTACTTTGGTGAAAATGGTTTGCTCCAGTGTTACCCTAGAAGTGCACACTTTATAAAGCTGGTTAGTGTGAAGACCTCAAGCAATCAGGAACAAACCAAATTTTTCATTTGTGGAGGGGGAGTAAATTAAACATCAAATGATTTAAAATATGTTTCAACACCTCTGAATGTGAGGGAAGACTCTAATGTATTATATAGAAAGGCACAGATGACAATCTATGAGCTTTAAAGACAGTTAAAGTTCAATTTAAATCAATACAAAGTTTAATATGTCCCCTACTTTGCTTAAAATGGTCTGCTCCAGTATTATCCAAGTAAAGCACACTCTGTAAAGCTGTTTCAAAGTGAAGAATTCAAGGAAGTCTAGAACAAACCAAGTTAAACATTTATGGAGGGGGAGCAAATGAAATATCTATTGATTTAAACTATGCTTTAACAACTCTGAATGCGAGAGATGACTCTACTGTATTATGCAGAAAAGCAATGATGACAATAAAAAAGCTTTGAAGGCTGTATAAGCACAATTTAAATCATGACAAAGTTTAATATGTCCCCTTCTTTGCTGGAAATGGTTTGCTCCAGTGTTACCCTAGCAATGCACACTTTGTAAAGCTGGTTAGTGTTAAGATCTCAAGCAATTCTGGAACAAACCAAATTCTACATTTGTGGAGGAGGAGCAAATAAAATATCAATTGTTTTAAAATATGTTTTAACAACTCTGAAAGCGAGAGATGGCTTTAATAAGTTACATAGAAATGCATTGGTGACAATCTATAAGCTTTAAAATTAGTGAAATCTCAGTTTAAATCAAAACAATGTTTAATATGTCCCCTTCTTTGGTGAAAATGGTTTGCCCAGTGTAATCCCAGCATGCATCGTGCTCATAAAAAATATTGTAAACCCACTATTTCTTAAAGAAAAAATGACTTTCCTTCCCTTTTTGAAGGTGGAAGACAGTGAGAACATGTTGTGAACTCCAGTATGTATTCCATAAGACAATAATCCCATGAAGTAATTTTAGTATCTCCAAGTTTAAATATTTTTTTTCTTTTTTTTCTAAAATAATCACTGATTAAATAAACACAGTATTACTCTAAAATATTAGATTGTCTGTAAAAAAAAAAAAAAAAAAAAAAAAAAGTGTGCTTTTTTATAGAGGAAAAGGTTTATTCATTTTTTTTTATAATGCTCTGAGCTCTCATTTTCATCCCACTTCCCATAATCTATTACCATATTTAATTCACCATTTCATTGCCAGACATGTGTTAGATGTCAGAAGGTGAATTGCAAATTGGGTCCTCAATTAAAATGAAACTGAAATTTGATGAAGTTTGCATACTGAAGTTTTTTAAATTTCTATATTGTGTAGCGATATAGTTTACAATGCCCACTCTGTAAAGGTGTTTAGTATGAATCATTCAAGAAAATCTGGAACAAACCAAATTATACATTTGTGGAGGGGGAGTAAATGAAATATCAATTGATTTAAACTACGCTTTAAGAACTCTGAATCGAGTGATGACTCTAATATATTTTGTAGCAAAGAATTGATGACAATCTATAAACTTTGAAGGCTGTATAAGCACAATTAAAATCACATCAAAGTTTAATATGTCTCCTACTTTGGTGAAAATGGTTTGCTCCAGTGTTACCCTAGCAGTGCACACTTTATAAAGCTGGTTAGTGTGAAGAACTCAAGCAATCAGGAACAAACCAAATTTTTCATTTGTGGAGGGAGAGCAAATTAAACATCAAATGATTTAAAATATGTTTTAACAGCTCTGAATGTGAGAGAAGACTCTAATGTATTATATAGAAAGGCACAGATGACAATCTATGAGCTTTAAAGGCAGTTAAAGTTCAATTTAAATCAATACAAAGTTTAATATGTCCCCTACTTTGCTTAAAATGGTCTGCTCCAGTATTATCCAAGTAAAGCACACTCTGTAAAGCTGTTTCAAAGTAAGAATTCAAGGAAATCTGGAACAAACCAAGTTAAACATTTATGGAGGGGGAGCAAATGAAATATCTATTGATTTAAACTATGCTTTAACAACTCTGAATGCGAGAGTCGACTCTACTGTATTATGTAGAAAAGCAATGATGACAATCTATAAACTTTGAAGGCTGTATAAGCACAATTTAAATCACATCAAAGTTTAATATGTCTCCTACTTTGGTGAAAATGGTTTGCTCCAGTGTTACCCTAGCAGTGCACACTTTATAAAGCTGGTTAGTGTGAAGAACTCAAGCAATCAGGAACAAACCAAATTTTTCATTTGTGGAGGGGGAGCAAATTAAACATCAAATGATTTAAAATATGTTTTAACAGCTCTGAGTGTGAGAGAAGACTCTAATGTATTATATAGAAAGGCAAAGATGACAATCTATGAGCTTTAAAGGCAGTTAAAGTTCAATTTAAATCAATACAAAGTTTAATATGTCCTCTACTTTGCTTAAAATGGTCTGCTCCAGTATTATTCAAGTAAAGCACACTCTGTAAAGCTGTTTCAAAGTGAAGAATTCAAGGAAGTCTGGAACAAACCAAATTAAACATTTATGGAGGGGGAGCAAATGAAATATCTATTGATTTAAACTATGCTTTAACAACTCTGAATGCGAGAGAAGACTCTACTGTATTATGTAGAAAAGCAATGATGACAATCTAAAAGCTTTGAAGGCTGTATAAGCACAATTTAAATTATGACAAAGTTTAATATGTCCCCTTCTTTGGTGGAAATGGATTGCTCCAGTGTTACCCTAGCAATGCACACTTTACAAAGCTGGTTAGTGTGAAGAACTCTAGCAATCAGGAAAAAAACAAATTTTTCATTTGTGGAGGGGGAGCAAATTAAACATCAAATTATTTAAAATATGTTTTAACAGCTCTGAATGTGAGAGAAGACTCTAATGTATTATATAGAAAGGCACAGATGACAATCTATGAGCTTTAAAGGCAGTTAAAGTTCAATTTAAATCAATACAAAGTTTAATATGTCCCCTACTTTGCTTAAAATGGTCTGCTCCAGTATTATCCAAGTAAAGCACACTCTGTAAAGCTGTTTCAAAGTGAAGAATTCAAGGAAGTCTGGAACAAACCAAATTAAACATTTATGGAGGGGGAGCAAATTAAATATCTATTGATTTAAACTATGCTTTAACAACTCTGAATGCGAGAGACGACTCTACTGTATTATGTAGAAAAGCAATGATGACAATCTGAAAGCTTTGAAGGCTGTATAAGCACAATTTAAATCATGACAAAGTTTAATATGTCCCCTTCTTTGGTGGAAATGGTTTGCTCCAGTGTTACCCTAGCATTGCACGCTTTGTAAAGCTGGTTAGTGTTAAGATCTCAAGCAATTCTGGAACAAACTAAATTCTACATTTGTGGAGGGGGAGCAATAAAATATCAACTGTTTTAAAATATGCTTTAACAACTCTCAAAGCGAGAGATGGCTTTAATGAATTACATAGAAATGCATTGGTGACAATCTATAAGCTTTAAAATTAGTGAAATCTCAGTTTCAATCAAAACAAACTTTAATATGTCCCCTTCTTTGGTGAAAATGGTTTCCCCCAGTGTAATCCCAGCATGCATCGTGCTCATAAAAAATATTGTAAACCCACTATTTCTTAAAGAAAAAATGACTTTCCTTCCCTTTTTGAAGGTGGAAGACAGTGAGAACATGTTGTGAACTTCAATATGTTTTCCATAAGACAATAATCCCATGAAGTAATTTTAGTATCTCTAAGTTTAAATATTTTTTTCTATTTTTTTTTAAATAAGCACTGATTAAATAAACACAGTATTATTCTAAAATATTAGTTTGTCTGTAAAAAAAAAAAAAAAAAGTGTGCCTTTTTTTATAGGGGAAAAGGTTTATTGATTTTTTTTATAGTGCTCTGAGCTCTCATTTTCATCCCACTTCCCATAATCTATTACCATATTTAATTAACCATTTCATTGCCAGACATGTGTTAGATGTCAGAAGGTGAACTGCAAATTGGGTCCTCAATTAAAATGAAACTGAAATTTGATGAAGTTTGTATAAAGTTTTTTAAATTTCTATATTGTGTAGCTATATAGTTTACAATGCCCACTCTGTAAAGGTGTTTAGTATGAAGCATTCAAGAAAATCTGGAACAAACCAAATTATACATTTGTGGAGGGGGAGTAAATGAAATATCAATTGATTTAAACTATGCTTTAAGAACTCTGAATCGAGTGATGACTCTAATATATTTTGTAGCAAAGAATTGATGACAATCTATAAACTTTGAAGGCTGTATAAGCACAATTTAAATCACATCAAAGTTTAATATGTCTCCTACTTTGGTGAAAATGGTTTGCTCCAGTGTTACCCTAGCAGTGCACACTTTATAAAGCTGGTTAGTGTGAAGAACTCAAGCAATCAGGAACAAACCAAATTTTTCATTTGTGGAGGGGGAGCAAATTAAACATCAAATGATTTAAAATATGTTTTAACAGCTCTGAATGTGAGAGAAGACTCTAATGTATTATATAGAAAGGCACAGATGACAATCTATGAGCTTTAAAGGCAGTTAAAGTTCAATTTAAATCAATACAAAGTTTAATATGTCCCCTACTTTGCTTAAAATGGTCTGCTTCAGTATTATCCAAGTAAAGCACACTCTGTAAAGCTGTTTCAAAGTGAAGAATTCAAGGAAGTCTAGAACAAACCAAGTTAAACATTTATGGAGGGGGAGCAAATGAAATATCTATTGATTTAAACTATGCTTTAACAACTCTGAATACGAGAAAAGACTCTACTGTATTATGTAGAAAAGCAATGATGACAATCTAAAAGCTTTGAAGGCTGTATAAGCACAATTTAAATCATGACAAAGTTTAATATGTCCCCTTCTTTGGTGCAAATGGTTTGCTCCAGTGTTACCCTAGCAATGCACACTTTGTAAAGCTGGTTAGTGTTAAGATCTCAAGCAATTCTGGAACAAACCAAATTCTACATTTGTGGAGGAGGAGCAAATAAAATATCAACTGTTTTAAAATATGCTTTAACAACTCTGAAAGCGAGAGATGGCTTTAATGAGTTACTTAGAAATGCATTGGTGACAATCTATAAGCTTTAAAATTAGTGAAATCTCAGTTTCAATCAAAACAATGTTTAATATGTCCCCTTCTTTGGTGAAAATGGTTTGCCCAGTGTAATCCCAGCATGCATCGTGCTCATAAAAAATATTGTAAACCCACTATTTATTAAAGAAAAAATGACTTTCCTTCCCTTTTTGAAGGTGGAAGACAGTGAGAACATGTTGTGAACTCCAATATGTATTCCATAAGACAATAATCCCATGAAGTAATTTTAGTATCTCCAAGTTTAAATATTTTTTTTCTTTTTTTTCTAAAATAATCACTGATTAAATAAACACAGTATTACTCTAAAATATTAGATTGTCTGTAAAAAAAAAAAAAAAGTGTGCTTTTTTATAGAGGAAAAGGTTTATTGATTTTTTTTATAATGCTCTGAGCTCTCATTTTCATCCCACTTCCCATAATCTATTACCATATTTAATTCACCATTTCATTGCCAGACATGTGTTAGATGTCAGAAGGTGAATTGCAAATTGGGTCCTCAATTAAAATGAAACTGAAATTTGATGAAGTTTGCATACTGAAGTTTTTTAAATTTCTATATTGTGTAGCGATATAGTTTACAATGCCCACTCTGTAAAGGTGTTTAGTATGAAGCATTCAAGAAAATCTGGAACAAACCAAATTATACATATGTGGAGGGGGAGTAAATGAAATATCAATTGATTTAAACTATGCTTTAAGAACTCTGAATCGAGTGATGACTCTAATATATTTTGTAGCAAAGAATTGATGACAATCTATAAACTTTGAAGGCTGTATAAGCACAATTTAAATCACATCAAAGTTTAATATGTCTCCTACTTTGGTGAAAATGGTTTGCTCCAGTGTTACCCTAGCAGTGCACACTTTATAAAGCTGGTTAGTGTGAAGAACTCAAGCAATCAGGAACAAACCAAATTTTTCAGTTGTGGAGGGGGAGCAAATTAAACATCAAATGATTTAAAATATGTTTTAACAGCTCTGAATGTGAGAGAAGACTCTAATGTATTATATAGAAAGGCACAGATGACAATCTATGAGCTTTAAAGGCAGTTAAAGTTCAATTTAAATCAATACAAAGTTTAATATGTCCCCTACTTTGCTTAAAATGGTCTGCTCCAGTATTATCCAAGTAAAGCACACTCTGTAAAGCTGTTTCAAAGTGAAGAATTCAAGGAAGTCTAGAACAAACCAAGTTAAACATTTATGGAGGGGGAGCAAATGAAATATCTATTGATTTAAACTATGCTTTAACAACTCTGAATACGAGAAAAGACTCTACTGTATTATGTAGAAAAGCAATGATGACAATCTAAAAGCTTTGAAGGCTGTATAAGCACAATTTAAATCATGACAAAGTTTAATATGTCCCCTTCTTTGGTGCAAATGGTTTGCTCCAGTGTTACCCTAGCAATGCACACTTTGTAAAGCTGGTTAGTGTTAAGATCTCAAGCAATTCTGGAACAAACCAAATTCTACATTTGTGGAGGAGGAGCAAATAAAATATCAACTGTTTTAAAATATGCTTTAACAACTCTGAAAGCGAGAGATGGCTTTAATGAGTTACATAGAAATGCATTGGTGACAATCTATAAGCTTTAAAATTAGTGAAATCTCAGTTTCAATCAAAACAATGTTTAATATGTCCCCTTCTTTGGTGAAAATGGTTTGCCCAGTGTAATCCCAGCATGCATCGTGCTCATAAAAAATATTGTAAACCCACTATTTATTAAAGAAAAAATGACTTTCCTTCCCTTTTTGAAGGTGGAAGACAGTGAGAACATGTTGTGAACTCCAATATGTATTCCATAAGACAATAATCCCATGAAGTAATTTTAGTATCTCCAAGTTTAAATATTTTTTTTCTTTTTTTTCTAAAATAATCACTGATTAAATAAACACAGTATTACTCTAAAATATTAGATTGTCTGTAAAAAAAAAAAAAAAAAAAAAAAGTGTGCTTTTTTATAGAGGAAAAGGTTTATTGATTTTTTTTATAATGCTCTGAGCTCTCATTTTCATCCCACTTCCCATAATCTATTACCATATTTAATTCACCATTTCATTGCCAGACATGTGTTAGATGTCAGAAGGTGAATTGCAAATTGGGTCCTCAATTAAAATGAAACTCAAATTTGATGAAGTTTGCATACTGAAGTTTTTTAAATTTCTATATTGTGTAGCGATATAGTTTACAATGCCCACTCTGTAAAGGTGTTTAGTATGAAGCATTCAAGAAAATCTGGAACAAACCAAATTATACATTTGTGGAGGGGGAGTAAATGAAATATCAATTGATTTAAACTATGCTTTAAGAACTCTGAATCGAGTGATGACTCTAATATATTTTGTAGAAAAGCATTGATGACAATCTATAAACTTTGAAGGCTGTATAAGCACAATTAAAATCACATCAAAGTTTAATATGTCTCCTACTTTGGTGAAAATTATTTGCTCCAGTGTTACCCTAGCAGTGCACACTTTATAAAGCTGGTTAGTGTGAAGAACTCAAGCAATCAGGAACAAACCAAATTTTTCATTTGTGGAGGGAGAGCAAATTAAACATCAAATGATTTAAAATATGTTTTAACAGCTCTGAATGTGAGAGAAGACTCTAATGTATTATATAGAAAGGCACAGATGACAATCTATGAGCTTTAAAGGCAGTTAAAGTTCAATTTAAATCAATACAAAGTTTAATATGTCCCCTACTTTGCTTAAAATGGTCTGCTCCAGTATTATCCAAGTAAAGCACACTCTGTAAAGCTGTTTCAAAGTGAAGAATTCAAGGAAGTCTAGAACAAACCAAGTTAAACATTTATGGTGGGGGAGCAAATGAAATATCTATTGATTTAAACTATGCTTTAACAACTCTGAATGCGAGAGACGACTCTACTGTATTATGTAGAAAAGCAATGATGACAATCTATAAACTTTGAAGGCTGTATAAGCACAATTTAAATCACATCAAAGTTTAATATGTCTCCTACTTTGGTGAAAATGGTTTGCTCCAGTGTTACCCTTGCAGTGCACACTTTATAAAGCTGGTTAGTGTGAAGAACTCTAGCAATCAGGAAAAAAACAAATTTTTCATTTGTGGAGGGGGAGCAAATTAAACATCAAATGATTTAAAATATGTTTTAACAGCTCTGAATGTGAGAGACGACTCTACTGTATTATGTAGAAAAGCAATGATGACAATCTGAAAGCTTTGAAGGCTGTATAAGCACAATTTAAATCATGACAAAGTTTAATATGTCCCCTTCTTTGGTGGAAATGGTTTGCTCCAGTGTTACCCTAGCATTGCACGCTTTGTAAAGCTGGTTAGTGTTAAGATCTCAAGCAATTCTGGAACAAACTAAATTCTACATTTGTGGAGGGGGAGCAATAAAATATCAACTGTTTTAAAATATGCTTTAACAACTCTCAAAGCGAGAGATGGCTTTAATGAATTACATAGAAATGCATTGGTGACAATCTATAAGCTTTAAAATTAGTGAAATCTCAGTTTCAATCAAAACAAACTTTAATATGTCCCCTTCTTTGGTGAAAATGGTTTGCCCCAGTGTAATCCCAGCATGCATCGTGCTCATAAAAAATATTGTAAACCCACTATTTCTTAAAGAAAAAATGACTTTCCTTCCCTTTTTGAAGGTGGAAGACAGTGAGAACATGTTGTGAACTTCAATATGTTTTCCATAAGACAATAATCCCATGAAGTAATTTTAGTATCTCTAAGTTTAAATATTTTTTTTCTTTTTTTTTTAAATAAGCACTGATTAAATAAACACAGTATTATTCTAAAATATTAGTTTGTCTGTAAAAAAAAAAAAAAAAGTGTGCCTTTTTTTATAGGGGAAAAGGTTTATTGATTTTTTTTATAGTGCTCTGAGCTCTCATTTTCATCCCACTTCCCATAATCTATTACCATATTTAATTAACCATTTCATTGCCAGACATGTGTTAGATGTCAGAAGGTGAACTGCAAATTGGGTCCTCAATTAAAATGAAACTGAAATTTGATGAAGTTTGTATAAAGTTTTTTAAATTTCTATATTGTGTAGCTATATAGTTTACAATGCCCACTCTGTAAAGGTGTTTAGTATGAAGCATTCAAGAAAATCTGGAACAAACCAAATTATACATTTGTGGAGGGGGAGTAAATGAAATATCAATTGATTTAAACTATGCTTTAAGAACTCTGAATCGAGTGATGACTCTAATATATTTTGTAGCAAAGAATTGATGACAATCTATAAACTTTGAAGGCTGTATAAGCACAATTTAAATCACATCAAAGTTTAATATGTCTCCTACTTTGGTGAAAATGGTTTGCTCCAGTGTTACCCTAGCAGTGCACACTTTATAAAGCTGGTTAGTGTGAAGAACTCAAGCAATCAGGAACAAACCAAATTTTTCATTTGTGGAGGGGGAGCAAATTAAACATCAAATGATTTAAAATATGTTTTAACAGCTCTGAATGTGAGAGAAGACTCTAATGTATTATATAGAAAGGCACAGATGACAATCTATGAGCTTTAAAGGCAGTTAAAGTTCAATTTAAATCAATACAAAGTTTAATATGTCCCCTACTTTGCTTAAAATGGTCTGCTTCAGTATTATCCAAGTAAAGCACACTCTGTAAAGCTGTTTCAAAGTGAAGAATTCAAGGAAGTCTAGAACAAACCAAGTTAAACATTTATGGAGGGGGAGCAAATGAAATATCTATTGATTTAAACTATGCTTTAACAACTCTGAATACGAGAAAAGACTCTACTGTATTATGTAGAAAAGCAATGATGACAATCTAAAAGCTTTGAAGGCTGTATAAGCACAATTTAAATCATGACAAAGTTTAATATGTCCCCTTCTTTGGTGCAAATGGTTTGCTCCAGTGTTACCCTAGCAATGCACACTTTGTAAAGCTGGTTAGTGTTAAGATCTCAAGCAATTCTGGAACAAACCAAATTCTAAATTTGTGGAGGAGGAGCAAATAAAATATCAACTGTTTTAAAATATGCTTTAACAACTCTGAAAGCGAGAGATGGCTTTAATGAGTTACTTAGAAATGCATTGGTGACAATCTATAAGCTTTAAAATTAGTGAAATCTCAGTTTCAATCAAAACAATGTTTAATATGTCCCCTTCTTTGGTGAAAATGGTTTGCCCAGTGTAATCCCAGCATGCATCGTGCTCATAAAAAATATTGTAAACCCACTATTTATTAAAGAAAAAATGACTTTCCTTCCCTTTTTGAAGGTGGAAGACAGTGAGAACATGTTGTGAACTCCAATATGTATTCCATAAGACAATAATCCCATGAAGTAATTTTAGTATCTCCAAGTTTAAATATTTTTTTTCTTTTTTTTCTAAAATAATCACTGATTAAATAAACACAGTATTACTCTAAAATATTAGATTGTCTGTAAAAAAAAAAAAAAAAAAAAAGTGTGCTTTTTTATAGAGGAAAAGGTTTATTGATTTTTTTTATAATGCTCTGAGCTCTCATTTTCATCCCACTTCCCATAATCTATTACCATATTTAATTCACCATTTCATTGCCAGACATGTGTTAGATGTCAGAAGGTGAATTGCAAATTGGGTCCTCAATTAAAATGAAACTGAAATTTGATGAAGTTTGCATACTGAAGTTTTTTAAATTTCTATATTGTGTAGCGATATAGTTTACAATGCCCACTCTGTAAAGGTGTTTAGTATGAAGCATTCAAGAAAATCTGGAACAAACCAAATTATACATTTGTGGAGGGGGAGTAAATGAAATATCAATTGATTTAAACTATGCTTTAAGAACTCTGAATCGAGTGATGACTCTAATATATTTTGTAGCAAAGAATTGATGACAATCTATAAACTTTGAAGGCTGTATAAGCACAATTTAAATCACATCAAAGTTTAATATGTCTCCTACTTTGGTGAAAATGGTTTGCTCCAGTGTTACCCTAGCAGTGCACACTTTATAAAGCTGGTTAGTGTGAAGAACTCAAGCAATCAGGAACAAACCAAATTTTTCAGTTGTGGAGGGGGAGCAAATTAAACATCAAATGATTTAAAATATGTTTTAACAGCTCTGAATGTGAGAGAAGACTCTAATGTATTATATAGAAAGGCACAGATGACAATCTATGAGCTTTAAAGGCAGTTAAAGTTCAATTTAAATCAATACAAAGTTTAATATGTCCCCTACTTTGCTTAAAATGGTCTGCTCCAGTATTATCCAAGTAAAGCACACTCTGTAAAGCTGTTTCAAAGTGAAGAATTCAAGGAAGTCTAGAACAAACCAAGTTAAACATTTATGGAGGGGGAGCAAATGAAATATCTATTGATTTAAACTATGCTTTAACAACTCTGAATACGAGAAAAGACTCTACTGTATTATGTAGAAAAGCAATGATGACAATCTAAAAGCTTTGAAGGCTGTATAAGCACAATTTAAATCATGACAAAGTTTAATATGTCCCCTTCTTTGGTGCAAATGGTTTGCTCCAGTGTTACCCTAGCAATGCACACTTTGTAAAGCTGGTTAGTGTTAAGATCTCAAGCAATTCTGGAACAAACCAAATTCTACATTTGTGGAGGAGGAGCAAATAAAATATCAACTGTTTTAAAATATGCTTTAACAACTCTGAAAGCGAGAGATGGCTTTAATGAGTTACATAGAAATGCATTGGTGACAATCTATAAGCTTTAAAATTAGTGAAATCTCAGTTTCAATCAAAACAATGTTTAATATGTCCCCTTCTTTGGTGAAAATGGTTTGCCCAGTGTAATCCCAGCATGCATCGTGCTCATAAAAAATATTGTAAACCCACTATTTATTAAAGAAAAAATGACTTTCCTTCCCTTTTTGAAGGTGGAAGACAGTGAGAACATGTTGTGAACTCCAATATGTATTCCATAAGACAATAATCCCATGAAGTAATTTTAGTATCTCCAAGTTTAAATATTTTTTTTCTTTTTTTTCTAAAATAATCACTGATTAAATAAACACAGTATTACTCTAAAATATTAGATTGTCTGTAAAAAAAAAAAAAAAAAAAAAAAAAAGTGTGCTTTTTTATAGAGGAAAAGGTTTATTGATTTTTTTTATAATGCTCTGAGCTCTCATTTTCATCCCACTTCCCATAATCTATTACCATATTTAATTCACCATTTCATTGCCAGACATGTGTTAGATGTCAGAAGGTGAATTGCAAATTGGGTCCTCAATTAAAATGAAACTGAAATTTGATGAAGTTTGCATACTGAAGTTTTTTAAATTTCTATATTGTGTAGCGATATAGTTTACAATGCCCACTCTGTAAAGGTGTTTAGTATGAAGCATTCAAGAAAATCTGGAACAAACCAAATTATACATTTGTGGAGGGGGAGTAAATGAAATATCAATTGATTTAAACTATGCTTTAAGAACTCTGAATCGAGTGATGACTCTAATATATTTTGTAGCAAAGAATTGATGACAATCTATAAACTTTGAAGGCTGTATAAGCACAATTTAAATCACATCAAAGTTTAATATGTCTCCTACTTTGGTGAAAATGGTTTGCTCCAGTGTTACCCTAGCAGTGCACACTTTATAAAGCTGGTTAGTGTGAAGAACTCAAGCAATCAGGAACAAACCAAATTTTTCAGTTGTGGAGGGGGAGCAAATTAAACATCAAATGATTTAAAATATGTTTTAACAGCTCTGAATGTGAGAGAAGACTCTAATGTATTATATAGAAAGGCACAGATGACAATCTATGAGCTTTAAAGGCAGTTAAAGTTCAATTTAAATCAATACAAAGTTTAATATGTCCCCTACTTTGCTTAAAATGGTCTGCTCCAGTATTATCCAAGTAAAGCACACTCTGTAAAGCTGTTTCAAAGTGAAGAATTCAAGGAAGTCTAGAACAAACCAAGTTAAACATTTATGGTGGGGGAGCAAATGAAATATCTATTGATTTAAACTATGCTTTAACAACTCTGAATGCGAGAGACGACTCTACTGTATTATGTAGAAAAGCAATGATGACAATCTATAAACTTTGAAGGCTGTATAAGCACAATTTAAATCACATCAAAGTTTAATATGTCTCCTACTTTGGTGAAAATGGTTTGCTCCAGTGTTACCCTTGCAGTGCACACTTTATAAAGCTGGTTAGTGTGAAGAACTCTAGCAATCAGGAAAAAAACAAATTTTTCATTTGTGGAGGGGGAGCAAATTAAACATCAAATGATTTAAAATATGTTTTAACAGCTCTGAATGTGAGAGACGACTCTACTGTATTATGTAGAAAAGCAATGATGACAATCTGAAAGCTTTGAAGGCTGTATAAGCACAATTTAAATCATGACAAAGTTTAATATGTCCCCTTCTTTGGTGGAAATGGTTTGCTCCAGTGTTACCCTAGCATTGCACGCTTTGTAAAGCTGGTTAGTGTTAAGATCTCAAGCAATTCTGGAACAAACTAAATTCTACATTTGTGGAGGGGGAGCAATAAAATATCAACTGTTTTAAAATATGCTTTAACAACTCTCAAAGCGAGAGATGGCTTTAATGAATTACATAGAAATGCATTGGTGACAATCTATAAGCTTTAAAATTAGTGAAATCTCAGTTTCAATCAAAACAAACTTTAATATGTCCCCTTCTTTGGTGAAAATGGTTTGCCCCAGTGTAATCCCAGCATGCATCGTGCTCATAAAAAATATTGTAAACCCACTATTTCTTAAAGAAAAAATGACTTTCCTTCCCTTTTTGAAGGTGGAAGACAGTGAGAACATGTTGTGAACTTCAATATGTTTTCCATAAGACAATAATCCCATGAAGTAATTTTAGTATCTCTAAGTTTAAATATTTTTTTTCTTTTTTTTTTAAATAAGCACTGATTAAATAAACACAGTATTATTCTAAAATATTAGTTTGTCTGTAAAAAAAAAAAAAAAAAAGTGTGCCTTTTTTTATAGGGGAAAAGGTTTATTGATTTTTTTTATAGTGCTCTGAGCTCTCATTTTCATCCCACTTCCCATAATCTATTACCATATTTAATTAACCATTTCATTGCCAGACATGTGTTAGATGTCAGAAGGTGAACTGCAAATTGGGTCCTCAATTAAAATGAAACTGAAATTTGATGAAGTTTGTATAAAGTTTTTTAAATTTCTATATTGTGTAGCTATATAGTTTACAATGCCCACTCTGTAAAGGTGTTTAGTATGAAGCATTCAAGAAAATCTGGAACAAACCAAATTATACATTTGTGGAGGGGGAGTAAATGAAATATCAATTGATTTAAACTATGCTTTAAGAACTCTGAATCGAGTGATGACTCTAATATATTTTGTAGCAAAGAATTGATGACAATCTATAAACTTTGAAGGCTGTATAAGCACAATTTAAATCACATCAAAGTTTAATATGTCTCCTACTTTGGTGAAAATGGTTTGCTCCAGTGTTACCCTAGCAGTGCACACTTTATAAAGCTGGTTAGTGTGAAGAACTCAAGCAATCAGGAACAAACCAAATTTTTCATTTGTGGAGGGGGAGCAAATTAAACATCAAATGATTTAAAATATGTTTTAACAGCTCTGAATGTGAGAGAAGACTCTAATGTATTATATAGAAAGGCACAGATGACAATCTATGAGCTTTAAAGGCAGTTAAAGTTCAATTTAAATCAATACAAAGTTTAATATGTCCCCTACTTTGCTTAAAATGGTCTGCTTCAGTATTATCCAAGTAAAGCACACTCTGTAAAGCTGTTTCAAAGTGAAGAATTCAAGGAAGTCTAGAACAAACCAAGTTAAACATTTATGGAGGGGGAGCAAATGAAATATCTATTGATTTAAACTATGCTTTAACAACTCTGAATACGAGAAAAGACTCTACTGTATTATGTAGAAAAGCAATGATGACAATCTAAAAGCTTTGAAGGCTGTATAAGCACAATTTAAATCATGACAAAGTTTAATATGTCCCCTTCTTTGGTGCAAATGGTTTGCTCCAGTGTTACCCTAGCAATGCACACTTTGTAAAGCTGGTTAGTGTTAAGATCTCAAGCAATTCTGGAACAAACCAAATTCTAAATTTGTGGAGGAGGAGCAAATAAAATATCAACTGTTTTAAAATATGCTTTAACAACTCTGAAAGCGAGAGATGGCTTTAATGAGTTACTTAGAAATGCATTGGTGACAATCTATAAGCTTTAAAATTAGTGAAATCTCAGTTTCAATCAAAACAATGTTTAATATGTCCCCTTCTTTGGTGAAAATGGTTTGCCCAGTGTAATCCCAGCATGCATCGTGCTCATAAAAAATATTGTAAACCCACTATTTATTAAAGAAAAAATGACTTTCCTTCCCTTTTTGAAGGTGGAAGACAGTGAGAACATGTTGTGAACTCCAATATGTATTCCATAAGACAATAATCCCATGAAGTAATTTTAGTATCTCCAAGTTTAAATATTTTTTTTCTTTTTTTTCTAAAATAATCACTGATTAAATAAACACAGTATTACTCTAAAATATTAGATTGTCTGTAAAAAAAAAAAAAAAAAAAAGTGTGCTTTTTTATAGAGGAAAAGGTTTATTGATTTTTTTTATAATGCTCTGAGCTCTCATTTTCATCCCACTTCCCATAATCTATTACCATATTTAATTCACCATTTCATTGCCAGACATGTGTTAGATGTCAGAAGGTGAATTGCAAATTGGGTCCTCAATTAAAATGAAACTGAAATTTGATGAAGTTTGCATACTGAAGTTTTTTAAATTTCTATATTGTGTAGCGATATAGTTTACAATGCCCACTCTGTAAAGGTGTTTAGTATGAAGCATTCAAGAAAATCTGGAACAAACCAAATTATACATTTGTGGAGGGGGAGTAAATGAAATATCAATTGATTTAAACTATGCTTTAAGAACTCTGAATCGAGTGATGACTCTAATATATTTTGTAGCAAAGAATTGATGACAATCTATAAACTTTGAAGGCTGTATAAGCACAATTTAAATCACATCAAAGTTTAATATGTCTCCTACTTTGGTGAAAATGGTTTGCTCCAGTGTTACCCTAGCAGTGCACACTTTATAAAGCTGGTTAGTGTGAAGAACTCAAGCAATCAGGAACAAACCAAATTTTTCAGTTGTGGAGGGGGAGCAAATTAAACATCAAATGATTTAAAATATGTTTTAACAGCTCTGAATGTGAGAGAAGACTCTAATGTATTATATAGAAAGGCACAGATGACAATCTATGAGCTTTAAAGGCAGTTAAAGTTCAATTTAAATCAATACAAAGTTTAATATGTCCCCTACTTTGCTTAAAATGGTCTGCTCCAGTATTATCCAAGTAAAGCACACTCTGTAAAGCTGTTTCAAAGTGAAGAATTCAAGGAAGTCTAGAACAAACCAAGTTAAACATTTATGGAGGGGGAGCAAATGAAATATCTATTGATTTAAACTATGCTTTAACAACTCTGAATACGAGAAAAGACTCTACTGTATTATGTAGAAAAGCAATGATGACAATCTAAAAGCTTTGAAGGCTGTATAAGCACAATTTAAATCATGACAAAGTTTAATATGTCCCCTTCTTTGGTGCAAATGGTTTGCTCCAGTGTTACCCTAGCAATGCACACTTTGTAAAGCTGGTTAGTGTTAAGATCTCAAGCAATTCTGGAACAAACCAAATTCTACATTTGTGGAGGAGGAGCAAATAAAATATCAACTGTTTTAAAATATGCTTTAACAACTCTGAAAGCGAGAGATGGCTTTAATGAGTTACATAGAAATGCATTGGTGACAATCTATAAGCTTTAAAATTAGTGAAATCTCAGTTTCAATCAAAACAATGTTTAATATGTCCCCTTCTTTGGTGAAAATGGTTTGCCCAGTGTAATCCCAGCATGCATCGTGCTCATAAAAAATATTGTAAACCCACTATTTATTAAAGAAAAAATGACTTTCCTTCCCTTTTTGAAGGTGGAAGACAGTGAGAACATGTTGTGAACTCCAATATGTATTCCATAAGACAATAATCCCATGAAGTAATTTTAGTATCTCCAAGTTTAAATATTTTTTTTCTTTTTTTTCTAAAATAATCACTGATTAAATAAACACAGTATTACTCTAAAATATTAGATTGTCTGTAAAAAAAAAAAAAAAAAAAAAAAAAAGTGTGCTTTTTTATAGAGGAAAAGGTTTATTGATTTTTTTTATAATGCTCTGAGCTCTCATTTTCATCCCACTTCCCATAATCTATTACCATATTTAATTCACCATTTCATTGCCAGACATGTGTTAGATGTCAGAAGGTGAATTGCAAATTGGGTCCTCAATTAAAATGAAACTGAAATTTGATGAAGTTTGCATACTGAAGTTTTTTAAATTTCTATATTGTGTAGCGATATAGTTTACAATGCCCACTCTGTAAAGGTGTTTAGTATGAAGCATTCAAGAAAATCTGGAACAAACCAAATTATACATTTGTGGAGGGGGAGTAAATGAAATATCAATTGATTTAAACTATGCTTTAAGAACTCTGAATCGAGTGATGACTCTAATATATTTTGTAGCAAAGAATTGATGACAATCTATAAACTTTGAAGGCTGTATAAGCACAATTTAAATCACATCAAAGTTTAATATGTCTCCTACTTTGGTGAAAATGGTTTGCTCCAGTGTTACCCTAGCAGTGCACACTTTATAAAGCTGGTTAGTGTGAAGAACTCAAGCAATCAGGAACAAACCAAATTTTTCAGTTGTGGAGGGGGAGCAAATTAAACATCAAATGATTTAAAATATGTTTTAACAGCTCTGAATGTGAGAGAAGACTCTAATGTATTATATAGAAAGGCACAGATGACAATCTATGAGCTTTAAAGGCAGTTAAAGTTCAATTTAAATCAATACAAAGTTTAATATGTCCCCTACTTTGCTTAAAATGGTCTGCTCCAGTATTATCCAAGTAAAGCACACTCTGTAAAGCTGTTTCAAAGTGAAGAATTCAAGGAAGTCTAGAACAAACCAAGTTAAACATTTATGGAGGGGGAGCAAATGAAATATCTATTGATTTAAACTATGCTTTAACAACTCTGAATACGAGAAAAGACTCTACTGTATTATGTAGAAAAGCAATGATGACAATCTAAAAGCTTTGAAGGCTGTATAAGCACAATTTAAATCATGACAAAGTTTAATATGTCCCCTTCTTTGGTGCAAATGGTTTGCTCCAGTGTTACCCTAGCAATGCACACTTTGTAAAGCTGGTTAGTGTTAAGATCTCAAGCAATTCTGGAACAAACCAAATTCTAAATTTGTGGAGGAGGAGCAAATAAAATATCAACTGTTTTAAAATATGCTTTAACAACTCTGAAAGCGAGAGATGGCTTTAATGAGTTACATAGAAATGCATTGGTGACAATCTATAAGCTTTAAAATTAGTGAAATCTCAGTTTCAATCAAAACAATGTTTAATATGTCCCCTTCTTTGGTGAAAATGGTTTGCCCAGTGTAATCCCAGCATGCATCGTGCTCATAAAAAATATTGTAAACCCACTATTTATTAAAGAAAAAATGACTTTCCTTCCCTTTTTGAAGGTGGAAGACAGTGAGAACATGTTGTGAACTCCAATATGTATTCCATAAGACAATAATCCCATGAAGTAATTTTAGTATCTCCAAGTTTAAATATTTTTTTTCTTTTTTTTCTAAAATAATCACTGATTAAATAAACACAGTATTACTCTAAAATATTAGATTGTCTGTAAAAAAAAAAAAAAAAAAAAAAGTGTGCTTTTTTATAGAGGAAAAGGTTTATTGATTTTTTTTATAATGCTCTGAGCTCTCATTTTCATCCCACTTCCCATAATCTATTACCATATTTAATTCACCATTTCATTGCCAGACATGTGTTAGATGTCAGAAGGTGAATTGCAAATTGGGTCCTCAATTAAAATGAAACTGAAATTTGATGAAGTTTGCATACTGAAGTTTTTTAAATTTCTATATTGTGTAGCGATATAGTTTACAATGCCCACTCTGTAAAGGTGTTTAGTATGAAGCATTCAAGAAAATCTGGAACAAACCAAATTATACATTTGTGGAGGGGGAGTAAATGAAATATCAATTGATTTAAACTATGCTTTAAGAACTCTGAATCGAGTGATGACTCTAATATATTTTGTAGAAAAGCACTGATGACAATCTATAAACTTTGAAGGCTGTATAAGCACAATTTAAATCACATCAAAGTTTAATATGTCTCCTACTTTGGTGAAAATGGTTTGCTCCAGTGTTACCCTAGCAGTGCACACTTTATAAAGCTGGTTAGTGTGAAGAACTCAAGCAATCAGGAACAAACCAAATTTTTCATTTGTGGATGGGGAGCAAATTAAACATCAAATGATTTAAAATATGTTTTAACAGCTCTGAATGTGAGAGAAGACTCTAATGTATTATATAGAAAGGCACAGATGACAATCTATGAGCTGTAAAGGCAGTTAAAGTTCAATTTAAATCAATACAAAGTTTAATATGTCCTCTACTTTGCTTAAAATGGTCTGCTCCAGTATTATCCAAGTAAAGCACACTCTGTAAAGCTGTTTCAAAGTGAAGAATTCAAGGAAGTCTGGAACAAACCAAATTAAACATTTATGGAGGGGGAGCAACTGAAATATCTATTGATTTAAACTATGCTTTAACAACTCTGAATACGAGAAAAGACTCTACTGTATTATGTAGAAAAGCAATGATGACAATCTAAAAGCTTTGAAGGCTGTATAAGCACAATTTAAATCATGACAAAGTTTAATATGTCCCCTTCTTTGGTGCAAATGGTTTGCTCCAGTGTTACCCTAGCAATGCACACTTTGTAAAGCTGGTTAGTGTTAAGATTTCAAGCAATTCTGGAACAAACCAAATTCTACATTTGTGGAGGAGGAGCAAATAAAATATCAAATGTTTTAAAATATGCGTTAACAACTCTGAAAGCGAGAGATGGTTTTAATGAGTTACATAGAAATGCATTGGTAACAATCTATAAGCTTTAAAATTAGTGAAATCTCAGTTTCAATCAAAACAAAGTTTAAAATGTCCACTTCTTTGGTGAAAATGGTTTGCCCCAGTGTAATCCCAGCATGCATCGTGCTCATAAAAAATATTGTAAACCCACTATTTCTTAAAGAAAAAATGACTTTCCTTCCCTTTTTGAAGGTGGAAGACAGTGAGAACATGTTGTGAACTCCAATATGTATTCCATAAGAGAATAATCCCATGAAGTAATTTTAGTATCTCCAAGTTTAAATATTTATTTTCTTTTTTTTCTAAAATAATCACTGATTAAATAAACACAGTATTACTCTAAAATATTAGATTGTCTGTAAAAAAAAAAAAAAAAAAAAAAAAAAAAGTGTGCTTTTTTATAGAGGAAAAGGTTTATTGATTTTTTTTTATAGTGCTCTGAGCTCTCATTTTCATCCCACTTCCCATAATCTATTACCATATTTAATTCACCATTTCATTGCCAGACATGTGTTAGATGTCAGAAGGTGAATTGCAAATTGGGTCCTCAATTAAAATGAAACTGAAATTTGATGAAGTTTGCATACTGAAGTTTTTTAAATTTCTATATTGTGTAGCGATATAGTTTACAATGCCCACTCTGTAAAGGTGTTTAGTATGAATCATTCAAGAAAATCTGGAACAAACCAAATTATACATTTGTGGAGGGGGAGTAAATGAAATATCAATTGATTTAAACTACGCTTTAAGAACTCTGAATCGAGTGATGACTCTAATATATTTTGTAGCAAAGAATTGATGACAATCTATAAACTTTGAAGGCTGTATAAGCACAATTAAAATCACATCAAAGTTTAATATGTCTCCTACTTTGGTGAAAATTATTTGCTCCAGTGTTACCCTAGCAGTGCACACTTTATAAAGCTGGTTAGTGTGAAGAACTCAAGCAATCAGGAACAAACCAAATTTTTCATTTGTGGAGGGAGAGCAAATTAAACATCAAATGATTTAAAATATGTTTTAACAGCTCTGAATGTGAGAGAAGACTCTAATGTATTATATAGAAAGGCACAGATGACAATCTATGAGCTTTAAAGGCAGTTAAAGTTCAATTTAAATCAATACAAAGTTTAATATGTCCCCTACTTTGCTTAAAATGGTCTGCTCCAGTATTATCCAAGTAAAGCACACTCTGTAAAGCTGTTTCAAAGTGAAGAATTCAAGGAAGTCTAGAACAAACCAAGTTAAACATTTATGGTGGGGGAGCAAATGAAATATCTATTGATTTAAACTATGCTTTAACAACTCTGAATGCGAGAGACGACTCTACTGTATTATGTAGAAAAGCAATGATGACAATCTATAAACTTTGAAGGCTGTATAAGCACAATTTAAATCACATCAAAGTTTAATATGTCTCCTACTTTGGTGAAAATGGTTTGCTCCAGTGTTACCCTTGCAGTGCACACTTTATAAAGCTGGTTAGTGTGAAGAACTCTAGCAATCAGGAAAAAAACAAATTTTTCATTTGTGGAGGGGGAGCAAATTAAACATCAAATGATTTAAAATATGTTTTAACAGCTCTGAATGTGAGAGACGACTCTACTGTATTATGTAGAAAAGCAATGATGACAATCTGAAAGCTTTGAAGGCTGTATAAGCACAATTTAAATCATGACAAAGTTTAATATGTCCCCTTCTTTGGTGGAAATGGTTTCCTCCAGTGTTACCCTAGCATTGCACGCTTTGTAAAGCTGGTTAGTGTTAAGATCTCAAGCAATTCTGGAACAAACTAAATTCTACATTTGTGGAGGGGGAGCAATAAAATATCAACTGTTTTAAAATATGCTTTAACAACTCTCAAAGCGAGAGATGGCTTTAATGAATTACATAGAAATGCATTGGTGACAATCTATAAGCTTTAAAATTAGTGAAATCTCAGTTTCAATCAAAACAAACTTTAATATGTCCCCTTCTTTGGTGAAAATGGTTTGCCCCAGTGTAATCCCAGCATGCACCGTGCTCATAAAAAATATTGTAAACCCACTATTTCTTAAAGAAAAAATGACTTTCCTTCCCTTTTTGAAGGTGGAAGACAGTGAGAACATGTTGTGAACTTCAATATGTTTTCCATAAGACAATAATCCCATGAAGTAATTTTAGTATCTCTAAGTTTAAATATTTTTTTTCTTTTTTTTTTAAATAAGCACTGATTAAATAAACACAGTATTATTCTAAAATATTAGTTTGTCTGTAAAAAAAAAAAAAAAAAGTGTGCCTTTTTTTATAGGGGAAAAGGTTTATTGATTTTTTTTATAGTGCTCTGAGCTCTCATTTTCATCCCACTTCCCATAATCTATTACCATATTTAATTAACCATTTCATTGCCAGACATGTGTTAGATGTCAGAAGGTGAACTGCAAATTGGGTCCTCAATTAAAATGAAACTGAAATTTGATGAAGTTTGTATAAAGTTTTTTAAATTTCTATATTGTGTAGCTATATAGTTTACAATGCCCACTCTGTAAAGGTGTTTAGTATGAAGCATTCAAGAAAATCTGGAACAAACCAAATTATACATTTGTGGAGGGGGAGTAAATGAAATATCAATTGATTTAAACTATGCTTTAAGAACTCTGAATCGAGTGATGACTCTAATATATTTTGTAGCAAAGAATTGATGACAATCTATAAACTTTGAAGGCTGTATAAGCACAATTTAAATCACATCAAAGTTTAATATGTCTCCTACTTTGGTGAAAATGGTTTGCTCCAGTGTTACCCTAGCAGTGCACACTTTATAAAGCTGGTTAGTGTGAAGAACTCAAGCAATCAGGAACAAACCAAATTTTTCATTTGTGGAGGGGGAGCAAATTAAACATCAAATGATTTAAAATATGTTTTAACAGCTCTGAATTTGAGAGAAGACTCTAATGTATTATATAGAAAGGCACAGATGACAATCTATGAGCTTTAAAGGCAGTTAAAGTTCAATTTAAATCAATACAAAGTTTAATATGTCCCCTACTTTGCTTAAAATGGTCTGCTTCAGTATTATCCAAGTAAAGCACACTCTGTAAAGCTGTTTCAAAGTGAAGAATTCAAGGAAGTCTAGAACAAACCAAGTTAAACATTTATGGAGGGGGAGCAAATGAAATATCTATTGATTTAAACTATGCTTTAACAACTCTGAATACGAGAAAAGACTCTACTGTATTATGTAGAAAAGCAATGATGACAATCTAAAAGCTTTGAAGGCTGTATAAGCACAATTTAAATCATGACAAAGTTTAATATGTCCCCTTCTTTGGTGCAAATGGTTTGCTCCAGTGTTACCCTAGCAATGCACACTTTGTAAAGCTGGTTAGTGTTAAGATCTCAAGCAATTCTGGAACAAACCAAATTCTAAATTTGTGGAGGAGGAGCAAATAAAATATCAACTGTTTTAAAATATGCTTTAACAACTCTGAAAGCGAGAGATGGCTTTAATGAGTTACTTAGAAATGCATTGGTGACAATCTATAAGCTTTAAAATTAGTGAAATCTCAGTTTCAATCAAAACAATGTTTAATATGTCCCCTTCTTTGGTGAAAATGGTTTGCCCAGTGTAATCCCAGCATGCATCGTGCTCATAAAAAATATTGTAAACCCACTATTTATTAAAGAAAAAATGACTTTCCTTCCCTTTTTGAAGGTGGAAGACAGTGAGAACATGTTGTGAACTCCAATATGTATTCCATAAGACAATAATCCCATGAAGTAATTTTAGTATCTCCAAGTTTAAATATTTTTTTTCTTTTTTTTCTAAAATAATCACTGATTAAATAAACACAGTATTACTCTAAAATATTAGATTGTCTGTAAAAAAAAAAAAAAAAAAAAAAAGTGTGCTTTTTTATAGAGGAAAAGGTTTATTGATTTTTTTTATAATGCTCTGAGCTCTCATTTTCATCCCACTTCCCATAATCTATTACCATATTTAATTCACCATTTCATTGCCAGACATGTGTTAGATGTCAGAAGGTGAATTGCAAATTGGGTCCTCAATTAAAATGAAACTGAAATTTGATGAAGTTTGCATACTGAAGTTTTTTAAATTTCTATATTGTGTAGCGATATAGTTTACAATGCCCACTCTGTAAAGGTGTTTAGTATGAAGCATTCAAGAAAATCTGGAACAAACCAAATTATACATTTGTGGAGGGGGAGTAAATGAAATATCAATTGATTTAAACTATGCTTTATGAACTCTGAATCGAGTGATGACTCTAATATATTTTGTAGCAAAGAATTGATGACAATCTATAAACTTTGAAGGCTGTATAAGCACAATTTAAATCACATCAAAGTTTAATATGTCTCCTACTTTGGTGAAAATGGTTTGCTCCAGTGTTACCCTAGCAGTGCACACTTTATAAAGCTGGTTAGTGTGAAGAACTCAAGCAATCAGGAACAAACCAAATTTTTCATTTGTGGAGGGGGAGCAAATTAAACATCAAATGATTTAAAATATGTTTTAACAGCTCTGAATGTGAGAGAAGACTCTAATGTATTATATAGAAAGGCACAGATGACAATCTATGAGCTTTAAAGGCAGTTAAAGTTCAATTTAAATCAATACAAAGTTTAATTTGTCCCCTACTTTGCTTAAAATGGTCTGCTTCAGTATTATCCAAGTAAAGCACACTCTGTAAAGCTGTTTCAAAGTGAAGAATTCAAGGAAGTCTAGAACAAACCAAGTTAAACATTTATGGAGGGGGAGCAAATGAAATATCTATTGATTTAAACTATGCTTTAACAACTCTGAATACGAGAAAAGACTCTACTGTATTATGTAGAAAAGCAATGATGACAATCTAAAAGCTTTGAAGGCTGTATAAGCACAATTTAAATCATGACAAAGTTTAATATGTCCCCTTCTTTGGTGCAAATGGTTTGCTCCAGTGTTACCCTAGCAATGCACACTTTGTAAAGCTGGTTAGTGTTAAGATCTCAAGCAATTCTGGAACAAACCAAATTCTAAATTTGTGGAGGAGGAGCAAATAAAATATCAACTGTTTTAAAATATGCTTTAACAACTCTGAAAGCGAGAGATGGCTTTAATGAGTTACTTAGAAATGCATTGGTGACAATCTATAAGCTTTAAAATTAGTGAAATCTCAGTTTCAATCAAAACAATGTTTAATATGTCCCCTTCTTTGGTGAAAATGGTTTGCCCAGTGTAATCCCAGCATGCATCGTGCTCATAAAAAATATTGTAAACCCACTATTTATTAAAGAAAAAATGACTTTCCTTCCCTTTTTGAATGTGGAAGACAGTGAGAACATGTTGTGAACTCCAATATGTATTCCATAAGACAATAATCCCATGAAGTAATTTTAGTATCTCCAAGTTTAAATATTTTTTTTCTTTTTTTTCTAAAATAATCACTGATTAAATAAACACAGTATTACTCTAAAATATTAGATTGTCTGTAAAAAAAAAAAAAAAAAAAAAAAGTGTGCTTTTTTATAGAGGAAAAGGTTTATTGATTTTTTTTATAATGCTCTGAGCTCTCATTTTCATCCCACTTCCCATAATCTATTACCATATTTAATTCACCATTTCATTGCCAGACATGTGTTAGATGTCAGAAGGTGAATTGCAAATTGGGTCCTCAATTAAAATGAAACTGAAATTTGATGAAGTTTGCATACTGAAGTTTTTTAAATTTCTATATTGTGTAGCGATATAGTTTACAATGCCCACTCTGTAAAGGTGTTTAGTATGAAGCATTCAAGAAAATCTGGAACAAACCAAATTATACATTTGTGGAGGGGGAGTAAATGAAATATCAATTGATTTAAACTATGCTTTAAGAACTCTGAATCGAGTGATGACTCTAATATATTTTGTAGCAAAGAATTGATGACAATCTATAAACTTTGAAGGCTGTATAAGCACAATTTAAATCACATCAAAGTTTAATATGTCTCCTACTTTGGTGAAAATGGTTTGCTCCAGTGTTACCCTAGCAGTGCACACTTTATAAAGCTGGTTAGTGTGAAGAACTCAAGCAATCAGGAACAAACCAAATTTTTCAGTTGTGGAGGGGGAGCAAATTAAACATCAAATGATTTAAAATATGTTTTAACAGCTCTGAATGTGAGAGAAGACTCTAATGTATTATATAGAAAGGCACAGATGACAATCTATGAGCTTTAAAGGCAGTTAAAGTTCAATTTAAATCAATACAAAGTTTAATATGTCCCCTACTTTGCTTAAAATGGTCTGCTCCAGTATTATCCAAGTAAAGCACACTCTGTAAAGCTGTTTCAAAGTGAAGAATTCAAGGAAGTCTAGAACAAACCAAGTTAAACATTTATGGAGGGGGAGCAAATGAAATATCTATTGATTTAAACTATGCTTTAACAACTCTGAATACGAGAAAAGACTCTACTGTATTATGTAGAAAAGCAATGATGACAATCTAAAAGCTTTGAAGGCTGTATAAGCACAATTTAAATCATGACAAAGTTTAATATGTCCCCTTCTTTGGTGCAAATGGTTTGCTCCAGTGTTACCCTAGCAATGCACACTTTGTAAAGCTGGTTAGTGTTAAGATCTCAAGCAATTCTGGAACAAACCAAATTCTACATTTGTGGAGGAGGAGCAAATAAAATATCAACTGTTTTAAAATATGCTTTAACAACTCTGAAAGCGAGAGATGGCTTTAATGAGTTACATAGAAATGCATTGGTGACAATCTATAAGCTTTAAAATTAGTGAAATCTCAGTTTCAATCAAAACAATGTTTAATATGTCCCCTTCTTTGGTGAAAATGGTTTCCCCCAGTGTAATCCCAGCATGCATCGTGCTCATAAAAAATATTGTAAACCCACTATTTATTAAAGAAAAAATGACTTTCCTTCCCTTTTTGAAGGTGGAAGACAGTGAGAATATGTTGTGAACTCCAATATGTTTTCCATAAGACAATAATCCCATGAAGTAATTTTAGTATCTCTAAGTTTAATTATTTTTTTTCTATTTTTTTTAAATAATCACTGATTAAATAAACACAGTATTACTCTAAAATATTAGTTTGTCTGTAAAAAAAAAAAAAAAAAAAAAGTGTGCCTTTTTTATAGGGGAAAAGGTTTATTGATTTTTTTTTATAATGCTCTGAGCTCTCATTTTCATCCCACTTCCCATAATCTATTACCATATTTAATTAACCATTTCATTGCCAGACATGTGTTAGATGTCAGAACGTGAACTGCAAATTGGGTCCTCAATTAAAATGAAACTGAAATTTGATGAAGTTTGTATACTGAAGTTTTTTAAATTTCTATATTGTGTAGCGATATAGTTTACAATGCCCACTCTGTAAAGGTGTTTAGTATGAAGCATTCAAGAAAATCTGGAACAAACCAAATTATACATTTGTGGAGGGGGAGTAAATGAAATATCAATTGATTTAAACTATGCTTTAAGAACTCTGAATCGAGTGATGACTCTAATATATTTTGTAGAAAAGCAATGATGACAATCTATAAACTTTGAAGGCTGTATAAGCACAATTTAAATCACATCAAAGTTTAATATGTCTCCTACTTTGGTGAAAATGGTTTGCACCAGTGTTACCCTAGCAGTGCACACTTTAGAAAGCTGGTTAGTGTGAAGAACACAAGCAATCAGGAACAAACCAAATTTTTCATTTGTGGAGGGGGAGCAAATTGAACATCAAATGATTTAAAATTTGTTTTAACAGCTCTGAATGTGAGAGAAGACTCTAATGTATTATATAGAAAGGCACAGATGACAATCTATGAGCTTTAAAGGCAGTTAAAGTTCAATTTAAATCAATACAAAGTTTAATATGTCCCCTACTTTGCTTAAAATGGTCTGCTCCAGTATTATCCAAGTAAAGCACACTCTGTAAAGCTGTTTCAAAGTGAAGAATTCAAGGAAATCTGGAACAAACCAAGTTAAACATTTATGGAGGGGGAGCAAATGAAATATCTATTGATTTAAACTGTGCTTTAACAACTCTGAATGCGAGAGAAGACTCTACTGTATTATGTAGAAAAGCAATGATGACAATCTAAAAGCTTTGAAGGCTGTATAAGCACAATTTAAATCATGACAAAGTTTAATATGTCCCCTTCTTTGGTGGAAATTGTTTGTTCCAGTGTTACCCTAGCAATGCACACTTTATAAAGCTGGTTAGTGTTAAGATCTCAAGCAATTCTGGAACAAACCAAATTCTACATTTGTGGAGGGGGAGCAAATAAAATATCAACTGTTTTAAAATATGCTTTAACAACTCTGAAAGCGAGAGATGGCTTTAATGAGTTACATAGAAATGCATTGGTGACAATCTATAAGCTTTAAAATTAGTGAAATCTCAGTTTCAATCAAAACAAAGTTTAATATGTCCCCTTCTTTGGTGAAAATGGCTTGCCCCAGTGTAATCCCAGCATGCATCGTGCTCATAAAAAATATTGTAAACCCACTATTTCTTAAAGAAAAAATGACTTTCCTTCCCTTTTTGAAGGTGGAAGACAGTGAGAACATTTTGTAAACTCCAATATGTTTTCCATAAGACAATAATCCTATGAAGTAATTTTAGTATCTCTAAGTTTAAATATTGTTTTTCTTTTTTTTTTTTTTTTTTTCCCCCTAAAATAATCACTGATTAAATAAACACAGTATTACTCTAAAATATTAGTTTGTCTGTAAAAAAAAAAAAAAAAAAGTGTGCCTTTTTTATAGAGGAAAAGGTTTATTGATTTTTTTTATAATGCTCTGAGCTCTCATTTTCATCCCACTTCGCATAATCTATTACCATATTTAAGAAATCATTTCATTGCCAGACATGTGTTAGATATCAGAAGGCGAACTGCAAATTGGGTCCTCAATTAAAATGAAACTAAAATTTGATGAAGTTTGTATACTGAAGTTTTTTACATTTCTATATTGTGTAGCGATATAGTTTACAATCCCCACTTTGTAAAGGTGTTTAGTATGAAGCATTCAAGAAAATCTGGAACAAACCAAATTATACATTTGTGGAGGGGGAGTAAATGAAACATCAATTGATTTAAACTATGCTTTAAGAACTCTGAATCGAGTGATAACTCTAATATATTTTGTAGAAAAGCATTGATGACAACCTATAAACTTTGAAGGCTGTAAAAGCACAATTTAAATCACATCAAAGTTTAATATGTCTCCTACTTTGGTGAAAATGGTTTGCTCCAGTGTTACCCTAGCAGTGCACACTTTATGAAGCTGGTTAATGTGAAGAACTCAAGCAATCAGGAACAAACCAAATTTTTCATTAGTGGAGGGGGAGCAAATTAAACATCAAATGATTTAAAATATGTTTTAACAGCTCTGAAAGTGAGAGAAGACTCTAATGCAGCGGTTCTCAACCTTTCTAGTGCCGCGACCCTTTGATAAAATTTCCCAAGTTGTGGCGACCCCTAACAGTAAAATTATTTTCGTTGCTCCTTCATCGCTGTAATTTTCTTACTGTTATGAATTGAAATATAAATATCTGATGGTTTTAGGCGACCCCTGGCAAATCGTCATTCCACCCCCAAAGGGGTCCCGACCCACAGGTTGAGAACCACTGCTCTAATGTATTATATAGAAAGGCACAGATGATAATCTATGAGCTTTAAAGGCAGTTAAAGTTCAATTTAAATCAATACAAAGTTTAATATGTCCCCTACTTTGCTTAAAATGGTCTGCTCCAGTATTATCCAAGTAAAGCACACTCTGTAAAGCTGTTTCAAAGTGAAGAATTCAAGGAAGTCTGGAACAAACCAAGTTAAACATTTATGGAGGGGGAGCAAATGAAATATCTATTGATTTAAACTATGCTTTAACAACTCTGAATGCGAGAGAAGACTCTACTGTATTATGTAGAAAAGCAATGATGACAATCTAAAAGTTTTGAAGGCTGTATAAGCACAATTTAAATAATGACAAAGTTTAATATGTCCCCTTCTTTGGTGGAAATGGTTTGCTCCAGTGTTACCCTAGCAATGCACACTTTGTAAAACTGGCTAGTGTTAAGATCTCAAGCAATTCTGGAACAAACCAAATTCTACATTTGTGGAGGGGGAGCAAATAAAATATCAACTATTTTAAAATATGCTTTAACAACTCTGAAAGCGAGAGATGGCTTTAATGAGTTACATAGAAATGCATTGGTAACAATCTATAAGCTTTAAAATGAGTGAAATCTCAGTTTCAATCAAAACAAAGTTTAATATGTCCCCTTCTTTGGTGAAAATGGTTTGCCCCAGTGTAATCCCAGCATGCATCGTGCTCATGAAAAAATATTGTAAACCCACTATTTCTTAAAGAAAAAATGACTTTCCTTTCCTTTTTCAAGGTGGAAGACAGTGAGAACATGTTGTGAACTCCAGTATGTTTTCCATAAGACAATAATCCCATGAAGTAATTTTAGTATCTCTAAGTTTAAATATTTTTTTTCTTTTTTTTTTAAATAATCACTGATTAAATAAACACAGTATTACTCTAAAATATTAGTTTGTCTGTAAAAAAAAAAAAAAAACAGTGTGCCTTTTTTATAGGGGAAAAGGTTTATTGATTTTTTTTTATAATGCTCTGAGCTCTCATTTTCATCCCACTTCCCATAATCTATTACCATATTTAATTAACCATTTCATTGCCAGACATGTGTTAGATGTCAGAAGGTGAACTGCAAATTGGGTCCTCAATTAAAATGAAACTGAAATTTGATGACGTTTGTATACTGAAGTTTTTTAAATTTCTATATTGTGTAGCGATATAGTTTACAATGCCCACTCTGTAAAGGTGTTTAGTATGAAGCATTCAAGAAAATCTGGAACAAACCAAATTATACATTTCTGGAGGGCGAGTAAATGAAATATCAATTGATTTAAACTATGCTTTAAGAACTCTGAATCGAGTGATGACTCTAATATATTTTGTAGAAAATCATTTATGACAATCTATAAACTTTGAAGGCTGAATAAGCACAATTTAAATCACAGCAAAGTTTAATATGTCTCCTACTTTGGTGAAAATGGTTTGCTCCAGTGTTACCCTAGCAGTGCACACTTTATAAAGCTGGTTAGTGTGAAGAACTCAAGCAATCAGGAACAAACCAAATTTTTCATTTGTGGAGGGGGAGCAAATTAAACATCAAATGATTTAAAATATGTTTTAACAGCTCTGAGTGTGAGAGAAGACTCTAATGTATTATATAGAAAGGCAAAGATGACAATCTATGAGCTTTAAAGGCAGTTAAAGTTCAATTTAAATCAATACAAAGTTTAATATGTCCTCTACTTTGCTTAAAATGGTCTGCTCAAGTATTATCCAAGTAAAGCACACTCTGTAAAGCTGTTTCAAAGTGAAGAATTCAAGGAAGTCTGGAACAAACCAAATTAAACATTTATGGAGGGGGAGCAAATGAAATATCTATTGATTTAAACTATGCTTTAACAACTCTGAATGCGAGAGAAGACTCTACTGTATTATGTAGAAAAGCAATGATGACAATCTAAAAGCTTTGAAGGCTGTATAAGCACAATTTAAATCATGACAAAGTTTAATATGTCCCCTTCTTTGGTGGAAATGGTTTGCTCCAGTGTTACCCTAGCAATGCACACTTTATAAAGCTGGTTAGTGTTAAGATCTCAAGCAATTCTGGAACAAACCAAATTCTACATTTGTGGAGGGGGAGCAAATAAAATATCAACTGTTTTAAAATATGCTTTAACAACTCTGAAAGCGAGAGATGGCTTTAATGAGTTACATAGAAATGCATTGGTGACAAATCTATAAGCTTTAAAATTAGTGAAATCTCTGTTTCAATCAAAACAAAGTTTAATATGTCCCCTTCTTTGGTGAAAATGGTTTGCCCCAGTGTAATCCCAGCATGCATCGTGCTCATAAAAAATATTGTAAACCCACTATTTCTTAAAGAAAAAATGACTTTCCTTCCCTTTTTGAAGGTGGAAGACAGTGAGAACATTTTGTGAACTCCAATATGTTTTCCATAAGACAATAATCCCATGAAGTAATTTTAGTATCTCTAAGTTTAAATATTTTTTTTCTTTTTTTTTCTAAAATAATCACTGATTAAATAAACACAGTATTACTCTAAAATATTAGTTTGTCTGTAAAAAAAAAAAAAAAAAAAAGTGTGCTTTTTTATAGGGGAAAAGGTTTATTGATTTTTTTTTATAATGCTCTGAGCTCTCATTTTCATCCCACTTCCCATAATCTATTACCATATTTAATTAACCATTTCATTGCCAGACATGTGTTAGATGTCAGAACGTGAACTGCAAATTGGGTCCTCAATTAAAATGAAACTGAAATTTGATGAAGTTTGTATACTGAAGTTTTTTAAATTTCTATATTGTGTAGCGATATAGTTTACAATGCCCACTCTGTAAAGGTGTTTAGTATGAAGCATTCAAGAAAATCTGGAACAAACCAAATTATACATTTGTGGAGGGGGAGTAAATGAAATATCAATTGATTTAAACTATGCTTTAAGAACTCTGAATCGAGTGATGACTCTAATATATTTTGTAGAAAAGCAATGATGACAATCTATAAACTTTGAAGGCTGTATAAGCACAATTTAAATCACATCAAAGTTTAATATGTCTCCTACTTTGGTGAAAATGGTTTGCACCAGTGTTACCCTAGCAGTGCACACTTTATAAAGCTGGTTAGTGTGAAGAACTCAAGCAATCAGGAACAAACCAAATTTTTCATTTGTGGAGGGGGAGCAAATTAAACATCAAATGATTTAAAATATGTTTTAACAGCTCTGAGTGTGAGAGAAGACTCTAATGTATTATATAGAAAGGCAAAGATGACAATCTATGAGCTTTAAAGGCAGTTAAAGTTCAATTTAAATCAATACAAAGTTTAATATGTCCTCTACTTTGCTTAAAATGGTCTGCTCAAGTATTATCCAAGTAAAGCACACTCTGTAAAGCTGTTTCAAAGTGAAGAATTCAAGGAAGTCTGGAACAAACCAAATTAAACATTTATGGAGGGGGAGCAAATGAAATATCTATTGATTTAAACTATGCTTTAACAACTCTGAATGCGAGAGAAGACTCTACTGTATTATGTAGAAAAGCAATGATGACAATCTAAAAGCTTTGAAGGCTGTATAAGCACAATTTAAATCATGACAAAGTTTAATATGTCCCCTTCTTTGGTGGAAATGGTTTGCTCCAGTGTTACCCTAGCAATGCACACTTTATAAAGCTGGTTAGTGTTAAGATCTCAAGCAATTCTGGAACAAACCAAATTCTACATTTGTGGAGGGGGAGCAAATAAAATATCAACTGTTTTAAAATATGCTTTAACAACTCTGAAAGCGAGAGATGGCTTTAATGAGTTACATAGAAATGCATTGGTGACAAATCTATAAGCTTTAAAATTAGTGAAATCTCTGTTTCAATCAAAACAAAGTTTAATATGTCCCCTTCTTTGGTGAAAATGGTTTGCCCCAGTGTAATCCCAGCATGCATCGTGCTCATAAAAAATATTGTAAACCCACTATTTCTTAAAGAAAAAATGACTTTCCTTCCCTTTTTGAAGGTGGAAGACAGTGAGAACATTTTGTGAACTCCAATATGTTTTCCATAAGACAATAATCCCATGAAGTAATTTTAGTATCTCTAAGTTTAAATATTTTTTTTCTTTTTTTTTCTAAAATAATCACTGATTAAATAAACACAGTATTACTCTAAAATATTAGTTTGTCTGTAAAAAAAAAAAAAAAAAAAAGTGTGCTTTTTTATAGGGGAAAAGGTTTATTGATTTTTTTTTATAATGCTCTGAGCTCTCATTTTCATCCCACTTCCCATAATCTATTACCATATTTAATTAACCATTTCATTGCCAGACATGTGTTAGATGTCAGAACGTGAACTGCAAATTGGGTCCTCAATTAAAATGAAACTGAAATTTGATGAAGTTTGTATACTGAAGTTTTTTAAATTTCTATATTGTGTAGCGATATAGTTTACAATGCCCACTCTGTAAAGGTGTTTAGTATGAAGCATTCAAGAAAATCTGGAACAAACCAAATTATACATTTGTGGAGGGGGAGTAAATGAAATATCAATTGATTTAAACTATGCTTTAAGAACTCTGAATCGAGTGATGACTCTAATATATTTTGTAGAAAAGCAATGATGACAATCTATAAACTTTGAAGGCTGTATAAGCACAATTTAAATCACATCAAAGTTTAATATGTCTCCTACTTTGGTGAAAATGGTTTGCACCAGTGTTACCCTAGCAGTGCACACTTTAGAAAGCTGGTTAGTGTGAAGAACACAAGCAATCAGGAACAAACCAAATTTTTCATTTGTGGAGGGGGAGCAAATTGAACATCAAATGATTTAAAATTTGTTTTAACAGCTCTGAATGTGAGAGAAGACTCTAATGTATTATATAGAAAGGCACAGATGACAATCTATGAGCTTTAAAGGCAGTTAAAGTTCAATTTAAATCAATACAAAGTTTAATATGTCCCCTACTTTGCTTAAAATGGTCTGCTCCAGTATTATCCAAGTAAAGCACACTCTGTAAAGCTGTTTCAAAGTGAAGAATTCAAGGAAATCTGGAACAAACCAAGTTAAACATTTATGGAGGGGGAGCAAATGAAATATCTATTGATTTAAACTGTGCTTTAACAACTCTGAATGCGAGAGAAGACTCTACTGTATTATGTAGAAAAGCAATGATGACAATCTAAAAGCTTTGAAGGCTGTATAAGCACAATTTAAATCATGACAAAGTTTAATATGTCCCCTTCTTTGGTGCAAATGGTTTGCTCCAGTGTTACCCTAGCAATGCACACTTTGTAAAGCTGGTTAGTGTTAAGATCTCAAGCAATTCTGGAACAAACCAAATTCTAAATTTGTGGAGGAGGAGCAAATAAAATATCAACTGTTTTAAAATATGCTTTAACAACTCTGAAAGCGAGAGATGGCTTTAATGAGTTACTTAGAAATGCATTGGTGACAATCTATAAGCTTTAAAATTAGTGAAATCTCAGTTTCAATCAAAACAATGTTTAATATGTCCCCTTCTTTGGTGAAAATGGTTTGCCCAGTGTAATCCCAGCATGCATCGTGCTCATAAAAAATATTGTAAACCCACTATTTATTAAAGAAAAAATGACTTTCCTTCCCTTTTTGAAGGTGGAAGACAGTGAGAACATGTTGTGAACTCCAATATGTATTCCATAAGACAATAATCCCATGAAGTAATTTTAGTATCTCCAAGTTTAAATATTTTTTTTCTTTTTTTTCTAAAATAATCACTGATTAAATAAACACAGTATTACTCTAAAATATTAGATTGTCTGTAAAAAAAAAAAAAAAAAAAAAAAGTGTGCTTTTTTATAGAGGAAAAGGTTTATTGATTTTTTTTATAATGCTCTGAGCTCTCATTTTCATCCCACTTCCCATAATCTATTACCATATTTAATTCACCATTTCATTGCCAGACATGTGTTAGATGTCAGAAGGTGAATTGCAAATTGGGTCCTCAATTAAAATGAAACTGAAATTTGATGAAGTTTGCATACTGAAGTTTTTTAAATTTCTATATTGTGTAGCGATATAGTTTACAATGCCCACTCTGTAAAGGTGTTTAGTATGAAGCATTCAAGAAAATCTGGAACAAACCAAATTATACATTTGTGGAGGGGGAGTAAATGAAATATCAATTGATTTAAACTATGCTTTATGAACTCTGAATCGAGTGATGACTCTAATATATTTTGTAGCAAAGAATTGATGACAATCTATAAACTTTGAAGGCTGTATAAGCACAATTTAAATCACATCAAAGTTTAATATGTCTCCTACTTTGGTGAAAATGGTTTGCTCCAGTGTTACCCTAGCAGTGCACACTTTATAAAGCTGGTTAGTGTGAAGAACTCAAGCAATCAGGAACAAACCAAATTTTTCATTTGTGGAGGGGGAGCAAATTAAACATCAAATGATTTAAAATATGTTTTAACAGCTCTGAATGTGAGAGAAGACTCTAATGTATTATATAGAAAGGCACAGATGACAATCTATGAGCTTTAAAGGCAGTTAAAGTTCAATTTAAATCAATACAAAGTTTAATTTGTCCCCTACTTTGCTTAAAATGGTCTGCTTCAGTATTATCCAAGTAAAGCACACTCTGTAAAGCTGTTTCAAAGTGAAGAATTCAAGGAAGTCTAGAACAAACCAAGTTAAACATTTATGGAGGGGGAGCAAATGAAATATCTATTGATTTAAACTATGCTTTAACAACTCTGAATACGAGAAAAGACTCTACTGTATTATGTAGAAAAGCAATGATGACAATCTAAAAGCTTTGAAGGCTGTATAAGCACAATTTAAATCATGACAAAGTTTAATATGTCCCCTTCTTTGGTGCAAATGGTTTGCTCCAGTGTTACCCTAGCAATGCACACTTTGTAAAGCTGGTTAGTGTTAAGATCTCAAGCAATTCTGGAACAAACCAAATTCTAAATTTGTGGAGGAGGAGCAAATAAAATATCAACTGTTTTAAAATATGCTTTAACAACTCTGAAAGCGAGAGATGGCTTTAATGAGTTACTTAGAAATGCATTGGTGACAATCTATAAGCTTTAAAATTAGTGAAATCTCAGTTTCAATCAAAACAATGTTTAATATGTCCCCTTCTTTGGTGAAAATGGTTTGCCCAGTGTAATCCCAGCATGCATCGTGCTCATAAAAAATATTGTAAACCCACTATTTATTAAAGAAAAAATGACTTTCCTTCCCTTTTTGAATGTGGAAGACAGTGAGAACATGTTGTGAACTCCAATATGTATTCCATAAGACAATAATCCCATGAAGTAATTTTAGTATCTCCAAGTTTAAATATTTTTTTTCTTTTTTTTCTAAAATAATCACTGATTAAATAAACACAGTATTACTCTAAAATATTAGATTGTCTGTAAAAAAAAAAAAAAAAAAAAAAAGTGTGCTTTTTTATAGAGGAAAAGGTTTATTGATTTTTTTTATAATGCTCTGAGCTCTCATTTTCATCCCACTTCCCATAATCTATTACCATATTTAATTCACCATTTCATTGCCAGACATGTGTTAGATGTCAGAAGGTGAATTGCAAATTGGGTCCTCAATTAAAATGAAACTGAAATTTGATGAAGTTTGCATACTGAAGTTTTTTAAATTTCTATATTGTGTAGCGATATAGTTTACAATGCCCACTCTGTAAAGGTGTTTAGTATGAAGCATTCAAGAAAATCTGGAACAAACCAAATTATACATTTGTGGAGGGGGAGTAAATGAAATATCAATTGATTTAAACTATGCTTTAAGAACTCTGAATCGAGTGATGACTCTAATATATTTTGTAGCAAAGAATTGATGACAATCTATAAACTTTGAAGGCTGTATAAGCACAATTTAAATCACATCAAAGTTTAATATGTCTCCTACTTTGGTGAAAATGGTTTGCTCCAGTGTTACCCTAGCAGTGCACACTTTATAAAGCTGGTTAGTGTGAAGAACTCAAGCAATCAGGAACAAACCAAATTTTTCAGTTGTGGAGGGGGAGCAAATTAAACATCAAATGATTTAAAATATGTTTTAACAGCTCTGAATGTGAGAGAAGACTCTAATGTATTATATAGAAAGGCACAGATGACAATCTATGAGCTTTAAAGGCAGTTAAAGTTCAATTTAAATCAATACAAAGTTTAATATGTCCCCTACTTTGCTTAAAATGGTCTGCTCCAGTATTATCCAAGTAAAGCACACTCTGTAAAGCTGTTTCAAAGTGAAGAATTCAAGGAAGTCTAGAACAAACCAAGTTAAACATTTATGGAGGGGGAGCAAATGAAATATCTATTGATTTAAACTATGCTTTAACAACTCTGAATACGAGAAAAGACTCTACTGTATTATGTAGAAAAGCAATGATGACAATCTAAAAGCTTTGAAGGCTGTATAAGCACAATTTAAATCATGACAAAGTTTAATATGTCCCCTTCTTTGGTGCAAATGGTTTGCTCCAGTGTTACCCTAGCAATGCACACTTTGTAAAGCTGGTTAGTGTTAAGATCTCAAGCAATTCTGGAACAAACCAAATTCTACATTTGTGGAGGAGGAGCAAATAAAATATCAACTGTTTTAAAATATGCTTTAACAACTCTGAAAGCGAGAGATGGCTTTAATGAGTTACATAGAAATGCATTGGTGACAATCTATAAGCTTTAAAATTAGTGAAATCTCAGTTTCAATCAAAACAATGTTTAATATGTCCCCTTCTTTGGTGAAAATGGTTTCCCCCAGTGTAATCCCAGCATGCATCGTGCTCATAAAAAATATTGTAAACCCACTATTTATTAAAGAAAAAATGACTTTCCTTCCCTTTTTGAAGGTGGAAGACAGTGAGAATATGTTGTGAACTCCAATATGTTTTCCATAAGACAATAATCCCATGAAGTAATTTTAGTATCTCTAAGTTTAATTATTTTTTTTCTATTTTTTTTAAATAATCACTGATTAAATAAACACAGTATTACTCTAAAATATTAGTTTGTCTGTAAAAAAAAAAAAAAAAAAAAAGTGTGCCTTTTTTATAGGGGAAAAGGTTTATTGATTTTTTTTTATAATGCTCTGAGCTCTCATTTTCATCCCACTTCCCATAATCTATTACCATATTTAATTAACCATTTCATTGCCAGACATGTGTTAGATGTCAGAACGTGAACTGCAAATTGGGTCCTCAATTAAAATGAAACTGAAATTTGATGAAGTTTGTATACTGAAGTTTTTTAAATTTCTATATTGTGTAGCGATATAGTTTACAATGCCCACTCTGTAAAGGTGTTTAGTATGAAGCATTCAAGAAAATCTGGAACAAACCAAATTATACATTTGTGGAGGGGGAGTAAATGAAATATCAATTGATTTAAACTATGCTTTAAGAACTCTGAATCGAGTGATGACTCTAATATATTTTGTAGAAAAGCAATGATGACAATCTATAAACTTTGAAGGCTGTATAAGCACAATTTAAATCACATCAAAGTTTAATATGTCTCCTACTTTGGTGAAAATGGTTTGCACCAGTGTTACCCTAGCAGTGCACACTTTAGAAAGCTGGTTAGTGTGAAGAACACAAGCAATCAGGAACAAACCAAATTTTTCATTTGTGGAGGGGGAGCAAATTGAACATCAAATGATTTAAAATTTGTTTTAACAGCTCTGAATGTGAGAGAAGACTCTAATGTATTATATAGAAAGGCACAGATGACAATCTATGAGCTTTAAAGGCAGTTAAAGTTCAATTTAAATCAATACAAAGTTTAATATGTCCCCTACTTTGCTTAAAATGGTCTGCTCCAGTATTATCCAAGTAAAGCACACTCTGTAAAGCTGTTTCAAAGTGAAGAATTCAAGGAAATCTGGAACAAACCAAGTTAAACATTTATGGAGGGGGAGCAAATGAAATATCTATTGATTTAAACTGTGCTTTAACAACTCTGAATGCGAGAGAAGACTCTACTGTATTATGTAGAAAAGCAATGATGACAATCTAAAAGCTTTGAAGGCTGTATAAGCACAATTTAAATCATGACAAAGTTTAATATGTCCCCTTCTTTGGTGGAAATTGTTTGTTCCAGTGTTACCCTAGCAATGCACACTTTATAAAGCTGGTTAGTGTTAAGATCTCAAGCAATTCTGGAACAAACCAAATTCTACATTTGTGGAGGGGGAGCAAATAAAATATCAACTGTTTTAAAATATGCTTTAACAACTCTGAAAGCGAGAGATGGCTTTAATGAGTTACATAGAAATGCATTGGTGACAATCTATAAGCTTTAAAATTAGTGAAATCTCAGTTTCAATCAAAACAAAGTTTAATATGTCCCCTTCTTTGGTGAAAATGGCTTGCCCCAGTGTAATCCCAGCATGCATCGTGCTCATAAAAAATATTGTAAACCCACTATTTCTTAAAGAAAAAATGACTTTCCTTCCCTTTTTGAAGGTGGAAGACAGTGAGAACATTTTGTAAACTCCAATATGTTTTCCATAAGACAATAATCCTATGAAGTAATTTTAGTATCTCTAAGTTTAAATATTGTTTTTCTTTTTTTTTTTTTTTTTTTCCCCCTAAAATAATCACTGATTAAATAAACACAGTATTACTCTAAAATATTAGTTTGTCTGTAAAAAAAAAAAAAAAAAAGTGTGCCTTTTTTATAGAGGAAAAGGTTTATTGATTTTTTTTATAATGCTCTGAGCTCTCATTTTCATCCCACTTCGCATAATCTATTACCATATTTAAGAAATCATTTCATTGCCAGACATGTGTTAGATATCAGAAGGCGAACTGCAAATTGGGTCCTCAATTAAAATGAAACTAAAATTTGATGAAGTTTGTATACTGAAGTTTTTTACATTTCTATATTGTGTAGCGATATAGTTTACAATCCCCACTTTGTAAAGGTGTTTAGTATGAAGCATTCAAGAAAATCTGGAACAAACCAAATTATACATTTGTGGAGGGGGAGTAAATGAAACATCAATTGATTTAAACTATGCTTTAAGAACTCTGAATCGAGTGATAACTCTAATATATTTTGTAGAAAAGCATTGATGACAACCTATAAACTTTGAAGGCTGTAAAAGCACAATTTAAATCACATCAAAGTTTAATATGTCTCCTACTTTGGTGAAAATGGTTTGCTCCAGTGTTACCCTAGCAGTGCACACTTTATGAAGCTGGTTAATGTGAAGAACTCAAGCAATCAGGAACAAACCAAATTTTTCATTAGTGGAGGGGGAGCAAATTAAACATCAAATGATTTAAAATATGTTTTAACAGCTCTGAAAGTGAGAGAAGACTCTAATGCAGCGGTTCTCAACCTTTCTAGTGCCGCGACCCTTTGATAAAATTTCCCAAGTTGTGGCGACCCCTAACAGTAAAATTATTTTCGTTGCTCCTTCATCGCTGTAATTTTCTTACTGTTATGAATTGAAATATAAATATCTGATGGTTTTAGGCGACCCCTGGCAAATCGTCATTCCACCCCCAAAGGGGTCCCGACCCACAGGTTGAGAACCACTGCTCTAATGTATTATATAGAAAGGCACAGATGATAATCTATGAGCTTTAAAGGCAGTTAAAGTTCAATTTAAATCAATACAAAGTTTAATATGTCCCCTACTTTGCTTAAAATGGTCTGCTCCAGTATTATCCAAGTAAAGCACACTCTGTAAAGCTGTTTCAAAGTGAAGAATTCAAGGAAGTCTGGAACAAACCAAGTTAAACATTTATGGAGGGGGAGCAAATGAAATATCTATTGATTTAAACTATGCTTTAACAACTCTGAATGCGAGAGAAGACTCTACTGTATTATGTAGAAAAGCAATGATGACAATCTAAAAGTTTTGAAGGCTGTATAAGCACAATTTAAATAATGACAAAGTTTAATATGTCCCCTTCTTTGGTGGAAATGGTTTGCTCCAGTGTTACCCTAGCAATGCACACTTTGTAAAACTGGCTAGTGTTAAGATCTCAAGCAATTCTGGAACAAACCAAATTCTACATTTGTGGAGGGGGAGCAAATAAAATATCAACTATTTTAAAATATGCTTTAACAACTCTGAAAGCGAGAGATGGCTTTAATGAGTTACATAGAAATGCATTGGTAACAATCTATAAGCTTTAAAATGAGTGAAATCTCAGTTTCAATCAAAACAAAGTTTAATATGTCCCCTTCTTTGGTGAAAATGGTTTGCCCCAGTGTAATCCCAGCATGCATCGTGCTCATGAAAAAATATTGTAAACCCACTATTTCTTAAAGAAAAAATGACTTTCCTTTCCTTTTTCAAGGTGGAAGACAGTGAGAACATGTTGTGAACTCCAGTATGTTTTCCATAAGACAATAATCCCATGAAGTAATTTTAGTATCTCTAAGTTTAAATATTTTTTTTCTTTTTTTTTTAAATAATCACTGATTAAATAAACACAGTATTACTCTAAAATATTAGTTTGTCTGTAAAAAAAAAAAAAAAACAGTGTGCCTTTTTTATAGGGGAAAAGGTTTATTGATTTTTTTTTATAATGCTCTGAGCTCTCATTTTCATCCCACTTCCCATAATCTATTACCATATTTAATTAACCATTTCATTGCCAGACATGTGTTAGATGTCAGAAGGTGAACTGCAAATTGGGTCCTCAATTAAAATGAAACTGAAATTTGATGACGTTTGTATACTGAAGTTTTTTAAATTTCTATATTGTGTAGCGATATAGTTTACAATGCCCACTCTGTAAAGGTGTTTAGTATGAAGCATTCAAGAAAATCTGGAACAAACCAAATTATACATTTCTGGAGGGCGAGTAAATGAAATATCAATTGATTTAAACTATGCTTTAAGAACTCTGAATCGAGTGATGACTCTAATATATTTTGTAGAAAATCATTTATGACAATCTATAAACTTTGAAGGCTGAATAAGCACAATTTAAATCACAGCAAAGTTTAATATGTCTCCTACTTTGGTGAAAATGGTTTGCTCCAGTGTTACCCTAGCAGTGCACACTTTATAAAGCTGGTTAGTGTGAAGAACTCAAGCAATCAGGAACAAACCAAATTTTTCATTTGTGGAGGGGGAGCAAATTAAACATCAAATGATTTAAAATATGTTTTAACAGCTCTGAGTGTGAGAGAAGACTCTAATGTATTATATAGAAAGGCAAAGATGACAATCTATGAGCTTTAAAGGCAGTTAAAGTTCAATTTAAATCAATACAAAGTTTAATATGTCCTCTACTTTGCTTAAAATGGTCTGCTCAAGTATTATCCAAGTAAAGCACACTCTGTAAAGCTGTTTCAAAGTGAAGAATTCAAGGAAGTCTGGAACAAACCAAATTAAACATTTATGGAGGGGGAGCAAATGAAATATCTATTGATTTAAACTATGCTTTAACAACTCTGAATGCGAGAGAAGACTCTACTGTATTATGTAGAAAAGCAATGATGACAATCTAAAAGCTTTGAAGGCTGTATAAGCACAATTTAAATCATGACAAAGTTTAATATGTCCCCTTCTTTGGTGGAAATGGTTTGCTCCAGTGTTACCCTAGCAATGCACACTTTATAAAGCTGGTTAGTGTTAAGATCTCAAGCAATTCTGGAACAAACCAAATTCTACATTTGTGGAGGGGGAGCAAATAAAATATCAACTGTTTTAAAATATGCTTTAACAACTCTGAAAGCGAGAGATGGCTTTAATGAGTTACATAGAAATGCATTGGTGACAAATCTATAAGCTTTAAAATTAGTGAAATCTCTGTTTCAATCAAAACAAAGTTTAATATGTCCCCTTCTTTGGTGAAAATGGTTTGCCCCAGTGTAATCCCAGCATGCATCGTGCTCATAAAAAATATTGTAAACCCACTATTTCTTAAAGAAAAAATGACTTTCCTTCCCTTTTTGAAGGTGGAAGACAGTGAGAACATTTTGTGAACTCCAATATGTTTTCCATAAGACAATAATCCCATGAAGTAATTTTAGTATCTCTAAGTTTAAATATTTTTTTTCTTTTTTTTTCTAAAATAATCACTGATTAAATAAACACAGTATTACTCTAAAATATTAGTTTGTCTGTAAAAAAAAAAAAAAAAAAAAGTGTGCTTTTTTATAGGGGAAAAGGTTTATTGATTTTTTTTTATAATGCTCTGAGCTCTCATTTTCATCCCACTTCCCATAATCTATTACCATATTTAATTAACCATTTCATTGCCAGACATGTGTTAGATGTCAGAACGTGAACTGCAAATTGGGTCCTCAATTAAAATGAAACTGAAATTTGATGAAGTTTGTATACTGAAGTTTTTTAAATTTCTATATTGTGTAGCGATATAGTTTACAATGCCCACTCTGTAAAGGTGTTTAGTATGAAGCATTCAAGAAAATCTGGAACAAACCAAATTATACATTTGTGGAGGGGGAGTAAATGAAATATCAATTGATTTAAACTATGCTTTAAGAACTCTGAATCGAGTGATGACTCTAATATATTTTGTAGAAAAGCAATGATGACAATCTATAAACTTTGAAGGCTGTATAAGCACAATTTAAATCACATCAAAGTTTAATATGTCTCCTACTTTGGTGAAAATGGTTTGCACCAGTGTTACCCTAGCAGTGCACACTTTATAAAGCTGGTTAGTGTGAAGAACTCAAGCAATCAGGAACAAACCAAATTTTTCATTTGTGGAGGGGGAGCAAATTAAACATCAAATGATTTAAAATATGTTTTAACAGCTCTGAGTGTGAGAGAAGACTCTAATGTATTATATAGAAAGGCAAAGATGACAATCTATGAGCTTTAAAGGCAGTTAAAGTTCAATTTAAATCAATACAAAGTTTAATATGTCCTCTACTTTGCTTAAAATGGTCTGCTCAAGTATTATCCAAGTAAAGCACACTCTGTAAAGCTGTTTCAAAGTGAAGAATTCAAGGAAGTCTGGAACAAACCAAATTAAACATTTATGGAGGGGGAGCAAATGAAATATCTATTGATTTAAACTATGCTTTAACAACTCTGAATGCGAGAGAAGACTCTACTGTATTATGTAGAAAAGCAATGATGACAATCTAAAAGCTTTGAAGGCTGTATAAGCACAATTTAAATCATGACAAAGTTTAATATGTCCCCTTCTTTGGTGGAAATGGTTTGCTCCAGTGTTACCCTAGCAATGCACACTTTATAAAGCTGGTTAGTGTTAAGATCTCAAGCAATTCTGGAACAAACCAAATTCTACATTTGTGGAGGGGGAGCAAATAAAATATCAACTGTTTTAAAATATGCTTTAACAACTCTGAAAGCGAGAGATGGCTTTAATGAGTTACATAGAAATGCATTGGTGACAAATCTATAAGCTTTAAAATTAGTGAAATCTCTGTTTCAATCAAAACAAAGTTTAATATGTCCCCTTCTTTGGTGAAAATGGTTTGCCCCAGTGTAATCCCAGCATGCATCGTGCTCATAAAAAATATTGTAAACCCACTATTTCTTAAAGAAAAAATGACTTTCCTTCCCTTTTTGAAGGTGGAAGACAGTGAGAACATTTTGTGAACTCCAATATGTTTTCCATAAGACAATAATCCCATGAAGTAATTTTAGTATCTCTAAGTTTAAATATTTTTTTTCTTTTTTTTTCTAAAATAATCACTGATTAAATAAACACAGTATTACTCTAAAATATTAGTTTGTCTGTAAAAAAAAAAAAAAAAAAAAGTGTGCTTTTTTATAGGGGAAAAGGTTTATTGATTTTTTTTTATAATGCTCTGAGCTCTCATTTTCATCCCACTTCCCATAATCTATTACCATATTTAATTAACCATTTCATTGCCAGACATGTGTTAGATGTCAGAACGTGAACTGCAAATTGGGTCCTCAATTAAAATGAAACTGAAATTTGATGAAGTTTGTATACTGAAGTTTTTTAAATTTCTATATTGTGTAGCGATATAGTTTACAATGCCCACTCTGTAAAGGTGTTTAGTATGAAGCATTCAAGAAAATCTGGAACAAACCAAATTATACATTTGTGGAGGGGGAGTAAATGAAATATCAATTGATTTAAACTATGCTTTAAGAACTCTGAATCGAGTGATGACTCTAATATATTTTGTAGAAAAGCAATGATGACAATCTATAAACTTTGAAGGCTGTATAAGCACAATTTAAATCACATCAAAGTTTAATATGTCTCCTACTTTGGTGAAAATGGTTTGCACCAGTGTTACCCTAGCAGTGCACACTTTAGAAAGCTGGTTAGTGTGAAGAACACAAGCAATCAGGAACAAACCAAATTTTTCATTTGTGGAGGGGGAGCAAATTGAACATCAAATGATTTAAAATTTGTTTTAACAGCTCTGAATGTGAGAGAAGACTCTAATGTATTATATAGAAAGGCACAGATGACAATCTATGAGCTTTAAAGGCAGTTAAAGTTCAATTTAAATCAATACAAAGTTTAATATGTCCCCTACTTTGCTTAAAATGGTCTGCTCCAGTATTATCCAAGTAAAGCACACTCTGTAAAGCTGTTTCAAAGTGAAGAATTCAAGGAAATCTGGAACAAACCAAGTTAAACATTTATGGAGGGGGAGCAAATGAAATATCTATTGATTTAAACTGTGCTTTAACAACTCTGAATGCGAGAGAAGACTCTACTGTATTATGTAGAAAAGCAATGATGACAATCTAAAAGCTTTGAAGGCTGTATAAGCACAATTTAAATCATGACAAAGTTTAATATGTCCCCTTCTTTGGTGGAAATTGTTTGCTCCAGTGTTACCCTAGCAATGCACACTTTATAAAGCTGGTTAGTGTTAAGATCTCAAGCAATTCTGGAACAAACCAAATTCTACATTTGTGGAGGGGGAGCAAATAAAATATCAACTGTTTTAAAATATGCTTTAACAACTCTGAAAGCGAGAGATGGCTTTAATGAGTTACATAGAAATGCATTGGTGACAATCTATAAGCTTTAAAATTAGTGAAATCTCAGTTTCAATCAAAACAAAGTTTAATATGTCCCCTTCTTTGGTGAAAATGGCTTGCCCCAGTGTAATCCCAGCATGCATCGTGCTCATAAAAAATATTGTAAACCCACTATTTCTTAAAGAAAAAATGACTTTCCTTCCCTTTTTGAAGGTGGAAGACAGTGAGAACATTTTGTAAACTCCAATATGTTTTCCATAAGACAATAATCCCATGAAGTAATTTTAGTATCTCTAAGTTTAAATATTGTTTTTCTTTTTTTTTTTTTTTTTTCCCCCCCTAAAATAATCACTGATTAAATAAACACAGTATTACTCTAAAATATTAGTTTGTCTGTAAAAAAAAAAAAAAAAAGTGTGCCTTTTTTATAGAGGAAAAGGTTTATTGATTTTTTTATAATGCTCTGAGCTCTCATTTTCATCCCACTTCGCATAATCTATTACCATATTTAAGAAATCATTTCGTTGCCAGACATGTGTTAGATATCAGAAGGCGAACTGCAAATTGGGTCCTCAATTAAAATGAAACTAAAATTTGATGAAGTTTGTATACTGAAGTTTTTTACATTTCTATATTGTGTAGCGATATAGTTTACAATCCCCACTTTGTAAAGGTGTTTAGTATGAAGCATTCAAGAAAATCTGGAACAAACCAAATTATACATTTGTGGAGGGGGAGTAAATGAAACATCAATTGATTTAAACTATGCTTTAAGAACTCTGAATCGAGTGATAACTCTAATATATTTTGTAGAAAAGCATTGATGACAACCTATAAACTTTGAAGGCTGTAAAAGCACAATTTAAATCACATCAAAGTTTAATATGTCTCCTACTTTGGTGAAAATGGTTTGCTCCAGTGTTACCCTAGCAGTGCACACTTTATGAAGCTGGTTAATGTGAAGAACTCAAGCAATCAGGAACAAACCAAATTTTTCATTAGTGGAGGGGGAGCAAATTAAACATCAAATGATTTAAAATATGTTTTAACAGCTCTGAAAGTGAGAGAAGACTCTAATGCAGCGGTTCTCAACCTTTCTAGTGCCGCGACCCTTTGATAAAATTTCCCAAGTTGTGGCGACCCCTAACAGTAAAATTATTTTCGTTGCTCCTTCATCGCTGTAATTTTCTTACTGTTATGAATTGAAATATAAATATCTGATGGTTTTAGGCGACCCCTGGCAAATCGTCATTCCACCCCCAAAGGGGTCCCGACCCACAGGTTGAGAACCACTGCTCTAATGTATTATATAGAAAGGCACAGATGATAATCTATGAGCTTTAAAGGCAGTTAAAGTTCAATTTAAATCAATACAAAGTTTAATATGTCCCCTACTTTGCTTAAAATGGTCTGCTCCAGTATTATCCAAGTAAAGCACACTCTGTAAAGCTGTTTCAAAGTGAAGAATTCAAGGAAGTCTGGAACAAACCAAGTTAAACATTTATGGAGGGGGAGCAAATGAAATATCTATTGATTTAAACTATGCTTTAACAACTCTGAATGCGAGAGAAGACTCTACTGTATTATGTAGAAAAGCAATGATGACAATCTAAAAGTTTTGAAGGCTGTATAAGCACAATTTAAATAATGACAAAGTTTAATATGTCCCCTTCTTTGGTGGAAATGGTTTGCTCCAGTGTTACCCTAGCAATGCACACTTTGTAAAACTGGCTAGTGTTAAGATCTCAAGCAATTCTGGAACAAACCAAATTCTACATTTGTGGAGGGGGAGCAAATAAAATATCAACTGTTTTAAAATATGCTTTAACAACTCTGAAAGCGAGAGATGGCTTTAATGAGTTACATAGAAATGCATTGGTAACAATCTATAAGCTTTAAAATTAGTGAAATCTCAGTTTCAATCAAAACAAAGTTTAATATGTCCCCTTCTTTGGTGAAAATGGTTTGCCCCAGTGTAATCCCAGCATGCATCGTGCTCATGAAAAAATATTGTAAACCCACTATTTCTTAAAGAAAAAATGACTTTCCTTTCCTTTTTCAAGGTGGAAGACAGTGAGAACATGTTGTGAACTCCAGTATGTTTTCCATAAGGCAATAATCCCATGAAGTAATTTTAGTATCTCTAAGTTTAAATATTTTTTTCTTTTTTTTTTTTTAAATAATCACTGATTAAATAAACACAGTATTACTCTAAAATATTAGTTTGTCTGTAAAAAAAAAAAAAAAAAAAGTCTGCCTTTTTTATAGAGGAAAAGGTTTATTGATTATTTTTATAATGCTCTGAGCTCTCATTTTCATCCCACTTCGCATAATCTATTACCATATTTAAGAAACCATTTCATTGCCAGACATGTGTTAGATATCAGAAGGTGAACTGCAAATTGGGTCCTTAATTAAAATGAAACTAAAATTTGATGAAGTTTGTATACTGAAGTTTTTTAAATTTCTATATTGTGTAGCGATATAGTTTACAATGCCCACTTTGTAAAGGTGTTTAGTATGAAGCATTCAAGAAAATCTGGAACAAACCAAATTATACATTTGTGGAGGGGGAGTAAATGAAAGATCAATTGATTTAAACTATGCTTTAAGAACTCTGAATCGAGTGATAACTCTAATATATTTTGTAGAAAAGCATTGATGACAACCTATAAACTTTGAAGGCTGTAAAAGCACAATTTAAATCACATCAAAGTTTAATATGTCTCCTACTTTGGTGAAAATGGTTTGCTCCAGTGTTACCCTAGCAGTGCACACTTTATGAAGCTGGTTAATGTGAAGAACTCAAGCAATCAGGAACAAACCAAATTTTTCATTTGTGGAGGGGGAGCAAATTAAACATCAAATGATTTAAAATATGTTTTAACAGCTCTGAAAGTGAGAGAAGACTCTAATGCAGCGGTTCTCAACCTTTCTAGTGCCGCGACCCTTTGATAAAATTTCCCAAGTTGTGGCGACCCCTAACAGTAAAATTATTTTCGTTGCTCCTTCATCGCTGTAATTTTGTTACTGTTATGAATTGAAATATAAATATCTGATGGTTTTAGGCGACCCCTGGCAAATCGTCATTCCACCCCCAAAGGGGTCCCGACCCACAGGTTGAGAACCACTGCTGTAATGTATTATATAGAAAGGCACAGATGATAATCTATGAGCTTTAAAGGCAGTTAAAGTTCAATTTAAATCAATACAAAGTTTAATATGTCCCCTACTTTGCTTAAAATGGTCTGCTCCAGTATTATCCAAGTAAAGCACACTCTGTAAAGCTGTTTCAAAGTGAAGAATTCAAGGAAGTCTGGAACAAACCAAGTTAAACATTTATGGAGGGGGAGCAAATGAAATATCTATTGATTTAAACTATGCTTTAACAACTCTGAATGCGAGAGAAGACTCTACTGTATTATGTAGAAAAGCAATGATGACAATCTAAAAGTTTTGAAGGCTGTATAAGCACAATTTAAATAATGACAAAGTTTAATATGTCCCCTTCTTTGGTGGAAATGGTTTGCTCCAGTGTTACCCTAGCAATGCACACTTTGTAAAACTGGCTAGTGTTAAGATCTCAAGCAATTCTGGAACAAACCAAATTCTACATTTGTGGAGGGGGAGCAAATAAAATATCAACTGTTTTAAAATATGCTTTAACAACTCTGAAAGCGAGAGATGGCTTTAATGAGTTACATAGAAATGTATTGGTAACAATCTATAAGCTTTAAAATTAGTGAAATCTCAGTTTCAATCAAAACAAAGTTTAATATGTCCCCTTCTTTGGTGAAAATGGTTTGCCCCAGTGTAATCCCAGCATGCATCGTGCTCATGAAAAAATATTGTAAACCCACTATTTCTTAAAGAAAAAATGACTTTCCTTTCCTTTTTCAAGGTGGAAGACAGTGAGAACATGTTGTGAACTCCAGTATGTTTTCCATAAGACAATAATCCCATGAAGTAATTTTAGTATCTCTAAGTTTAAATATTTTTTTTCTTTTTTTTTTTAAATAATCACTGATTAAATAAACACAGTATTACTCTAAAATATTAGTTTGTCTGTAAAAAAAAAAACAAAACAGTGTGCCTTTTTTATAGAGGAAAAGGTTTATTGATTTTTTTTTATAATGCTCTGAGCTCTCATTTTCATCCCACTTCCCATAATCTATTACCATATTTAATTAACCATTTCATTGCCAGACATGTGTTAGATGTCAGAAGGTGAACTGCAAATTGGGTCCTCAATTAAAATGAAACTGAAATTTGATGACGTTTGTATACTGAAGTTTTTTAAATTTCTATATTGTGTAGCGATATAGTATACAATGCCCACTCTGTAAAGGTGTTTAGTATGAAGCATTCAAGAAAATCTGGAACAAACCAAATTATACATTTGTGGAGGGGGAGTAAATGAAATATCAATTGATTTAAACTATGCTTTAAGAACTCTGAATCGAGTGATGACTCTAATATATTTTGTAGAAAATCATTTATGACAATCTATAAACTTTGAAGGCTGAATAAGCACAATTTAAATCACAGCAAAGTTTAATATGTCTCCTACTTTGGTGAAAATGGTTTGCTCCAGTGTTACCCTAGCAGTGCACACTTTATAAAGCTGGTTAGTGTGAAGAACTCAAGCAATCAGGAACAAACCAAATTTTTCATTTGTGGAGGGGGAGCAAATTAAACATCAAATGATTTAAAATATGTTTTAACAGCTCTGAGTGTGAGAGAAGACTCTAATGTGTTATATAGAAAGGCAAAGATGACAATCTATGAGCTTTAAAGGCAGTTAAAGTTCAATTTAAATCAATACAAAGTTTAATATGTCCTCTACTTTGCTTAAAATGGTCTGCTCAAGTATTATCCAAGTAAAGCACACTCTGTAAAGCTGTTTCAAAGTGAAGAATTCAAGGAAGTCTGGAACAAACCAAATTAAACATTTATGGAGGGGGAGCAAATGAAATATCTATTGATTTAAACTATGCTTTAACAACTCTGAATGCGAGAGAAGACTCTACTGTATTATGTAGAAAAGCAATGATGACAATCTAAAAGCTTTGAAGGCTGTATAAGCACAATTTAAATCATGACAAAGTTTAATATGTCCCCTTCTTTGGTGGAAATGGTTTGCTCCAGTGTTACCCTAGCAATGCACACTTTATAAAGCTGGTTAGTGTTAAGATCTCAAGCAATTCTGGAACAAACCAAATTCTACATTTGTGGAGGGGGAGCAAATAAAATATCAACTGTTTTAAAATATGCTTTAACAACTCTGAAAGCGAGAGATGGCTTTAATGAGTTACATAGAAATGCATTGGTGACAATCTATAAGCTTTAAAATTAGTGAAATCTCTGTTTCAATCAAAACAAAGTTTAATATGTCCCCTTCTTTGGTGAAAATGGTTTGCCCCAGTGTAATCCCAGCATGCATCGTGCTCATAAAAAATATTGTAAACCCATTATTTCTTAAAGAAAAAATGACTTTCCTTCCCTTTTTGAAGGTGGAAGACAGTGAGAACATTTTGTGAACTCCAATATGTTTTCCATAAGACAATAATCCCATGAAGTAATTTTAGTATCTCTAAGTTTAAATATTTTTTTTCTTTTTTTTTTCTAAAATAATCACTGATTAAATAAACACAGTATTACTCTAAAATATTAGTTTGTCTGTAAAAAAAAAAAAAAAAAAAAAAAATTGTGCCATTTTTATAGAGGAAAAGGTTTATTGATTTTTTTTTATAATGCTCTGAGCTCTCATTTTCATCCCACTTCCCATAATCTATTACCATATTTAATTAACCATTTCATTGCCAGACAAGTGTTAGATGTCAGAAGGTGAACTGCAAATTGGGTCCTCAATTAAAATGAAACTGAAATTTGATGACGTTTGTATACTGAAGTTTTTTAAATTTCTATATTGTGTAGCGATATAGTAAACAATGCCCACTCTGTAAAGGTGTTTAGTATGAAGCATTCAAGAAAATCTGGAACAAACCAAATTATACATTTGTGGAGGGGGAGTAAATGAAATATCAATTGATTTAAACTATGCTTTAAGAACTCTGAATCGAGTGATGACTCTAATATATTTTGTAGAAAAGCATTGATGACAATCTATAAACTTTGAAGGCTGTAAAAGCACAATTTAAATCACATCAAAGTTTAATATGTCTCCTACTTTGGTGAAAATGGTTTGCACCAGTGTTACCCTAGCAGTGCACACTTTAGAAAGCTGGTTAGTGTGAAGAACTCAAGCAATCAGGAACAAACCAAATTTTTCATGTGTGGAGAGGGAGCAAATTGAACATCAAATGATTTAAAATTTGTTTTAACAGCTCTGAATGTGAGAGAAGACTCTAATGTATTATATAGAAAGGCACAGATGACAATCTATGAGCTTTAAAGGCAGTTAAAGTTCAATTTAAATCAATACAAAGTTTAATATGTCCCCTACTTTGCTTAAAATGGTCTGCTCCAGTATTATCCAAGTAAAGCACACTCTGTAAAGCTGTTTCAAAGTGAAGAATTCAAGGAAGTCTGGAACAAACCAAGTTAAACATTTATGGAGGGGGAGCAAATGAAATATCTATTGATTTAAACTGTGCTTTAACAACTCTGAATGCGAGAGAAGACTCTACTGTATTATGTAGAAAAGCAATGATGACAATCTAAAAGCTTTGAAGGCTGTATAAGCACAATTTAAATCATGACAAAGTTTAATATGTCCCCTTCTTTGGTGGAAATTGTTTGCTCCAGTGTTACCCTAGCAATGCACACTTTATAAAGCTGGTTAGTGTTAAGATCTCAAGCAATTCTGGAACAAACCAAATTCTACATTTGTGGAGGGGGAGCAAATAAAATATCAACTGTTTTAAAATATGCTTTAACAACTCTGAAAGCGAGAGATGGCTTTAATGAGTTACATAGAAATGCATTGGTGACAATCTATAAGCTTTAAAATTAGTGAAATCTCAGTTTCAATCAAAACAATGTTTAATATGTCCCCTTCTTTGGTGAAAATGGCTTGTCCCAGTGTAATCCCAGCATGCATCGTGCTCATAAAAAATATTGTAAACCCACTATTTCTTAAAGAAAAAATGACTTTCCTTCCCTTTTTGAAGGTGGAAGACAGTGAGAACATTTTGTGAACTCCAATATGTTTTCCATAAGACAATAATCCCATGAAGTAATTTTAGTATCTCTAAGTTTAAATATTGTTTTTCTTCCCCCCCCCCCCCTAAAATAATCACTGATTAAATAAACACAGTATTACTCTAAAATATTAGTTTGTAAAAAAAAAAAAAAAAAAAAAAAAAAAAAAAAAAAAAAAGTGTGCCTTTTTTATAGAGGAAAAGGTTTATTGATTTTTTTTATAATGCTCTGAGCTCTCATTTTCATCCCACTTCGCATAATCTATTACCATATTTAAGAAACCATTTCATTGCCAGACATGTGTTAGATATCAGAAGGTGAACTGCAAATTGGGTCCTCAATTAAAATGAAACTAAAATTTGATGAAGTTTGTATACTGAAGTTTTTTAAATTTCTATATTGTGTAGCGATATAGTTTACAATCCCCACTTTGTAAAGGTGTTTAGTATGAAGCATTCAAGAAAATCTGGAACAAACCAAATTATACATTTATGGAGGGGGAGTAAATGAAAGATCAATTGATTTAAACTATGCTTTAAGAACTCTGAATCGAGTGATAACTCTAATATATTTTGTAGAAAAGCATTGATGACAACCTATAAACTTTGAAGGCTGTAAAAGCACAATTTAAATCACATCAAAGTTTAATATGTCTCCTACTTTGGTGAAAATGGTTTGCTCCAGTGTTACCCTAGCAGTGCACACTTTATGAAGCTGGTTAATGTGAAGAACTCAAGCAATCAGGAACAAACCAAATTTTTCATTTGTGGAGGGGGTGCAAATTAAACATCAAATGATTTAAAATATGTTTTAACAGCTCTGAAAGTGAGAGAAGACTCTAATGCAGCGGTTCTCAACCTTTCTAGTGCCGCGACCCTTTGATAAAATTTCCCAAGTTGTGGCGACCCCTAACAGTAAAATTATTTTCGTTGCTCCTTCATCGCTGTAATTTTGTTACTGTTATGAATTGAAATATAAATATCTGATGGTTTTAGGCGACCCCTGGCAAATCGTCATTCCACCCCCAAAGGGGTCCCGACCCACAGGTTGAGAACCACTGCTCTAATGTATTATATAGAAAGGCACAGATGACAATCTATGAGCTTTAAAGGCAGTTAAAGTTCAATTTAAATCAATACAAAGTTTAATATGTCCCCTACTTTGCTTAAAATGGTCTGCTCCAGTATTATCCAAGTAAAGCACACTCTGTAAAGCTGTTTCAAAGTGAAGAATTCAAGGAAGTCTGGAACAAACCAAGTTAAACATTTATGGAGGGGGAGCAAATGAAATATCTATTGATTTAAACTATGCTTTAACAACTCTGAATGCGAGAGAAGACTCTACTGTATTATGTAGAAAAGCAATGATGACAATCTAAAAGTTTTGAAGGCTGTATAAGCACAATTTAAATAATGACAAAGTTTAATATGTCCCCTTCTTTGGTGGAAATGGTTTGCTCCAGTGTTACCCTAGCAATGCACACTTTGTAAAACTGGCTAGTGTGAAGATCTCAAGCAATTCTGGAACAAACCAAATTCTACATTTGTGGAGGGGGAGCAAATAAAATATCAACTGTTTTAAAATATGCTTTAACAACTCTGAAAGCGAGAGATGGCTTTAATGAGTTACATAGAAATGCATTGGTAACAATCTATAAGCTTTAAAATTAGTGAAATCTCAGTTTCAATCAAAACAAAGTTTAATATGTCCCCTTCTTTGGTGAAAATGGTTTGCCCCAGTGTAATCCCAGCATGCATCGTGCTCATGAAAAAATATTGTAAACCCACTATTTCTTAAAGAAAAAATGACTTTCCTTTCCTTTTTCAAGGTGGAAGACAGTGAGAACATGTTGTGAACTCCAGTATGTTTTCCATAAGACAATAATCCCATGAAGTAATTTTAGTATCTCTAAGTTTAAATATTTTTTTTCTTTTTTTTTTTTTTTTTTTAAATAATCACTGATTAAATAAACACAGTATTACTCTAAAATATTAGTTTGTCTGTAAAAAAAAAAAAAAAAAAAAAAAAAAGTGTGCCTTTTTTATAGGGGAAAAGGTTTATTGATTTTTTTTATAATGCTCTGAGCTCTCATTTTCATCCCACTTCCCATAATCTATTACCATATTTAATTAACCATTTCATTGCCAGACATGTGTTAGATGTCAGAAGGTGAACTGCAAATTGGGTCCTCAATTAAAATGAAACTGAAATTTGATGAAGTTTTTATACTGAAGTTTTTTAAATTTCTATATTGTGTAGCGATATAGTTTACAATGCCCACTCTGTAAAGGTGTTTAGTATGAAGCATTCAAGAAAATCTGGAAAAAACCAAATTATACATTTGTGGAGGGGGAGTAAATGAAATATCAATTGATTTAAACTATACTTTAAGAACTCTGAATCGAGTGATGACTCTAATATATTTTGTAGAAAAGCATTGATGACAATCTATAAACTTTGAAGGCTGTATAAGCACAATTTAAATCACATCAAAGTTTAATATGTCTCCTACTTTGGTGAAAATGGTTTGCTCCAGTGTTACCCTAGCAGTGCACACTTTATAAAGCTGGTTAGTGTGAAGAACACAAGCAATCAGGAACAAACCAAATTTTTCATTTGTGTAGGGGGAGCAAATTAAACATCAAATGATTTAAAATATGTTTTAAGAGCTCTGAATGTGAGAGGAGACTCTAATGTATTATATAGAAAGGCACAGATGACAATCTATGAGCTTTAAAGGTAGTTAAAGTTCAATTTAAATCATTACAAAGTTTAATATGTCCCCTACTTTGCTTAAAATGGTCTGCTCCATTATTATCCAAGTAAAGCACACTATGTAAAGCTGTTTCAAAGTGAAGAATTCAAGGAAGTCTGGAACAAACCAAATTAAACATTTATAGAGGGGGAGCAAATGAAATATCTATTGATTTAAACTAATCTTTAACAACTCTGAATGCGAGAGAAGACTCGACTGTATTATGTAGAAAAGCAATGCTGACAATCTAAAAGCTTTGAAGACTGTATAAGCACAATTTAAATCATGACAAAGTTTAATATGTCCCCTTCTTTGGTGGAAATGGTTTGCTCCAGTGTTACCCTAGCAATGCACACTTTGTAAAGCTGGTTAGTGTTAAGATCTCAAGCAATTCTGGAACAAACCAAATTCTACATTTGTGGAGGGGGAGCAAATAAAATATCAACTGTTTTAAAATATGCTTTAACAACTCTGAAAGCGAGAGACGGCTTTAATGAATTACATAGAAATGCATTGGTGACAATCTATAAGCTTTAAAATGAGTGAAATCTCAGTTTCAATCAAAACAAAGTTTAATATGTCCCCTTCTTTGTTGAAAATGGTTTGCCCCAGTGTAATCCCAGCATGCATCGTGCTCATAAAAAACTATTGTAAACGCACTATTTCTTAAAGAAAAAATGACTTTCCTTCCCTTTTTGAAGGTGGAAGACAGTGAGAACATGTTGTGAACTCCAATATGTTTTCCATAAGACAATAATCAAATGAAGTAATTTTAGTATCTCTAAGTTTAAATATTTTTTTTTCTTTTTTTTTTTCTAAAATAATCACTGATTGAATAAACACAGTATTACTCGAAAATATTAGTTTGTCTGTAAAAAAAAAAGAAAAAAAAAAGTGTGCCTTTTATATAGAGGAAAAGGTTCATTGATTTTTTTTGTATAATGCTCTGAGCTCTCATTTTCATCCCACTTCCCATAATCTATTACCATATTTAATTAACCATTTCATTGCCAGACATGTGTTAGATGTCAGAAGGTGAACTGCAAATTGGGTCCTCATTTAAAATGAAACTGAAATTTGATGAAGTTTGTACACTGAAGTTTTTTAAATTTCTATATTGTGTAGCGATATAGTTTACAATGCCCACTCTGTAAAGGTGCTTAGTATGAAGCATTCAAGAAAATCTGGAACAAACCAAATTATACATTTGTGGAGGGGGAGTAAATGAAATATCAATTGATTTAAACTATGCTTTAAGAACTCTGAATCGAGAGAGAACTCTAATGTATTTTGTAGAAAAGCATTGATGACAATCTATAAACTTTGAAGGCTGTATAAGCACAATTTAAATCACAGCAAAGTTTAATATTTCTCCTACTTTGGTGAAAATGGTTTGCTCCAGTGTTACCCTAGCAGTGCACACTTTAGAAAGCTGGTTAGTGTGAAGAACTCATGCAATCAGGAACAAACCAAATTTTTCATTTGTGGAGGAGGAGCAAATTAAACATCACATGATTTAAAATATGTTTTAAGAGCTCTGAATGTGAGAGAAGACTCTAATGTATTATATAGAAAGGCACAGATGACAATCTATGAGCTTTAAAGGTAGTTAAAGTTCAATTTAAATCAATACAAAGTTTAATATGTCCCCTACTTTGCTTAAAATGGTTTGCTCCAGTATTATCTAAGTAAAGCACACTCTGTAAAGCTGTTTCAAAGTGAAGAATTCAAGGAAATCTGGAACAAACCAAATTAAACATTTATGGAGGGGGAGTAAATGAAATATCTATTGATTTAAACTATGCTTTAACAACTCTGAATGCGAGAGAAGACTCTACTTTATTATGTAGAAAAGCAATGATGACAATCTAAAAGCTTTTAAGGCTGTATAAGCACAATTTAGATCATAACAAAGTTTAATATGTCCCCTTCTTTGGTGGAAATGGTTTGCTCCAGTGTTACCCTAGCAATGCACACTTTGTAAAGCTGGTTAGTGTTAAGATCTCAAGCAATTCTGGAACAACCCAAATGCTACATTTGTGGAGGGGGAGCAAATAAAATATCAACTGTTTAAAATATGCTTTAACAACTCTGAAAGCGAGAGATGGCTTTAATGAATTACCTAGAAATGCATTGGTGACAATCTATAAGTTATAAATTAGTGAACTCTCAATTTCAATCAAAACAAAGTTTAATATGTCCCCTTCTTTGGTGAAAATGGTTTGCCCCAGTGTAATCCCAGCATGCATCGTGCTCATAAAAAATATTGTAAACCCACTATTTCTTAAAGAAAAAATGACTTTCCTTCTCTTTTTGAAGGTGGAAGACAGTGAGAACATGTTGTGAACTCCAATATGTTTTCCATAAGACAATTATTATTATTATTATTATTATTCTTTATTTATATAGCGTCAACTAATTCCGCAGCGCTGTACAATTGGGAATAGACATACAGAGGTATTAAATAGTACAATCATATGTGGAGAACAGGAGGATCAGAGGGCCCTGCTCATGAGAGCTTACAGTCTAGAGGAAGGTAGGTTTGATACAGAAGGAGTAAGTGCTATTGCGTTTAAGTGCCTCCTGAACACATGAACTGCCAGTCAGTGGGTGGGAGTGAGAAGTGCCGTTGAGTGCAGTAGTCCATGCAAGGGGTGAATCTTGGTGATGATGTTTATGGAGGCAGTTGATAGGCCTCCCTGAAGAGGTGAGTCTTCAGGGAGCGTCTGAAGATTTGAAGGCTGGGGGAGAGTCTGATGGGGTGGGGGAGGGAATTCCACAGCTCAGGTGCAGCACTGGAGAAGTCCTGTAGGCGGGAGTGGGAGGATGTGATAAGAGCTGTGGAGAGCAGAAGGTCATGTGCAGAGCGAAGATGGCGGCGGGAGTATATTTGGAAATGAGAGATGAAATATAGGGGGGTGCAGTGTTAGTGAGGGCTCTATAAGTTAACACCAGAGTTTTGAATTTTACTCTGTATGCTAACGGGAGCCAGTGAAGGGACTGACAGAGGGGTGTGGTGTTAGAGAAGCGATGAGTGAGGTAGATTAGTCTTGCAGCAGAGTTCATTGTGGACTGTAGCGGGGTTAGTCGGGTGAGAGGCAGGCCAATTAGTAAAGAATTACAATAGTCAAGACGGGACATGATGAGTGTTTGGATTAGAATTTTGGTAGTGTCTTCTGTGAGAAAGGGTCGGATTCTAGAGATGTTGCGGAGGTGGAGGCGGCATGAGTTGGAGATTGACTGGATGTGAGGAATGAAGGATAGGGCAGAGTCAAATGTGACCCCCAGGCAGCGTGATGTAGGGGTTGGTGTGATGGAAGTGTTGTTAACGGTGAGGGTAATATTTGGGATAAGGCTGGTTGTAGATGGAGGGGAGAGAATTAGTTCAGTTTTGCCAAGGTTAAGTTTGAGTTGATGGGAGGACATCCAGGAAGACACAGCAGACAGACAGTCAGACACTCAGGACAGGAGGGAAGGGGAGAGGTCTGGGGAGGAAAGATATATTTGGGTGTCATCAGCATAGAGATGATAGTGAAACCCAAAGGAGTTTATTAGTTTTCCAAGGGAAGCAGTGTAGATTGAGAAGAACAAGGGTCCCAGTACTGATCCTTGAGGCACACCAACAGACAGTGGGAGGGGGGGGGGAAGTGGAGCCGGAGTAGGAAACACTGAAGGAGCGGTTGCAGAGATAAGATGAAAACCAGGAGAGTGCAGAGACCTAGGGAGTTAAGGGCTTGGAGGAGGAGTGGGTGATCAACTGTGTCAAAGGCGGCTGACAGATCCAAAAGAATGAGTAGGGAGTAGTGGCCTTTTGACTTGGCTGAGAGCAAGTCATTGGCCACTTTAGTGAGGGCAGTCTCAGTGGAGTGATGAGGGCGGAATCCGGATTGCAAGGGATCTAGCAGGGATTTGGAACAGAGGAATTTAGTGAGCCGGTTATATGCAAGGCGCTCGAGAAGCTTGGAGGCGAACGGGAGTAGGGAAATTGGCCGGTAATTTGACAGTGATTTTGGGTCCAGGGAGGGGTTTTTTAGGATGGGAGTGATTAGTGCATGTTTGAAAGAGGATGGGAAGGTGCCGGTTGACAAAGAGAGGTTGAATAAGTGAGTAAGGATTGGAGTTAGTAGAGGGGAGAGTTCTTGGGTGAGCTGAGATGGGATTGGGTCGAGAGGGCATGTGGTTAGGTTTGAACGAGTGAGGAGAAGGGAGACTTCATCCTCAGTGACAGGTGGGAAGGAGCTTAGTGTGTATGTGGGAGAGGCGACAGGGCTGGGCTGGCTGGGTGGGGGTGGTAGTGATGAAATGTCATGTCTGATAGATTCAATCTTGTTCTTGAAGTGGTTGGCGAGATCTTGGGCAGAAAAGTTAGTGGAAGGTGTTTGTGTTGGTGGGTTTAGAAGAGATGTGAAGGTTGAGAAAAGGCGTTTGGGGTTGGAGGAAAGATTAGAAATTAGAGAGGAGAAGAATGACTGTTTAGCCAGGGAGAGGGCAGAGCTATACGAACGGAGAATGAATTTGTAGTGTGTGAAGTCAGCTGTGGAGCGCGATTTCCTCCAGTGCCTTTCAGCAGTGCGTGAGCACCTTTGGAGGTATCGTGTTAGTCTTGTGTGCCAGGGTTGTAGTGGGGTTGTGTGTGGGTGGCGTGGAGTTGCAGGTGCAGCGATGTCGAGGGCTGAAGTGAGAGTGCTGTTGTAGAGAGCAGTAGTTTTGTCTGGGCAAGTAAGTGTGAGGATGGGGTTGAGAAGAGGCTGCAGGGAGGTGGAAAATTGTTGCTTGTCAAGAGTATGCAGATTTCTCCGCATGCGCTTGATTGTGGCGGGAGTGATGGGTTTGCGTGGTATGATGAGGTTACCGGTGAGGAGGTGGTGGTCAGAGAGAGGAAAGGGGACATTAGAGAAGTTGGAGACCGAGCAGAGGTTAGTGAAGATCAAGTCGAGGGAGTGACCATCACTGTGTGTGGGAGAGCTGGTCCACTGTGATAAGCCTAAGGAGGTTGTTAAGGAGAGGAGTGTGAGGGCAGGGGGGTGTTGTGATTATCTATAGGGATGTTGAAGTCACCCATGATGAGAGTAGGGACATCAGAGGACATGAAGTGAGGGAGCCAAAAGGTAAAGTGATTTTGTGCAGTGGGACCAGGTGGCCTGTATATGACAGGACAATAATCCCATGAAGAAATTTTAGTATCTCTAAGTTTAAATATTTTTTTTTCTTTTTTTTTTTTAAAAAACTAATCACTGATTGCATAAACACAGTATTACTCCAAAATATTAGTTTATCTGTAAAAAAAAAAAAAGTGTGCCTTTTTTATAGAGGAAAAGGTTTATTGATTTTTTTTTTGTATAATGCTCTGAGCTCTCATTTTCATCCCACTTCCCATAATCTATTACCATATTTAATTAACCATTTCATTGCCAGACGTGTTAGATGTCAGAAGGTGAACTGCAAATTGGGTCCTCAATTAAAATGAAACTGAAATTTGATGAAGTTTGTACACTGAAGTTTTTTAAATTTCTATATTGTGTAGCGATATAGTATACAATGCCCACTCTGTTAAGGTGTTTAGTATGAAGCATTCAAGAAAATCTGGAACAAACCAAATTATACATTTGTGGAGGGGGAGTAAATGAAATATCAATTGATTTAAACTATGCTTTAAGAACTCTGAATCGAGAGATGACTCTAATGTATTTTGTAGAAAAGCATTGATGACAATCTATAAACTTTGAAGGCTGTATAAGCACAATTTAAATCACATCAAAGTTTAATATGTCTCCTACTTTGGTGAAAATGGTTTGCTCCAGTGTTACCCTAGCAGTGCACACTTTATAAAGCTGGTTAGTGTGAAGAACTCAAGGAATCAGGAACAAACCAAATTTTTCATTTGTTGAGGGGGAGCAAATTAAACATCAATTGATTTAAAATATGTTTTAACAGCTCTGAATGTGACAGAAGAGTCTAATGTATTATATAGAAAGGCACAGATGACAATCTATGAGCTTTAAAGGCAGTTAAAGTTCAATTTAAATCAATACAAAGTTTAATATGTCCCGTACTTTGCTTAAAATGGTCTGCTCCAGTATTATCCAAGTAAAGCACACTCTGTAAAGCTGTTTCAAAGTGAAGAATTCAAGGAAATCTGGACAAACCAAGTTAAACATTTATGGAGGGGAAGCAAATGAAATATCTATTAATTTAAACTATGCTTTAACAACTCTGAATGCAAGAGAAGACTCAACTGTATTATGTATTATGTCTTATGTACATATTATGTATTATGTATTATGTATGGTACAATATAAATAAAGATAATACTTGTATGTGTGCAATAAATAGCAATGCATTTCACATTTGCCGCTCACATGGTTCCCAAGTGCCACTTTAACCCTTTACACTTCAGTTATTTGTGCAAGAATAGCAATGCAGTTCACTTTTGCCACTCAGAGGGTTAGCAATTTAATAGCTGAAGATGTTGAGGGTTTTTGTGTAGCAGTGACTCGGACACTTGCTATTTTACTAATTTCCTTGTTTTACATAGAAATTGCAACACATTTCAAACAAAAACTTGCAACACTGTTTTTTTTCAGGGAAACACTATGGATTTGCATTTTAGTATTATAAGTTCCTTCCATGTGAGGTATTTAGACAGCTGAGTTACTTCTAGGAGAGAGTAGGTATAATATTAGAGAGAGGATCTTTAAGGTGGGTGTGATTAGTATTTGAAAGAGGATGTGAAGGTGCCAGCTGACAGAGAGAGACGTTGAATAAGTGAGCAAGGGTTGACGTTAGTAGAGGAGAAAGTTCTTGAGTGAGCCGAAATGGGATTGGGTCAAGAGGGCACGTGGTTAGGTTTGAGAGTGTGAGGAGAAGGGAAACTTTATCCTTGGTCACAGGTTAGAAGTCGCTAATTGTGTATGTGGGAGAGGTCACACGGCTATGCTGGCTGGGTGGGAGTGGAAGTGATGTGATTTCAGGTCTGATGGCGTCCGTCTTGTCCTTGAAGTGAGTGGCAAGATCTTGAGCAGAGAAGTTAGTGGAAGGTGTTTGAATTGGTCAGTGTAGAAGAGATTTAAAGGTTGAGAAAAGGCATTTTGGGTTAGAGGAAATATTAAAAATTAGAGCGGAAAAGTATGACTGTTTGGCCAGGGAGAGGGGAGAGCTATAAGAATGGAGAATTAATTTGTAGTGTACGAACTCAGCTCTGGAGCGCTATTTCCTCCAGTGCCTTTCCGTAGTGAGTGAGTGAGTACCTTTTGGAGCTTTCATGTTTGTCTTGTGTGCCAAGGTTGTAGTTCGGTTGTGTGGGGGTGCTGTAGAGTTTCAGGTACAGCTTTGTCAAGGGCTGTTGTGAGAGTGCTGTTGTGGAGAGCATTAGTTTGTTCTGGGCAATTAAGTGTAAGGATGGGGTTGATAAGAGGTTGCAGGGATATTACAGATCAAGAGTATGCAGATTTATCTGCATGCTCTTGATCATGGAGGGGGAGATGGATTTGCATTGTGTGATGAGGTTGCCGCTGAGGAGGTGGTGGTCAGAGAGGGGAAGGGAACATTAGAGAAGCTGGAGACTGAGCAGTGGTTTGTGAAGACCAAGTCAAGGGAGTGACAGTCACTGTGAGTGTAGGAGAGCTGGTCCACTGTAATAGACCAAAGGAGGTTGTTAAGGAGAGGAGTCTGAGGGCAGAGGGGGTGTTATGGTTATCTACAGGGATGTTGAAGTCTCCCAGGATGAGAGTGGGGATGCCAGAGGACATAAAATGAGGGAGCCAGGAAGTGCAGTGATCAAGGAATTGTGCAGGAGGACCAGGTGGTCTGTATATGACAGAAACATGCAAGGGGAAGGGAGAGAAGAGACTAAGTGTGTGGGCTTCAAAGGTAGGGAAGGAGAGAGAGGGAACAGAGGGGGTTAGCAGAAATGTGTGGTTAGAGGACAGTAGGATGTCTGCTCCACCCCCTGTCTATTTCCAGGCCTATGGGTATGGGTGAATTGTAGGCCACCATGTGAAAGTGCAGCAGTGGAGGCTGATTATGTGAGCCAGATTTCAGTGATGGCTAGGAGGTTTAGAGTACGAAATGAACAAATGGTGAACAGCAGTTAGTTTGTTGCACACAGAGAGGATGTTTCAGAGACCAAAATAAAAAAGGGACTAACTTATTTGGTAGCAGGAAAGCTATACAATTCTCAGTCACTGGGTATGAGGCAAAGGTTGGACTTGTGTCTTTATTCAAACTAATTTACTATGTTACTATGAGAAGGTTAGCTGACGTGGTATGGTTATTAGGTTGCTGTGTGAGCGGGTGTTGCTGTACAAGAGAGAATGGAAGGGGGGCCTGGGTTAGGTGAGATGTCACTTGCAGCAAGCAGAAGGAGAAGGGATAGGGTCATAAGGTGGGAGTGATCCTTAAAGGGATAGTAATGTTTCACAATAAAATCAGCTCCTATGAATCTTCATAGTATTTGGCCTGTGAGGGGTGGTGTTTCAATACTGTCCGAGTTGTAGTTCAAGAGTAATTGAATTATAAAGTATCCCCTCCTGCCCCTTTTACGGATGTAACACTGCTCCCCTCAGAGCAGCAAGACTGTCCTGATGGATGCAAAGGGACAATCTTCAATTATCATAAGGGAAAAACCTGTCAATGGGGGCAGGATTTTCCTTATATTCACAGTAAGAAGATTGTCCCTTGCTGTGAGCTGTCTGCTCAAGTGACCAGATTCCACATCTGAGGGGAGGTGTTTTACACTAGGCAAAAGGGGCGGGAGGGGGATACATTATCATTCAATTACTCTTGAACTACAACAGTGTTGAAATAATACTCTCCACAGCTCAGATACTATGAAGATTAATTGGAGCTGCCTTTTTTGTGAAACATTACTATCCCTTTAAAGCAGTGAGGCTATTTTGCAGGGGTAGAAGGAGATAGTGGCAATAGGGAGTGGAGGAATGAGAAAAGTTCATGGAAGCAGCGGAGTGGTGAGGGTAGAAGTGAAGGTGCAATATGAATTGAATCACAATTTATGTGGACACAGGAGGAGGAGAGTCTTATGCAGGTGAGGAATGTGATGAAAAATAAAGAGCCAAAGCTTAATGTGTGAGGCAGGAGATTCAGTGCAACAGTCTATGTTCCAGTAGAGTACAGATTACTTGTAAAAAAATCAAGGGTCAATCCAAGGTGGTGCAGAGGGTGCAAGTGCCAGAGAGGGTGAAGTGAGCTTTGAGTCAAAGGTGTCTGTAAGCAATCACACCTGGGTACTAAGTGAAATGATGACCTTATTAAGACTGAGAGATGGTGGGTTGTAGTTTTAGTCTGGTGGGAGACAAGATCATGATGGAAACCAAACCTGTCGAGGCCTATTATTTATTGTGAAGGAGTGTGATCTATAGGCAGACTTCAACAAAGGATAATTATATATGGGAAACTGCAGACACAAGTAAAAAAAAAACTTAAGGCATACCCGACTGCTGTATGAATAACATCTACCTAGGTAAATTACATTGTTAAACAAATTGAGACACTTATTCCTAGGGCATAATTAATCTTTACGTATTCTCTGGAATAAATAACAGCGACAGATCCTGTCAGAATTGCCTCCGCGGCAACGCTGCTTCATTCCCCTTCAGGGCTGGTGCAAGGATTTTTGCCACCCTAGGCAAAACCTAATTTTGCCGCCCCTTGGCTCCACCCCTTGTGCCCTACCCATTTATGCCCCGTCTCTGTATGTGTTTAAGTGTCAGTGTGTTCCCTATATGTGTCAGTTTGTGTGTGTGTGTTCTCTATATGTGTATGTGTGTGTCAGTATGTGTTCCCTGTATGTATATGTGTGTCAGTGTTTGTGAGTCTCTGTAAGGATATCAGTGTGTATATATATGTGTATCAGTGTGACAGAGTGTATATATTTATCACGGTGCCCGTGATTGCTGCAGTTCCTTGTCTGTCACCAGTAGGGGGCTGCTATTGGCTGTCTGCAGATAGCCCGCCTCTCATTGCCTATTTAAACCTGGATTGGGCACCCTTTGGGTGCCCTTTCGTGTTGTTTCTGACTTTCTTGCTATCACTATGCTAGTGATAGCTGGGCCTCTGTTCCAGTGTTCCTGAGTTCCTGTTCTCATGTGTTCCTGAGTTCCTGATCTCTACTGTTCCAGTGTTTCCTGCCTGCTGAGTTGTTCCAGTCCTGGTTCCGGCCTAGTCTCTGGTGTTGCAGTTCCTGCGGTTCTTCTTCTCTGCTGTTTCCTGACCTGACTGATCGTTGCTGGTTCCTGTCATCTCATCGCCTGTCTCCTGTATCCTGGCGACCTCCTGCCCGGTCGCGTCGGCGACATTGTTAGTTACTCCAGTGTGCGGTCACTGGTTTGCTCCAAAGCCTTGCGGCTATACAAACTCGCTTGTTATACCAGTGTGCGGTCACTGGTTTGCTCCAAGGCCTATCGGCTATACGATCCTGTGTTGGTCCCAGCGTTCGGACGCTGGTTTGCTCCTAAGCCTTGCGGCTATACAAACTCGCTTGTTACACCAGTGTGCGGTCACTGGTTTGCTCCAAAGCCTATCGGCTATACAGTCCTGTGTTGGTCCCAGCGTGCGGACACTGGTTTGCTCCTAAGCCTTGCGGCTATACAAACTCGTTGTTACACCAGTGTGCGGTCACTGGTTTGCTCCTAAGCCTATCGGCTATACAGTCCTGTGTTGGTCCCAGCGTGCGGACGCTGGGTTGCTCCAAAGCCTTGCGGCTATACAAACTCGCTTGTTACACCAGTGTGCGGTCACTGGTTTGCTCCACAGCCTATCGGCTATACAGTCCTGTGTTGGTCCCAGCGTGCGGACGCTGGTTTGCTCCAAAGCTTTGCGGCTATACAAACTCGCTTGTTACACCAGTGTGCGGTCACTGGTTTGCTCCAAAGCCTATCAGCTATACAATCCTGTGTTGGTCCCAGCGTGCCTACGCTGGTTTGCTTCAAAGCCTTGCGGCTATACAAACTCGCTTGTTACACCAGTGTGCGGTCACTGGTTTGCTCCAAAGCCTATCGGCTATACAATCCTGTGTTGGTCGCAGCGTGTGACGCTGGTTAGCTCCAAAGCCTTGCGGCTATACAAACTCGCTTGTTACACCAGTGTGCGGTCACTGGTTTGCTCCAAAGCCTATCGGCTATACAAGTCAGTATTGGTCCCAGCGTGCGGACGCTGGTTTGCTCCAAAGTCTTGCGGCTTTACTACTCCCTGTTGGTCTCAGTGTGTGTACACTGGGTTGCTTGCGATCCTGTCAATTTGCCATTACCATCTGACTGCTGCTACTATCTCTGGGCTGCCCTGCCCGGTATTGGTAAGGCCGGTAGAACCTTTTGCCACATTCCATCTGAGGTTGCCTTACCCGGTATTGGCAGGGCCGGTAGAGCCTACATTGTGAATCTTTTGAGGCTGCCTTGCCCGGTAATTTGGTAAGGCCGGTAGAACCGTTATGCTATTCCATCTGCAGGTTGCCTTACCCGGTATTGGCAAGGCCGGTAGAGCCTAACATTCTGCTTCTTCAGACTGTCCTGTCCGGTATATTGACAGGACCGGTAGAGTCTGCATTCTGTCTTGTTATATTCTGTATGTATCTGTATGTATGTGTTTGCCATCCTACGTTATCAATTTATTATTTCAATAAAATTGATTTTTACCTAAAACTTGTGTCTGAGAGTCATAATAAACCGTGACAGTACGAAAGGGCCATGACCTCAGACAGCAAAGGTGAAGGTAATGCACAGAATATCCATTGGAGGATGGATGTGCACGAGCAACGTTTGGATCAGTTGGCAGTTGCAATTCAAACGATCCTTGAACGCACGGTACTTGCTGACAAATCTAGCTCTAGCCCAGTGGTCTCGCCAAGTCAGACACCGGAAAGTGATACCAGACCCCTAGGGGGTACTGTTAAAGGGTTAACGGCTTCTGCACCCTTGCCGCTAAGATATGATGGTGACCCTAGTCTCTGCAGAGGGTTCATCAACCAACTCGAAATCTTTATGGAATTGACGGCACACGCATTTCCCAATGATCGTAGTAAAGTGGGGTTCACGATATCTTTGCTCACTGGCAGAGCTTTGGCTTGGGCTAACCCCTTGTGGGAGAATGCTAAACCTTGTACTAAGAACTTTAGAGAATTTGTGCAATCCTTTCGAAGAGTGTTTGAGCCTCCTGGTAGAACCACCTCTGCTGCCAAACGCCTTATGGAGATACATCAGGGCAGGCGTACAGTGGGCGACTACGCCATCGAATTCCGCACATTGGCAGCAGAGGTAGGTTGGAATAACGAGGCATTATTGGCAGCTTTTTCTCAAGGCCTGAATGACCACATTAAGGACGAAATCGCTGCTAAAGATCTACCTATTGATCTAGATGACTACATTGAGTATGTTATGATAATTGACTCCAGAATACGTGAGAGATCAATTGCCAGAGATCGTAAGATACGGTCAAAGAATAATGAGCCTAGTAGCATGTTTTGCCCACCCATCCCTCCCTTGGCATTGAAGTCTAGTGAACCTGTACGGGAGACAAGTGAACCTATGCAAATAGGCTTCACTAGACTAACCAAGGCTGATAGACTATATCGCAAAAGACAAGGGTTGTGTTTATACTGCGGTAAAAAAGGGCATTTGCTAAATTCCTGTCCGGTACGTCCGGGAAACGCACACACCTAGGGTACCTCGGGGGACAGGCCCTAGGTGGTGTACAATCGTCCCCAGTGTCGGGCACAATGAAACCCACCATACAGGTGGTATTATCTTGGGCACAACGCTCTGTGGAGGTTTTGGCCTTGGTTGACTCTGGTGCAGCAGGGTATTTTATGGATAATACCTTTGCTGAATTGCACGGAGTTCCACGCATTGAAAGAGAAAATCCCTTGACTATTGAAGCGATTGATGGCAGACTCTTAGAACCGCCTCAGGTTATATTTGAAACTATGCCACTGTCTATGACTATTGGGGCACTTCACAAAGAAGAGCAGCAGTTTCAACTGATTAATTCTCCGCACCATGCGGTAATATTGGGATTTCCGTGGTTACAGTTACATAACCCACAATTTGATTGGAAAAAGTGTGAAATTGCTGCTTGGTCCCAGTTTTGTATGGACAAGTGCGTCATCCAGCCTATTAAGGTCCTGTGCACCTCCTCGGCTATACCGGAGGTGTACCAACAGTTTGGCGATGTTTTTAGCAAAGGAGAGGCTAGTTTGCTACCCCAGCATAGACCTTATGATTGTTGCATCGAATTGCAGCCTGGGGCAGTACCTCCGAAAGGACGCACTTATCCATTATCTTGTGAGGAAAATAAGGCTATGGAGGATTACATTTCTGATGCCCTTGCTAGAGGGATCATACGAAAATCTACCTCTCCAGCTGGGGCTGGGTTCTTTTTCGTAAAAAAGAAAAATGGCGAATTAAGACCATGCATTGACTACCGGGGCTTGAATAAACTAATGGCAAAAAACGCATACCCAATACCACTCATCACCGAGCTTTTTGACAGGCTTAAGGGCGCTTCGATTTTTACCAAATTGGACCTACGGGCCGCTTACAATCTGGTGCGCATTCGAGAAGGTGATGAGTGGAAGACTGCCTTTAATACTCGAGCTGGGCACTACGAGTATCTAGTAATGCCATTTGGGCTGTGTAATGCCCCCGCAGTTTTCCAGGAACTGATAAACGATGTTCTGAGAGATATGTTACAGACATGTGTTGTGGTTTATCTTGACGATATACTGATTTACTCCCAAGACATGGCACAGCACATCAAAGATGTATCCGCAGTATTGCTACGACTCCGTGAGAACAAATTATTTTGTAAACTGGAGAAATGTGAGTTTCATAGAACCAGTGTGCCATTCTTGGGGTTCATAATTGGCAAGTGGCATTGCCATGGACAAAGATAAGTTGTCAGCTGTCTTACAATGGCCAAAACCCAAGGGTCTTAAAGCCATACAGCGTTTCCTGGGTTTCGCTAATTATTATAGGAGGTTTATTAAGAACTTTTCTTCCATTGTCAAACCTCTGTCTGATCTTACGCACAAGGGTGCTAATCCTTCTTGTTGGCCGGTATCTGCTGAGAATGCCTTTGAGAATTTGAAGCTGGCATTTGCTGCGGCTCCTGTGTTATCCTACCCCAATCCTCTACTTCCATTTACGTTAGAGGTTGATGCCTCAGATATTGGGGTCGGGGCAGTACTTTCGCAACGACACGATAAAGGTGGAACTCTCAGACCTTGTGGGTTTTTCTCTAAAAAGTTGACTGTCACTCAAAGCCACTATGAGATAGGTGACAAAGAATTATTGGCCATTATCCTCGCTCTTAAGGAATGACGTCATTTGCTTGAAGGTACTAAGAATCCTGTATTAATCCTAACAGATCATAAAAATCTGACTTATCTCTCGGAGGCCAAGAGATTGTCCTCCCGTCAGGCCAGGTGGGCACTGTTCCTGTCTCGATTTAATTTCATTGTATCATACTTTCCGGGGTCAAAGAATATCAGGGCTGATGCACTGTCAAGACAATTTGAGGCCGACAGTGACAGAGTGGAAGCACCAGCACCTATAATCCAACCTGATAGAATACTGGCTACTATACGCACGAGTATCACTTCTCCTTTAGGGGAGGAGATCCTGGCCTCTCAGGGGTCCGCTCCCCATGAAACTCCAGTGGGCAAATGTTTTGTCGCTGAACCATTTCGTACTAGGCTGCTTGAAACCTACCATTCCTCTAAGGCTGCGGGACATATTGGTAGAGACCAGTTGTTATGGTCCCTTTCTCAGTTATTTTGGTGGCCTTCCATGAGAAACGATTGTGCCGAATTTACGAATGCCTGTGCCACCTGTGCCCGCGCTAAGACCCCGAGACATCTCCCAGTGGGCTTGCTTCAACCGGTGCCTAATGGCGAACGCCCCTGGTCTCATGTTTCCATTGATTTTATGGGAGAATTGCCTATGTCCAAGGGGTACTCCTTTATATTCATGGTGGTGGACAGGTTTTCTAAAATGGCTCATTTCGTGCCCCTCCATGGTCTTCCTTCAGCGAAGGAATTGGCAATGGTGTTCGCCAGAGAAGTATTCCGGTTGCATGGAGTGCCTAGGGTACTGGTGTCTGACAGGGGGAGCCAGTTTGTGTCTAGATTTTGGAGGGCATTTTGCCAACAGATGGGCATACAGCTGTCCTTCTCCTCTGCCTACCATCCCCAGACCAATGGAGCCGCTGAACGAGCTAATCAGGGCTTGGAACAATTTCTCCGTTGTTTCGTTACTGACCATCATGATAATTGGTCTGACTTGTTGCCTTGGGCAGAGTTCGCCAGGAACTGTGCGGTCAATTCTTTGTCTGGGAGCTCTCCGTTTCTGATTAATTATGGGTTCCAGCCCTGTTTGCTTCCAGATTCATTTCAGACGCAACAGATTCCAGCTCTGGATGAGCATATCGAGCAACTCCGTTCCACATGGGCACAAGTTCAGAGGGCACTTGGTCAGTCATTTCAGCGTCATCAGCGCCATGCTAATCGCAGAAGGCTTCCAGCGGTTTCCTTTCAGGTTGGGGATAGAGTATGGCTTTCCTCCAGAAATCTCAAGCTGCAAATTCCGTCTAATAAGTTGGCTCCCCGGTTTATTGGTCCATACAGAGTTATTCGTAAAATTAACCCTGTCTCCTATGCACTAGACCTACCTGCATCCATGCGTATCCATAATGTGTTCCACGTGTCCCTTCTTAAGCCACTGGTTTGCAATCGCTATACTACCACACCTGTGGTGCCAGGACCTGTTGAGGTGGAGGGCCAGGAGGAGTACGAGGTTCAGAGCATTATTGATTCCCGTAGGCTTAGAGGAGGGGTACAGTACCTGGTACATTGGAAAGGGTATGGTCCTGAGGATCGATCATGGGTGGATAGTACGGACCTTCATGCACCTAGGTTAACTAGGGCCTTTCATGCCAATTACCCACAGAAACCTAGACCCTATTCTAGGAGAGGGGGTCTTTGAAAGGGGGGTACAATCACGGTGCCCGTGATTGCTGCAGTTCCTTGTCTGTCACCAGTAGGGGGCTGCTATTGGCTGTCTGCAGATAGCCCGCCTCTCATTGCCTATTTAAACCTGGATTGGGCACCCTTTGGGTGCCCTTTCGTGTTGTTTCTGACTTTCTTGCTATCACTATGCTAGTGATAGCTGGGCCTCTGTTCCAGTGTTCCTGAGTTCCTGTTCTCATGTGTTCCTGAGTTCCTGATCTCTACTGTTCCAGTGTTTCCTGCCTGCTGAGTTGTTCCAGTCCTGGTTCCGGCCTAGTCTCTGGTGTTGCAGTTCCTGCGGTTCTTCTTCTCTGCTGTTTCCTGACCTGACTGATCGTTGCTGGTTCCTGTCATCTCATCGCCTGTCTCCTGTATCCTGGCGACCTCCTGCCCGGTCGCGTTGGCGACATTGTTAGTTACTCCAGTGTGCGGTCACTGGTTTGCTCCAAAGCCTTGCGGCTATTCAAACTCGCTTGTTACACCAGTGTGCGGTCACTGGTTTGCTCCAAGGCCTATCGGCTATACGATCCTGTGTTGGTCCCAGCGTTCGGACGCTGGTTTGCTCCTAAGCCTTGCGGCTATACAAACTCGCTTGTTACACCAGTGTGCGGTCACTGGTTTGCTCCAAAGCCTATCGGCTATACAGTCCTGTGTTGGTCCCAGCGTGCGGACGCTGGTTTGCTCCTAAGCCTTGCGGCTATACAAACTCGCTTGTTACACCAGTGTGCGGTCACTGGTTTGCTCCACAGCCTATCGGCTATACAGTCCTGTGTTGGTCCCAGCGTGCGGACGCTGGTTTGCTCCAAAGCCTTGCGGTTATACAAACTCGCTTGTTACACCAGTGTGCGGTCACTGGCTTGCTCCAAAGCCTATCGGCTATACAATCCTGTGTTGGTCCCAGCGTGCGGACGCTGGTTTGCTTCAAAGCCTTGTGGCTATACAAACTCGCTTGTTACACCAGTGTGCGGTCACTGGTTTGCTCCAAAGCCTATCGGCTATACAATCCTGTGTTGGTCCCAGCGTGCGGACGCTGGTTAGCTCCAAAGCCTTGTGGCTATACAAACTCGCTTGTTACACCAGTGTGCGGTCACTGGTTTGCTCCAAAGCCTATCGGCTATACAAGTCAGTATTGGTCCCAGCGTGCGGACGCTGGTTTGCTCCAAAGTCTTGCGGCTTTACTACTCCCTGTTGGTCTCAGTGTGTGTACACTGGGTTGCTTGCGATCCTGTCAATTTGCCATTACCATCTGACTGCTGCTACTATCTCTGGGCTGCCCTGCCCGGTATTGGTAAGGCCGGTAGAACCTTTTGCCACATTCCATCTGAGGTTGCCTTACCCGGTATTGGCAGGGCCGGTAGAGCCTACATTGTGAATCTTTTGAGGCTGCCTTGCCCGGTAATTTGGTAAGGCCGGTAGAACCGTTATGCTATTCCATCTGCAGGTTGCCTTACCCGGTATTGGCAAGGCCGGTAGAGCCTAACATTCTGCTTCTTCAGACTGTCCTGTCCGGTATATTGACAGGACCGGTAGAGTCTGCATTCTGTCTTGTTATATTCTGTATGTATCTGTATGTATGTGTTTGCCATCCTACGTTATCAATTTATTATTTCAATAAAATTGATTTTTACCTAAAACTTGTGTCTGAGAGTCATAATAAACCGTGACAATTCTCTATATGTGACTCTCCCCCTCTTGACCCCCCTTTGACTCTCTCCCCCGTCTGACTCTTGATCCCTCCTTTCACGTTCTCTCTCCCAGTCTGACTCTTGATCCCTTTCCTGACTGCTGATCCCCCCCTTTGAATCTCTCTCTCCCCGTCTGACTCTTGATCCCCCTCTTGACTGCTGATCCCCCCCTTTGACTCTCTCTCTCTCCCCTTCTGACTATTTATCCCCTCTTGACCCCCCCTTCCACTTACTCTTCCCGGTGCACTCTCTCCCCAGTTAGTACGTTTTGGAGGCTGTCTGTCACTAAGGTGGAGCGATCGCATTGGCAGAGATCGATATCTAGCCAATGTGATCGCTCCACCTTAGTGACAGACAGCCTCCGTCATTGGAGGATGATGGGTAGTGGGACGGGAGCTGTCTCTGGTCGGCAAAGTTCGGCAAGCCGGAAGTAGGCTGCCGGACACTTTTTAAACTTTAATTTTGTGCATGTAACTGCTTTTTAAATATAAAGAACACTATTTTCGGTGTTTTAGATAAACGCTCTAACTAATGAGCATTACATGTATTTAGGTGAGAGATCCCCTTTAAGCAAACCATCATTAATTTAACTGAATTGTATGCAATTAAATAGGTTTGCACATATTTTTTTGTCTTGCTACAGATGTGAATCTTAATGAGGAAAGAAACCTCAGTGGTTCCTAATCAGCAAGTCAGCATGCTAAAGTGTGACAGTTTTGTCAGGTGTTTCACAAATTATACAGTCAAGTTATTTAAAGCTCTAGAACAGGGGAAGCCAACCTTGGTCCTCAAAATCTACCAGCGGTGCATGTTTTTAGAACATCGCTGTCTTAGTACAGGTGTATCAACCAGAGGCTTAGTTGTTTTAATTCATCCACCTGTATGGAAGCAAGGATATCCTGAAAACATGTATTGCTGGTAGCTCTTGAGGACCAGGGTTCACTACCCCTACTCTAGAATGAGAAATGCTTATGTTAATTTACAAATGCGTTATTTTTAAGCAAAAAATAAATCTTGTGAGATTGCTACCATAAAGAATAATGGTTGATAATGATTAGGGTGTCTGACTTTTTAAAGATATTAAAAAGGCATGTCACCTTATAATAGTGGGAGCATTACACTACGTAAAAATTTAGATTTAATAGTCAATTTGACTATATGCCTATTTGGGATGTGTCCCTACTGCTTAAAGTGATAGTAATACTTATGTTTTTGTTTATTTAGTATTGAAGGCATTAAAAAATATTAAGAACTATGTAAGTCTTATCTCTCAAACCATTATGGTTTGAGAGATATTCACAACTAAAGTTTCCTCTCCCTGGATTGTTCAGTCAAGTCTGCCATCTAGCTGGCAGACTTGGATTCTGGTCCGCAGACCGGCCGACAGCTGTTCTGCAGAGCCGAGATTGATATCTTTAAAAAAAGCTACTTCATTGGAACGGTCTACAAAGTGTGCTTGCAATCCAGGCATGCTTTCTAGACCGTTCCAACTAAGTAGTTGTTTTTTTTTATTTTAAAGATTGCAATCTCTGCTCTGCTGAAGAGGTGCAGACCATAATCCAAATCTGTCAGGGAGGGGGAAAATTTAGTTGTGAATATCTCTCAAACCATAAAGGTTTGAGAGATAATACTTACATAGTTCTTAAAGCAAACTACCAGCTTTAAGAAAGATGTCCCTAAATAATTCCTCATCTGGTGACTAGCTGATCATTAGCGCTAGTCGCCAGAATTATTACCTCCTTAACACGAATTATCCTCTGCTCTGGGACTGACAGGCAGGACGGAGCGCAGACATCTTTCCATAGTGACGTTGGCACACCTGCGCTGTTAGTCCCAGGCTGCTTTAGGAGGTGTTCCAAAAGGGACTTGACAGCACAGGCGTGCAGACGTCACTATAGAAAGATGTCTGCGTTCCGTCCTGCCTGTCAGTCCCAGAGCAGAGGATAATTCGTGTTAAGGAGGTAATAATTCTGGCGACTAACGCTACTGATCAGCTAGTCACCAGATGAGGAATTATTTGGGGATATCTTTCTTAAAGGTGGTAGTTCCGCTTTAATATTTGTTTAATGCCTACAATACTAAATAAACAAAAAATTAAGTATTACTATCCCTTTAAAAGGAAAATAATATAAACTGCTGCTACTTTCAACATATGTATAAGAGAAGGTATGAAACTGGTAAGTTTGTTACTTAATTTATATGCCTCCAATTTGACCTCAAAGTGGTGAGTCCGATATAGAGCATTACAGTAGTAATTTTAAGCACTTGTGTAAAACTTATGTTGTATTGTTATCCAGTGCAGTGTTTCTCAGCCATGGTTCTCAAGTACAACCAAACAAAGCGGGTTTAAGGGATCTTCCTGCCCAAGCTCTTATAAACAAATCAGAAAGAGAGATTAACAAATTACTTGTGCTCAAGCAGGGGATTCATTAGCGCCAATGTTGCAGATTTTCTGTGTATATCAGGTTTGAGAAATAGAATATAAAGGCGAGATCTGGTTCGAAAAAAGGAGGGCAGACATCCACAGACTTTATTATATTGGTGCATTTTTTAGTTCTAGACCATTAGCAACGTGGGATTGAAAATAATTAAAAATAAATAAATAAATATATAGATTAAATTTATGCCTAGCCCAAATGTCTGCCAAATGTCTTCTAATTATTTTGTTAGAAATGATTGACAATTCCAGGAACAGTGTTGTTCATTTTAAACTTTTTCATTTAGATTGCTTTGGTATATAGCAATTTTAAGTTTCTCAAAAAATGTAAGAATTAAAAAAAGTATGCTAACATTTAGACAATTTTATTTGGGTTTAAACTGATGTTATTTTATAGAAGGTAATGTTGGCACACACTGGTATTGAACTGGTTGGAATCCCAGTCTTGACAGCATAGAAATGTTTTGTTAGGGAAATTATCGTTTTGACTGTAGGCAGTTACATGACAGCTATGGGAATAGAGTTCCATAGCTCAAACCTCTGCCATTCTCTCTCCATTTGCCCTTCAGATCTGTATGACGTGCAGGATTGACTGAGAGTGTTTTCTCCATTGAAGACCACTGTAATCAAAGTCAACGACATGGGCCTTCAGTGGATAGGATAGCAATGTTGCGCTGAGTCACCCATCCCTGCAGATCGCAAAAATCTGTAGGTGCAAAGAGACTGAGCATTACAGAGCTCTAAGCGATGGGAACACAATTCCTCTAGCTGTCAGGTAGCTTCCCTCAATTAGAAAGGCCATTCATCTGACCATTTTCTATCCCTACAAGTCAGATCTATATTGTAGGTACTCCAACTGCTGGGAGATGCTTTAGTCCAAAGTTTTGGTATCTGACTGTGGTTATACATAGAACTTAGGGAAGTAGTAGCAGCAGTACCACTAGTGGTGACTTTTTGTGAACTGAATGTTCATTTTACCCTTTGTGTCAGTAGGGTGCCCAGAGCAATGCTTTGTGTACCCCTCTGGCATTCCCAGAATAATTAAAAAAAAAAAAAAAAAAAAAAAAAAAGGATTGTAGTAACATCTGAATGAGGAGTCTTCTCATATTAAAACCTTACTAGGCCTTTCATATTGTTTAGTCTGTTTTGTTTTTAATTATTATGGTGTTTTGCTGAAGTAACAAATGATTTGCACTTGAGGGGATTCTAAATCCATATATAATTCCTACTTTCTATTGGGGGGGTCTATGCATCTTGAAGGAATTATCCATAAAATTAACCCTTTGAGTTCCAGAGTGTTAGCCATCGCATTGCAGAACTCTGGCACACACAGGCTTAATGTAAGCAGCCTACATCTGTTAACCCTTAAAGTGCCAGAGAGGTAGTCAACACATTGCAAAACAATGAGAGTTAAAGGGAAAGGATTACAACAGTAGGGGGGAGATTCATTAAGCAGTGATACAGTGAAGATGACTTCTCCAGTGATATCGCTTCTCCAGTTCCTATGTTTTTCGATAGAGCCTATGCACTGAGATCTCCAAAGCTGAATAAATCTTAATGGATAGGCTCCATAGAATAACATAGGAATTGGAGATTTGATAAACCGACAAAGTCTTCTCCACTTTATCACCATGTAGTGAATCTCCCACAATGAGTTGTCAACTTTAACCATATGAGTACCCACTCTCGCCCCTTTTACTGATATAACATTGCTCATGTCAGAGCAGTAGTATTGTCCGGATGGATCGCAGACAGGGACAGTCTTCAGTGGGCATAAGGAAAAACCTGTCAAGTGGGGCAGGGTTTTCATTAGTGTGACCACGGGTCCCGGAACGTCCGGGACTGTCCCTTATTTCAGGGCTATGTCCCGCGTCCCGGGTCATCTTCAACCGGGACAATGAAGTGTCCCGGAATGAAGCCAAGCCGCCCTGGATGTCAGCCTGCAAGCGGCGTGTCACATCATGGACGCCACTTGCAGGCTGAAATCCAGGGCGGCAATGCAGCTTACCTGATCTCCTGGAGGCAAGCGCTCTAGTAATACAGAGCGCTGGGAGATTACATCATCTCCCAGCGCTCTGCATTACTGAGCACAGCGCGCGGGAGCTTCAGCTGTGTGCCGGAGGAGGCACAGAGCACTTTCCACGCCGCTAGACCACCAGGGACTCAAGGTAAGGCATGAAGGGGCAAGTTCTAGGGTGACCACGTCCCGGAATGGCAGAAGGGAAATGTGGTCACCCTAGTTTTCATTGTTCTCACAGTAAGAGGATTGTCCCTTGCTGTGAGCTGTCTGGTCAAGAAACTAGATTCCACATCTGAGAAGAGGTGACTTACACTAGGTAAAAGGGTGTGTGGGGGGGATACTTTAGCATTCAATTACTCTTGAACTGCAACTCTGACAGTATTGAAATAACACTTTCCATGGCCCAAATACTATGAATATTAATTTGAGCTACTTTTTGTGAAACATTACTACCCCTTTAATGACTGCTAAGCCCGCAGAACTCTTTGAATCTAGACCAATGTTCTCAATCTTTCTCTTCAGGGACCACTAACAGGCCAGGACTTTCTCTGCTTGAGAATGGGTGAACCAATCAAAATAACCGAGCCTCTGTTTAAAGGGATAGTAATACTTCGTTTTAAATTTATTTTATTTTGTAGGCATTAAAAAAACATGAAGAATGATATGTCTTATCTCTCAAACCTTTATGGTTTAAGAGATATTCACAAGCAAAGTTTCCCCTCCCGCCCTTATACCTAGTGTAAGCAATCTCTTCTCAGATGTGGAATCCAGTCCATAGACCAGACAGATAACAGAAGGGGACAATCTTCTTTACATGAAAACAATGAAATCCCTGCCCCCCTTGACAAGCTTTTCAGGTTTGTCCCTTATCTTAATTGAAGATTGTCCCTCTGTGCAATCTACCTGGGCACCTCCCTTCTGATCTGGCTGAACAGTGTTACATCAGTAAAAGGGGCAGGAGGGGGACACTTTGTCATTGAATTACTCCTGAACTACAACTCTGACAGAACTGAAATACACTCTCCAAAGTCCAAATACTATGATGATTAATTAGAGCTGCTTTTATTATGAAACATTACTATCCCTTTAACACACCTGTTCTCTAACATGGAAATCCTAAAGTTCTGGTCTGTTCTATCTCAAGATTTTCTGCCACATTAATGTATAATATTCCTTGAAGATCTAGACTTCACATCTGGAATTCCCTTTTACCTCTTGAGGACCAAGGCCATTTTTGTGTGTGTGTGTGTCTGGAGAGCAGGTACATGTCAGTGTGATCACATGTACCTGATTGCCATGAGAGAGGCTGAAACTGACTGCTTGAGTCTTGGACTTCCCCCATGATCACCGCACAACTGAAGGCACGATTTGATAAAAGAAAAATTGACTTGCCAGGACCGTCACCGGTCCTTAACGTTTGGACAGTCATTACAGTCCTGGTGCACCATCAGTTGTTAAGGGGTAAAGGAAAGCAACACCTCCTAATTATAACATTCCATTTATCTTGCTATGTCCAGGAAATCCTAATCACCCCTGTGAACTTTGCTCCTTTGTTCAACAGATCACAACTTCAAATAGTCCTAGATATCATGTCCATGGAGGCAGTCATGACAGTTTCTTCAAATGAAGTAGGCAGTGGGAATGATCCTTTAAGAACCAGATGGGTGTTTCACACTTTGCAATGTACTATGTTGCATATCCCTCTGGTCTTTACAGGATTAAAGCAGACCTTTCACATTACTTCTAGTCTGCATATTTGAAAACTGCATTAAAGTGATAGTAATGTTTCACAAAAAGAGCAGCTCCGATTAATCTTCATAGTATTTGAGCCATAGAAAGTGTTATTTCATTACTGTGAGCGTTGTAGTTCAAGAGTAATTGAATGATAAAGTTTCCTCCTCCTGCCCCTTTTACCTAGTGTAACACTGCTCACCTCAGATGTGGAATCCGGTTCATAGACCAGACAGCTCACATCAAAGGGTTAAAGGGACACAAATACTTCAAAACAAATTTCTGTAGAACAGTATTTCAAAATCATATGTTCAAAATAATATTAGCTTCAGATCTTAGGCCCATCCACAAAGTGGTGTAATTCTGGGGCAGATCTCCTGCAACACTGGGGAGATTCACTAAGATGTGAGAAACAGGTGATAAAGTGGAGATGACTTCTCCAGAGAGATCACTTCTCCAGTTCCTGTCATATTCTATGGAGCCTATGCACTAAGATCTCCCAAGCTGGAGAAATCTTAGTGCATTGGCTCCATAGAATAAAATAGGAATTGGAGAAGTGATCTCTCTGGAGAAATCTTCTCCGCTTTATCACCTCTTTATCACGCCTTGGTGAATGTCCTCCAAGTTCTCATTGATTTAAATGGTGCTTTTAATCCCTAGAACAGTGATTCTCAGCAGCAGTCTTCATAGCACACCAGGAGGTCAAGTGTAAGGATATCCCTGTAAAGCAGACGTGGGACAGTCGAAAGGATTGGGCTGGTTAGTTGATCTCCATGCTAGTGTGCCCCGAGCATTGATGTTGAGAAACGTGTTCCTAAAATGCTCACACATTGCTTTGAAGTGTGTTGGAGAATTAACTGAAGCATACGTTAAAGGGGCAGTATAGGGTTAATACCATACCTGTCAGTACCCTCAAGTTATGGGAACAGAGATTCCCATCCTATATAATAATTCACTAGAATGTTTGTCAGAAGCAGTCATGCTCAGTAGAGACTGCCCAGAATGCACGGAATTCTGGGAGGTGTAGGAATGATGGGAGTTCTGTGCTGAGAGCATTGTGTGCTTTGGGAAGTCTCTACAGTGCATGACTGCGTCGGCGGCAGGACGCAGAGCTGGACCAGCCTCTTAACTCTCTGAGTGCCAGAGGGGTACGCACCCCTCTGGCACTCAAAGGGTTAACATCACCTGGACCTTGGCCCGTGTACTCGGGCTTTTACACTAGTAGCTTATAATTCACCAGTTCTCTCCTGGTTTGGTGTGCAGATCACTGATCCCTGCACAGGTGGGTGATAGCCTAGCGTTACCCTGCACTCCTGGGAGCTTTCTCTTCTTCCCACAGAAGCTCAGTAGGATAAACATTGCAGTATATTTTTTCAGGATTAATTGTTACTGTTCCTTTAACCCCTTTAGGACCCTTGACATCCTGGCACGTCATGGGTTGGCAAGCCATAAGGACCCATGACATGCCAGGACCGTCATGGAATTCAGAGTTCCCTGCGAGGCTGCACAGCGTTTGGGGAGCCCTGAATCGGATTTGAAAAAAAAAAACTGTCCGTGGTCCTTAAGTGCCAAGTGGTCCTTGTTTTAATCTGTGCAATGGATTCAGGGATCACCGAGCAGCATGGTGGCACGCGGGGACCCCTGAAATCCATGAAGAGCCAGGACCGACATGGGTCCTTAATGCAAGTTTACCCCTGATGGACCTGGCAAATCATGGGTCCTGAAGTAGTTAACACACGCACCCACAGATACCTACACACACACACACAGGTTCCTGCACACACACAGATCACAATTGTACAGCACTGCGTAGTTAGTTGGCGCTACATAAATAAAGAATAATAATAATACCTACACACACACACACACAGACACCTATACATACAGACACAATTCAGAGGTGATTATTAAAACAGATCATTTTAATAACAAGTAACAACTTTTGAATGAAAAATCTTCCACAAGCGGGAGTATCTTTGATTTACTCGTCAGGAAAAGCCCTATAATATGGTGTGGATTTGTGGGGGCGGGGGGTTTGGGGATGTTTTTCTCCTCAAAAAAAATTGGAAGCACAGCTCTGTATTTATTAGAAATGGCCTGCTATTAACACCCTTTTGGTCCTTTAAAGGTTACAGAATAGAGGTGTGTAATGTTTGCAAAGCAATGCAATGCACATCGCTATGTGCTTTAGATGCTTAAAGAGCAACTGCCTTTTAAAGGGGAACTACCACCTCGCAATAACTTAAGCTTGACTGATTGCTCATCTGGCGACTAGCTGCTTAGTAGCGCTAGTCGCCAGAAATAGGTTCAAAAGGGACTGACAGCGCAGGCGCACGGACGTCACTGTGAAGAGACGTCCGTGCTTCCTGCTCCTGTCACCATCGGTAAAACGCCGATATCTGCAGAACCGGGTAATATTTCTGGCGACTAGCGCTACTAAGCAGCTAGTCGCCAGATGAGCAATCAGTCAAGCTTAAGTTATTGCAGGGTGGTAGTTCCCCTTTAAGCATCAATGGCTCTTTGCTGCAATGTTTTCTGCAATGCAGTGCAGAGTAAATCGATTTTGTACGACCGTATTTGTTGGAATTTTTTATTCACTTAAGGACCAGAGGTATGTGCAGTGCTTCTCCATGTACCCTGGCCATTAAGGGGTTAATCAGCCTGAGATGGATGGCATCTCTTCACTTGTGATTAAATTATACTTCTGTGAAATATTAGTTTACATGCTACAAAAGGCTTTTGTCACACGTGTTTGTATTATAAAATACATGATGTACTTTATTCCATCCAGAGTTTAACCCTTTAGAAAAAAGTGAGAAAGTAAATGATCCATTTTTTGACTCGGAGAATAATATATATCAATTTGTTGCTGTAAAGAGGTTGATAGAATTGTAAGAAACAAAGGCCCATATTTATAACTGGAGTTATTCTGGAGTAAACCAACTGCACCATAGGGTAAACACAAAAAATTCCTGAGTTCCCATACACTCGAATAGAGCTTTTTAACCCCTTAAATGCTAGAGGTTTACAAAGCATTGCTTTGCAATGCATTGGATACCTCTCTAGCTTTGAAAGAGTTAAACACCCAATTAAATTTGACAGGAATATTTATATGCCCCCTATGGAACAGTTGGTTTACTCCAGAATAAACTCCAGGTTGCTTTTATAAATATGGACCCAAGGGCCTAATTCATAAAGCTAAATATGTCAGTTATGGAGAAAATTATCGGCTCCATAAGTGGGGAATTAACCGTCTCAGTGCCAGCATGCCCCTCAGTCACTGAGAGGGTTGAAATTCCCAAGAATTGAAATTGTTTTAACTCCTTGAATGCTAGAGATCACTAATGCATGTCAAACTGTTATAGGGGATAAAATTCCCATTTAAATCAATGGGAATTTACAGAATTTTCAGATGATTTACTACAAACCTGCACCTCTTTAGCCTGATGAACAAGCCCTAATTCTATACTATCTGCACTATGTTTATTGTAAAATCATTTTGTTAACAAAAAAAATCTTTATTTATTTAAACCAAAATGGAAACGTGCCCTCATCAATTTTATAGATGTGCTGTTATTGCTGACAGAAGTGTTTGAAATGTTTTAAAGCTGTCAGATAATTTTTGGTGTATGTGTTTTTTTATAACTTGGTGTAAAAAGAGGGAATATTAATTTGAAGGAATTTCATTACCTGAAAATGTCTGTATTACTGTGCCTTAAATCTTTATTCCAACTTTGAATAAAACTGTATTTCTAAACCTCTTTGTCCCTGTATTTTTAATGTTTACATTTAATTTATTAGTTTTAAAGAAAATTATAAACTTATATAAATCTGTATGCTGCACTAGCTGTTTGTAATGTTAATAGACTTTAACAAATTAACCTGTATTTGGTGGTGGTACTTTATGCAAATGAGTTTGCTGGTCTAGTATTGGCTTACACTGTGCTATGAATGAATGTAGGCCACGCCCACGCATATTGGATGCATTTGTAATAGCACAGCGAGTGTGGAGTTTGGCATTGACCATAACTAATTTGCGTAACATGTCGCACTATACCACCTACACTCTAAAGTTAATTTCTCAAAAATGTTTATTTTACAATGTGTTGGCATGTTTCAGTTTTCTGTAAAACAAACAAAACTTATTCTAAGGTGACTGGTCCATCTTAATCTTTTTTGGGCTAATCAATTAACCCCAGGCTGTAAAGTAACAATTCCATCATTTTCCTATTCCATACTGTGATGGTAACATGTGCGGCTACTGTTTCAGAAATACCTTTTTCCACTACTTAACAGTTCATACACCACCTCTGCCACTATTTCCATGAAAAGGGAACCATTTTGAAGGCAAAAAAAAAGAAAAAACATTTTTGAGCCCCCAATGGGGTAAAAAAGTCATCCTTACTCCAAAATGCAGTTTGATCAACAGCTGATCTGCTTAGAAGCCAACTATTGTAATTCTCAATATTGATTTGCGCTAGAAACCATTGGACCTATCTTCTTCTCCTCATATGAGTGTATAAGAGCTCAAGCGAGCATATTTGAGTGCATGTCGGTATCCGTGTGTCTGTGTGTGTGGTTGAAGGGAGAGGGGAGAAGGTGATGATAGAAGATTAAAGAAAAGTATGAAGCATTAAAGTAAGTGATAATACACAATGAGAGTGGGTAAGGGACCCAGGAGAGAGGGTGGTAAGCAAGTCAGAGAGGCCACAGAGGTAGGGAGTGACATTGTTGAAAGTTAAAGGGATATTAATGTTTCACAATAAAAGCAACTCCAATTAATCTTCATAGTATTTGGGGCATGGAGAGTATTGCTTCAATACTTTCAAAGTTGTAGTTTAAGAGCAATTGAATGATAAAGTATCCCCCTCCCACCCCTTTTACTGATGCAACACTGCTCACCTCAGAGCAGCAAGACTGTTCGGATGGTTTGCAGAGAGGGACAGTATTCAGTGAACATAAGGAAAAACCTGTCGGGGGGTTCCTTATGCTCACAGTAAGAAGATTGTCCCTTGCTGTGAGCTGTCTGGTCCCAGGACCAGACTCTACATCTGAGGGGAGGTACTAGGTAAAAGGGGCGGGAAGTGGATACTTTATCATTAAATTACTCGTGAACTACATCTCTGACAGTATTGAAATAACACTCTCCATGGCCCAAATACGATGAAGATTAATCAGAGCTGCTTGTTGTGAAACATTCCTATCCCTTTATAAGGATATATTAAAGGGATAGTAACCCCCCCACCGGTAAACTTTAAGCCAAAAGCTAGTAATAAGCAAAACATACTTAACTCCCTTATTCCCATCATCCAAATCTTTCCAGTAGGGATGCCAGCTAGATAAAATTAATAATAAAAAATGTTCTATGGCAGTGGTAGCCAAATTTTAGACCTCCAGGTGTTCAGGACTACAACTCCCATCCTACCCAACCGGCCAATGGTTGCTTGACCAACAGCTGACTACCCCTCCTATATGGTATGCTCCTTTGAGTATAACAACATATATTACATATTAAAATGTAATTTCCTTGTAATTATGGAGCAAGCTTAGCCCTGCTCAGACCTTGCTGAATCGGAGTCAAGGATCAGACTGAAGATAAAAGATATAGTGGACATCAGCATGAGTCTCTGCAGAAAGGTGGAGGTCACTGCATATGGGGAAGAGGGAGTGTGTCAGTGTGTGTGAGTTGTGGAGGGAGTGCCTAAGGGGAGGAGTGTGTGTAAGAGAGGGTCAATGTGTAAGGAGAGGCGGTAGAGTGGAAGGCGGTTGATGTGTAAGGCAAGTGGGGGTGGAATGGAGGGGGTTTGTGTGTAAGGGGAGTAGGTAGTGGTTATTGGTGTCACTATGTTGAGGTATGGATGGTGTGTTTAAGGGAAGGGGGAGCGTGAAAGACTGAAGAGTGTGTGTGGAATGGGGGATATAGTTGCAGTAAGGCAAGTGGAGGTGTGTATGGCTGTTTGTGTGTGAGGTGAGGAAGGAGTGTGTAAGAGAGTCAATGTGTACGCACAGAAGGTAGCGTGTGTGAGATGATGAGGGTGTGTGGAATAGGGGATCTTTGTGTAAGGGGAGGAGGTAATGTATGGGTGTCACTGTGTGAGGTAAGGAGGGTGTATTAAATCAACTTTCATTGATTTTAATTGGAACCCCCTCTAAGACAGAGGTCCCAAAACTTTGCTTTGCAATGTGTTGTAGACCTATCCAGCATTCAAGGTGTTAAAAGCCCCATTTAAATCAACAGGAATTGTATTTGTCCTCTATGGTGCAGTTGGCTTGCCTCAGAATTGCTCTAGTTCTTATTATCAGCCTGTGTATGTGAGATGAGTGCCAGTATGAGAGGGGAGCAAGAAATAGTCACTTCCTGTCCTGATTACTTAATCTTTATGCCCCTCTCCAGCCCCATCACAAGCGCCCCTGTAATCCACACCCTTAGCTAAACTCACAAACCCACTTTCACCTCTCCTGTGCCTTCTCTGCTTGAATGATTGTGAGAAGTCTCGCTTCTATGCAGACTTCCTTCGCTACAAATTTCTCCTATTCTGCTTGAATGCTGCCTTCTCTTCTGCCAAACACTCTTACTCCTGTTTAATCTGTACTCACAAATCCAACCCATGCTTTCTATTCTCCATATTTGATTGTCCTTCACATGTCTATTCCAGTTTCTTTACCTTCCTCTCACACCCCTCAAGCCTTTACAGATTTCTTGAACAGAAGATTGGCACAATACATAAATCATTGTATCACACTCTAGAATTCTTTCTCCAACGCATCCTACACTTCTGGCTCATTATCTTTGGCCATCAAATCAGAAATGTACCTCATGCTCTCCTCTTTACCACTCACCACCTGCTCCCTTGATCCTGTACCTTAACACCTCCTTAACTCATTGTCATCTATTTTAGTCCCCTGACCTCTGGCATCTTCCCCTCCTCAAACACTCAATAGTATCTCCCACTCTTAAGAGAACATTAGACTCCACATCCCTTTTGATCTACCAATCTGCAGCTCTCCTGCCCTTAACTTGAAAACATTTTGCGCACCCAGTCTACTCTTCGCTGCTTATCTTTCACAACACTCATAACCTCCTTGACACACTGCAGTCTGGCTTTTATCCCATGTTCTCAATTGAGACTGCACAAACAAAACTATCAGACAAGCTCCATGCATTTGACAGAGTTGACCATACCCTACTTTTCATGTTCCTTAGTCTCTGGGCATCTTTGGTCTGGCACATTCCTTGTTCCTGCCCTACCTATCTCAAGGCACTTTCTTTGTCATATGCCAATGTCCTCCGTTCCTGTTCATCTCTCAGTAGGAGTACACCAAGGCTTTGTTCTGTTTCCTCTTGTTTTGAAGCAAATGATAAAATCCTTTGGTTTCAAATACAACATTTAAACAGACGATAAAATTTATCTTTCCACATCCTCACTCTTACCTGAACTGTGACGTGTTAAGTTTAAGTAAGCTGTAAGACATTCTGAAGCTGCCACCAAAGTCTGAGCTATTTATCTTTCTTTCTAGGCAACGTCTAGTACCTCAGATTAGTTTAACTGTAGCCACGGCATGTTTCCTATGGGTATCTTTGGACTCTTTTCTTTCCTTCACTTCCCATGTTAATGAAATAACAAAACTCTATTGCTTCTTTATCTGAAACATCTGTCCATTTCACTCTCCCTTGACAACTAAAACCTTTATGCACACACATCCTTTTCACCTTTACTACTACAACTCCTTGTTTATTGGGCTACCTGCGACCCACATCTCTCTCCTTCAACCTGTTCTAAACTTGGCCACCAGTATACTCTTTCTTTACCCCATCACTTCTAAAATCACTATCCTAGCTTTCTACCAATCAACATACTGCCTACCAAATAATTCTCCTTACATTCAATGTTATTCATTTCTCATCCCCACCTTATATATCATTTATGATAATCCACCACGTACCGCCACACCTTCTACACTCTGTTCATAGTGGACATCTCACTGTCCACTTGGACTTATTGCTGTGTTTTGACTAAAAGCTTTCTCTCTCCCTGATCCTTATCTCCGGAATTCCGTCTCACCCAGGATTCTTCAGACTTCAACTCTCTTTTCAGTCCTCTCCAATATTCAATGGGCTAAAAGCAATGTGCATTTTTGAATTTTTATTTTCCACTGTGGTGCAATTGGTTTGCCCCAGAATTCCTCCTCTCTTGTATTTCATTCGTCTTGTGCTGGAGATCTGTTGTATTCTATGACTGGAAACTTTAATGTCAAAGTTTGACTTGTTCTTACATTGTTCTGCAGATCAATAATTATTTGTTATGATTTTATCACTCTGAGTGTTTTTATTGTAGTTTGTGTGAAAGTGCCAATTAAATGGACATATGTAAATACATTTTATTGCAGGTTTGACAATACACAGAAAAAAAGATACAAGACTTTTGTATGAAGGAGATAGCTGCGAAATTTGTTGGCAACAGCCCCAAAAATTACAAATAGTGCTGGAGGACGAAGTTTTCAGTGATTCTTGTCACAGTATTGGAAGGGCTTTATAGGAGTGAGTGGGATTGGGATGAGGAGAAGGGGAGGTTTGCCACCAAAGGGGATGGAATGGGGAGTGGACCGGGAGGAACAGGAAGGAAAATGGGTGGGGTTATAACAGATCACACCAACCCAGTTGTTCACTCTCTGTTTGTGAAGACTTGTAATTACTTCAGAAAACTGAAATTTCCGTGGCAGATCCAGAGAGTTACCAGGTATGATGCTGGACTACTTACAAGGTTAATTATTCTGTTAATTAAATTAATAGCCAATTATTTGAACAGATTATAGGGCTGTGTTCAGGAAGCTAAAACTGTTCAGCTTTGGCTCAAACCAACTGCACTATAGTAGACAAATAAAAACTCCCTTTGGAGATCTCTCCAGCATTCAGCAAGTTAAAAGCCCCATTTTAATCATTGGGTATTAGGAAATTATTTATCCTGATTAGGGCATAACACCCCATTGTTGGGGAATAGCACCCTGCCTCCCAGGTTGTTGTAGTTCCAACAACTAGCTGCTTCTGCGATAGAGACTACAAGGAGTAGAATTTAGAAGTTACAGGCGGTATGCTGCACTCCAAGCCAGAAAAGTTGAATTGCCATATAAAGCCACTAGAGGTCACTGGAGGGTTATTCATGTATGCTTTCTAGAAGAGAAAACCACAATGGATTTCTTTTCTACCTGTTGGCTGAAGGACTTCTTTGTATCTCTAGCTTTCAGATATACATTCAGTTTTCCAGCAGTCAGTTCGAAGGAACTGGGAGACTGCCTCAATTTAGACCATCTCAAAGATGCACCAAATGATCTGCAACATCAGAGGTATAAATGCAGTTAAAATTATGTTACTTTTTTCATGAATCTTTGCCCCCTGCATGGAACACAAATGAAAGGAATCAAAAAATATTCAAATAATCTTATGGGTGTCTGTTCAGATTAAGGAAACACACCTATTTAGATACCCATTGTTTTATGTGCACCTCATCTATGCTCACTGATAGACCAATTTACTAAGAAGAAATTCTAGGGCAAACTAAATGAATCACAGGGAACAAATACATTCCTGTTTATTTAAATTGGAACATTATCCCCTTTAATGCTAGATAGGTCTGCAACGCCCCATTTGATTCATGGGAATTTGAGGAATTTGCAAATTCCAAAACAATTTAGAGGAATAAACAATGTTATTTAACACTATATTTTTACAGAGTGGCATAAATCATCATTTAGAGGGTTAACACTTTCGCTGCAAGATGGGTATCTAATGCATTGCTTTGCTATGCGTTGGATACCCCCTTTGGCGCCGAAAGGGTTAACCTACTTCATTAAACACTTCACTTTCTAATTATCATTGGCAGGGTTACACTACTGTACTAAACACTACATTTTTCTACAGTGGCATAAACTATCATATAGAGGCATAACCCTTTCAATGCCAGATGAGTGTCTAATGGATTGCTTTGTAATGCGTTCAAAACCCCCTCTGCCACTTAAATGGTTAACCTACTTTATTAAACAATGCACTTTCTAATCTTTATTTGGAAGGCTAAATTACAACAACGTTATTCTGAGATTAACCCCCTTGATTGCATCATAAGTGCATAACACATTACATGCAAATGTGTACCTCAGTGATTAACCCCTTGTATTCTACAAAGGCATAATCCATCAGTGATTAACCCATGTTATGCTAGACAGGTGCACGCAGTTATTGCGTTGGGGCTACAATCATTATGCACACCATTTCCCTGCTAGCAAACCCACTCAAAACACATCAACCACCTCTCCTAGCTCACACACATATCCCCTGACAGAACCGGTATCCCAGGACTAGGTGCATATCCACTCCCTCCTGGTCCAACCAAGTTACTGCATCGGGTCTACACTTGTTATGGACACCATTTTCCTGCTAGCAAACCCATTCGAAAACCCACCTGATACATATACAGGGCTGTTTTTAGGCTGGTGCCAAAGGTGCAGTGCACCTGACTCTGTGGCATCACCGGACCCACCAACAGAGTTCCTACTGAAGGATAAGACATCTCTCCAAAAGTGCCATAAAGGTCTGAGTCGCCTCCAGAACAGACCTTTCCATATCCAGTTTCAGCATATTAAAATAATGTAGAAAGCTGGGATATGATGACATCATATCGCTTTGTTCTGTATTATTAGGCAGACTGAGGATGAAAGTGGGGGGGGTTGAAAGTCTGGGGAAGTCTGAGGGGATGAAAGAGTGGGGGAAAGAGGAGAAAAGATAGGGTAAAATACTGGAGTAGGAAAAGACATGGGGTTGAAAGCTGGAGCTTGAGTGGGCGACAGAGGGGAAGACTGCTGGAGGCAGGAGAGAAAGGGAGTTGAAAAACTAGGGGGGCTTGAGGGGTGAAAGAGTAGTGGAAAGGAGAAAAAATAGGGGAAAACACTGGAGGAGGGAGAGAAAGGGTGTTGAAAGATGGAGCTTGAGTGGGGGAGAGAGGAGAAAAAAATGGCAAAAGACTGGAGAAGTGAGGGAGAGAGGGGGTTGAAAAAACTAAGGCAACTTGAAGGGCAGCGCCATCACCAGAGGGGGCCAGGGCCCCCCCCTACATTCTACTGTGCCCCCCTAATTTTCCTCAGACTTCACCTCACCGTCCTGACCTGTCCTCCTAAATAAGTGCTCCCAGTCTCTGCCTCCCTCGCGGCGTGTTTTTCATTCGGAACACAGAGCCCGAAGTGCTGAGGGAGCACTTGAGAGTCAGTGCCCACTTCCTTAATTTTAATTTTAGCTGGTGACAGGTGACATCAGACACAGCGTAACGTCTTTAGAATACTGCATCTGTGCACCAGCCAGCAGAGGAGCCTGTGGACTGGGACGATGGAGAGCAGGTCAGAGACAGGCGGGTCAGTGGGCCAGCAGCAGCAGCAGCCGAATCATAGCAATTGTTGTTGCAGTCATCATCACAGGTGAGCCACTGAGCCTCTGCCCTCTTCTTTGACTAATAATATTATTTGCTACTCTACGTGATCAACATTATCATTTGTTTGTTTCCCACTGGTGACATGCTTCTTTTGGGTTAAAAAAACCTAAGATACCTCTTTAGCAGATAAAGTGGTATCTTATGTTTTTTAACAACAGGTATCCAAATTAGTCTTAGTCTTTCTCTTAAATTTTCCCCATGTCGTGCCGTTGGCCATGTCACGCTGGCAGGTTAATTTCCTATAATGCACACACACACAGTTGTTGTGCATGACAACGAGCAGCCAGACTCCTACCTCATGAAGCACTGACCTGCGGTAGCCATTTTTCTGTTTATGATGAAGAAGTAAGCACTGCCTTGTTGTACCCTCACATCATCAACCTCACTGTCCTGAACCTTGTTAAAAGCAGATGTGCTCTTCTAGTTAATTACATCGTCTTTCAGGTGGACAGACATGCATGAACATATACACCACAAGCTTTTCCAACAGTTCCTCTTGAAAAATAAAAGAATAAGTAGTGAAGGGATTGGGAGACAATAGACCATAGACAATGATGGTACAATATCTCCCAATCAGTAGAGTGACCAGTTCAAAGTCATGACTCATGAGTATAATTTACTACCAGACTACCTGAGCAGTATGCTCACTCCTGCTCTCCATACTAACTATAACCTCTGCTCCACTGCAAACAATTTGCTACGTATACCACAATACAAGAAAGAAGCAGGAAGATCTGCCTTCTCCTTCAGAGCTCCAAAGGCCTGGAACAATCTGCCTGAAATAATCAAATCCTTAAAATCCTTAAAAGTAAATGCTTCTTTATATCAAAAAACAGTGTAACTGTATATAATTTTAATATTCCATATGTATGTATATTCATATGTGTATGTATATTTGATAACATGTCATATATAATGTTTCTCAATTTGTATAAATATGCAACCCTCTACTGAATACTATCCAGTACATACATGAAAACGAGAGAAATCTCAATGTATTCTTCCTGGTAAAACATTTTCTAAATATATAAATAAAATTTGAGAAAGAGACAGGCTGTCGTTAACACTTAGCTTTTATTAGCACTATTAAAAACCGCAAAACTGGCTAAAATAATCCCTTATATTAATAAGGGTGCACATTAAAAATATACACCATAAGAAGGTAATTTGCTGGAGGTCCAGAGAATAATAAACAGGTATCTTCATAAGGCAATGTGATAGCTCTATCTATGGGGATAGTGTGAACAGTATTTTTAGATATGTACAGTGTTAAGCCTCAGTGGTGTCATGTAAATTCTGCTAGACCGAAACTGAAGAGCACTTCCTGAGAGGGGCACGCTTATCGGTTCAGGATACAGTGGGAGCTCAGACTATATATGGATAGCCTATCAGGCTTTGGATTGTGACAGAACAATACTGATGCATGGCCACATACCAGTTCGATTGTATATCTCAGCACATATGATATACTAAGAATCTGAGTATAAGCAAACAGTGATTACTCCAGATAGGAGCTTGCTGTTTTCACGCTGAACCGATAAGTGTTCCCCTCTCAGGAAGTGCTCTAACACTAAGAAAGAACTCTTCAGTTTCTGGCTAGCAGAATTTACATGACACCACTGCGACTTAACACTGTATATATCTAATAATACTGTTCACACTATCCCCAGGCATGGACCCTTGCTTCCATGTGCTTAGAGGGAATCAGCTGCACCCCACTGATGAGGTCCACATAGACCGAAACGTATGTCAGGGGTTATGCTGTTTCTATCATGCAGAGAGGATTTGCCTGACATTTCAGGGCTGGTCTGCCTGTGGGTGGGACCAGACTGATATGAATATGGAAATTTCCTCTCTGCAATGGCACATGGGAGCGAAAAACGTGACTTGAGCAGCACCTGAGAGTCCACACATGCCTTGAACAAATTACTTCATTTTTTCACAAAAGGTATAAGGTAATTTGGGTACTCAAAGGTAAAAAGCTTAAAGGGATAGTAATGGTTAATTTTAAGCTGATTTAATATTGTAGACATTAAAAAAAGATTAACATCAATATAAGTCTTATATCTCAATCCTTTATGGTTTGAGAGAGATAACTTGCTAAAGTTACCTTTTCCTGGCTGTTTTACTCAGGTCTGCAATCTAGCTGACAGGTGCAGATTCCAGTCATTTGACCAGACAGAGGCTCTTCAGCAGAGATGAAATCACGCTATTTAGAAATAAATACTTAATTGGAACGGTCTACAAAGTGTGCTTGCAAGCCAGGCACACTTAGTAGACCCTTCCAAATTAAGTATTTATCTTTAGATATCGTTATATTGGCACTTCTGAAGAGCCACATCTGGTCAAGCAACCAGAATCTGCTTCTGACAGCTTTACAGCTCGTCAAGCAGAAAGGGGAGGGACCAGAGAACTTTATTTTCCTATATCTCTCAAACCATAATGATCTGAGAGATACGAATACGTGCATGTACTCTCTTTTAATGGTATCTACCATATAGTTAATACTTTTTTTCTGACATCACTATCCCTTTAAAAGAGCTTCTAGTCAATGCTTTGGATGCAAGTATATAAAAAAGATGAAGAGGTCTGTTTAGTAATATCTGGAGAAATGTTTATCTGTAGCCTAGTGAGTAAGGTCCTCACTCCATGTAGCCTAGCGAGTAAGGTGCTCGCTCCATGGAGCCTAGCGAGTAAGGTGCTCGCTCCATGTAGCCTAGCGAGTAAGGTGCTCGCTCCATGTAGCCTAGCGAGTAAGGTGCTTGCTCCAGTAGCCTAGCGAGTAAGGTGCTCGCTCCATGTAGTCTAGCGAGTAAGGTGCTCACTCCATGTAGCCTGAGACCAGGGTTTAATGCCTGATCGTCTTCTTTTTCATTATGACTTAAATTTTAAATTACAGAAATATTAAAACAACAAAATAAATTGACTTTAATAGTGTGGCTTTTAACACTTTCAATGCCACAGGGTTATGCAGTGCACATCCCTATGGCACTGAAAGGTTTACAAGAAAGATACTATTGGTGGTGCTGAAGTCAGAGAGGATCTTCTTTGCTCCCCCAGTGGACAAGTGGGGGAGAAGAGAGAATGCTCTTAGTTTTCAGGGTTGTTAAATTGCTAGAGATGTGTATCGGCAGGTATACCTTCCACGTCTCCAGCAGTTCAACAACCCTCCATGCTAATGAGGAGCTTCTCCCTTCCTTTGCATTGTTAATTTTTATTACATATGGTGATGTTTCTACACACACCTCTAGACATGTATTGCCACAGCATCGAACCTTAGTGCATCTCCCCCAAAGAGTCAGAGATATATCTTCTGTCCCCAGTCAAAAATGGAATCTACAGGGCAGATCCTGAGAGTTCCCATATAGGCAAATTAGTATAGTGTTGGTTAATCTTCAGCTGTTGTAGAATACAGGTTCCATTACCCCCAATGACAACAATTGTTGCCCCTAACAGCTGGTGAGCCAAATATTGACTACCCTTGCACTAGTAGATACTGAAGTGTAACTGTGCCAGCTCATAGCTTCTATATGAACAAGCAGCTAATGCCAACCCTATAGCCTGCATATTGAAAAGGAAGAAATTTGTACTGATTACTTCTGAACCCTTAGCATGTAGAATGGGATAGAGTGCAGAGGAACTGCATGGTAAGAAAGACCCATACACTCCCCTACTACTAAAAGGTGCAAAGTGGACATTTTTGCCATACAAAGACTTCATACATATGTGTTAGGCAGGCACAGAGCACAAAAGAAATCTTAGACTAGAGCCATGAGAACAGTGCACTGAGAAAGGCCAAACCAAAAGTGTCCTAGAACTATGGTTGCCACCTTTTCCTCAAAAAAATACCGCCCATGGCATTCCCTCCATAGACTTAACATTGGACAGAAGCCAATTTTTTACCGGCCTGCCGGTAAAATACCGGCTGGGTGGCAACCCTACCTGGAACTGAGACAGATGATTTTGTGAGGGAAATGAAGACTTTATAGAAGTTTAGGGGTCATATGTAACATGGATAGAGGATAGTAATTAGAGATCTAATAGGGTTCAGATGTAGTCTTTTGAGAAGTCTTTTTACAATTCCATGTTTAAAGGGACACTAACACATATATACAGAGATATGCACATTACCTTAATGCAAGATGAGACGCATCAGACAGCCCACTAAAATGTTCTGGAGGGCTCTGGACTCCAGATAGAACCCCCAGTTCAACCCACTAAAGCACAAAGCAGCTTAGTTGATGGGCTCCCTGGCTATCTGTCTGCATAATAGTTCATGAGGAGTTTCTGTGTCACTTAACGTCATGTTTGTGCTCCCTGAAGAAGCTGTACGCACAGCAGCATGCAGCCTTATTTTTTTTTTCTTCAGAAAAGAGAGTGATGGTCTATCAAATGGTTGCTTTGCCCTCCAAGAAAGTGATAGTTGCGGGGTTCCAGCTGTGGGCTCTATCTGCTGCATATGCACCCTTTCCCCCGAAAACTTTAGCAACAAGCTGCCCAATGCATGTTTTGTGTTTTCAGGAAATGACACCTTTGCATAAATGTGTTAGTGTCCCTTTAAGACAAAATGCCTAGACTATATAGAAGCTTTGACACCATGTGCCAGAGTAAGGATGAGGATTAGATACAGAGACTTCAGGATGTGAAATGGGAAACTTTAGCCAATCAAGTGGTAGAAGGAGAGAAGAGTGTTGGGGGATTGATTGAATATGGACTTATAAAGCAGGCTGCGGCAGGCAGACTATGGCGCGACATGCATGCGTGCGCACATTTAAGTGTGTGGCACGCATGCATGCGCAGAGCAAAGGATGAGGTCACTGCGCTCACACACATGATCGGCATGCCCTGCCGCACACCTGTTGCTGGAGCCGGTAGTGTGGGCAAAACGTCACAGGCCTGCTAAAAACGGGACAAACAATAATGGCGGGCGGGACAGTGGGTTTGGGCCATAAATTCGGGACTGTCCCACGTAAATCGGGACAGTTGGCTGGTATGCATTTGGATGTTTTCTTGTGTGTGAGTGGGTATGCAATACTGCAATCTATAGAAAAGGCATTTTGGGTTTCCTTGTGTGTGAGTGGATGTACAATCAGTGGCGAAAAGTATAGGGGTTGCAGGGGTCGCACCTGCGACCGGGCCTGTCACTCCAGGGGCCCGGCCGCCCCCTGCGACACCCTCGCCTGGCGCCCGCAATGCCCGAAATATGCAGATCTCCCTCCGGCAGACCGGTAGTTTCGTAACGCAGAGCGCTGGGAGATGACATCATCACCCGACACTCTGCATTCCTGAAGAGGACCACGCAGGACAAGAGGTCTGTGCAGAAGGAGGCACAGACCTGTCCTCTGCCACGCCACTGGACCACAGGGAGGTAGGAAATGGGGGCAATGTGGCGATTGAGGGGCATTGTGGTAGGGGCATTGTGGAGATTGGGGGGCAATGTGGAGACGGGGGCATTGTGGAAGGGGCAATGTGGAGATTGAGGGACATTGTGGTGATGGGGGGCAATATGCAGGTGGTCAGTGTGGTGGAGGAGAGCCTTTATAGTTGGGGAGTCCCATGGTAATTCTTGCACCAGGGCCCCGTGGCTTCTAGTTATGCCTCTGTGTACAATAATGTGATCTATAATTAAGGCATGTGGGGGTGTCTTGTGTGTGAGTGGGTATACAATACCGTGATCTATAGTGAAGGCATTTGGGGGTGGCTTGTGTGTGAGTGGGTACACAATACTGTGATCTATAGTGAAGGCATTTGGGGGTGGCTTGTGTGTGTGTGGATATACAATAAAGTGATCCATACTGAAGGCGTTTGGCAGGTGGCTTGTGTATGAGTGGGTATAAAATAAAGAGATGTATAGTGAAGGCATTAAGGCGTGACTTATGTATGAGCGGGAGTACAATAAAGTTATGTATAGTGAAGGCATTTGGGAGTGGCTTGTGTATGAGAAGGGTATACAATAAAGCGATGTATAGTGAAGGCATTTAGGCGTGGCTTGTGTGTGAGCGGGTATACAACAAAGTGATCCATACTGAAGGCGTTTGGCGGGTGGCTTGTGTGTGAGCAGTATAAAATAAAGCGATGTATAGTGAAGGCATTTAGGCGTGGCTTATGTATGAGCAGGAGTACAATAAAGCTATGTATAGTGAAGGCATTTGGGAGTGGCTTGTGTGTGAGAGGGTATACAATAAAGCTATGTATAGTGAAGGCATTTGGGAGTGGCTTGTGTGAGAGTGGGTATATAATAAAGCAATGTATAGTGAAGATATTTGGGAGTGGCTTATGTGTGATCAGGTATACAATAAAGTGATCTATAGTGGAGACATATGGGGGCGACATGTGTGTAAATGGGTATACAATAAATCAAGCTATACTGAAGGCATTTGGGGTTTGCTTGTGTGTGAGTGGGTCTATAATAAAGCAATCTATAGTGAAGGTATTTGGGGTTTGCTTGTGTGTGTGAGCGGGTATACAATAAAGTGATCTATAGTGAAGGTATTTGGCAGGTGGCTTGTGTGTGAGCGGGAATACAATATAGTGACCTATAGTGAAGGTATTTGGCAGGTGGCTTGTATGTGAGCAGGTATACAATAAAGTGATCTGTGGTGATGGTATTTGGCGGGTGATTGTATGAGGAATAGTGAGGTAACTGGAGGGTTATTAATTCTGATTTAACCCCTTAGTGATGAGGGCTTTTTTACACTAGATGACAAGAACAATTTTGGCCTTTTTAGCATGATTTTGTTCAACCATATTTTCCTTTAATTCATTTAGTATATCCATAAAAATTATATATAATTTTTAAGCATACCTATGGCTTCATTGTAATACCATATTTATATGGATATCCCACCAATACAAATTAAAAGAGGATTTTAGTCTTATCTGTTAAACTCTTTCTCTTAGTCCATATAGCTTACTGGTAACTTGGGGGAGGCGACCACCCTTTTAAGTAGGCAGGAACAATTCTTGAAAAGAAGTGCAGGGTGGAGCCTTCCTTAGTTGGTCACCAGCCAATCCCCAACCAGTTAGACACTAACTATTGACTAGGTAGCAAGAAGGAAAAAGAAGATTAGTGTGAGCATGAACCCGAAGGAGCTCCCACGTTCAGTCACAGGAGAACCAAGCATGGTCCCTTGACAGGGTGGGAGACCTGTAAGCTATATATCACGGTGCCCGTGATTGGTGCTATAATCTGTCTATCACCTGCAGGGGGCTCCCATTGGCTGCCTATTGTCTGCCCGCCTCTCATTGCCTATTTATACTCCGCTCGGGCACCCTTTGGTTGCCCTTTCGTGGTGTCTCTGACAGTACCTTTCTGTCCTTCATGTCATGCTGTTTGGGCCTGTTCCAGCGTTCCAGTGTCCAGAGCTACAGAGTCCTGAGTTCCAGTGTTCCAGAGCTTAGAGTTCCAGAGTTCCTGATTCCACCTGTTCCTGTTACCAGTCTGTTTGCCACTCCAGTTGGTTTCCTCCGTGACTGCCGACATTCCGGTTGTTCCGTCCGGCTTAGTTCCGGTTGCCCGTCCGTTCAGCGGTGCTCGCTGTGGTCCACCTCCGCCTGGTCTCAGTATTCCCATCCGGTAGTCGCTTGGCGACATTGCTCTCTCTAATTGCTTCGGCGATATTTTCACTGTGTCATCCAGCGTGCGGACGCTGGTTTACTCCATTAACCTGGTGGCTTCCTATACTGTTGGTCCCAGCGTGTGGACGCTGGTTAACTCCATTAAACCTGGTGGCATATTATACTGTTGGTCCCAGCGTGCGGACGCTGGTTAACTCCATTAACCTGGTGGCTTCCTATACTGTTGGACCCAGCGTGCGGAAGCTGGTTAACTCCATTAAACCTGGTGGCTTCCTATAGTGTTGGTCCCAGCGTGCGGACGCTGGTTAACTCCATTAAACCTGGTGGCTTCCTATACTGTTGGTCCCAGCGTGCGGACGCTGGTTAACTCCATTAAACCTGGTGGTTCCCTATACTGTTGGTCCCAGCGTGCGGACGCTGGTTTACTCCATTAACCTGGTGGTTCCCTATACTGTTGGTCCCAGCGTGCGGACGCTGGTTTACTCCATTAACCTGGTGGCTTCCTATACTGTTGGTCCCAGCGTGCGGGCGCTGGTTTACTCCATTAAACCTGGTGATTTCCTACAATTCTAGCCCCAGCGTGCGGACGCTGGTTGCTCCATACTACAGTCAAGTGCTGTTGGTCCGAGTTCCTGTCATTGTCTCTTGACAACCATTGGCACCTGTTGGTCTCTTCCATTGGGGCTGTCCTGCCCGGTATTGGTGAGGCCGGAAGAACCGGTACATTCCATCTCACGGTTGCCTTTCCAGGTATTGGCAGGGCTGGTAGAGCCTCTTCACAGTGTTCCTTAAGGCTGCCTTGCCTGGTATTGGTAGGGCCGGTAGAACCGGTACATTCCATCTCACTGTTGCCTTACCCGGTACTGGCAAGGCCGGTAGAGCCTGCTATTGCTATTCCTTATAGCCGCCTGGGTTGCCTTGCCCAGTATTACTGGCAAGGCCGGTAGAACCTGTTCTATTTATCTATTGCTGATTATATTGTATGTATATGTATGTGAACCCTATGGGGATTGCCTTAACTTTTCAATAAAGTTATGTTTTTACCTAAATCTTTTGTCTGAGTGTCTTAATAAACCGTGACACTATATGGACTAAGAGAAAAGGATTTAACAGGTAAGACTAAAATCCTCTTTTCTCTGTCATCCAATATAGCTTACAGGTAACTCTGGGATGTCCAACATTGAGTTTCCCAGTGGTGGGAAAGAAGGCAAGGACTAGGGGTCCGTCCCCAAAGTCACCAGAGCTCATAAGGACTAATCAGATCATGGAATAGCCCTAAACGAGAAAGTGTCAATGGACAATAAACTGGAAATAACACACCAGTAACAGTAACACAGCACACTGAATTAGAGCTAACCGGGCTCAACAGTTAAAGATTACAATAAGGAAAAGTCCAAGACAAGCATTGCTGCCTCCAGGAATTTCCTACCAAAGCTGGCATCAGTTGAGGCCAGCACATCAATATGATAGTGTTTGGAAAAAGTGTGCACAGATGACCAGGTGGCCGCCTTGCACATTTGATCAGCAGAAGCCTGATTTTTATAGGCCCAAGAGGCTCTAACAGAGCTGGTGGAATGAGCCGTGATAAGAAAAGGGAACAGGAGTCTTCCTGAGTTCATTGGCCTTACGAATGGTGGACTTTATCCAGGAGGCGATAGTCACCTTGGACGCAGGATTACCAGCCCTAGGACCCTCAGGGATGACAAAGAGTGCATCAGTCTGGCGAACAGAATCGGTGCGGTGCACATAGAACTTAAGGCAGCTCACCACATCTAACATGTGGAGATCCCTCTCCTTGTCAGATTTAGGGTCAGGACAAAATAAAGACATGACAATCTCTTGATTGATGTGGAACTCAGAGACCATTTTAGGAAGAAATTCCTGGGAGGTGCAAAGGACCACCTTTTCCTTGTGAAACAACAAGAAAGGCAGCTTGCAGGACAAAGCCTGCAGCTCAGCAACTCTGCAAACAGAGACGACTGCCAATAGAAACATCATCTTTCAATTGGTATGTTAAATTTTTATTTGATTTTATATAATAAACTACATTTGAGACAACTTCAAGAATATTAGCAGCCATTCCTTTCAAACTACCGGTTGGAGACCTATTTATTGGAGGACCAGGTATCAAAGAAATCTGAGTGGGGGCAGATTCATTTCCCCCACATGCCTGGAAGCTGGTGTTTGGTATAAACCAAAAACTGGCAATTACCTTTGTGAGTATATTTTATATTTCTTACAATACTGGGTGATTTGTGAAGATAATAGGCACTATTGGGTGCCCCCTCTTTTTTTCTGTTTTCTGCCAATAGAAAAGCCATTTTCTAATTCAGGAGACAAAGAGGAATGGTGGCCAAGGATTAAAAGGGAAGGTGCTGTAAGATGCCCAGCACCAAATTAAGATCCCACTGAGCGGGACTCATAAAGGTAGGGCGAGCATAAGCCACGCCCTGAAAGAAAATCTTGACATCCGGAAGGATGGCGATGCATCTCTGAAAAAAAACAGAGAGCGCAGCACTTTGGACCTTCAAGGAACTCAGGCTGAGGCGCTTGTGCATGTTGTCCTTTAAAAAGGACAGGATAGTAGGAAGGTCAAACTCTTGTGAGGACAGATCCGTATCCACACACCAAGAGTGGAAAATAGACCAGATTCTGTGGTATGCCTTAGAGGAAACAGGCTTCTGGGCACAAAGCATAGTGGCTACGACCATTGAAGAGAAACCTTTCTTCCTTAATATTCAGGATTCAACCTCCAGGCTGTTAGACCCAGACAGTTCGCATCCTCCTTCCACAGATAACATTGTAGAAGGAGATCCGGTCTGCGTGGAAGCCAAAAAGGTTCTGCCACAGATAGGTCCAGGAGCTCCGGAAACCAAGGTTGCTGGGGCCAATACGGAATTATTAGAATGACCGGAGTTCCTTCCAACTGCAATTTCCTTAGAACCCTGGGAAGCAGGGGAATGGGAAGAAAGATGTAAACCAGGGGAAATTGCCACGGGATTGACATAGCATCCACTGCAATAGCCAGGGGGTCCCTCCAGCGGGAACAAAAGAATGGAACCTTCCTGTTGTGTCTGGTCACCATCAGGTCGATTCAGGGGAGTCCCCATTTCTGGACAATGAGGTAGAACACCTCCTGATGGAGTCCCCATTGTCCGCTGTTTACCGTGTGTCAACTTAAGAAGTCGGCTAAGATGTTGTCTACTCCAGGAATATAAACGGCGGATATGGAAGGAAAAAGTTCTTCCACCCAGGTTAAGATAGCCTTGACCTCCAATCAAGCTGTGAGAATTCTTGTTCTGCCTTGCGTGTTTATGTAAGCCATGGCTGTGGCGTTGTCGGACTGGACACAAACTGGACACCCTTCTAGATGATAGGACCAGTATCTGAGAGCACAGAATATCACCCAAAGTTCCTGGACATTGATGGGTAGGAGGGACTCCTCTGCTGACCATCAACCCTGTGCGTTCAGGTGACCCAGGATTGCTCCCCAGCTGGATAGGCTGGCATCCGTTGTCACCGTGGTCCAGAACGATACCAGAAAGGGCCTGCCCTTCCTCAGGTTGGAGAGGTCTTGCCACCAAGAGAGACTCAGCTCCATGTGAAGAGGTAGAGAAACCGACAGCCCTCTGCAAACCTGGATCATGAACCTCTGAAGTTCCCTCATGTGAGCCATCGCAAACGGTACCGCCTCTATGGTGGATATCAACTACCCCACTAGAGAGGTCAACTTCATGGCTGGAATGGGATCGCAAGCGGGGACTGAAAACACCTTGTGGGAGATCTGATGAACTACCTCGTTCATCAGAAATATCATGCCTATCAGGGTATCGAACAGGAGACCTAGGAAGACCATCCTCTGAGATGAGACCAGGTCCAACTTGTCCATCTTTAGGATCCACCCGTGAGTTCCAGAGATGGGCCCTTCAAGAGCAAGTCATCCATTTACTGAGTAACCCTGATTCCATCTTTGTGCATGACAGAAATTAACACATCCAGGACACGAGTGAACACCTGGGGGTTGTAGAGGGGAGAAGGGAAAGCAGAAAACTGGAAGTGCCCTCTGTCGGAAGTGAACCTGAGGTACTGACAGCTCTCTGGATGGATGGCTATGTGAAGATAGTATCACAGTTCCCTTAAGGAGGCCTTTGTGTCCTGTGGTTCCTTCCCCTGTGCTGTGTCGGCCTGCATGATTACGGCTACTTTTTGCATAGCTGATGTCATGTAGCAGGCACTGGCACGGATGAATGTTTATGGGCCTATTCTGTTTTACCTAATTGGGTCCCATCCTCTTCTGCTCCTTTATATACCTCCTTGGGGCTTGAAGTCATTGCCCTTAAGTGGTGTTTCTGATAGCTTATCTTGCACTCTGTCGTGACCTGTGCCTATCTGAGAATCTGCTCCGTGTATGACCCCAGCTTGTCTGACTACCCACATCGGTTTTGAACTGTGGCTCTGGCTGACTAACTCGCTATCACGGTTCCCATGATCTAGCTGTCACTCTCTGTTGTGATGCACTCCCATTGGCTGAGCTTTGTTTGGCCCGCCCAGCATGGCCTTTATATACTGGGCCTCTGGCACCTGTCAGGTGCCCTTTCGTGGTGTTCCTGTACCAGTGTTACTGTCTTGCTGTGTTCCTGCGTTCATGTGTACCGACTTGGCCCGTCTGACTACTCTCATTGGTTCCTGCTCTGTGATTCGACCCGGCCTGGCTGACGTTCCTGCTCCGTGATCTGACCCGGCTTGTCTGACGTTCCTGCTCCGTAATTTGACCCGGCCTGGCTGACGTTCCTGCTCTGTGACCTGACCCGGCTATCTTGACGACCCTGCTTGTGTTCCAGCTGTTATCCTGATCCAGTGTCGCTTGGGCGACATTCTGACTTCCGCTGTGCTGATATAGAGCAGTTCGTGTTGTTGCCTCCGATTCACTGGGCCTTACCGTTAACTCTTGCAGAGCACTGTTGCCTCCGTTATACTGAGCCTCCGTTTACACTTGCAGATCACTGTTGTCTCAGTAACATTGGGCCTTCCATTAGCACTTGCAGAGCACTGTTGCCTCCGTTACACTGAGCCTCTGTTAACACTTACAGAGCACTGTAGTCTCAGTTTCAGAGAGCCTTCTGTTAACACTTGCAGAGCATTGTGGCCTCTGTTAACACTGCGCTTCCATTTACCCTCTCTGTTCGCAGTGAACTCGTTACCGCACCGCCTGGTGCTTTTGGGCGATTCCATCAGCTCTTGCAGTGTACTTGGTCTCCATTACCGCACCGGTTGGGTGCTATTGGCTCTAACACCTCAACTCTTGCAGTGTACTTGGTCTCCGTTACCACACCGGTTGGGTGCTATTGGCTCTAAACACCTCAACTCTTGCAGTGTACTTAGTCTCCGTTTACTGTACCGGTCGGGTGCTCACGGCTCAATGTGTGCTAGCTCTTGCAGAGTATTGTGGCCTCAGTTCCCTGCTCAGCACAAGTAGTAGTCTCAGTTCTGCATTATTTACTGGTGCTCTTACACCTTGCACCACAGTCTCGCTCCTTTACCATCATATGGGCATTGTCAAACACACCACAACAGAGACTGATTGCTTTCCATGAACTTTAACCCATGTTGTACCTGTAATGCTTGTTTATGCCTGTCCTGTGACAGTATATATTAATTTCCCTGTATACTGGGCCTGAGAGGGCATCTGTACATTATTGTCAATTTGCAGTCATACTATATTGCCTGTAGGAGGCAGTCTTTTGTGTCTTTTAATAAAACTTTGTTTTATTCTACCTACTGGTCTGAGTGTCTTACAAAACTGTTACACTCGCTCTGTGTATGACCCTGGCTTGTCTGACTACCCACATCGGTTCTGACCTGTGGCTCTAGCTGACTAACTTGCTCCGTGCATGACCACGGTTTGTCTAACTACCCAGATCATTCCTGATCTTTGGCTCTGGCCACTACTTGCTCCATGTAGTCCCTGGTTTACCTAACCTCTGATTCTGGCTGCTATATCACTCTGTGTAGTCCCCGGTTGTCTGACCTGTGTCTTTGGCTGCCTACTTGCTCTGTGCACTCCTAGTTTGCCTGACCTGCATCTCCGTGTTCCTTGGCTCTGGCCTTCTCTCGCTCCCTGTTGCCTTCGGTCACACGACCGAAGCGGGACTTATGCATATTAGCTGCTTCATACTGACGTTCCACTTGAGCCTCTTTCCTAGTCTCGGTAACCACAGTAGTGCAGTGCACAGCACAGTGTGCAGCTCTGGAGAGGAGTCTGGGTCCTGTCATCCTGTGTCTGGGGTTGTATGTGTCAATACATTATCGCTGTATATTTCTTATAAAGGTGGTTACATTTTATCTTCATGTCTGTCCTTCTTTGCCTGAAAACTGTGACAGATAGGCATCTTGGAGATCCAAAGAAGCCAGAAATTCCCCAGGGCACATTCCCGCAATTGCTGATCTTAAAGACTCTTGGTGATAATGGGTCTTGACTATGAAGTAATTGAGATCCTTGAGGTCCAGGATGGGACGGCAGCCTCCGTTCTTCTTGGACACTACATTCTATTCTTGGAATAGAAACTGAAACCGATTTCCAGGTCGGGAACCAGTTACAGGACTGCTTGGCCCTCCACTGCTGTTTGGGCTTGGAGGAGGAGTGTGGCGCCTGCAGGACTATGGGGCAGTGGCATGCGCCTCAGTCTAGAAGGAATGAAAAAGACGGTGCCTTCTGACTTGAGGTTTCTTCTAAGGAAGTGCCCAAGAAGGGCAGAGCAATCAAGGATTTCTTAGAAGTAATATCCACAGACTAGTCAGGGGGCATGCCTGGCTGGTACAGATATCGCTGAAACCATAGCTTCCATTATAATAGCATCAAAGGTAGCTTCAGAAACATATTGCTGAGCTTCTGAAATGTTAGCCAAGAGCAGCAGCAAATCAGATGGGGGAGCACCCTGGCAAACAGCATCAGTAAGTTGTTCAGTCCATACAGCAATGGCCCTGTTCACCCAAGTGGCAGCAAAGGTGGATCGCAATGAAACACCTAAAGATGTAAAGATGGCTTTTAGAAAAGCTTCAAGTTTTCAGTCAAATCCTTAAGAGCAGAAGTGTCCGCCACTGGTAGCGCCGTGGTTTTGGAAAGTCTAGATATTGGGATGTCCACCTTAGGGGGGTGAGCCCACTGAGCTAGTGCCGACTCAGAAAAGGGGTATAGCTTAGGAAACCTTTTAGGTAAGGACAGGCATTTGACAGGGGTCTTCCACTCATCTAAGACAATTTGGTCAAGAGTGGGATTAGGTGGAAAGAAGGTACACTGCTTCTTGACTCTCTGAAAGACGTCAGAAGAATCCTTAGAATCCTCAGAAACAGGGGAATGTTTAGGGTATTGAGGACTGCCTGGATACGGCCCTCAGCAGAGGGTTCAGGGTCAGCCTCAAAGCATTCTCCCTCATTTGAGTCCACCAGAAATTCCTCCTCAGAGGAGTCTGACACATCAGGTACACCCTGTGGTTTGGGCACAGAAGACCTAAATAACGTAGGGGGTTTCCAAGCCTGGAGGACCCCATGTAAATGCTTTTGAAACAGTTGTAAACTATTCTTTGACTCTTGCATCCAAGGTGGCTCTACAACATAGCTGGAGGGTCCTGGAGGAGAGGCAGGGGCCACAGCTCATGAAGAGCATAAATTAACTGAGTATTCTCTAGGAAGCCCTGATTGACATGAGGAGCAGTGCACAATGGGGGTCACAGACACCCCAGTATCCCTAGTCTTATGTCTAGCCCCAGGTCCCAACTGGTCTGGCATCCTAACAGGATATAAAGCTTCTGATAGTATGAGGGACTACACAAATACTTTGTCCAAGATTAAATTTTCACCCCAGAAACAGTGAAAATGCACTTAACTGGCAGGTGAAGGGCTAATCTGCTGAGAAGAGAAGAAGAGTCCAAGCCCTGGGTAGGATACTCATGAAGGGAAAGCCAGCAAATGGCGTCCGTGCAATAGCCAGTCATAAAATAGCGAAGCAGGCCCTCATGGGAACTGTAGTTTGCCTTCAAGTACCCTAAAAACAGTGCTGAAGCCCCCTAAGCCCCCAAGACACTCAGAACATAAACCGGATAGTAGGATAAGGGTAGGCAAGTAGAATGAGCCTTCTGTTAACTCGCTAAGTGGAGCGGTTGCAGAGATGTGTCCCATTAGATAAAAGTCCCATAGAGGTGAATGGAGCATGGCGTCTATGTGGTAAAACATGCCTTAAAGGCGCGGAAATTAAAATACCTGAATTTGAATAAAGTGAGTCCAAAGATTGGAAACACATAGAAATCACCATTTAAAGGCTAAATAACATGAAACCCAAAGGGAAAAGTGTGACAAAAAGCTGAAAGTGCTCAATTTGGCAAACGAAGGGTTAAATTACCACAGAAACCCAAGTGCTCCAAAAACCCAATGAGTGCAGGAGTATGCAATAGGAACTCCAAAGGAGACCCCTGTGCGGGGGCAGCATGAGACAAGTGGATCTCAGCACTCAAAGGGTTGCTCACCTTTTTGTAGGTCTTCTGTCTTCAGACCACCATTGTTAAAGGAAAAGCCTCAGTGGGCTTCTCCTTTGGAAAGAAACATGACAAGGAAGATTTTCCCCTCAGGGCACTAAACAGCACCTGGTAACTGAGCAATCCGCCATTGGGAAGTCAGTAATGGTAATCCACCTAATGGGAGATTTCTACATCCCATATCTAACAGAAAACAATAAATATAAACTAAGAACTAAGCAGAGCTGTTCTCTTGCCTTTCCTGTTCAAGGAACAAATCTAACTGGTTAGGAAAGAAGGAAGGCTCCACCCTGCACTTCTTTTCAAGAATTGTTCCTGCCTACTTAAAGGGGCGGTCGCCATCCCAGAGTTACCTGTAAGCTATATTGGACGACAGAGAAAATATATTTTTATAGCTTTTCCTTAGATAAAATTGGTTCAATTGGTTCAGTTTTAACAGGGATTGCATAAAGGCATAGTAATACTTAAAATGTAAAAAAATATATGTTGTAGGTTTTATGTACCCAAATAAAACAAGGGTACTCCCACTGCTGAAATATATTTTATTAAAAAATTATAACAGCTCAGGCTTGAATTTTTTATGTGCAATATCACAGTGTCCTGAAGATTTACAGTGGCGCTGTTGCGACACGATCCTATGGACAGCTCTGGTCTGTAGACCATAAATCTCCATAGGATGGTGTAGCAACAGCACCACTGTAAATTTTCAGTCCACTGTGATATGCAAGTTTGAGTTGTTATAATTTTTTAATCAAAAAGTCTCTCAACAGTGGGAGTACCCTTGTTTTATTCGGGGACATAAAACCTACAACATATATTGTTTTACATCTTAAGTATTACTATCCCTTTAAAAATTATTAACGTTCGTTCATACCTCCCAAGTATTCCTCTTTAGGAGACCCAAATCCCTCTGTTCCCCTTTCCTACCATGGTGTCCCTCTTTTTTTGGAGATCATACTGTGTTTTGGGTATACAACTGTATCACATTGCTCAACAGGCAACCTTCACTGTATGTGTTTATAAATTAGTCTTTTGCAAATTAAATATTTTGGTCTTCTAAATCATGTATTCAGTAACAAAAATATCTGGTAATAGGCCATCAAGAGACCTACCATAGTCATGGCCCCAGCACCACTAAATTAAATGAAAATGCCTCCCTCTTTGGCAATTTTGCCCTGTTGGGACCTCTGTTCTCTGCCTCTTTCTTCCTCGTAATCACAGTGAGGAAGAGAGAGGCAGATAACAGTGATAAAGGCAATGTATGTTTATATTGTCTTTTTTATGTGGCTCCATTTGCATGTGTGATCACTGTAGCAGAGACAATATGTATGGAGCCACCAGGGAAAGGGAGAAACTGACTGCTCCTGTCCTGGTGCAGACAGTTACAGCCTTCCCAGTATGATCACAGCACACCCTAAGGCAAGTTGTGATCATAAACCCATGACGTGCCAGGACCGTCATCCGTCCTTAAAGGACAGATCACCATGACAGTCTTGGCACGTAAAAAGGCATTAACAGGTTAAGGCTTTTCTGGCCTTAGTAACGTAACTGGAAGGTTATAATTAGGAGGTGTTACTTATGCTTTAAGGCTTTTCTGGCATATAAGAAGGTAAGTTGGGGGTTGTTATTAGATGGTTCTCCTGTAATGCAAAAGATGCAGATTACAGACTCTCCATCGTAAGTGAGATACCATGGATGGAAGAGCTAATAAGTTCAGCATTTGGCAGATCAAGGTCAGAGGTTCCAGATAGTGATGTCAGTGATGCCTTTCTCTGTGATTGGTGAATAGGCCGGTAATAGCAGTGCAGTGGTTCTGTTCTTTTCATACCACCTGACTGTGATTATCTGCTCCTGGAGCTAATGCTTTTATCATCATAGTGTTATTGTGTGGAAGCATACATCACATGATAATAAGGCTCATGTACTAAAGAGAAAAGTAATAATTCTAGGACAAACAAAATTTCCCCACATTCACATTGTGAGAAATGGGGCTTTTAACCCCTTGATTAATAGCAAAGTATCTAACTCATTGTTTGCCTCTCCAGCATTCCAGGGAATAAACACTTCAATGTGTTTGTCCCAGAACTATTCCAGTTCATCTAAGTACATCAGTCTCAGTGTATTTGTGTGTACACTTGTGTATCTATATATATATGTGTGTGTTTGTCTATATATGTGTATAAGTGTGTGTGTGTGTATACTTGTGTATCTATATATATGTGTGTGTGTGTGTTTGTCTATATATGTGTATAAGTATGTGTGTGTGTATAAGTGCATGTGTGTCTGTGTGTGTGTAAGTGCATGTGTGTGTATGTGTTTGTGTATAAGTGTGTGTGTATATGTGTGTGTATAAGTGCATGTGTGTCTCTGTATAAGTGTGTGTGTATATAAGTGTGTGTGTATATAAGTGCATGTTGTGTGTGTATAAGTATGTGTGAGTATATGCGTGTGCGGATATAAGTGTGTGAGTGTGTGTCTGTGTATAAGTGTGTGAGTGTGTATGCGTGCATATGTGTGTGTGTTTATAAGTGCATGTATGTGTGTGTGTGTGTGTAAGTGCGTGTGTATGTGTGAGTATATGTGTGTGCGTGTATAAGTGTGTGTGTGTGTGCATATGTGTGTATATGTAAGTGTGTGTATATATAAATGCGTGTGTGTCTGTGTATAAGTGCGTGTGTGTCTATATATGTGTGTGTATGAATGTGTGTGTATTTATGTATTTGTGTATGTGTGTGTATAAGTGTGTGTGTATATGTGTGTGTCAGTGTGTGTGTTTTATAAGTGCGCGTGTGTGTGTAAGTGTGTGTGTGTGTGTGTGTGTAAGTGTGTCTGTGACTAAGTGCGTATGTGTGTGTATAAGCGTGTGTGTCTATATATGTGTGTGTATGAATGTGTGTGTATTTATGTATTTGTGTATGTGTGTGTATAAGTGTATGTGTGTGTATATGTGTATGTCAGTGTGTGTGTTTTATAAGTGCGTGTGTGTGTGTAAGTGTGTGTGTGTATGTGTGAGTATATGTGTGTGTGCGTGTATAAGTGTGTGTGCGTGTATAAGTGTGTGTGTGTGTGTGTGTCTGTGAATAAGTGCGTATGTGTGTGTATAAGCGTGTGTGTCTATATACGTGTATATACGTGTGTGTGTGTATTTATATATTTGTGTGTGTATAGGCGTATGTGTGTGCATGTATGTGTGTGTATATGTGTGTGTGTCTCTATATGTATATGTGTGTGTATGTGCGTATAAGTGTGTGTATAAGTATGTGTATAAATATGTGTGTTTGTGTGTGTGTGTGAATGCCAGAATTAATAATAAAGGTGTAAGCGTTCTCTGTGTATCAGCTTCTGTTTATGTTTGATGGTGACTATATACAGGGACTATCAGGACATATCTTCCTTCTTAAGGACCAGAGAGCTGCATCACACATTGCACAGAAATGCATTGCACACCCCCTATAAATATTTGAATGCCAGAAAAATACCTAATGCAATGCTTTTCAATGCACTGGATTCCCTCCTGGTATTTCTCACATACAAAATCTGTGTTAAGCAGACAAGCCAATAGAGATGAAATAAAAGACTCAAACACCATAATAAATGTAATAATCTAAATTTGTATTAAATATACCTATACTATTACTATCTACTTATATTATAGCAAGAAATATAACTTATACTATCACTATAAACTATGTACAGATTATAAACTATATACAAATTACAGGTTGCAGTTCCCTTTGTAAATGCCCCATGTGTGAGGGGGGGAACTGTAAAAGATCTTGTTCCTGGGGGCATAGCTGCCAGTACGACGATTGTGTGATTGATGTTTCCACCTAAAAGGAGAAAGACATAAAAGAATCATTAGAATATGTTTATTTTCTTGGTCTTAAATATTGGGCAACAAGTAAAACTGCAATAAGCCCACCCTTGCCACAGAGATGGACTAAACCAGCCTAAGGCCCTCCAGCTGTTCAGGATCACAATTCCCATTGGGCACTGTAGTCCAGAACAGCTGGAGGGCCTCAAGTTGTCTATCTCTGGGCTGACCTTGGGGCAGAGCTACTGTCAGTGCAAAGCACCAGGGCCGGGAGCCGAAAGGGGCACATTGAGTGAAGTACTAGTCTCTTAAGCAGGGAGTGGGCAACCTGAGACCCTCCAGCTGCTGTTGACTACAACTCCCAACATTCCTTACCAGCCAATGCCAGAGGAAGATAATGGGAGTTGTAGTCTATAACACAAACATACAGACATAAGCACACACAGTTTCCTCTGTGCCCACTTGTCCCCTGTATGAAAATATCCTGAAGCATTAGCAATGTCCTACCTTCCAGTCCAGTGTCCTTAAAAAAGCAGACCAAACCTCCCCACTTTTTCCTTTCCATCCAACTTTTCAAATCCCTACACTCTGTCACTAACCTAAGATATACCAAGGACCCACCAACCTAACAGCTGTGGCAACCTAGCAGCACAATGGCCTGTTCTATGGATAGTCACCACTCAGATGCATCACGTTTTAGCTTTCTAGTGCCATTACAGAGGAGAAATTTCCACATACATATTAGACTAATCCCGCCCAAAAGGGCGGTTCAGTTCCAAAATGAAGGGCAAGTTCCCCTATTCACAGGAATACCAGTTAACTCCCGACATACGTTTCGGCCTTGTTGGGCCTAAACAGGAGGATGCAGCTGGATTCCCTAGGCACTGAGAGCAAGGGGTGCACATCTGCAACATAGGGAACATACATGACAACCACTAACCTCTGTCTACTGGAAATGTTGTTTCAGTTAACCACGTCGGTGTCACTGTCAACATCCTCAGCAGATTCAGCACTGGATGGGGTGTTATTGTTGGCTCCTCTCCACTGGGCAGGATGATGTTCAGAAGAGATTGCCCTGCACACGAAACAGGAGGGAGGAGAAGGAAGATGTGGATCCCTGGGGAGGAGTTCCTCATTGTATCGTTTGGGATGTCTTCTGGCCCAGCCATGTTGCTCCTTTCTTTCTCGCTGCCAGGCCCAGTGGTAGGGGTTCTCTGATATGATCTAGAGTGCGAAAGAGAGAGATAGAAAGAGTGAGAGGGACAAAAGACCATTGTATTAAAGTGATCCTTCAGGCTGGTATTTCCCACCTCTTCCAAAATGACCCAACCCCTCTTAACTCTATGAGGGCCAAACAGGTGTCGAGTGCATTGTTCCACAATATGCTGGACACTTCTGTGGCACTCAGTGTGTCTCCTTTGATTCAATAAATATACGTAGAAATATATATATATGTGTGTGTGTGTGTGTGTGGTCTAACAAACCTTCTCACACTCCAATCTGGTCACTCTGGCTCGGAAGCCCATCCTGGCCCACAGGAGTCCTCTTACACGGTGGAAATGGGTCTTCTCGTAAGGCCACCTTATGTCCACTGCCCAGGGGTAGATGTCCTCCCGGAAGCACATATCTTCCTCCATGTTATTCGCCAGAAACCTAAGGTGGCAAAGTAACATTGTATAAGAGATACATATTAAAGTTATGTGTGTGTGTGTGTGTGTGTGTGTGTGTGTGTGTGTGTGTGTGTGTGTGTGTGTGTGTGTGTGTGTGTGTGTGTGTGTGTGTGTGTGTGTTAAGATTTATCCTGCTGAGTAAAGCTCTCCAGCTGGTGAAAAATGTTTAAGTCAAAAGTTATTGCAACTGAAACATGCATTTCTGGATGCAGTACCTCCATTGCCTGAGCTGTTGCAATGGTGATGCTGCTACAGCAGCCTATGGAGAGTTATTGTCCATAAGATAATCTTCTGTAGCAACAGAATCACTGTAATATTTCAGGCCTTGGAAATAATACATACAAAAATACATCGTATTACTCTATAGTGTCTGGCGCATTGACTTTAGACATACAGACAATAAGTACAAATATCCATTAATATAAAACAGAAATGTTTATTCTCAATAGAATGTGAGATATATGAATCTCAAAAATAACCACATATACTTCAAATTAAAAACAAAATAACTTCGATTTATGCTGGGTGTTATTACAAAACTTCGGAATTCCAAATCACTGTGCAGATAATAAAACTCCGAAATTATTCCCCACTGATATTACAATGTCCCTATTAGTGCATAAGACCCGCTATATGCACTCAACTAAGGACTTGAACAAAGTATATAACAAATATACATGAACCTAACAATCCTATACTCAGTACACCCACCTAAAATCTTACCCTATCTAAACGATCGATCGTAAAAAAGAAAAAAATATAAAAAATTCAAAAATAAAAACGCGGTCATATACTGAAAAAAATCCAATTTCACACTTATAAATGAGTTGACACTTGATATATTGTAATATCCCAAATCTTCATATAACGTTTAAAATCTCTTACAGTTTCAACTGATAGTGCTACAATATATCTTGGATCCAAAAGAAGGTAACAACTTGACACTATAATTAGATTTCAACTTCTGTTACAAATGTATCTGAGGCTTTATCTTCTACCTTCTCCCCACACGCCAGACTTAACTCAACTCTCCAGTCCGTACCTGCAAGCTACTCCTCCCCAGTCTTCGTATGTCATATACAATAATTCAGGTTCCGGAACTACCGTCCTCTCCACATACACATATATTATATAGACATATTTCAAATCGGATACGGGGTTCTAATGCAGTATACAGGACACATTACATTCTTCACTGGCTATTCTTACATAAGGGGAACATGAAACGATCTCACCGATGGAACTCTATTTCATCCTCTCGATACTTTCATCTCTCGCCCGTTCAAGCTTCAAGTTGGCGTCTGTGTTGGTTACCGTTAACCTTCTTGTTTAATCACGTGAGCGCAAAAGGGATTCCGAAATCCAACCCTCCACATGCACAGACGTCTTCTGATAACGCTCACTCGTTATGTATACCATCAAGGTATTGCTAAAATCAACTTCCACAGGATAATCACAGGATAATCAATAATATAAAAAAGTGCAAGACCGCTCGTCTCCAACGCGTTTCGAAATCACCTGATTTCTTCTTCAGGGAGAAAAGAGTAACCAAAACTGAAACTTCTCTAACCCTAAATACTCTTCTAAACTCCACCCCCCCAGGTGTCTCTACTCAATGTCGTAAACGTAAGATGGAAATAAAAACCAAAAACCAAATATAAACTTAAAATATACAATACCCACATTCCTAAATCCCTAGATATACAAATCATATATATCCTCACAATACACAAAATGTAATTCACTGCGCATTCCAGTAAAACACTCTCAGGTGAAAAACATCCCCCATCTACAACTAAATGTATATATATGTATATCTACACACATACACATATACCCTCAACCTCCATGCAATAATCACCTTAAAGTGACACCAGAAGGACAGTGAATCACAACATGATATCCCCATTAATCCCATATAAACTATTCATATTCCATATATACAATAAACAAAATCACAGAAAGCCAAATATTTCAACTTCTGAATTTAAACCTGAAGGCATTAATGTCTGTAGACTATGTATCCAAAACGTCTCTCTTTTGGACATTTCTTTAATATGATTACCCCCTCGCCAATTCTTATTCACCACGTCTATCCCTTTAAAAGTCATGTTATCAATAGAAGCCCCTTCACATATTGAAAAATGTACAGGTATACTATGTTTAAAAAATTTATTCCTAATGTTATTGATATGTTCCCTAATTCGATCCTTCAACCTCCTTTTTGTACGTCCCACATACTGTTTACCACAGTGGCATTCTATTAAATATATAACACCCTTCGTATTACAGGTTATATTATGTTTAATTTTAAATGTTTCTCCCGTCTTCCCAGAGATGAATACCTTTTTATCCTTACCTCTAACACAACTAGAACAACCTACACATTTACCACAATTATAAAATCCTGCACCTCCCGACAACCAACTCCTATTGATCTTCTGTTCATTGATCTTTTTTACACTAGGTGCTACCTTTATTCCCAAATTGGGAGCCTTAGTATATATTATAGTGGGACTGTCTGGAAGTATACTATTAAGGATTTTATCCCCTTTCAATACTACCCAATGTTTTTCTATAATTTTCCTAAACATTCTATGTTGTGTATTATATGGCACAATTATAGGAATCATCCCTTCCTTCAAATCTTTTTTCTCCTTTTCTTTTTCTTTTCTCAATAGGAGTTGGTTGTCGGGAGGTGCAGGATTTTATAATTGTGGTAAATGTGTAGGTTGTTCTAGTTGTGTTAGAGGTAAGGATAAAAAGGTATTCATCTCTGGGAAGACGGGAGAAACATTTAAAATTAAACATAATATAACCTGTAATACGAAGGGTGTTATATATTTAATAGAATGCCACTGTGGTAAACAGTATGTGGGACGTACAAAAAGGAGGTTGAAGGATCGAATTAGGGAACATATCAATAACATTAGGAATAAATTTTTTAAACATAGTATACCTGTACATTTTTCAATATGTGAAGGGGCTTCTATTGATAACATGACTTTTAAAGGGATAGACGTGGTGAATAAGAATTGGCGAGGGGGTAATCATATTAAAGAAATGTCCAAAAGAGAGACGTTTTGGATACATAGTCTACAGACATTAATGCCTTCAGGTTTAAATTCAGAAGTTGAAATATTTGGCTTTCTGTGATTTTGTTTATTGTATATATGGAATATGAATAGTTTATATGGGATTAATGGGGATATCATGTTGTGATTCACTGTCCTTCTGGTGTCACTTTAAGGTGATTATTGCATGGAGGTTGAGGGTATATGTGTATGTGTGTAGATATACATATATATACATTTAGTTGTAGATGGGGGATGTTTTTCACCTGAGAGTGTTTTACTGGAATGCGCAGTGAATTACATTTTGTGTATTGTGAGGATATATATGATTTGTATATCTAGGGATTTAGGAATGTGGGTATTGTATATTTTAAGTTTATATTTGGTTTTTGGTTTTTATTTCCATCTTACGTTTACGACATTGAGTAGAGACACCTGGGGGGGTGGAGTTTAGAAGAGTATTTAGGGTTAGAGAAGTTTCAGTTTTGGTTACTCTTTTCTCCCTGAAGAAGAAATCAGGTGATTTCGAAACGCGTTGGAGACGAGCGGTCTTGCACTTTTTTATATTATTGATTATCCTGTGATTATCCTGTGGAAGTTGATTTTAGCAATACCTTGATGGTATACATAACGAGTGAGCGTTATCAGAAGACGTCTGTGCATGTGGAGGGTTGGATTTCGGAATCCCTTTTGCGCTCACGTGATTAAACAAGAAGGTTAACGGTAACCAACACAGACGCCAACTTGAAGCTTGAACGGGCGAGAGATGAAAGTATCGAGAGGATGAAATAGAGTTCCATCGGTGAGATCGTTTCATGTTCCCCTTATGTAAGAATAGCCAGTGAAGAATGTAATGTGTCCTGTATACTGCATTAGAACCCCGTATCCGATTTGAAATATGTCTATATAATATATGTGTATGTGGAGAGGACGGTAGTTCCGGAACCTGAATTATTGTATATGACATACGAAGACTGGGGAGGAGTAGCTTGCAGGTACGGACTGGAGAGTTGAGTTAAGTCTGGCGTGTGGGGAGAAGGTAGAAGATAAAGCCTCAGATACATTTGTAACAGAAGTTGAAATCTAATTATAGTGTCAAGTTGTTACCTTCTTTTGGATCCAAGATATATTGTAGCACTATCAGTTGAAACTGTAAGAGATTTTAAACGTTATATGAAGATTTGGGATATTACAATATATCAAGTGTCAACTCATTTATAAGTGTGAAATTGGATTTTTTTCAGTATATGACCGCGTTTTTATTTTTGAATTTTTTATATTTTTTTCTTTTTTACGATCGATCGTTTAGATAGGGTAAGATTTTAGGTGGGTGTACTGAGTATAGGATTGTTAGGTTCATGTATATTTGTTATATACTTTGTTCAAGTCCTTAGTTGAGTGCATATAGCGGGTCTTATGCACTAATAGGGACATTGTAATATCAGTGGGGAATAATTTCGGAGTTTTATTATCTGCACAGTGATTTGGAATTCCGAAGTTTTGTAATAACACCCAGCATAAATCGAAGTTATTTTGTTTTTAATTTGAAGTATATGTGGTTATTTTTGAGATTCATATATCTCACATTCTATTGAGAATAAACATTTCTGTTTTATATTAATGGATATTTGTACTTATTGTCTGTATGTCTAAAGTCAATGCGCCAGACACTATAGAGTAATACGATTTTTTATTTTTTGGATTTTGGAGAGTGGAATCCTGGTCAGGCAGCAAGACTTGGGACTGTTTTTCCTCCCTGTCCATATATAGCGCCACTGTTAGGATATTGGATACAAAAATACATGTTATACATTTGTATAAAACATCTCTCTTGTTTTATTCAACAGGATAAATAATGTATATTTTTTCCATATTGCAGGATATTATACCATTAAGCTGCCTAGGGTGCCTCATTGTGTGGGAAGAAGCCTTAGCTGTGCTAGCCACACCCATATTCTGAGCTGTGGGTGTGGCCAGAGAAATCCCAGTGCCCTTCTTCCAGACACTCACTCTTGGTTTATGGTGGCCAATTAATTTCCCAATGTATACACTAATTCAACCAGTATATTTAACAGATTATATACCCCTTTACTGGTCATTGTTTAAATCCTTGGTTGCTAGCGAGGTCTCAGACACATTGCATAGCATCCAAGGGGTTAAGAGATTTTGTGCTTGTGTTTTATATAGGGTTGCCACTTTTTCTTCAAAAAAATACTGGCCATGGCATTCCCTCCATAGATTTAACATTGGACAGAAGCCAATTTTTTACCAGCCTGCCGGTATAATACCTGCTGGGTGGCAACCCTAGTTTTATAGGCTGTTGTATTTTTTCTGCCAAACAAAAATGGATGGAGATAGGAGCGGAGTCAAATGAGGGTGGGCTAATGGGAGGGTCAAAGGACACCTAGGATGTCTTGCCTAGGGTCAACTGAGATATCAGTCTGGCCTTGTCATTGTAATACAATTGTGTGTTGGGGATAAAAACAGCATTTCTGATCTATGTGCACTGTTCTATACAGTACAGTACAAGTAGATGTTACAGAAATGGACGCTCAGTGATGCTGATAAACAAAGAAGATCTTTAATAATTCTGGATCAGTCCAACTGCACCACAGGGGACAAAAAATCCCACTGTTTAATTGCTAGAGAGGTCTCTCTGAATCAAGGCTCTGTAGACTTGCCTTGCGCTAAAGGGATTAAACACCCCATTTATATTCATGGGAAGCTTTGCAATTTGAAGTTTTCCCCCTATGGTCTGTTTGCTCCAGAATTGATCCGCCTTTCTTTTGTTCATAAGGCCATATGTATAAAAACACGCAGAACAATTCTGGGGCATAAACATATTTCCCAAGTCCCTTTTTGATACCCAAATCCCACTGTCCCTTATTCCCACCCTGGTGTCTCTCTCTCTCTTTGTAGGAGATCAGACTATGTGGTGCCCCACAGTAATAAAACTTACATTAATGTTTGTTTAGACTTAGGTATATGTGTGTATAAATTAGTCTATGTAAATAAAATACTCGGGTCTTGCTCTAAATCATTTTATTCAGTTACACAAAGAGGTGTCAGTAGGTCTTGAAATAACCTAAATAACCCAGAAACACCACCTAAAAAAAAAGTTTCCCTCTTTGGCCATTTGAAATGTTGGGAGATATAAAAAAAAAAAACACTTTGCCAAATGTAATAAATACAAACTACCATTTTTAACACCTTAGACAAAGAACTGGAGCCATTTTGGAGCAAACCAAATGAACCATAGGGGAAATCAAAATTACTATTGATCTAAATGAACCATAGGGGAACTCAAAATCCCTATTGATTTAAATGGGGGGGTGGACCCCTAGAATCTAAGAGGTCTTCAACACATTGAAAGGGTTAAAACACCACTTTTAACTGGAAATGATAGCGTTTTATATATATAAGGCGCTGTATACACACACACACATATAAATATATTGTAAGGCACTGTATACACACACAAACACACATATATATATTATAAGGCGTGTACGCACACATATATATATTATAAGGCACTGTGTACATATATACACACACACACACATATATATATATTGTAAGGCGCAGTGTACACACACACACATATATATATATTTATATATATATATATATATATATATATATATATATATATATATATATATTAGGGTTGCACTGATACTGATACTGGTATCAGTATCGGTGCCGATACCAGCATTTGCGCGAGTACTTGTACTCGCGCAAATGTGGCCGATGCCAGCATCGATACCCAGTGTCAGGGCCGGTACTGCAGTGAGAGAGCCCAGGGAGCTGCTCACAATGCTCTCCGGTTGCCTCTCTCCCTCCTTTAGCTTCTAAGCGTTGCCGCGGGTTACCATGGCAACGTTCCGACGCTGATTTCTGCCGGGGCTCGCGAGAGAACAGCGAGCACCCAGCAGAGGAGGGTAAGGGGAGGCAAGATGGGACATTGAGCGGGTGGTGAAAGAGGCAGAGAGAGGGGCCAAGAGGGAGAAAGAGGCAAAAGGGAAAAAGAAAAAAAAAAGGCAAAAGGAGGAAAGATCAGGAGACAAAAGGAGGGGGAACAAGAAGAGGAAAAAAGGAGGGGGATCAGGAGAGAGCGAGAAAGGCAAAAGAGTGGGATCAAGAGTCAAGGAGGGGGACAAAGGGGGATCAAAAGGGAGAGAAAAAGCCAAGGCAAAAGGAGGGAGCTCAAGAGGGGGAGAATGAAGTAAAAGGTGGGAATCAAGAGGGGGAGAAAGAGGCAAAAGGGGACAGTCAAGAGGTGGTGTGTGTGTGTGTGTGTGTATATATTTCAAGTACTCACCAATACTTTTTTTGCGGTCATTTGCCAGTTTACCAACTACCTAAAGCGCATATATATATATATATATATATATATATATATATATATATATATATATATATATATAATATGCGCGCTTTAACCCCTAGAGTGCCAAGTGGGTACAACGTACGAGTGAGGACAGCTGTACCTGCTGTGCCAAGCTCGTACGTTGTACAGCTTAAATGCGGTCACTGCATAGGCCGGTATAACCGGCATGCAGTGGCCGCATTTAAAAAAAAAATTGCCTGGCACTCGTGGGGGGACATGAGGATTACATGAGAAAATGTTAGAAAAATTAGAAGTTGTAGTAGGTGTCGTTTTGCACTTATAGCGTCCCCTGAGGTAGGTCAACTCATGCCAATGGGGTGTCATTTTTCTCCTAAGAGCACTAGCTAATGGATACTGCTGGAAATTCCATGGTTTTTACAGATTTCAGTACATTTGAAGGGGCAGAAATGTAAGAAAATGCCTTTTTTTTTCATTAGCGCCACCTTCTGGAGGCATTTGTGCACACCAGACTTGGGGTAAGAAGGCAAGTCACCCATCATTAGATGCGGTAGGTTGTCTTCTTTCCAAAATGGTATGGTTTGTGTACCCTTTCTTCACTTCTGTAGTTGTTATAACCATTTTTGTATAGACAAGTAATGTTTGAGAAAATGTTAGAAAACTTAGAAGTTGTAGTAGATGTCGTTTTGCACTTCTAGCACCCCCTGAGGTAGGTCAACTCATGCCAATGGGGTGTCATTTTTTTCCTAAGAGCACTAGCTAATGGATACTGCTGGAAATTCCATGGTTTTTACAGATTTCAGTACATTTGAAGGGGCAGAAATGTAAGAAAATGCCATTTTTTTCCTAAAGTGCCACCTTCTGGAAGCATTTGGGCACAACAGGCTTGGGGTAAGAAGGCAATTCACCCCTCATTAGATGCGGCAGGTTGTCTTCTTTCCAAAATGGTATGGTTTGTGTAACCTTTCTTCACTTCTCTAGTTGTTATAACCATTTTTGTACAGACAAGTAATGTTTGAGAAAATGTTAGAAAAATTAGTGGTTGCAATAGGTGTAGTTTGGTACTTGTAGCGCCCACTAAGGTAGGGGAACTCATACCAATGAGGTGTCATTTTTCTCCTAAGAGCACTAGCTAATGAATACAGTTGGAAATTCCATGGTTTTCACAGATTTCCATACAGATGAAGGGGCAGAAACGTAAGAAAATGCCATTTTTTTCCTATAGTGCCACATTCTGGAAGCATTTGTGCACAACAGGCTTGGGGCAAGAAGGTAAGTTACCCCTCATTAGATGCGGCAGGTTGTCTACTTTTCAGAAATATATAGTTTTATATAGTTATTCCACTGTTTTAGGGTAGTTTTACCACAAAAACCCTAGAATGCGCATTTTAGTTTATAAAGTTGAAAATGTCATTTTGCGCTGCTGGTGATTAGGGCTCTATGCTAGCCATGGATGTAGGTAAAACTATACAAATTTGGTATTTTTTTACTCGGGGGACTCAGGGCTTTTTCAAATAATTGAAACTTTTTCAATCAAGGTAAATGTTTTTGATACATAGTATGTGATTTTAGCAAAATTAGTAAATTTTCACTTTTTTTTGTCATTATGACATCATAGATTTTTGCACGATGCAAAATTCTGTTCATGTAAGGTACCATGAGAAAGCTCAATTCGTTCTGAAAAAAACAATATATAGTTTTCCATATTTAACTAAAAATCCCAAGAGGAAATCAAGCGTAAACAGAAAGATAGCAAAAATGCTCAAAATGTGTCTGGCCTGCAGGGTACAGGAAATGGCCCGAGCCTCCGGCACTGAAAGGGTTAAGAACTTGGAAAACTGGCAAATGACCGCAAAAAAAGTATCAGTAATTGGTATCAGTGAGTACTTGAAAAAAGAATCGGTACTCGTACTCAGTCTTCAAAAAGTGGTATCGGTGCATCTCTAATATATATAGGAAGGAGTTGTGTACACAGAAATACATATATATATATTGATGAGTTTATCCTACTGAGTAAAACAAGAGCACACCAGCTGCTAGAAGATGTTTCAGTCAATAGTTATTCCAGCTCAAACTTGCATTCTTTGGGGGCAGTACTAAGTGAGGGAGTGAAATGTCAGGGTGAAGCTGTTGCTACATCACTCTGTGGATGGTTATTGTCACTGTCAGTAGTTATCCATAGACTGCTGCTACAACAGCACCACCACAAAAGTTCAGGGCGCTGAGGAATTGTACCCAAAATGCAAGTTTCATGTGTAGTAACGTTTCAATAAAAAAACAGCGGCAAGAGTCCGCTTGTTGTACTCAGCAGCAGAAATTATGCAGTAAATCCCATTTACACAATGGGGATGGCAAATGATTTTGCTCCAGTGTATCTTAGTACATCCGCCTCACTGGGGGCTAGTTATAAACGGAAACTGGATCAATTCTGGGAATAAACAACTGCACAAAGGGGGCAAATAAGCACTCATCAAATTCCTATTGTATTAAGTGGTGTTTTAACCCCCTTGAATGCTGCAGAAGTCTCCAGGTCATAGCGTTCAACATGCTGGAGACCTCTACAGCATTCAGGGGGTTAAAACATCATTTAAAGTGGATGCGTCACCTATTTATAACATAGCCTAAATAGTTATGCTGCATATTGAATACTTCCGTATAAACTGCTGTTACCTGCTCTGTAACCACAGTCCATCGCTCTGCCTCTGCTCTCCTCCCTCCTCAGATGACGGAGGCTTCTGTCTGTAAGCTGGAGCGGTCTCATTGGCAGAGATCATTATCTAGCCAATGAGACTGCTCCAGCTTACAGATAGAAGCCTCCATCATTGGATGAGGCAGGAGAGCAGAGGCAGAGCAGTCTATGCTGAAGTGGCTGCAGCCCATGCTTTCTAAGTTAAATTTAAACAAAATAAAACTTAAAAAAAGTAATATATTTTAGAAGTATTCGATATGTAGCCTAATTATTTAGGCTATGTTATAAATAGGTGACACATCCACTTTAAAGGGTGGTGTATTTGTCCACTATGTGGCAGAAGGTTTTCCCCAGAATTCTTCCAGTTTGCTTTTATAAATAAGGTCCAATGTCTTTGATCAGATAATTTATGGGTAGATGTAAAAGTTACTTACAGTGCAATAAAGAAGTTTGATGCCGTATACTCAGACAGGAGAAGTCCAGCTCGCCGAAAATAGCAGAACACCATGGCCAGAAGATACTAGAAAGACAAGAGAAGGAGTTAGAGGGTTAAAGTGTAGGTCTGGATGGACATTGGTGTGAATGTACAAATCTGCCAGCACAGCCCCACTGGTGGTAACCTATAGTATATGTGGTTGTGCTTCAGGGTATACACCAGAGCAGTGATGTACTCACTGCTCAACCAAGTGCATACCCCCAGTACACATACACATGAATACTTTGCCATGCTCACACTTAATTGAGCCACTTTTGCAGCCTATACCCCTCTTCTTAAAGACACAGAATAATGAAATATTTATTTTATGAAGCTATAATGGTTACTAATATATGTCCCACAGAATCATGGCAGGAAACCTCATGGAAGACAACAAGACACAGGGTAGGACTCCACATTACGCCAGTGATTCTCAGCCAGGGTGCTGTGGCACGTTGGTGGGCTGTACATCAACTTCTTCTATGAAGACTTTTGCAAAACTATAAGTATTCAGTTTCAGATGAAAACGTATGGAGATTGTTATGAATGATATGTTTATTTTTGTTATGATTGTGAAACATAATAATGATATATTTATGTAGTGTACCTTTCATTATGCTCTTCGTAAGTTACATAAAATATGTTATATGTGCCCTGAAAATTTGAGATTGAGTATTAGCCCTTTGAGTGCCAGAGGGGTACGCAACACATTGCTTTGCAATGCGTAGCGCACCTCTCTGGCACTCAAAGGGTTAACCCTTTGAGTGCCAGTTGGATATGCAACGCATTGCATTGAGTAGCCCTCTGGCACTCAAAGCATTAAGGGTGCCTAGAGCAAATATGATTGAGAACCACTGCATTAGGCAGAGCAGGCAACAGTACAGAGCCGGACAACGTGAGGTTTTTCAGTTGTACAGGACTACAATTCCCATCATTCCTGTTGGCTGGCTTGGGATGGGAAATGTACGGGATTAATGTCAAAATCCTTTGGCTTGCCTCTCTACATGTCATACACATGCGTGCATAATACACTGTTCTTTTGGTCAGTGTATAGGTGTCTATAGAGTCTTCTATAGACTATATGTGATACAGTTCCGCATCCAGTCTTATGGGGAGCAAGCCCCATTTTTCTCACCCTGTTCTAGACCATTATGTAATAAAAGGAGAAGCTTCAGATATACTGACCACACCCACATTTTGAGTTGTGGGTGTGGCCAGAGCAAATCCCTTTCCTTCTGCTTCATGGTTGCCAGTTTACATATCCCTTTACATGCCATTATTTAACCCCCATGGAGACTTCTCAAGCACCCAAGGGGTTAAGGGCTTTCTTTGGGCTTTTATGTTATACATAAAGAACCTTATGTTCCAAAGAAAAATGGATGCATTCTGGAGCAAACTGCACCATAGGGGAGAAATACAAGATTCCCTAAATTCCCATTGATTTAAATGGGGCTTTTAACCCATCAAATGCTAAATAGTTCATTCAAGGTGTTAGGTGTCACTTTTAAAATTAATGGAAATTAGCATTCCCCCTCCACTTTGTCTTAGTATGACTTACTATGAATAATAAATAGTGGAGTTTTAGTGACATGTTTTTGGCTGAAGGCATGGAAAGCCTGTCTGCTCCATCAAGGCACCACAATCTGAACATGTATTTAGTATAATGCCATTAAAAAGCAGTGATACCACTGCCTGCCCAGTCAAGTTATCCCAGATTTAGGCAAGTCCCTATGTGCCTACAATCTGTGAACATGTATTTAGTATAATGTAATTAAAAAGCAATGATGCCACCCTACTTCCACTGCGAGCAAAACCCTTGTGAGGAAAATGAGGGATGTATTTAAAGTGGAACTGTCACTCCAAAGAAAGTGCCCCCCAAATAATTATTCCTATAGCGGTAAGCATAGAAATACTAGTGTTATCGGCCTGTCAGTCTCACATCAAGTAGGACAGCGGTTCTCAACTTTTCTAGTGCCGCGACACTTTGATAAAATTTCCCATGTTGTGGAGACCCCTAACAATAAAATTATTTTTGTTGCTCCTTCATCGCTGTAATTTTTCTACTGTTATGAATCGAAACATAAATATCTGATGGTTTTAAGCGACCCCTGGCAAATCGTCATTCGACTCCCAAAGGGGTCCTGACCCACAGGTTGAGAACCACTGAAGTAGGATAATAACGCTGGACTTATTCTGGATAATACTAGTATTTCTATGCTTATCGCTATATGAATAATTTTTTGGGGGGCACTTTATTTGGAGTGATAGTTGCGCTTTAAACCTTCCCAAATTCAGCTATCACCCTATTGGGTAGTTACCAAACAAGAGAAAAGGAGCCAAAATCTCCCAAAATACATACAAAAAATTTAAAATATACAGGTTCCTGGCGATCTCAAAATAGCTTTGAATAATAGTGTTCAATTAGTTCCTTAGGTCTATAGTCAAGAGAACAGCAAGAACTCTATCCTGACTACATATACAAAGTAAACAAAAGGAAAGTCTGCCCTGTTTATTATGTATAGAAAGTCATAGGTTATTTATTTGTACAAGTCAGGATTGGTGCACAGACTTGGTTCTTTGGTTCTTGCTACTCTCTTGACTATACACATGTAACTAATCAAACGCTTTTAATAAAAGCTATTTTGATCTGCCAGGAACCTTTATATTTTATATTTTTTGAATGTAAAAATGTGCCATTGTAACCACTCTGGCATTAGCGTCTAACATCAGTGGCTGCACTGAAGGGAAAGTGCAAGTATGACCACTGCAGTGCGCTGGCACGCACATTCTACCAGCCTTGGACTTTGATGTCAGTAAGATCAGCATGGCAGCACCATAGTCTTGAAGGGAAATGGCATTCACTAGCATCATCTCCTCTATTCCTTACTTAGTACATTGGTCTAAGTAAGGTATAGCGCAAAGAACGGCCACAAAGCAACCACATACTGCTCCCTTGTTCTCACTGTGGCATAAGAGCAATTTAAAGGAATATTTTTGATGTTTGTGGCTAAGTAAATTGACATAATTATGGGACAGAACATCAATTCCATTGTCAGCTATTGCATGGAGAAAGCATAATAAAACTGCCACACTGTTTTTATATACTTTAGTTTCTGAGAATTTGTCTGGGACAGAAAAAACAGAAATCCCTTCTCACCCAGGTTCTGCCCTGCAATCTGCCCCTCTGAGCCCTGGGAACATACAATAAATACCTTATCAGATATCCTCTGGCAGGTGTCCTGGCGCAGGAACCGTTGGATGACGTCATTCTCTACAAGAAACAGAAAAAATTCAGTAAAAGAAAGCTCAAGTTATATCGGAGATGAAAGAGACAAATCATAACCAGGTCACATAATGGGTTTACATTACAGGGCCACTTGGCAAGGCACTCTAGTCATCTTTTGCTCCACCCATGGGCTCATGAACCTGCCCCTTGTGTTTCCTTAACCCAGAAGTTTTCCACTTTTCTTAATACATAGGGTTTTATGAACAAAAGCAAAGAAGGGCAAGAGCATACCATTTGTACCACAGTGGAGAAATAAACATTACAAAAATTCTCATTGATGTTATGTTAGAGACGTCTCCAACACATTGCTTTGCAATACAGTGAATGAGAGGTCTCTCTGCATTCAAGGAGTTAAAAGCCACATTTAAATCAATGAAAATGTGTATTTCTGTCCTAAGGTTAGTTTGACTCAGAAATGCTAACTAAGCACATTAATCACAATGACTGAGCCACTGATCACCCACCTATGATTAAGCGGGGATATGTTGAGAACACATTGTTGGTGTGCCTTGAAGACTAACATTGATGACTGGCTTGAAGAGACTACAGAGACGATTGACTTACCCAGCAGCAAATAAAATGCGTCATTTTTAAGCTCCTCCTCCTCTGTGGTTCTCCTCCTTTTGGAACCAACACAATCAGCACTGTGGTGAGAAAAAATAAATTACATTCCTATCAAAATCTCAGGTCTGCTATGTGTATAAACCTCCTTATCCAAATAAAGGAAAATTAACACCACCTAATAACTTCCCACTTAACTTATAATGGTTGGAAAATCCTAATGACCCCTATGAATGTTATTCTTGTGCCTCTGTTCCACAAATAAAATCTTCAGTTAGCCCTGGATGTCATGTCTATGGAGGCTAACATGCCAGTTACTGGCAGGACTACAGGAACTCCCTTTTCCTGCCAGCAATTCCATGTCCACTTCCATGGAAATTACTTCCAGGACTGACTGAACATATTATGACTACACAGGCTATTTTTTATTCATTAACTTTATCAAATACCAGTTAGCTTCCACATGCTATCACTTTTATTATCAATTTTGAAGATAGTTATCTGATGTGGAGAGTTAAAAGAATACTACCAACTCATAAAATGTTAATCAGGCCAAAAAATCCTAATGGCCTCTATGATTCAATTAAGTATGGATTGTTTCCCCAAAATTAATCATTAATTAGTATTGGATATCATCTCAGTAAAGACAGAAGTGACTCCAAACTCCTCCCACTGAATCTCTTCTTCCTAAGAAGACTTCAGTAGGTGGAGTTTGGGGTGCTGGAGTCCTGAGACAAAGAAGCCCCTCCACCTGTATGGACACAATATCCAGTACTAATTGAAGGATAGTTTGGGGGAAGCAAACAATTGATTCATAGTGGACTTTAGGATTTTCAATCCACATTAAGGTAAGTGAGGGGATATAATTATGAGGAGTTAATGTACCTTTAATTCTCTACATCAGGCAACTAAACTGATAATAAAAGAGATATCTGGAGGAAACTATCCTATATAATAATTCGCTAATGTGTGTTTGTCAGAAGCCGTCATGCGCAGTAGAGATGGCTGCACGCGCTGCAGTAATGCGCAGTACTGACTGCCCGAAAGCGGCTGATAACCGTGCTGGTGCGCAGAGAGGACTACGGTCTGAATTCGAAGCGCCCCTCTTCGTTATCAGCCGCGGCATGGGCAGTCAGTACTACGCGTTACTGCAGCGCCGCCAGTGTAGGCCCGTGTACACGGGCTTTAAATCTACTCTTACATAATAAAGGCAATAAACACGAAGTCTATGCTAATATACAATATGTTTTGCCAGCATAAAATTACATTTCTTACTAGTTTTTTGCAACTGAAAATTCTTGATTTCATTTAAAGGGACAGCAAAAGATATTATGAAAATAGAACATAATGTAGGAATTTTACTGATGAGGAAGAAAGGAGCTACTCTGATGGAGATGCTGCATTTAACATTATTACAGAAAAAAGTAACTTGGCATGTGACAGGATGCCTACAGTGGGTTTATAGCCTTCATATTTTGAAAATGGTTGTGTTCACTATAAGTTTATTATCAAGTGAATTATGTCCCTGCCAATTGGGATGCTAATACTTACTTCTGGTCACTGCAGGACCCACTGTCCTCTATATTACGTTTCCTGCTCCTTGGAACGCACTGGTCAGATGTCTCTCTTCTTTGAAATGAGGTTCCAAGATGTCTGAAACACAAGGGTTAATCATTTGTTTGCAACTGAAAAATACTGATTTTATTTAAAGGGATAGCAATAGTTATTATGAAAATAAACACATAATGTAGGAATTTTCCTGATGAGAATAAAAGGGATTACTCACATTGTTTGGAGAAGCTACATTCAACATTAAAGTGGATGTATCACCTTATAAAAAGGTGTTACCATCCGCTTTGCTGATAAAAGTTATTATATGAAAGCTGTTTTTTTTTTTTTTTTTTAAATCGAAATACTTTTAAAGATAAGCCAAATTCTGTGTGTACAGCATGTCATATTTCTCCTCCTACCTCCCTCCCAGCTGTCCCAGGTCGCGCGTTGATGCTTCCCTTCGATGTGCTGTGAACGGCTCCTAGCATTACAGCAAGCTACGATTAGCATTATACTGAGGTCCTCATTATAATGCTAATCAGCACACCGAAGGGAAGTGTGAAAGTGCTCCCAGGGGCTGCTGGGAGGGAGGTGGGAGGAGATATACGATGTGCAGAAGAGCTTTGCCAGTCAGCATAATGGGACACGCTATGCTGATTGGCAAAGCTCTTTTGCGCTTCCAATGGAATATCTTTAAAAGTATTTTGATTTCTTTTTTAAAAACTCAGCTTTCATGTAATAACTTGTATTAACAAAGTGGATGGTAACACCTTTTTATAAGGTGATACATCCCCTTTAATACAGAACAAACTAACAAGGTATATGAGAGGATGGGTACAGTGGGTTTATGACCTTCCTATTTTAGATGGGGTGATTCGGCTTTTGGAGAGCTGATTTTTTTTATGACAAGTGTATTATCAAGCTAATTCCATCCCTGCCAATTGTAATTCTAATAAAACTTACTTCTGGTCACTGCAGGCCCCACTCTCCTCTCTGGTCCTCGGAACGCACTGGTCAGGGGACTTTGGTCCTGTAGATCTGGATCTTAGTTGTCTGGAATAATGGAATAAAAGAATTGATCCTTATTATATGGCTTATACTTTAAGACAGTTTTATTTTGTGAATTATTTCCAGGTGGTCGACAGAAAGCTTAACCGTTAAGGATTTTCTGCCCATATCAAATGAGGGGATATAATTATGAAGTGTTGGTGTCCCATTAATTCTCTACATCAGGTAACATCATGGATAATAAAAGTAATAACTGGAGGAAACTATCTTCCATAATGATAATATTTAATACACAGTCTGTCCTAAAATAAATTGTTTGCCCGGCATAAAGTTTAATTTCTAAATAATTTGTTTGCAAGTGAAAAATCCTGATTCATTTTAAAGGGACAGCAAACGTTATTTTGAAAATAAAATGTAATGGAGGAATTTTCCTGATGAGAAAAAGGGGCTACTCACACTGTGTGGAGATGCTGCCTTCAACAATATTACAGATCAACGTAACACGGTATGTGAGAGGATGGGTACAGTGGGTTTATGACCTTCCTATTTTATAAGTGGCGATTCTGCTTTTAGAGCTGATATAATATGTTTCATAATAAGTGTTTTATCAAGTGAATTGCATCCCTGCCAGTTGTGATTCTAATAAAAACTTACTGCTGAATTCGGAAGGCCATATTCACCAATCTGGTCCTTGGAACATGCTGGTCAGGTGACTCTCCTCTTGGAGATCTGGTTCCAAGATGTCTGGAATAAAAGTATTGGTCGTTATTACATGGCTTACACTTTAACCCAGTTTTATTTACATATCCAGGTGGGTGGCAGGAAGCTTAACCCTTTAAGAAGCAGAGGAGTGTGCAATGCTTATACAATCAACTTCCATTTTGACATTACACATTATGCAAAGACATATATAAAGTCCAATTACCTATTCCTTTTATGGAGAAATTTTCATATTTCTTTTATGGAGTAATTTTGGAGCAAACCAACTGTCCCATAAGGGGAAATAAATATTCCCAATTGTTGACAAAGTGCTGGAAATCTCCCTAGCATTTAAGGAGTTAAAGGGACAGTAACACTTAACCCTTTGAGTGCCAGAGAGGTACATAACGTATTGGTCTGCAATGCACTGTGTACCTCTCTGGCAATCAAAGGGTTAATATGTAAAATAATATATATTGTAGTGGTTATCCATGGGAACTCCCACTGTTGAGGGATGTTTTATTCAAGATTTAAGGCAGCTCAAACTTTAAGTTTTTATGTGCAGTATCTCAATGGCCTGAAATGTTACAGTAGGTCTGTTACTACATCATCCAATGGACAGCTCTAGTCAGCTTACCATAAACCACCATAGGATGGTGTAGCAACAGCGCCACTGTAACATTTCAGGCCATTGAGATACTGCATCTAAAAACTTAGTTTGAGCTGTAATAAATTTTGAATAAAACATCTCTCATCAGTGGGAGTACCCATGTTTTACTCAGGAAACTAAACCCTACAATATATATTTTTGACATATTAGATGATACTATCACTTTAAGTGTCCCATTAAAGCAAATGGGAATGTTTATTTGACCCCTGTGATGTAATTGGTTTGCTCCAGAATTGCTCCTCTCAAGCTTCCTGGATTAGAGGTCATGAACTTGATGTGGAAAAGTACTCCCCAGGGATCCTAGCATAGGGAAGACATGTAAAACAGAGGGTTAGGCAGTGAGGTAGTGGGGTGGGCTGTTAGTGGGATTCCAGGTAGGTAGGCAAGAAGTGAGCTGCATTCACAGATGAAGTGGGAGAGGAAGAGTCCCTCGCTTCTGCCTGTCATTTTTAATGGATGGTTTGGGGAAGGTGTATGGGTGGTACTTGCCTTGGTGGTGGATTATGTTTTAAGCGGTAACAAAATAACTGAGGATGGTTTCTTAGGGAGAAGAACCCTATGGAAGGATTCCACCGCACTTAGGTTGTGGGTGGTGATGTTACCCATTGGAGCTGGCTTGGTCTGGCCCAGTTGGGGTAATTGGTTAATCCACTATAGGAACTGATAGGAATTGTAACAGTTTTTAAGCAGGGCTGGTGCAAGGATTTTTGCCACCCTAGGCAAAACCTATTTTTGCCGCCCCTTGTGTCCCACCCCTTTATACCCCGCCTACTTATACCACACCTCTTCTCTTCCCCCACCAGCTCCAACTTGCCCCCCACCAGCTCCATTTTCCCCCTATCAGCTCCACTTTGCCCCCACCAGCTCCAACATGCCCCCACCAGCTCCTCTTTGCCCCTAACAGCTCCAATTTGCCCCTAACAGCTCCACTTTGCCCCCTATCAGCTGCAACTTGCCACCACCAGCTCCACTTTGCCTCCCATCAGCTCCAACTTGCCCCCCATCAGCTCCACTTTGCCCCATCAGCTCCACTTTGCCCCCCACCAGCTCCACTTTGCCCCCCACCAGCCCAAACTTGCCCCCCATCACAGACCTATAGCTGGAGCTCCCACACTGTCTTCTCTTCAGTAATGCAGAGCACGCTGGGAGATGCTGACTCCCTGAGCGCTCTGCATTACTAGAGAGCCAACATCGACGAGAGAGCGCAGCAGCTAGGGCAGAGCATGACGCGGCTGTACACACCTAGCAGGCACACTTCAACTGGATACCAAAGCCGACGGGATACGACACAGGCCATGGGTGCAGCTCTTCTCTGCTGCATGCCTGCTCCCCCAGTACATGTGCGCCCTAGGCCGGCGCCTGCTTCGCCTATAGGTGGCGCCGGCCCTGTTTTTAAGCATGAACCCAGTGTGAGTTGGCCATGCTGGGATATCCATAATATGGATACGTTTTATTGTTCGGCAAGTTTGTTGAAGTTCTTGTAGCATGTTTAGCCCTGGTGGTTATGTTTTGGATTGCAGTGGCTAGTAACTTTTCAGGTCTGGCTAGTAGCAAAGGACTTAAAATTATTAGCCCTGGTGTATGTTATTTATATATCAATAAAGTGAGGCCTTTTCTTACCCAATTTGGTATACGTTCATTCCTTATACCCTATGTCTATAGGCAGACCTGATTCATTGTTGCCAGAGTTGAAACTCCTCCCACTGAAACCATCTTTTCTAAAAAGTCTTCAGTGGGACGAGTTTGGGGTGCTCGAGTCCTGAGACAAAGAAGCCTATCCACCTATATGATCAAAATATCCAATCCAAACTGTAGGCTAGTTTGGGGGAAACTATCAGCAATTGATTGATATATAGTGAACATTAGGATTTTCTGCCCAGATTAAGGTAAGTGAGGAGATATAATTATGAGGTGTTAGTGTCCCTTTAATTCTCTACATCAGGTAACTGCACTGATAGTAGTGATAGCTGGAGGAAACTATCTTACATAATAAAGGCAATGAATACAAAGTCTGTGCTAAAATACAATTTGTTTGCCCAGTAGAAAATTACATTTCTTACTAATTTGTTTGCAACTGAAAAATCCTGATTTCTTTTAAAGGGGCAGCAAAAGTTATTATGAAAACATAATATAATGTAGGAATTTTCCTGATGAGAAAAAGAGCGTTACTCATATTATTTGGAGATGTTGCATTCAACATTATTACAGAACAGGCAAGAAATGTGCGAATGCTCTGAAGGCATTTATCATGAGCAGATAGATACTGGGCATGATCTAATGCAGGAAGCCTTATACCAAACTTTTCTTGAATTAAGCATCAAAAATTAGCTTTTACAAGAAAACTACACAAACATATCAAATTGTTCACAATAGCACATCCTGCATTAGGCGCATTCGCTATTCCACTCAGACAGTTTTGTTCATTCTAACCACTCCTCTTTTTAAAAGGGGTGATTCTGCTTTTGGGGAACTGATATAATATTTTTAACCCCTTAAGGACCGGGAAAATCTGAGGACGTTTTCCCTTAAGGACCAGAGCAATTCTGACCTTTTTGACTTTGTCTTTGTTCATCAGTGTTTTCCCTCTTAGGCTTTTATTCCACCCCCATACATTATATACTGTTTTTTTTAAGAACAAATAGGGCTTTCTTTTGATACCCCACATATATGGATAACCCACCATTTACTTTATGAAAACTGAAAAAAAATGTACAAAAAAAAGTGAAAAAAACACCATTTTTGATTTTTCTCTTGGGATCAATTGGTCACAAAGGGTTAAATTTTTATGGAGACTGCATTAAAAGTATGACCGGTCAGTCCTACCTACAAAATGCACAGTTTAAAGTGGCCAATGTCCCCCCTGGGTGAAAATCCCCATGTCCCTTTTTCCCACCCTATTTTGAACTTTTTTATCCCTGACATTTGGTGGTGTATATAAGTGTATTACATGGCTCCACAACAATCACACTTCCAAAATTGTTTAATTATGTTTTTGTTTTTTTTTAAATACATTTTTTTTTGTAAAAAAAAAAAAAAAGTAAATAATTGCAGGTCAAAAACTGACCTGCATTTAGCCAGCCTCCTGAACCAGCAGTGAAGGGGTTAATACCCCTAGCTGCTGTATTTTCTTTTGCCACTAGGTGTCTCCTCTCTACTTCTCTCTCCCTTACTTTGATAGCAAGGGAGACAGAGGTAGACTAGACACTCAGAGTAAGCATGCTTTGCATGCTGACTCTGACAGAATGCCGGTACATGTGATCGCTGATACAGCGATCGCATGAACCAGCAGAGGCAAGAAGGGCTGAGAATGAACGCCCCAGTCTCGGAGCGCTCAGTCTCAGCCTGGAATTAATGATAGCAGCGTGCATGGAGGCACGCTGCTATCATTTAAGCCATGACGGTCCTGGACCGTCATGGGTCCTTAAAGGGATAGCAACCCATGACGGTGCAGGACCATCATGGGTCCTTAAGGGGTTAATAATAAGTGTATTATCAAGTGAATTGCATCCCTGCCAATTGTGATTTTAATAAAACTTACTGCTGATCTCTGAAGGCCCCATTCTCCTCTCTGGTCCCCGGAACACACTGGTCGGGGGACTCTCCTCCTGGAGATCCAGTTCCTAGATGTCTGTAATAAAAGTATTGGTCCTTATTATATGGCTTACACTTTAACCCAGTTTTATTTACATATCCAGGTGGGTGACATGCAGTTTAACCTTTTAAGGGCCAGAGGAGTGTGCAACGCTTGTAGGGTTAAATGACAACCGACTTCCATTTTGATATTACATATTCTGTAAAGGCATATGTAAATTCAAATTGCCTATTCCTTTTATGGAGCAATTCTGGAGCAAACCAACTGTCCCACAGGGGGAAATAAAAATTCCCTTTCGTTTATGGGTGACCTCCCAAGCATTTAAGGGGTTAAATGTCCCAGTAAAGTCAATAGACATGTTTATTTGACCCCTATGATTGAATTAATTTGCTCCAGAATTGCTCCTTTCTAGGTTCTTGGGGTCATGAACATCTGGGGGTAGAATTGTGCAGAACAGAAGAGGTCTCCATATACAATATTACTAGTATTCAACAGAAGAAAGCAATAATAGTTATTTTAATTGCATCTAACATCCCAGGGGTTAATCTCGGCATGTCAAAATGCACATTGATTTAAAATGAACATTTAACCCTTTAAATACTAAAACAGTCTCCAACGTATTTCTCCAATAAACTTCAAAGCAATGCGTTGGAGACGTTGCACCGGGGCCCAGCATCCAAGAGTCCCATCTGCTGCAGGGACCAATAGGCTCCACTTACACCTCTGACAATATTTGGGGACCCACAAAAAGTTTTCCTTCCTGTGACTAGTTTCCCCAGTGGCTTCAGGGCAGAGCGTTTGCCCCAGAATTGCTCCACTTTGACTTTATACATAAGGCCCAAAATGTTTCTTTTTTAAGGCAAAATGTTAAATCCTCTTTTGTCTATTGGCCCCAGGGCTTTTCCATCCTTGTATCACTGAGTTGTAGATGCCAAATAAATAGTTATTTATGTTCTTATTCATTTATAAATGTCACAGAGTTAGTCTACTACTGACTTTGTACATGCACCCATAGATTTACATTACAATCCAGCATGGCTTCCAACTGTCATAATGTGACAGATGGCTGCAGTGAAAAACAGAAGATAATTGGGATTACATTGGATGCAAAAACCCATTAAATGACAGTTAGGTAATGAGCTATTTTGCACACAGGGAGGGTGATTTACTCTGATGTGGACAACCTGCTCTTTTTGGACTACAGCTCCCATAGTTCTCAGCTAGAGAGCTGGTTTTCTTAACAGCTGGAGAGCCACATGTTTTAACACTTACATCCACTTACTTTACACATAGGACTTTATGCACAAAGGAAAAGTGGAAAAACACATCCATTCAATTGGAGAGAAATTTAAAAAAAATCTAAATTCACTTTGAGTTACATGGGGCAAATCAATCCTGTCTCACATTCAAGGAGTTAAAAGCACAATTTAATTCAATGAGAAGTTGGGGAATATTTATTTATATCCTATGGTGCAGTTGTTTGCTCCAAAATTGTGTATAAGGCCCAAAAGTAGAGCAATTTGGGGGCAAAACAGCTGCAAAATATGGAACAAATAAAAATTGTCCGTGATTCAAATGAGGACTCATTATTTTGGTGCTAGAGAAATCTTCACTTCATAGGTTGGATTTGATGGATTTGTGTCTTTTTAAAACAAATTAGCCATATAATGCTTTGGAGGCCTTTCTAGCATCCAAGGGGGTTACAGTTATAAATATATGTCCCAGAATTACTCAACTATTAACTTTATACATGCACCCCCATAGACTTGCATTACAATCCAACATGGATTCCAACTGTCAGAATGTGACAGTTGGCTGCAGTGAAAAACAGTAGGAAGTTGTGATTGTATTGGAGGCAAAAACCTATAAAATGACAGTTAAATAAGGGGCTATTTTGCACACAGGCAGGGTGATTACTCTCTATGCACTTACCTGTTGAACATTTTATCTGGATCCTATCTGATCCTGCCTGGTCTGGTGTCCTGGTCCTTATCCTAAACTTACTCTAAAAAGGGAATAAAAACAGATAATAATAGCAATAATAACAATAAACTATGTAATATAATTAAAGAGATTAGATAAAAGATTACCAAATCGATCTCAATAAGTGATGAGGTGTGAAAATCCTCCGGTGATACTGCAGCTCAGCTCGGTGCTCAAGGTTCACGGAATGTAAACAAGTTGCCCCCTTATCAACGGCAGTTACATGGGAAGTGATGATGTCAGCATATATATTAAAGGGACAGTAACACGTAATATATAAAAATACATATATTGTTGAATTTATCCTCTTGAGTAATACAGGGGTACTTCCATTGCTGAAAGATGTTTTTATTCAAAAGATATTGTAGTTCAAATATGATTTTTTTTTAGGTGCAGTATATTAATGACCTGATATTGTATACGGATGCTATTGCTACATCATCTTATGGACAGCTCTGGTCAGTTGACCATAAACCTCCATAGGGAGGTGTAGGAACAGCGCTACTGTAACATTTCAGGCCATTGAGATACTGCACCTAATAACAATTTAAGTTTGAGCTGCAACAACATTTGAATAAAGGACCTCTCAGCAGTGGGAGTACCCTTGTTTACGCAGGAGAATAAGATCTACTATTATATATATATATATATATATTATTATTATTAAGTGTTACTATTCCTTTAGGGAATGGATTTTTATTATATAAGTTTTGGGGGGTTTTGGGAGATAGAGCCTAAGCACTAGTCTAAGGGCCATATTCAGATATAAATAGGAGCAGTTGGGGGGCAAACCACCTTCATCATCATAGGGAACAAATTAACCTTTACATTGATTTAAAGGAGCAGTCACATGTTACTAAGGGAATATATAAAATATTTGCATATTAGCATATCAATGGTACTCCATTCCAGCTAAAAATGTGTTTTGTTGTTTTTTTTTTTTTTTTTTACATTAATCCTTTAAGTGCCAGAGTGGAGAACAATACATGCTTTGCAATGTGTTGCACACCCCTCTGGTTATTAAAGGGCTAAAATGCTATTTCTTAATGTGGTCTCCAGGTGGTGCTGTTTTATTCCTCACTATGGAAATTTGTAGTCTAAGACTCAAGCTTTTTCTTAGACAGCAATATAAACCAAAAATCCTTTTGGACAACAGATGGTTATGGTGCTGTAACATTTTAGTGCAGGAAAGGAATGCACTAGATACCTTTCAAAGGGTTAAAACAAAACCAAAATGTCATGCTCCAAGATGTCTTGAAGGTTAAATCTCTCCAAGTATATTATGGAATTACTTTTTGCATTTGTTTTTTTGGGAGCTGAAGTCTAAGCTCTCAAGGCAAATCAACTTCATTATAGGGGAAAAATAAGCAACGCCTTTGATTTAAGAGAATAGTGTATATATATATATATATATATATATATATATATATATATACACCCTATATAATAATTTGACTGCACATGCTGCAGTCATGTGTAGTAGACACTGTCTGCTCTGCAGTCATGCGCAGTACTGCAGAGCTGCCAGTTAGAAGGTAGGATCCAGCCACCAGCCGTGGTTGCTGGGTGGCACTGTAGTCCGTGTACACAGGCTTTTCAACTAGTATATATATATATTTATATATATATGTATGATATTAACTAATCTTTGTTTCAACCATTTAACCCTTTGAGTGCCAGAGGGGTACGGAATGCATTGGGAAAGCATTGCTTTGCAATGCATTTCGTACCCCTCTGCCACTCAAAAAGGGTTAAGGACCAAAAGGGTGTGCAGCACTATACAAAAAGCTTTACCTCCTGGATAGCAGTTGGCGCTGTTGCTAACAGTTTGATTAAAAAATCATTATAATGAAAAGTCACAATCACCTTGAGGATTTCTTTGAATTGGTTATGGTAAACATGTACAATTTGTTATTTCATGAAGTACTTAGTTATTGCTTTTCAATGAGTTGTAGATCTCTGTGGCATTCATGGGGTTAAAAGTAACATTTAATTTAATGGGAACGTTGATAGTTTTTGTTTCTCCTCCTATGGTGCAGCTGGAGAGCTCTCTGGCATACATTTGGTTACAGGTCCTGTTACATCAGTAGAAATTCAGAGAATGTTTTATTATACGTGAAAAGAAAGGAAGACAGAGCACCATCAGGATCCAAATGTAGAATTTAAACATAAAAACATAAGACAACATAACATTTCATTTATTGATAAGAAACAATATAGAGGAAAAATACAACCATAATATGACCAACCACAGGATAAAAATAAGACTACTAAACTGTACTTGGTATATAGACAGTTTGTGGAGAGAGCCATGCAAATGGGACAATATAAGCCCATACATAGGGAAAAGGGAATATGGGCCCAAATTTATGAAATGAAACTGGAGTTATTCTGGAGTGAACCATCTGTACCATAGGGGACAAATAAAAATTCCCGTTACATTAGAATTGGCTTTTAGCCCTTGAATGCAAGAGAGCTTCCAATGTATTGTGTAGCAATGCGGGTTAAAAATCTCTATTCAAGTGTTAGGGAATTTAGGAATTTTATTTGTTCCATATGGTGCAGTTTGTTCACTCTAGAACAGTGGTTCTCCACCGTTTTTTTGGTCGAGGCACCCCTAAATTTCAGTCTGGAAGATTTGGGGCACATCTAACATTTTTAAGGTCATTTGTCAAACACGTAATGGAGGATACAAATGCATAAATATATAATTCTTTTTAGGTCTCACAATCAGAATCACAGAAATAAATACATTGTGCAGAAAAAAATCAGAAATATAATTTTGAAAGTCGGTATTCACATTTTATCAAATCTTTCTAGAAAGGATGGGGCACCCTAAGTATTTTCCTCTGGCACACCACGTGCCATGGCACCCTGGTTGAGAATCACTGCTCTAGAATAAGTCCAGATTGCCTTTATGAATCTGAGCCATGTAGAATAGGCAATATCCACAGTCAGGCCAGATGAGGGGTAATGATGAATGTAGCCAGGAAAGGTCTCTTATATTCCATGCTATGCTTGGTGGCCAGGGAACTACCACAGAAAGGGAAGCTGCATCCCCACTGTGAATGTGCCTATTGGGTAACAACTTGCTAAAATATCATCAGCACAAACTCATTGCCACTATAGCATGCTCAGCAGACAGTCTCTTTGACACTTAGTCTCACCATTGGAGTAATGATTGCACTGGCCTCCTGCTTTTCTCCTCCTTTCGTTGCTCCTGTTCCAAGCAGTCCATTTCGTCTCCTCGCTCAAATAAGCTGCTCCTTTTAAAAAATAAGTAAATAAACAGAAAAATCAATGCGTTTCAGAGCTAAATCCCAAAACTTTGTTAGGATCAATAATGTAGAAGGCAGAGAACCTTTTATTTATTGTTCCCTATGGTGCAGTTTACTTCTTAATTACGCCTCCTTTCTATTGTGCATAAGGCCGTATGTATAAACTATATACTCACCAATACTTTTTTTGCGGTCATTTGCCAGTTTACCAACTACCTAAAGCGCATATATATATATATATATATATATATATATATATATATATATATATATATATATATATAATATGCGCGCTTTAACCCCTAGAGTGCCAAGTGGGTACAACGTACGAGTGAGGACAGCTGTACCTGCTGTGCCAAGCTCGTACGTTGTACAGCTTAAATGCGGTCACTGCATAGGCCGGTATAACCGGCATGCAGTGGCCGCATTTAAAAAAAAAATTGCCTGGCACTCGTGGGGGGACATGAGGATTACATGAGAAAATGTTAGAAAAATTAGAAGTTGTAGTAGGTGTCGTTTTGCACTTATAGCGTCCCCTGAGGTAGGTCAACTCATGCCAATGGGGTGTCATTTTTCTCCTAAGAGCACTAGCTAATGGATACTGCTGGAAATTCCATGGTTTTTACAGATTTCAGTACATTTGAAGGGGCAGAAATGTAAGAAAATGCCTTTTTTTTTCATTAGCGCCACCTTCTGGAGGCATTTGTGCACACCAGACTTGGGGTAAGAAGGCAAGTCACCCCTCATTAGATGCGGTAGGTTGTCTTCTTTCCAAAATGGTATGGTTTGTGTACCCTTTCTTCACTTCTGTAGTTGTTATAACCATTTTTGTATAGACAAGTAATGTTTGAGAAAATGTTAGAAAACTTAGAAGTTGTAGTAGATGTCGTTTTGCACTTCTAGCACCCCCTGAGGTAGGTCAACTCATGCCAATGGGGTGTCATTTTTTTCCTAAGAGCACTAGCTAATGGATACTGCTGGAAATTCCATGGTTTTTACAGATTTCAGTACATTTGAAGGGGCAGAAATGTAAGAAAATGCCATTTTTTTCCTAAAGTGCCACCTTCTGGAAGCATTTGGGCACAACAGGCTTGGGGTAAGAAGGCAATTCACCCCTCATTAGATGCGGCAGGTTGTCTTCTTTCCAAAATGGTATGGTTTGTGTAACCTTTCTTCACTTCTCTAGTTGTTATAACCATTTTTGTACAGACAAGTAATGTTTGAGAAAATGTTAGAAAAATTAGTGGTTGCAATAGGTGTAGTTTGGTACTTGTAGCGCCCACTAAGGTAGGGGAACTCATACCAATGAGGTGTCATTTTTCTCCTAAGAGCACTAGCTAATGAATACAGTTGGAAATTCCATGGTTTTCACAGATTTCCATACAGATGAAGGGGCAGAAACGTAAGAAAATGCCATTTTTTTCCTATAGTGCCACATTCTGGAAGCATTTGTGCACAACAGGCTTGGGGCAAGAAGGTAAGTTACCCCTCATTAGATGCGGCAGGTTGTCTACTTTTCAGAAATATATAGTTTTATATAGTTATTCCACTGTTTTAGGGTAGTTTTACCACAAAAACCCTAGAATGCGCATTTTAGTTTATAAAGTTGAAAATGTCATTTTGCGCTGCTGGTGATTAGGGCTCTATGCTAGCCATGGATGTAGGTAAAACTATACAAATTTGGTATTTTTTTACTCGGGGGACTCAGGGCTTTTTCAAATAATTGAAACTTTTTCAATCAAGGTAAATGTTTTTGATACATAGTATGTGATTTTAGCAAAATTAGTAAATTTTCACTTTTTTTTGTCATTATGACATCATAGATTTTTGCACGATGCAAAATTCTGTTCATGTAAGGTACCATGAGAAAGCTCAATTCGTTCTGAAAAAAACAATATATAGTTTTCCATATTTAACTAAAAATCCCAAGAGGAAATCAAGCGTAAACAGAAAGATAGCAAAAATGCTCAAAATGTGTCTGGCCTGCAGGGTACAGGAAATGGCCCGAGCCTCCGGCACTGAAAGGGTTAAGAACTTGGAAAACTGGCAAATGACCGCAAAAAAAGTATCAGTAATTGGTATCAGTGAGTACTTGAAAAAAGAATCGGTACTCGTACTCAGTCTTCAAAAAGTGGTATCGGTGCATCTCTAATATATATAGGAAGGAGTTGTGTACACAGAAATACATATATATATATTGATGAGTTTATCCTACTGAGTAAAACAAGAGCACACCAGCTGCTAGAAGATGTTTCAGTCAATAGTTATTCCAGCTCAAACTTGCATTCTTTGGGGGCAGTACTAAGTGAGGGAGTGAAATGTCAGGGTGAAGCTGTTGCTACATCACTCTGTGGATGGTTATTGTCACTGTCAGTAGTTATCCATAGACTGCTGCTACAACAGCACCACCACAAAAGTTCAGGGCGCTGAGGAATTGTACCCAAAATGCAAGTTTCATGTGTAGTAACGTTTCAATAAAAAAACAGCGGCAAGAGTCCGCTTGTTGTACTCAGCAGCAGAAATTATGCAGTAAATCCCATTTACACAATGGGGATGGCAAATGATTTTGCTCCAGTGTATCTTAGTACATCCGCCTCACTGGGGGCTAGTTATAAACGGAAACTGGATCAATTCTGGGAATAAACAACTGCACAAAGGGGGCAAATAAGCACTCATCAAATTCCTATTGTATTAAGTGGTGTTTTAACCCCCTTGAATGCTGCAGAAGTCTCCAGGTCATAGCGTTCAACATGCTGGAGACCTCTACAGCATTCAGGGGGTTAAAACATCATTTAAAGTGGATGCGTCACCTATTTATAACATAGCCTAAATAGTTATGCTGCATATTGAATACTTCCGTATAAACTGCTGTTACCTGCTCTGTAACCACAGTCCATCGCTCTGCCTCTGCTCTCCTCCCTCCTCAGATGACGGAGGCTTCTGTCTGTAAGCTGGAGCGGTCTCATTGGCAGAGATCATTATCTAGCCAATGAGACTGCTCCAGCTTACAGATAGAAGCCTCCATCATTGGATGAGGCAGGAGAGCAGAGGCAGAGCAGTCTATGCTGAAGTGGCTGCAGCCCATGCTTTCTAAGTTAAATTTAAACAAAATAAAACTTAAAAAAAGTAATATATTTTAGAAGTATTCGATATGTAGCCTAATTATTTAGGCTATGTTATAAATAGGTGACACATCCACTTTAAAGGGTGGTGTATTTGTCCACTATGTGGCAGAAGGTTTTCCCCAGAATTCTTCCAGTTTGCTTTTATAAATAAGGTCCAATGTCTTTGATCAGATAATTTATGGGTAGATGTAAAAGTTACTTACAGTGCAATAAAGAAGTTTGATGCCGTATACTCAGACAGGAGAAGTCCAGCTCGCCGAAAATAGCAGAACACCATGGCCAGAAGATACTAGAAAGACAAGAGAAGGAGTTAGAGGGTTAAAGTGTAGGTCTGGATGGACATTGGTGTGAATGTACAAATCTGCCAGCACAGCCCCACTGGTGGTAACCTATAGTATATGTGGTTGTGCTTCAGGGTATACACCAGAGCAGTGATGTACTCACTGCTCAACCAAGTGCATACCCCCAGTACACATACACATGAATACTTTGCCATGCTCACACTTAATTGAGCCACTTTTGCAGCCTATACCCCTCTTCTTAAAGACACAGAATAATGAAATATTTATTTTATGAAGCTATAATGGTTACTAATATATGTCCCACAGAATCATGGCAGGAAACCTCATGGAAGACAACAAGACACAGGGTAGGACTCCACATTACGCCAGTGATTCTCAGCCAGGGTGCTGTGGCACGTTGGTGGGCTGTACATCAACTTCTTCTATGAAGACTTTTGCAAAACTATAAGTATTCAGTTTCAGATGAAAACGTATGGAGATTGTTATGAATGATATGTTTATTTTTGTTATGATTGTGAAACATAATAATGATATATTTATGTAGTGTACCTTTCATTATGCTCTTCGTAAGTTACATAAAATATGTTATATGTGCCCTGAAAATTTGAGATTGAGTATTAGCCCTTTGAGTGCCAGAGGGGTACGCAACACATTGCTTTGCAATGCGTAGCGCACCTCTCTGGCACTCAAAGGGTTAACCCTTTGAGTGCCAGTTGGATATGCAACGCATTGCATTGAGTAGCCCTCTGGCACTCAAAGCATTAAGGGTGCCTAGAGCAAATATGATTGAGAACCACTGCATTAGGCAGAGCAGGCAACAGTACAGAGCCGGACAACGTGAGGTTTTTCAGTTGTACAGGACTACAATTCCCATCATTCCTGTTGGCTGGCTTGGGATGGGAAATGTACGGGATTAATGTCAAAATCCTTTGGCTTGCCTCTCTACATGTCATACACATGCGTGCATAATACACTGTTCTTTTGGTCAGTGTATAGGTGTCTATAGAGTCTTCTATAGACTATATGTGATACAGTTCCGCATCCAGTCTTATGGGGAGCAAGCCCCATTTTTCTCACCCTGTTCTAGACCATTATGTAATAAAAGGAGAAGCTTCAGATATACTGACCACACCCACATTTTGAGTTGTGGGTGTGGCCAGAGCAAATCCCTTTCCTTCTGCTTCATGGTTGCCAGTTTACATATCCCTTTACATGCCATTATTTAACCCCCATGGAGACTTCTCAAGCACCCAAGGGGTTAAGGGCTTTCTTTGGGCTTTTATGTTATACATAAAGAACCTTATGTTCCAAAGAAAAATGGATGCATTCTGGAGCAAACTGCACCATAGGGGAGAAATACAAGATTCCCTAAATTCCCATTGATTTAAATGGGGCTTTTAACCCATCAAATGCTAAATAGTTCATTCAAGGTGTTAGGTGTCACTTTTAAAATTAATGGAAATTAGCATTCCCCCTCCACTTTGTCTTAGTATGACTTACTATGAATAATAAATAGTGGAGTTTTAGTGACATGTTTTTGGCTGAAGGCATGGAAAGCCTGTCTGCTCCATCAAGGCACCACAATCTGAACATGTATTTAGTATAATGCCATTAAAAAGCAGTGATACCACTGCCTGCCCAGTCAAGTTATCCCAGATTTAGGCAAGTCCCTATGTGCCTACAATCTGTGAACATGTATTTAGTATAATGTAATTAAAAAGCAATGATGCCACCCTACTTCCACTGCGAGCAAAACCCTTGTGAGGAAAATGAGGGATGTATTTAAAGTGGAACTGTCACTCCAAAGAAAGTGCCCCCCAAATAATTATTCCTATAGCGGTAAGCATAGAAATACTAGTGTTATCGGCCTGTCAGTCTCACATCAAGTAGGACAGCGGTTCTCAACTTTTCTAGTGCCGCGACACTTTGATAAAATTTCCCATGTTGTGGAGACCCCTAACAATAAAATTATTTTTGTTGCTCCTTCATCGCTGTAATTTTTCTACTGTTATGAATCGAAACATAAATATCTGATGGTTTTAAGCGACCCCTGGCAAATCGTCATTCGACTCCCAAAGGGGTCCTGACCCACAGGTTGAGAACCACTGAAGTAGGATAATAACGCTGGACTTATTCTGGATAATACTAGTATTTCTATGCTTATCGCTATATGAATAATTTTTTGGGGGGCACTTTATTTGGAGTGATAGTTGCGCTTTAAACCTTCCCAAATTCAGCTATCACCCTATTGGGTAGTTACCAAACAAGAGAAAAGGAGCCAAAATCTCCCAAAATACATACAAAAAATTTAAAATATACAGGTTCCTGGCGATCTCAAAATAGCTTTGAATAATAGTGTTCAATTAGTTCCTTAGGTCTATAGTCAAGAGAACAGCAAGAACTCTATCCTGACTACATATACAAAGTAAACAAAAGGAAAGTCTGCCCTGTTTATTATGTATAGAAAGTCATAGGTTATTTATTTGTACAAGTCAGGATTGGTGCACAGACTTGGTTCTTTGGTTCTTGCTACTCTCTTGACTATACACATGTAACTAATCAAACGCTTTTAATAAAAGCTATTTTGATCTGCCAGGAACCTTTATATTTTATATTTTTTGAATGTAAAAATGTGCCATTGTAACCACTCTGGCATTAGCGTCTAACATCAGTGGCTGCACTGAAGGGAAAGTGCAAGTATGACCACTGCAGTGCGCTGGCACGCACATTCTACCAGCCTTGGACTTTGATGTCAGTAAGATCAGCATGGCAGCACCATAGTCTTGAAGGGAAATGGCATTCACTAGCATCATCTCCTCTATTCCTTACTTAGTACATTGGTCTAAGTAAGGTATAGCGCAAAGAACGGCCACAAAGCAACCACATACTGCTCCCTTGTTCTCACTGTGGCATAAGAGCAATTTAAAGGAATATTTTTGATGTTTGTGGCTAAGTAAATTGACATAATTATGGGACAGAACATCAATTCCATTGTCAGCTATTGCATGGAGAAAGCATAATAAAACTGCCACACTGTTTTTATATACTTTAGTTTCTGAGAATTTGTCTGGGACAGAAAAAACAGAAATCCCTTCTCACCCAGGTTCTGCCCTGCAATCTGCCCCTCTGAGCCCTGGGAACATACAATAAATACCTTATCAGATATCCTCTGGCAGGTGTCCTGGCGCAGGAACCGTTGGATGACGTCATTCTCTACAAGAAACAGAAAAAATTCAGTAAAAGAAAGCTCAAGTTATATCGGAGATGAAAGAGACAAATCATAACCAGGTCACATAATGGGTTTACATTACATGAACCTGCCCCTTGTGTTTCCTTAACCCAGAAGTTTTCCACTTTTCTTAATACATAGGGTTTTATGAACAAAAGCAAAGAAGGGCAAGAGCATACCATTTGTACCACAGTGGAGAAATAAACATTACAAAAATTCTCATTGATGTTATGTTAGAGACGTCTCCAACACATTGCTTTGCAATACAGTGAATGAGAGGTCTCTCTGCATTCAAGGAGTTAAAAGCCACATTTAAATCAATGAAAATGTGTATTTCTGTCCTAAGGTTAGTTTGACTCAGAAATGCTAACTAAGCACATTAATCACAATGACTGAGCCACTGATCACCCACCTATGATTAAGCGGGGATATGTTGAGAACACATTGTTGGTGTGCCTTGAAGACTAACATTGATGACTGGCTTGAAGAGACTACAGAGACGATTGACTTACCCAGCAGCAAATAAAATGCGTCATTTTTAAGCTCCTCCTCCTCTGTGGTTCTCCTCCTTTTGGAACCAACACAATCAGCACTGTGGTGAGAAAAAATAAATTACATTCCTATCAAAATCTCAGGTCTGCTATGTGTATAAACCTCCTTATCCAAATAAAGGAAAATTAACACCACCTAATAACTTCCCACTTAACTTATAATGGTTGGAAAATCCTAATGACCCCTATGAATGTTATTCTTGTGCCTCTGTTCCACAAATAAAATCTTCAGTTAGCCCTGGATGTCATGTCTATGGAGGCTAACATGCCAGTTACTGGCAGGACTACAGGAACTCCCTTTTCCTGCCAGCAATTCCATGTCCACTTCCATGGAAATTACTTCCAGGACTGACTGAACATATTATGACTACACAGGCTATTTTTTATTCATTAACTTTATCAAATACCAGTTAGCTTCCACATGCTATCACTTTTATTATCAATTTTGAAGATAGTTATCTGATGTGGAGAGTTAAAAGAATACTACCAACTCATAAAATGTTAATCAGGCCAAAAAATCCTAATGGCCTCTATGATTCAATTAAGTATGGATTGTTTCCCCAAAATTAATCATTAATTAGTATTGGATATCATCTCAGTAAAGACAGAAGTGACTCCAAACTCCTCCCACTGAATCTCTTCTTCCTAAGAAGACTTCAGTAGGTGGAGTTTGGGGTGCTGGAGTCCTGAGACAAAGAAGCCCCTCCACCTGTATGGACACAATATCCAGTACTAATTGAAGGATAGTTTGGGGGAAGCAAACAATTGATTCATAGTGGACTTTAGGATTTTCAATCCACATTAAGGTAAGTGAGGGGATATAATTATGAGGAGTTAATGTACCTTTAATTCTCTACATCAGGCAACTAAACTGATAATAAAAGAGATATCTGGAGGAAACTATCCTATATAATAATTCGCTAATGTGTGTTTGTCAGAAGCCGTCATGCGCAGTAGAGATGGCTGCACGCGCTGCAGTAATGCGCAGTACTGACTGCCCGAAAGCGGCTGATAACCGTGCTGGTGCGCAGAGAGGACTACGGTCTGAATTCGAAGCGCCCCTCTTCGTTATCAGCCGCGGCATGGGCAGTCAGTACTACGCGTTACTGCAGCGCCGCCAGTGTAGGCCCGTGTACACGGGCTTTAAATCTACTCTTACATAATAAAGGCAATAAACACGAAGTCTATGCTAATATACAATATGTTTTGCCAGCATAAAATTACATTTCTTACTAGTTTTTTGCAACTGAAAATTCTTGATTTCATTTAAAGGGACAGCAAAAGATATTATGAAAATAGAACATAATGTAGGAATTTTACTGATGAGGAAGAAAGGAGCTACTCTGATGGAGATGCTGCATTTAACATTATTACAGAAAAAAGTAACTTGGCATGTGACAGGATGCCTACAGTGGGTTTATAGCCTTCATATTTTGAAAATGGTTGTGTTCACTATAAGTTTATTATCAAGTGAATTATGTCCCTGCCAATTGGGATGCTAATACTTACTTCTGGTCACTGCAGGACCCACTGTCCTCTATATTACGTTTCCTGCTCCTTGGAACGCACTGGTCAGATGTCTCTCTTCTTTGAAATGAGGTTCCAAGATGTCTGAAACACAAGGGTTAATCATTTGTTTGCAACTGAAAAATACTGATTTTATTTAAAGGGATAGCAATAGTTATTATGAAAATAAACACATAATGTAGGAATTTTCCTGATGAGAATAAAAGGGATTACTCACATTGTTTGGAGAAGCTACATTCAACATTAAAGTGGATGTATCACCTTATAAAAAGGTGTTACCATCCGCTTTGCTGATAAAAGTTATTATATGAAAGCTGTTTTTTTTTTTTTTTTTTAAATCGAAATACTTTTAAAGATAAGCCAAATTCTGTGTGTACAGCATGTCATATTTCTCCTCCTACCTCCCTCCCAGCTGTCCCAGGTCGCGCGTTGATGCTTCCCTTCGATGTGCTGTGAACGGCTCCTAGCATTACAGCAAGCTACGATTAGCATTATACTGAGGTCCTCATTATAATGCTAATCAGCACACCGAAGGGAAGTGTGAAAGTGCTCCCAGGGGCTGCTGGGAGGGAGGTGGGAGGAGATATACGATGTGCAGAAGAGCTTTGCCAGTCAGCATAATGGGACACGCTATGCTGATTGGCAAAGCTCTTTTGCGCTTCCAATGGAATATCTTTAAAAGTATTTTGATTTCTTTTTTAAAAACTCAGCTTTCATGTAATAACTTGTATTAACAAAGTGGATGGTAACACCTTTTTATAAGGTGATACATCCCCTTTAATACAGAACAAACTAACAAGGTATATGAGAGGATGGGTACAGTGGGTTTATGACCTTCCTATTTTAGATGGGGTGATTCGGCTTTTGGAGAGCTGATTTTTTTTATGACAAGTGTATTATCAAGCTAATTCCATCCCTGCCAATTGTAATTCTAATAAAACTTACTTCTGGTCACTGCAGGCCCCACTCTCCTCTCTGGTCCTCGGAACGCACTGGTCAGGGGACTTTGGTCCTGTAGATCTGGATCTTAGTTGTCTGGAATAATGGAATAAAAGAATTGATCCTTATTATATGGCTTATACTTTAAGACAGTTTTATTTTGTGAATTATTTCCAGGTGGTCGACAGAAAGCTTAACCGTTAAGGATTTTCTGCCCATATCAAATGAGGGGATATAATTATGAAGTGTTGGTGTCCCATTAATTCTCTACATCAGGTAACATCATGGATAATAAAAGTAATAACTGGAGGAAACTATCTTCCATAATGATAATATTTAATACACAGTCTGTCCTAAAATAAATTGTTTGCCCGGCATAAAGTTTAATTTCTAAATAATTTGTTTGCAAGTGAAAAATCCTGATTCATTTTAAAGGGACAGCAAACGTTATTTTGAAAATAAAATGTAATGGAGGAATTTTCCTGATGAGAAAAAGGGGCTACTCACACTGTGTGGAGATGCTGCCTTCAACAATATTACAGATCAACGTAACACGGTATGTGAGAGGATGGGTACAGTGGGTTTATGACCTTCCTATTTTATAAGTGGCGATTCTGCTTTTAGAGCTGATATAATATGTTTCATAATAAGTGTTTTATCAAGTGAATTGCATCCCTGCCAGTTGTGATTCTAATAAAAACTTACTGCTGAATTCGGAAGGCCATATTCACCAATCTGGTCCTTGGAACATGCTGGTCAGGTGACTCTCCTCTTGGAGATCTGGTTCCAAGATGTCTGGAATAAAAGTATTGGTCGTTATTACATGGCTTACACTTTAACCCAGTTTTATTTACATATCCAGGTGGGTGGCAGGAAGCTTAACCCTTTAAGAAGCAGAGGAGTGTGCAATGCTTATACAATCAACTTCCATTTTGACATTACACATTATGCAAAGACATATATAAAGTCCAATTACCTATTCCTTTTATGGAGAAATTTTCATATTTCTTTTATGGAGTAATTTTGGAGCAAACCAACTGTCCCATAAGGGGAAATAAATATTCCCAATTGTTGACAAAGTGCTGGAAATCTCCCTAGCATTTAAGGAGTTAAAGGGACAGTAACACTTAACCCTTTGAGTGCCAGAGAGGTACATAACGTATTGGTCTGCAATGCACTGTGTACCTCTCTGGCAATCAAAGGGTTAATATGTAAAATAATATATATTGTAGTGGTTATCCATGGGAACTCCCACTGTTGAGGGATGTTTTATTCAAGATTTAAGGCAGCTCAAACTTTAAGTTTTTATGTGCAGTATCTCAATGGCCTGAAATGTTACAGTAGGTCTGTTACTACATCATCCAATGGACAGCTCTAGTCAGCTTACCATAAACCACCATAGGATGGTGTAGCAACAGCGCCACTGTAACATTTCAGGCCATTGAGATACTGCATCTAAAAACTTAGTTTGAGCTGTAATAAATTTTGAATAAAACATCTCTCATCAGTGGGAGTACCCATGTTTTACTCAGGAAACTAAACCCTACAATATATATTTTTGACATATTAGATGATACTATCACTTTAAGTGTCCCATTAAAGCAAATGGGAATGTTTATTTGACCCCTGTGATGTAATTGGTTTGCTCCAGAATTGCTCCTCTCAAGCTTCCTGGATTAGAGGTCATGAACTTGATGTGGAAAAGTACTCCCCAGGGATCCTAGCATAGGGAAGACATGTAAAACAGAGGGTTAGGCAGTGAGGTAGTGGGGTGGGCTGTTAGTGGGATTCCAGGTAGGTAGGCAAGAAGTGAGCTGCATTCACAGATGAAGTGGGAGAGGAAGAGTCCCTCGCTTCTGCCTGTCATTTTTAATGGATGGTTTGGGGAAGGTGTATGGGTGGTACTTGCCTTGGTGGTGGATTATGTTTTAAGCGGTAACAAAATAACTGAGGATGGTTTCTTAGGGAGAAGAACCCTATGGAAGGATTCCACCGCACTTAGGTTGTGGGTGGTGATGTTACCCATTGGAGCTGGCTTGGTCTGGCCCAGTTGGGGTAATTGGTTAATCCACTATAGGAACTGATAGGAATTGTAACAGTTTTTAAGCAGGGCTGGTGCAAGGATTTTTGCTACCCTAGGCAAAACCTATTTTTGCCGCCCCTTGTGTCCCACCCCTTTATACCCCGCCTACTTATACCACACCTCTTCTCTTCCCCCACCAGCTCCAACTTGCCCCCCACCAGCTCCATTTTCCCCCTATCAGCTCCACTTTGCCCCCACCAGCTCCAACATGCCCCCACCAGCTCCTCTTTGCCCCTAACAGCTCCAATTTGCCCCTAACAGCTCCACTTTGCCCCCTATCAGCTGCAACTTGCCACCACCAGCTCCACTTTGCCTCCCATCAGCTCCAACTTGCCCCCCATCAGCTCCACTTTGCCCCCATCAGCTCCACTTTGCCCCCCACCAGCTCCACTTTGCCCCCCACCAGCCCAAACTTGCCCCCCATCACAGACCTATAGCTGGAGCTCCCACACTGTCTTCTCTTCAGTAATGCAGAGCACGCTGGGAGATGCTGACTCCCTGAGCGCTCTGCATTACTAGAGAGCCAACATCGACGAGAGAGCGCAGCAGCTAGGGCAGAGCATGACGCGGCTGTACACACCTAGCAGGCACACTTCAACTGGATACCAAAGCCGACGGGATACGACACAGGCCATGGGTGCAGCTCTTCTCTGCTGCATGCCTGCTCCCCCAGTACATGTGCGCCCTAGGCCGGCGCCTGCTTCGCCTATAGGTGGCGCCGGCCCTGTTTTTAAGCATGAACCCAGTGTGAGTTGGCCATGCTGGGATATCCATAATATGGATACGTTTTATTGTTCGGCAAGTTTGTTGAAGTTCTTGTAGCATGTTTAGCCCTGGTGGTTATGTTTTGGATTGCAGTGGCTAGTAACTTTTCAGGTCTGGCTAGTAGCAAAGGACTTAAAATTATTAGCCCTGGTGTATGTTATTTATATATCAATAAAGTGAGGCCTTTTCTTACCCAATTTGGTATACGTTCATTCCTTATACCCTATGTCTATAGGCAGACCTGATTCATTGTTGCCAGAGTTGAAACTCCTCCCACTGAAACCATCTTTTCTAAAAAGTCTTCAGTGGGACGAGTTTGGGGTGCTCGAGTCCTGAGACAAAGAAGCCTATCCACCTATATGATCAAAATATCCAATCCAAACTGTAGGCTAGTTTGGGGGAAACTATCAGCAATTGATTGATATATAGTGAACATTAGGATTTTCTGCCCAGATTAAGGTAAGTGAGGAGATATAATTATGAGGTGTTAGTGTCCCTTTAATTCTCTACATCAGGTAACTGCACTGATAGTAGTGATAGCTGGAGGAAACTATCTTACATAATAAAGGCAATGAATACAAAGTCTGTGCTAAAATACAATTTGTTTGCCCAGTAGAAAATTACATTTCTTACTAATTTGTTTGCAACTGAAAAATCCTGATTTCTTTTAAAGGGGCAGCAAAAGTTATTATGAAAACATAATATAATGTAGGAATTTTCCTGATGAGAAAAAGAGCGTTACTCATATTATTTGGAGATGTTGCATTCAACATTATTACAGAACAGGCAAGAAATGTGCGAATGCTCTGAAGGCATTTATCATGAGCAGATAGATACTGGGCATGATCTAATGCAGGAAGCCTTATACCAAACTTTTCTTGAATTAAGCATCAAAAATTAGCTTTTACAAGAAAACTACACAAACATATCAAATTGTTCACAATAGCACATCCTGCATTAGGCGCATTCGCTATTCCACTCAGACAGTTTTGTTCATTCTAACCACTCCTCTTTTTAAAAGGGGTGATTCTGCTTTTGGGGAACTGATATAATATTTTTAACCCCTTAAGGACCGGGAAAATCTGAGGACGTTTTCCCTTAAGGACCAGAGCAATTCTGACCTTTTTGACTTTGTCTTTGTTCATCAGTGTTTTCCCTCTTAGGCTTTTATTCCACCCCCATACATTATATACTGTTTTTTTTAAGAACAAATAGGGCTTTCTTTTGATACCCCACATATATGGATAACCCACCATTTACTTTATGAAAACTGAAAAAAAATGTACAAAAAAAAGTGAAAAAAACACCATTTTTGATTTTTCTCTTGGGATCAATTGGTCACAAAGGGTTAAATTTTTATGGAGACTGCATTAAAAGTATGACCGGTCAGTCCTACCTACAAAATGCACAGTTTAAAGTGGCCAATGTCCCCCCTGGGTGAAAATCCCCATGTCCCTTTTTCCCACCCTATTTTGAACTTTTTTATCCCTGACATTTGGTGGTGTATATAAGTGTATTACATGGCTCCACAACAATCACACTTCCAAAATTGTTTAATTATGTTTTTGTTTTTTTTTAAATACATTTTTTTTTGTAAAAAAAAAAAAAAAGTAAATAATTGCAGGTCAAAAACTGACCTGCATTTAGCCAGCCTCCTGAACCAGCAGTGAAGGGGTTAATACCCCTAGCTGCTGTATTTTCTTTTGCCACTAGGTGTCTCCTCTCTACTTCTCTCTCCCTTACTTTGATAGCAAGGGAGACAGAGGTAGACTAGACACTCAGAGTAAGCATGCTTTGCATGCTGACTCTGACAGAATGCCGGTACATGTGATCGCTGATACAGCGATCGCATGAACCAGCAGAGGCAAGAAGGGCTGAGAATGAACGCCCCAGTCTCGGAGCGCTCAGTCTCAGCCTGGAATTAATGATAGCAGCGTGCATGGAGGCACGCTGCTATCATTTAAGCCATGACGGTCCTGGACCGTCATGGGTCCTTAAAGGGATAGCAACCCATGACGGTGCAGGACCATCATGGGTCCTTAAGGGGTTAATAATAAGTGTATTATCAAGTGAATTGCATCCCTGCCAATTGTGATTTTAATAAAACTTACTGCTGATCTCTGAAGGCCCCATTCTCCTCTCTGGTCCCCGGAACACACTGGTCGGGGGACTCTCCTCCTGGAGATCCAGTTCCTAGATGTCTGTAATAAAAGTATTGGTCCTTATTATATGGCTTACACTTTAACCCAGTTTTATTTACATATCCAGGTGGGTGACATGCAGTTTAACCTTTTAAGGGCCAGAGGAGTGTGCAACGCTTGTAGGGTTAAATGACAACCGACTTCCATTTTGATATTACATATTCTGTAAAGGCATATGTAAATTCAAATTGCCTATTCCTTTTATGGAGCAATTCTGGAGCAAACCAACTGTCCCACAGGGGGAAATAAAAATTCCCTTTCGTTTATGGGTGACCTCCCAAGCATTTAAGGGGTTAAATGTCCCAGTAAAGTCAATAGACATGTTTATTTGACCCCTATGATTGAATTAATTTGCTCCAGAATTGCTCCTTTCTAGGTTCTTGGGGTCATGAACATCTGGGGGTAGAATTGTACAGAACAGAAGAGGTCTCCATATACAATATTACTAGTATTCAACAGAAGAAAGCAATAATAGTTATTTTAATTGCATCTAACATCCCAGGGGTTAATCTCGGCATGTCAAAATGCACATTGATTTAAAATGAACATTTAACCCTTTAAATACTAAAACAGTCTCCAACGTATTTCTCCAATAAACTTCAAAGCAATGCGTTGGAGACGTTGCACCGGGGCCCAGCATCCAAGAGTCCCATCTGCTGCAGGGACCAATAGGCTCCACTTACACCTCTGACAATATTTGGGGACCCACAAAAAGTTTTCCTTCCTGTGACTAGTTTCCCCAGTGGCTTCAGGGCAGAGCGTTTGCCCCAGAATTGCTCCACTTTGACTTTATACATAAGGCCCAAAATGTTTCTTTTTTAAGGCAAAATGTTAAATCCTCTTTTGTCTATTGGCCCCAGGGCTTTTCCATCCTTGTATCACTGAGTTGTAGATGCCAAATAAATAGTTATTTATGTTCTTATTCATTTATAAATGTCACAGAGTTAGTCTACTACTGACTTTGTACATGCACCCATAGATTTACATTACAATCCAGCATGGCTTCCAACTGTCATAATGTGACAGATGGCTGCAGTGAAAAACAGAAGATAATTGGGATTACATTGGATGCAAAAACCCATTAAATGACAGTTAGGTAATGAGCTATTTTGCACACAGGGAGGGTGATTTACTCTGATGTGGACAACCTGCTCTTTTTGGACTACAGCTCCCATAGTTCTCAGCTAGAGAGCTGGTTTTCTTAACAGCTGGAGAGCCACATGTTTTAACACTTACATCCACTTACTTTACACATAGGACTTTATGCACAAAGGAAAAGTGGAAAAACACATCCATTCAATTGGAGAGAAATTTAAAAAAAATCTAAATTCACTTTGAGTTACATGGGGCAAATCAATCCTGTCTCACATTCAAGGAGTTAAAAGCACAATTTAATTCAATGAGAAGTTGGGGAATATTTATTTATATCCTATGGTGCAGTTGTTTGCTCCAAAATTGTGTATAAGGCCCAAAAGTAGAGCAATTTGGGGGCAAAACAGCTGCAAAATATGGAACAAATAAAAATTGTCCGTGATTCAAATGAGGACTCATTATTTTGGTGCTAGAGAAATCTTCACTTCATAGGTTGGATTTGATGGATTTGTGTCTTTTTAAAACAAATTAGCCATATAATGCTTTGGAGGCCTTTCTAGCATCCAAGGGGGTTACAGTTATAAATATATGTCCCAGAATTACTCAACTATTAACTTTATACATGCACCCCCATAGACTTGCATTACAATCCAACATGGATTCCAACTGTCAGAATGTGACAGTTGGCTGCAGTGAAAAACAGTAGGAAGTTGTGATTGTATTGGAGGCAAAAACCTATAAAATGACAGTTAAATAAGGGGCTATTTTGCACACAGGCAGGGTGATTACTCTCTATGCACTTACCTGTTGAACATTTTATCTGGATCCTATCTGATCCTGCCTGGTCTGGTGTCCTGGTCCTTATCCTAAACTTACTCTAAAAAGGGAATAAAAACAGATAATAATAGCAATAATAACAATAAACTATGTAATATAATTAAAGAGATTAGATAAAAGATTACCAAATCGATCTCAATAAGTGATGAGGTGTGAAAATCCTCCGGTGATACTGCAGCTCAGCTCGGTGCTCAAGGTTCACGGAATGTAAACAAGTTGCCCCCTTATCAACGGCAGTTACATGGGAAGTGATGATGTCAGCATATATATTAAAGGGACAGTAACACGTAATATATAAAAATACATATATTGTTGAATTTATCCTCTTGAGTAATACAGGGGTACTTCCATTGCTGAAAGATGTTTTTATTCAAAAGATATTGTAGTTCAAATATGATTTTTTTTTAGGTGCAGTATATTAATGACCTGATATTGTATACGGATGCTATTGCTACATCATCTTATGGACAGCTCTGGTCAGTTGACCATAAACCTCCATAGGGAGGTGTAGGAACAGCGCTACTGTAACATTTCAGGCCATTGAGATACTGCACCTAATAACAATTTAAGTTTGAGCTGCAACAACATTTGAATAAAGGACCTCTCAGCAGTGGGAGTACCCTTGTTTACGCAGGAGAATAAGATCTACTATTATATATATATATATATATATTATTATTATTATTAAGTGTTACTATTCCTTTAGGGAATGGATTTTTATTATATAAGTTTTGGGGGGTTTTGGGAGATAGAGCCTAAGCACTAGTCTAAGGGCCATATTCAGATATAAATAGGAGCAGTTGGGGGGCAAACCACCTTCATCATCATAGGGAACAAATTAACCTTTACATTGATTTAAAGGAGCAGTCACATGTTACTAAGGGAATATATAAAATATTTGCATATTAGCATATCAATGGTACTCCATTCCAGCTAAAAATGTGTTTTGTTGTTTTTTTTTTTTTTTTTTACATTAATCCTTTAAGTGCCAGAGTGGAGAACAATACATGCTTTGCAATGTGTTGCACACCCCTCTGGTTATTAAAGGGCTAAAATGCTATTTCTTAATGTGGTCTCCAGGTGGTGCTGTTTTATTCCTCACTATGGAAATTTGTAGTCTAAGACTCAAGCTTTTTCTTAGACAGCAATATAAACCAAAAATCCTTTTGGACAACAGATGGTTATGGTGCTGTAACATTTTAGTGCAGGAAAGGAATGCACTAGATACCTTTCAAAGGGTTAAAACAAAACCAAAATGTCATGCTCCAAGATGTCTTGAAGGTTAAATCTCTCCAAGTATATTATGGAATTACTTTTTGCATTTGTTTTTTTGGGAGCTGAAGTCTAAGCTCTCAAGGCAAATCAACTTCATTATAGGGGAAAAATAAGCAACGCCTTTGATTTAAGAGAATAGTGTATATATATATATATATATATATATATATATATATATATACACCCTATATAATAATTTGACTGCACATGCTGCAGTCATGTGTAGTAGACACTGTCTGCTCTGCAGTCATGCGCAGTACTGCAGAGCTGCCAGTTAGAAGGTAGGATCCAGCCACCAGCCGTGGTTGCTGGGTGGCACTGTAGTCCGTGTACACAGGCTTTTCAACTAGTATATATATATATTTATATATATATGTATGATATTAACTAATCTTTGTTTCAACCATTTAACCCTTTGAGTGCCAGAGGGGTACGGAATGCATTGGGAAAGCATTGCTTTGCAATGCATTTCGTACCCCTCTGCCACTCAAAAAGGGTTAAGGACCAAAAGGGTGTGCAGCACTATACAAAAAGCTTTACCTCCTGGATAGCAGTTGGCGCTGTTGCTAACAGTTTGATTAAAAAATCATTATAATGAAAAGTCACAATCACCTTGAGGATTTCTTTGAATTGGTTATGGTAAACATGTACAATTTGTTATTTCATGAAGTACTTAGTTATTGCTTTTCAATGAGTTGTAGATCTCTGTGGCATTCATGGGGTTAAAAGTAACATTTAATTTAATGGGAACGTTGATAGTTTTTGTTTCTCCTCCTATGGTGCAGCTGGAGAGCTCTCTGGCATACATTTGGTTACAGGTCCTGTTACATCAGTAGAAATTCAGAGAATGTTTTATTATACGTGAAAAGAAAGGAAGACAGAGCACCATCAGGATCCAAATGTAGAATTTAAACATAAAAACATAAGACAACATAACATTTCATTTATTGATAAGAAACAATATAGAGGAAAAATACAACCATAATATGACCAACCACAGGATAAAAATAAGACTACTAAACTGTACTTGGTATATAGACAGTTTGTGGAGAGAGCCATGCAAATGGGACAATATAAGCCCATACATAGGGAAAAGGGAATATGGGCCCAAATTTATGAAATGAAACTGGAGTTATTCTGGAGTGAACCATCTGTACCATAGGGGACAAATAAAAATTCCCGTTACATTAGAATTGGCTTTTAGCCCTTGAATGCAAGAGAGCTTCCAATGTATTGTGTAGCAATGCGGGTTAAAAATCTCTATTCAAGTGTTAGGGAATTTAGGAATTTTATTTGTTCCATATGGTGCAGTTTGTTCACTCTAGAACAGTGGTTCTCCACCGTTTTTTTGGTCGAGGCACCCCTAAATTTCAGTCTGGAAGATTTGGGGCACATCTAACATTTTTAAGGTCATTTGTCAAACACGTAATGGAGGATACAAATGCATAAATATATAATTCTTTTTAGGTCTCACAATCAGAATCACAGAAATAAATACATTGTGCAGAAAAAAATCAGAAATATAATTTTGAAAGTCGGTATTCACATTTTATCAAATCTTTCTAGAAAGGATGGGGCACCCTAAGTATTTTCCTCTGGCACACCACGTGCCATGGCACCCTGGTTGAGAATCACTGCTCTAGAATAAGTCCAGATTGCCTTTATGAATCTGAGCCATGTAGAATAGGCAATATCCACAGTCAGGCCAGATGAGGGGTAATGATGAATGTAGCCAGGAAAGGTCTCTTATATTCCATGCTATGCTTGGTGGCCAGGGAACTACCACAGAAAGGGAAGCTGCATCCCCACTGTGAATGTGCCTATTGGGTAACAACTTGCTAAAATATCATCAGCACAAACTCATTGCCACTATAGCATGCTCAGCAGACAGTCTCTTTGACACTTAGTCTCACCATTGGAGTAATGATTGCACTGGCCTCCTGCTTTTCTCCTCCTTTCGTTGCTCCTGTTCCAAGCAGTCCATTTCGTCTCCTCGCTCAAATAAGCTGCTCCTTTTAAAAAATAAGTAAATAAACAGAAAAATCAATGCGTTTCAGAGCTAAATCCCAAAACTTTGTTAGGATCAATAATGTAGAAGGCAGAGAACCTTTTATTTTTTGTTCCCTATGGTGCAGTTTACTTCTTAATTACGCCTCCTTTCTATTGTGCATAAGGCCGTATGTATAAACTATATACTCACCAATACTTTTTTTGCGGTCATTTGCCAGTTTACCAACTACCTAAAGCGCATATATATATATATATATATATATATATATATATATATATATATATATATATAATATGCGCGCTTTAACCCCTAGAGTGCCAAGTGGGTACAACGTACGAGTGAGGACAGCTGTACCTGCTGTGCCAAGCTCGTACGTTGTACAGCTTAAATGCGGTCACTGCATAGGCCGGTATAACCGGCATGCAGTGGCCGCATTTAAAAAAAAAATTGCCTGGCACTCGTGGGGGGACATGAGGATTACATGAGAAAATGTTAGAAAAATTAGAAGTTGTAGTAGGTGTCGTTTTGCACTTATAGCGTCCCCTGAGGTAGGTCAACTCATGCCAATGGGGTGTCATTTTTCTCCTAAGAGCACTAGCTAATGGATACTGCTGGAAATTCCATGGTTTTTACAGATTTCAGTACATTTGAAGGGGCAGAAATGTAAGAAAATGCCTTTTTTTTTCATTAGCGCCACCTTCTGGAGGCATTTGTGCACACCAGACTTGGGGTAAGAAGGCAAGTCACCCCTCATTAGATGCGGTAGGTTGTCTTCTTTCCAAAATGGTATGGTTTGTGTACCCTTTCTTCACTTCTGTAGTTGTTATAACCATTTTTGTATAGACAAGTAATGTTTGAGAAAATGTTAGAAAACTTAGAAGTTGTAGTAGATGTCGTTTTGCACTTCTAGCACCCCCTGAGGTAGGTCAACTCATGCCAATGGGGTGTCATTTTTTTCCTAAGAGCACTAGCTAATGGATACTGCTGGAAATTCCATGGTTTTTACAGATTTCAGTACATTTGAAGGGGCAGAAATGTAAGAAAATGCCATTTTTTTCCTAAAGTGCCACCTTCTGGAAGCATTTGGGCACAACAGGCTTGGGGTAAGAAGGCAATTCACCCCTCATTAGATGCGGCAGGTTGTCTTCTTTCCAAAATGGTATGGTTTGTGTAACCTTTCTTCACTTCTCTAGTTGTTATAACCATTTTTGTACAGACAAGTAATGTTTGAGAAAATGTTAGAAAAATTAGTGGTTGCAATAGGTGTAGTTTGGTACTTGTAGCGCCCACTAAGGTAGGGGAACTCATACCAATGAGGTGTCATTTTTCTCCTAAGAGCACTAGCTAATGAATACAGTTGGAAATTCCATGGTTTTCACAGATTTCCATACAGATGAAGGGGCAGAAACGTAAGAAAATGCCATTTTTTTCCTATAGTGCCACATTCTGGAAGCATTTGTGCACAACAGGCTTGGGGCAAGAAGGTAAGTTACCCCTCATTAGATGCGGCAGGTTGTCTACTTTTCAGAAATATATAGTTTTATATAGTTATTCCACTGTTTTAGGGTAGTTTTACCACAAAAACCCTAGAATGCGCATTTTAGTTTATAAAGTTGAAAATGTCATTTTGCGCTGCTGGTGATTAGGGCTCTATGCTAGCCATGGATGTAGGTAAAACTATACAAATTTGGTATTTTTTTACTCGGGGGACTCAGGGCTTTTTCAAATAATTGAAACTTTTTCAATCAAGGTAAATGTTTTTGATACATAGTATGTGATTTTAGCAAAATTAGTAAATTTTCACTTTTTTTTGTCATTATGACATCATAGATTTTTGCACGATGCAAAATTCTGTTCATGTAAGGTACCATGAGAAAGCTCAATTCGTTCTGAAAAAAACAATATATAGTTTTCCATATTTAACTAAAAATCCCAAGAGGAAATCAAGCGTAAACAGAAAGATAGCAAAAATGCTCAAAATGTGTCTGGCCTGCAGGGTACAGGAAATGGCCCGAGCCTCCGGCACTGAAAGGGTTAAGAACTTGGAAAACTGGCAAATGACCGCAAAAAAAGTATCAGTAATTGGTATCAGTGAGTACTTGAAAAAAGAATCGGTACTCGTACTCAGTCTTCAAAAAGTGGTATCGGTGCATCTCTAATATATATAGGAAGGAGTTGTGTACACAGAAATACATATATATATATTGATGAGTTTATCCTACTGAGTAAAACAAGAGCACACCAGCTGCTAGAAGATGTTTCAGTCAATAGTTATTCCAGCTCAAACTTGCATTCTTTGGGGGCAGTACTAAGTGAGGGAGTGAAATGTCAGGGTGAAGCTGTTGCTACATCACTCTGTGGATGGTTATTGTCACTGTCAGTAGTTATCCATAGACTGCTGCTACAACAGCACCACCACAAAAGTTCAGGGCGCTGAGGAATTGTACCCAAAATGCAAGTTTCATGTGTAGTAACGTTTCAATAAAAAAACAGCGGCAAGAGTCCGCTTGTTGTACTCAGCAGCAGAAATTATGCAGTAAATCCCATTTACACAATGGGGATGGCAAATGATTTTGCTCCAGTGTATCTTAGTACATCCGCCTCACTGGGGGCTAGTTATAAACGGAAACTGGATCAATTCTGGGAATAAACAACTGCACAAAGGGGGCAAATAAGCACTCATCAAATTCCTATTGTATTAAGTGGTGTTTTAACCCCCTTGAATGCTGCAGAAGTCTCCAGGTCATAGCGTTCAACATGCTGGAGACCTCTACAGCATTCAGGGGGTTAAAACATCATTTAAAGTGGATGCGTCACCTATTTATAACATAGCCTAAATAGTTATGCTGCATATTGAATACTTCCGTATAAACTGCTGTTACCTGCTCTGTAACCACAGTCCATCGCTCTGCCTCTGCTCTCCTCCCTCCTCAGATGACGGAGGCTTCTGTCTGTAAGCTGGAGCGGTCTCATTGGCAGAGATCACTATCTAGCCAATGAGACTGCTCCAGCTTACAGATAGAAGCCTCCATCATTGGATGAGGCAGGAGAGCAGAGGCAGAGCAGTCTATGCTGAAGTGGCTGCAGCCCATGCTTTCTAAGTTAAATTTAAACAAAATAAAACTTAAAAAAAGTAATATATTTTAGAAGTATTCGATATGTAGCCTAATTATTTAGGCTATGTTATAAATAGGTGACACATCCACTTTAAAGGGTGGTGTATTTGTCCACTATGTGGCAGAAGGTTTTCCCCAGAATTCTTCCAGTTTGCTTTTATAAATAAGGTCCAATGTCTTTGATCAGATAATTTATGGGTAGATGTAAAAGTTACTTACAGTGCAATAAAGAAGTTTGATGCCGTATACTCAGACAGGAGAAGTCCAGCTCGCCGAAAATAGCAGAACACCATGGCCAGAAGATACTAGAAAGACAAGAGAAGGAGTTAGAGGGTTAAAGTGTAGGTCTGGATGGACATTGGTGTGAATGTACAAATCTGCCAGCACAGCCCCACTGGTGGTAACCTATAGTATATGTGGTTGTGCTTCAGGGTATACACCAGAGCAGTGATGTACTCACTGCTCAACCAAGTGCATACCCCCAGTACACATACACATGAATACTTTGCCATGCTCACACTTAATTGAGCCACTTTTGCAGCCTATACCCCTCTTCTTAAAGACACAGAATAATGAAATATTTATTTTATGAAGCTATAATGGTTACTAATATATGTCCCACAGAATCATGGCAGGAAACCTCATGGAAGACAACAAGACACAGGGTAGGACTCCACATTACGCCAGTGATTCTCAGCCAGGGTGCTGTGGCACGTTGGTGGGCTGTACATCAACTTCTTCTATGAAGACTTTTGCAAAACTATAAGTATTCAGTTTCAGATGAAAACGTATGGAGATTGTTATGAATGATATGTTTATTTTTGTTATGATTGTGAAACATAATAATGATATATTTATGTAGTGTACCTTTCATTATGCTCTTCGTAAGTTACATAAAATATGTTATATGTGCCCTGAAAATTTGAGATTGAGTATTAGCCCTTTGAGTGCCAGAGGGGTACGCAACACATTGCTTTGCAATGCGTAGCGCACCTCTCTGGCACTCAAAGGGTTAACCCTTTGAGTGCCAGTTGGATATGCAACGCATTGCATTGAGTAGCCCTCTGGCACTCAAAGCATTAAGGGTGCCTAGAGCAAATATGATTGAGAACCACTGCATTAGGCAGAGCAGGCAACAGTACAGAGCCGGACAACGTGAGGTTTTTCAGTTGTACAGGACTACAATTCCCATCATTCCTGTTGGCTGGCTTGGGATGGGAAATGTACGGGATTAATGTCAAAATCCTTTGGCTTGCCTCTCTACATGTCATACACATGCGTGCATAATACACTGTTCTTTTGGTCAGTGTATAGGTGTCTATAGAGTCTTCTATAGACTATATGTGATACAGTTCCGCATCCAGTCTTATGGGGAGCAAGCCCCATTTTTCTCACCCTGTTCTAGACCATTATGTAATAAAAGGAGAAGCTTCAGATATACTGACCACACCCACATTTTGAGTTGTGGGTGTGGCCAGAGCAAATCCCTTTCCTTCTGCTTCATGGTTGCCAGTTTACATATCCCTTTACATGCCATTATTTAACCCCCATGGAGACTTCTCAAGCACCCAAGGGGTTAAGGGCTTTCTTTGGGCTTTTATGTTATACATAAAGAACCTTATGTTCCAAAGAAAAATGGATGCATTCTGGAGCAAACTGCACCATAGGGGAGAAATACAAGATTCCCTAAATTCCCATTGATTTAAATGGGGCTTTTAACCCATCAAATGCTAAATAGTTCATTCAAGGTGTTAGGTGTCACTTTTAAAATTAATGGAAATTAGCATTCCCCCTCCACTTTGTCTTAGTATGACTTACTATGAATAATAAATAGTGGAGTTTTAGTGACATGTTTTTGGCTGAAGGCATGGAAAGCCTGTCTGCTCCATCAAGGCACCACAATCTGAACATGTATTTAGTATAATGCCATTAAAAAGCAGTGATACCACTGCCTGCCCAGTCAAGTTATCCCAGATTTAGGCAAGTCCCTATGTGCCTACAATCTGTGAACATGTATTTAGTATAATGTAATTAAAAAGCAATGATGCCACCCTACTTCCACTGCGAGCAAAACCCTTGTGAGGAAAATGAGGGATGTATTTAAAGTGGAACTGTCACTCCAAAGAAAGTGCCCCCCAAATAATTATTCCTATAGCGGTAAGCATAGAAATACTAGTGTTATCGGCCTGTCAGTCTCACATCAAGTAGGACAGCGGTTCTCAACTTTTCTAGTGCCGCGACACTTTGATAAAATTTCCCATGTTGTGGAGACCCCTAACAATAAAATTATTTTTGTTGCTCCTTCATCGCTGTAATTTTTCTACTGTTATGAATCGAAACATAAATATCTGATGGTTTTAAGCGACCCCTGGCAAATCGTCATTCGACTCCCAAAGGGGTCCTGACCCACAGGTTGAGAACCACTGAAGTAGGATAATAACGCTGGACTTATTCTGGATAATACTAGTATTTCTATGCTTATCGCTATATGAATAATTTTTTGGGGGGCACTTTATTTGGAGTGATAGTTGCGCTTTAAACCTTCCCAAATTCAGCTATCACCCTATTGGGTAGTTACCAAACAAGAGAAAAGGAGCCAAAATCTCCCAAAATACATACAAAAAATTTAAAATATACAGGTTCCTGGCGATCTCAAAATAGCTTTGAATAATAGTGTTCAATTAGTTCCTTAGGTCTATAGTCAAGAGAACAGCAAGAACTCTATCCTGACTACATATACAAAGTAAACAAAAGGAAAGTCTGCCCTGTTTATTATGTATAGAAAGTCATAGGTTATTTATTTGTACAAGTCAGGATTGGTGCACAGACTTGGTTCTTTGGTTCTTGCTACTCTCTTGACTATACACATGTAACTAATCAAACGCTTTTAATAAAAGCTATTTTGATCTGCCAGGAACCTTTATATTTTATATTTTTTGAATGTAAAAATGTGCCATTGTAACCACTCTGGCATTAGCGTCTAACATCAGTGGCTGCACTGAAGGGAAAGTGCAAGTATGACCACTGCAGTGCGCTGGCACGCACATTCTACCAGCCTTGGACTTTGATGTCAGTAAGATCAGCATGGCAGCACCATAGTCTTGAAGGGAAATGGCATTCACTAGCATCATCTCCTCTATTCCTTACTTAGTACATTGGTCTAAGTAAGGTATAGCGCAAAGAACGGCCACAAAGCAACCACATACTGCTCCCTTGTTCTCACTGTGGCATAAGAGCAATTTAAAGGAATATTTTTGATGTTTGTGGCTAAGTAAATTGACATAATTATGGGACAGAACATCAATTCCATTGTCAGCTATTGCATGGAGAAAGCATAATAAAACTGCCACACTGTTTTTATATACTTTAGTTTCTGAGAATTTGTCTGGGACAGAAAAAACAGAAATCCCTTCTCACCCAGGTTCTGCCCTGCAATCTGCCCCTCTGAGCCCTGGGAACATACAATAAATACCTTATCAGATATCCTCTGGCAGGTGTCCTGGCGCAGGAACCGTTGGATGACGTCATTCTCTACAAGAAACAGAAAAAATTCAGTAAAAGAAAGCTCAAGTTATATCGGAGATGAAAGAGACAAATCATAACCAGGTCACATAATGGGTTTACATTACATGAACCTGCCCCTTGTGTTTCCTTAACCCAGAAGTTTTCCACTTTTCTTAATACATAGGGTTTTATGAACAAAAGCAAAGAAGGGCAAGAGCATACCATTTGTACCACAGTGGAGAAATAAACATTACAAAAATTCTCATTGATGTTATGTTAGAGACGTCTCCAACACATTGCTTTGCAATACAGTGAATGAGAGGTCTCTCTGCATTCAAGGAGTTAAAAGCCACATTTAAATCAATGAAAATGTGTATTTCTGTCCTAAGGTTAGTTTGACTCAGAAATGCTAACTAAGCACATTAATCACAATGACTGAGCCACTGATCACCCACCTATGATTAAGCGGGGATATGTTGAGAACACATTGTTGGTGTGCCTTGAAGACTAACATTGATGACTGGCTTGAAGAGACTACAGAGACGATTGACTTACCCAGCAGCAAATAAAATGCGTCATTTTTAAGCTCCTCCTCCTCTGTGGTTCTCCTCCTTTTGGAACCAACACAATCAGCACTGTGGTGAGAAAAAATAAATTACATTCCTATCAAAATCTCAGGTCTGCTATGTGTATAAACCTCCTTATCCAAATAAAGGAAAATTAACACCACCTAATAACTTCCCACTTAACTTATAATGGTTGGAAAATCCTAATGACCCCTATGAATGTTATTCTTGTGCCTCTGTTCCACAAATAAAATCTTCAGTTAGCCCTGGATGTCATGTCTATGGAGGCTAACATGCCAGTTACTGGCAGGACTACAGGAACTCCCTTTTCCTGCCAGCAATTCCATGTCCACTTCCATGGAAATTACTTCCAGGACTGACTGAACATATTATGACTACACAGGCTATTTTTTATTCATTAACTTTATCAAATACCAGTTAGCTTCCACATGCTATCACTTTTATTATCAATTTTGAAGATAGTTATCTGATGTGGAGAGTTAAAAGAATACTACCAACTCATAAAATGTTAATCAGGCCAAAAAATCCTAATGGCCTCTATGATTCAATTAAGTATGGATTGTTTCCCCAAAATTAATCATTAATTAGTATTGGATATCATCTCAGTAAAGACAGAAGTGACTCCAAACTCCTCCCACTGAATCTCTTCTTCCTAAGAAGACTTCAGTAGGTGGAGTTTGGGGTGCTGGAGTCCTGAGACAAAGAAGCCCCTCCACCTGTATGGACACAATATCCAGTACTAATTGAAGGATAGTTTGGGGGAAGCAAACAATTGATTCATAGTGGACTTTAGGATTTTCAATCCACATTAAGGTAAGTGAGGGGATATAATTATGAGGAGTTAATGTACCTTTAATTCTCTACATCAGGCAACTAAACTGATAATAAAAGAGATATCTGGAGGAAACTATCCTATATAATAATTCGCTAATGTGTGTTTGTCAGAAGCCGTCATGCGCAGTAGAGATGGCTGCACGCGCTGCAGTAATGCGCAGTACTGACTGCCCGAAAGCGGCTGATAACCGTGCTGGTGCGCAGAGAGGACTACGGTCTGAATTCGAAGCGCCCCTCTTCGTTATCAGCCGCGGCATGGGCAGTCAGTACTACGCGTTACTGCAGCGCCGCCAGTGTAGGCCCGTGTACACGGGCTTTAAATCTACTCTTACATAATAAAGGCAATAAACACGAAGTCTATGCTAATATACAATATGTTTTGCCAGCATAAAATTACATTTCTTACTAGTTTTTTGCAACTGAAAATTCTTGATTTCATTTAAAGGGACAGCAAAAGATATTATGAAAATAGAACATAATGTAGGAATTTTACTGATGAGGAAGAAAGGAGCTACTCTGATGGAGATGCTGCATTTAACATTATTACAGAAAAAAGTAACTTGGCATGTGACAGGATGCCTACAGTGGGTTTATAGCCTTCATATTTTGAAAATGGTTGTGTTCACTATAAGTTTATTATCAAGTGAATTATGTCCCTGCCAATTGGGATGCTAATACTTACTTCTGGTCACTGCAGGACCCACTGTCCTCTATATTACGTTTCCTGCTCCTTGGAACGCACTGGTCAGATGTCTCTCTTCTTTGAAATGAGGTTCCAAGATGTCTGAAACACAAGGGTTAATCATTTGTTTGCAACTGAAAAATACTGATTTTATTTAAAGGGATAGCAATAGTTATTATGAAAATAAACACATAATGTAGGAATTTTCCTGATGAGAATAAAAGGGATTACTCACATTGTTTGGAGAAGCTACATTCAACATTAAAGTGGATGTATCACCTTATAAAAAGGTGTTACCATCCGCTTTGCTGATAAAAGTTATTATATGAAAGCTGTTTTTTTTTTTTTTTTTTAAATCGAAATACTTTTAAAGATAAGCCAAATTCTGTGTGTACAGCATGTCATATTTCTCCTCCTACCTCCCTCCCAGCTGTCCCAGGTCGCGCGTTGATGCTTCCCTTCGATGTGCTGTGAACGGCTCCTAGCATTACAGCAAGCTACGATTAGCATTATACTGAGGTCCTCATTATAATGCTAATCAGCACACCGAAGGGAAGTGTGAAAGTGCTCCCAGGGGCTGCTGGGAGGGAGGTGGGAGGAGATATACGATGTGCAGAAGAGCTTTGCCAGTCAGCATAATGGGACACGCTATGCTGATTGGCAAAGCTCTTTTGCGCTTCCAATGGAATATCTTTAAAAGTATTTTGATTTCTTTTTTAAAAACTCAGCTTTCATGTAATAACTTGTATTAACAAAGTGGATGGTAACACCTTTTTATAAAGTGATACATCCCCTTTAATACAGAACAAACTAACAAGGTATATGAGAGGATGGGTACAGTGGGTTTATGACCTTCCTATTTTAGATGGGGTGATTCGGCTTTTGGAGAGCTGATTTTTTTTATGACAAGTGTATTATCAAGCTAATTCCATCCCTGCCAATTGTAATTCTAATAAAACTTACTTCTGGTCACTGCAGGCCCCACTCTCCTCTCTGGTCCTCGGAACGCACTGGTCAGGGGACTTTGGTCCTGTAGATCTGGATCTTAGTTGTCTGGAATAATGGAATAAAAGAATTGATCCTTATTATATGGCTTATACTTTAAGACAGTTTTATTTTGTGAATTATTTCCAGGTGGTCGACAGAAAGCTTAACCGTTAAGGATTTTCTGCCCATATCAAATGAGGGGATATAATTATGAAGTGTTGGTGTCCCATTAATTCTCTACATCAGGTAACATCATGGATAATAAAAGTAATAACTGGAGGAAACTATCTTCCATAATGATAATATTTAATACACAGTCTGTCCTAAAATAAATTGTTTGCCCGGCATAAAGTTTAATTTCTAAATAATTTGTTTGCAAGTGAAAAATCCTGATTCATTTTAAAGGGATAGCAAACGTTATTTTGAAAATAAAATGTAATGGAGGAATTTTCCTGATGAGAAAAAGGGGCTACTCACACTGTGTGGAGATGCTGCCTTCAACAATATTACAGATCAACGTAACACGGTATGTGAGAGGATGGGTACAGTGGGTTTATGACCTTCCTATTTTATAAGTGGCGATTCTGCTTTTAGAGCTGATATAATATGTTTCATAATAAGTGTTTTATCAAGTGAATTGCATCCCTGCCAGTTGTGATTCTAATAAAAACTTACTGCTGAATTCGGAAGGCCATATTCACCAATCTGGTCCTTGGAACATGCTGGTCAGGTGACTCTCCTCTTGGAGATCTGGTTCCAAGATGTCTGGAATAAAAGTATTGGTCGTTATTACATGGCTTACACTTTAACCCAGTTTTATTTACATATCCAGGTGGGTGGCAGGAAGCTTAACCCTTTAAGAAGCAGAGGAGTGTGCAATGCTTATACAATCAACTTCCATTTTGACATTACACATTATGCAAAGACATATATAAAGTCCAATTACCTATTCCTTTTATGGAGAAATTTTCATATTTCTTTTATGGAGTAATTTTGGAGCAAACCAACTGTCCCATAAGGGGAAATAAATATTCCCAATTGTTGACAAAGTGCTGGAAATCTCCCTAGCATTTAAGGAGTTAAAGGGACAGTAACACTTAACCCTTTGAGTGCCAGAGAGGTACATAACGTATTGGTCTGCAATGCACTGTGTACCTCTCTGGCAATCAAAGGGTTAATATGTAAAATAATATATATTGTAGTGGTTATCCATGGGAACTCCCACTGTTGAGGGATGTTTTATTCAAGATTTAAGGCAGCTCAAACTTTAAGTTTTTATGTGCAGTATCTCAATGGCCTGAAATGTTACAGTAGGTCTGTTACTACATCATCCAATGGACAGCTCTAGTCAGCTTACCATAAACCACCATAGGATGGTGTAGCAACAGCGCCACTGTAACATTTCAGGCCATTGAGATACTGCATCTAAAAACTTAGTTTGAGCTGTAATAAATTTTGAATAAAACATCTCTCATCAGTGGGAGTACCCATGTTTTACTCAGGAAACTAAACCCTACAATATATATTTTTGACATATTAGATGATACTATCACTTTAAGTGTCCCATTAAAGCAAATGGGAATGTTTATTTGACCCCTGTGATGTAATTGGTTTGCTCCAGAATTGCTCCTCTCAAGCTTCCTGGATTAGAGGTCATGAACTTGATGTGGAAAAGTACTCCCCAGGGATCCTAGCATAGGGAAGACATGTAAAACAGAGGGTTAGGCAGTGAGGTAGTGGGGTGGGCTGTTAGTGGGATTCCAGGTAGGTAGGCAAGAAGTGAGCTGCATTCACAGATGAAGTGGGAGAGGAAGAGTCCCTCGCTTCTGCCTGTCATTTTTAATGGATGGTTTGGGGAAGGTGTATGGGTGGTACTTGCCTTGGTGGTGGATTATGTTTTAAGCGGTAACAAAATAACTGAGGATGGTTTCTTAGGGAGAAGAACCCTATGGAAGGATTCCACCGCACTTAGGTTGTGGGTGGTGATGTTACCCATTGGAGCTGGCTTGGTCTGGCCCAGTTGGGGTAATTGGTTAATCCACTATAGGAACTGATAGGAATTGTAACAGTTTTTAAGCAGGGCTGGTGCAAGGATTTTTGCCACCCTAGGCAAAACCTATTTTTGCCGCCCCTTGTGTCCCACCCCTTTATACCCCGCCTACTTATACCACACCTCTTCTCTTCCCCCACCAGCTCCAACTTGCCCCCCACCAGCTCCATTTTCCCCCTATCAGCTCCACTTTGCCCCCACCAGCTCCAACATGCCCCCACCAGCTCCTCTTTGCCCCTAACAGCTCCAATTTGCCCCTAACAGCTCCACTTTGCCCCCTATCAGCTGCAACTTGCCACCACCAGCTCCACTTTGCCTCCCATCAGCTCCAACTTGCCCCCCATCAGCTCCACTTTGCCCCCATCAGCTCCACTTTGCCCCCCACCAGCTCCACTTTGCCCCCCACCAGCCCAAACTTGCCCCCCATCACAGACCTATAGCTGGAGCTCCCACACTGTCTTCTCTTCAGTAATGCAGAGCACGCTGGGAGATGCTGACTCCCTGAGCGCTCTGCATTACTAGAGAGCCAACATCGACGAGAGAGCGCAGCAGCTAGGGCAGAGCATGACGCGGCTGTACACACCTAGCAGGCACACTTCAACTGGATACCAAAGCCGACGGGATACGACACAGGCCATGGGTGCAGCTCTTCTCTGCTGCATGCCTGCTCCCCCAGTACATGTGCGCCCTAGGCCGGCGCCTGCTTCGCCTATAGGTGGCGCCGGCCCTGTTTTTAAGCATGAACCCAGTGTGAGTTGGCCATGCTGGGATATCCATAATATGGATACGTTTTATTGTTCGGCAAGTTTGTTGAAGTTCTTGTAGCATGTTTAGCCCTGGTGGTTATGTTTTGGATTGCAGTGGCTAGTAACTTTTCAGGTCTGGCTAGTAGCAAAGGACTTAAAATTATTAGCCCTGGTGTATGTTATTTATATATCAATAAAGTGAGGCCTTTTCTTACCCAATTTGGTATACGTTCATTCCTTATACCCTATGTCTATAGGCAGACCTGATTCATTGTTGCCAGAGTTGAAACTCCTCCCACTGAAACCATCTTTTCTAAAAAGTCTTCAGTGGGACGAGTTTGGGGTGCTCGAGTCCTGAGACAAAGAAGCCTATCCACCTATATGATCAAAATATCCAATCCAAACTGTAGGCTAGTTTGGGGGAAACTATCAGCAATTGATTGATATATAGTGAACATTAGGATTTTCTGCCCAGATTAAGGTAAGTGAGGAGATATAATTATGAGGTGTTAGTGTCCCTTTAATTCTCTACATCAGGTAACTGCACTGATAGTAGTGATAGCTGGAGGAAACTATCTTACATAATAAAGGCAATGAATACAAAGTCTGTGCTAAAATACAATTTGTTTGCCCAGTAGAAAATTACATTTCTTACTAATTTGTTTGCAACTGAAAAATCCTGATTTCTTTTAAAGGGGCAGCAAAAGTTATTATGAAAACATAATATAATGTAGGAATTTTCCTGATGAGAAAAAGAGCGTTACTCATATTATTTGGAGATGTTGCATTCAACATTATTACAGAACAGGCAAGAAATGTGCGAATGCTCTGAAGGCATTTATCATGAGCAGATAGATACTGGGCATGATCTAATGCAGGAAGCCTTATACCAAACTTTTCTTGAATTAAGCATCAAAAATTAGCTTTTACAAGAAAACTACACAAACATATCAAATTGTTCACAATAGCACATCCTGCATTAGGCGCATTCGCTATTCCACTCAGACAGTTTTGTTCATTCTAACCACTCCTCTTTTTAAAAGGGGTGATTCTGCTTTTGGGGAACTGATATAATATTTTTAACCCCTTAAGGACCGGGAAAATCTGAGGACGTTTTCCCTTAAGGACCAGAGCAATTCTGACCTTTTTGACTTTGTCTTTGTTCATCAGTGTTTTCCCTCTTAGGCTTTTATTCCACCCCCATACATTATATACTGTTTTTTTTAAGAACAAATAGGGCTTTCTTTTGATACCCCACATATATGGATAACCCACCATTTACTTTATGAAAACTGAAAAAAAATGTACAAAAAAAAGTGAAAAAAACACCATTTTTGATTTTTCTCTTGGGATCAATTGGTCACAAAGGGTTAAATTTTTATGGAGACTGCATTAAAAGTATGACCGGTCAGTCCTACCTACAAAATGCACAGTTTAAAGTGGCCAATGTCCCCCCTGGGTGAAAATCCCCATGTCCCTTTTTCCCACCCTATTTTGAACTTTTTTATCCCTGACATTTGGTGGTGTATATAAGTGTATTACATGGCTCCACAACAATCACACTTCCAAAATTGTTTAATTATGTTTTTGTTTTTTTTTAAATACATTTTTTTTTGTAAAAAAAAAAAAAAAGTAAATAATTGCAGGTCAAAAACTGACCTGCATTTAGCCAGCCTCCTGAACCAGCAGTGAAGGGGTTAATACCCCTAGCTGCTGTATTTTCTTTTGCCACTAGGTGTCTCCTCTCTACTTCTCTCTCCCTTACTTTGATAGCAAGGGAGACAGAGGTAGACTAGACACTCAGAGTAAGCATGCTTTGCATGCTGACTCTGACAGAATGCCGGTACATGTGATCGCTGATACAGCGATCGCATGAACCAGCAGAGGCAAGAAGGGCTGAGAATGAACGCCCCAGTCTCGGAGCGCTCAGTCTCAGCCTGGAATTAATGATAGCAGCGTGCATGGAGGCACGCTGCTATCATTTAAGCCATGACGGTCCTGGACCGTCATGGGTCCTTAAAGGGATAGCAACCCATGACGGTGCAGGACCATCATGGGTCCTTAAGGGGTTAATAATAAGTGTATTATCAAGTGAATTGCATCCCTGCCAATTGTGATTTTAATAAAACTTACTGCTGATCTCTGAAGGCCCCATTCTCCTCTCTGGTCCCCGGAACACACTGGTCGGGGGACTCTCCTCCTGGAGATCCAGTTCCTAGATGTCTGTAATAAAAGTATTGGTCCTTATTATATGGCTTACACTTTAACCCAGTTTTATTTACATATCCAGGTGGGTGACATGCAGTTTAACCTTTTAAGGGCCAGAGGAGTGTGCAACGCTTGTAGGGTTAAATGACAACCGACTTCCATTTTGATATTACATATTCTGTAAAGGCATATGTAAATTCAAATTGCCTATTCCTTTTATGGAGCAATTCTGGAGCAAACCAACTGTCCCACAGGGGGAAATAAAAATTCCCTTTCGTTTATGGGTGACCTCCCAAGCATTTAAGGGGTTAAATGTCCCAGTAAAGTCAATAGACATGTTTATTTGACCCCTATGATTGAATTAATTTGCTCCAGAATTGCTCCTTTCTAGGTTCTTGGGGTCATGAACATCTGGGGGTAGAATTGTACAGAACAGAAGAGGTCTCCATATACAATATTACTAGTATTCAACAGAAGAAAGCAATAATAGTTATTTTAATTGCATCTAACATCCCAGGGGTTAATCTCGGCATGTCAAAATGCACATTGATTTAAAATGAACATTTAACCCTTTAAATACTAAAACAGTCTCCAACGTATTTCTCCAATAAACTTCAAAGCAATGCGTTGGAGACGTTGCACCGGGGCCCAGCATCCAAGAGTCCCATCTGCTGCAGGGACCAATAGGCTCCACTTACACCTCTGACAATATTTGGGGACCCACAAAAAGTTTTCCTTCCTGTGACTAGTTTCCCCAGTGGCTTCAGGGCAGAGCGTTTGCCCCAGAATTGCTCCACTTTGACTTTATACATAAGGCCCAAAATGTTTCTTTTTTAAGGCAAAATGTTAAATCCTCTTTTGTCTATTGGCCCCAGGGCTTTTCCATCCTTGTATCACTGAGTTGTAGATGCCAAATAAATAGTTATTTATGTTCTTATTCATTTATAAATGTCACAGAGTTAGTCTACTACTGACTTTGTACATGCACCCATAGATTTACATTACAATCCAGCATGGCTTCCAACTGTCATAATGTGACAGATGGCTGCAGTGAAAAACAGAAGATAATTGGGATTACATTGGATGCAAAAACCCATTAAATGACAGTTAGGTAATGAGCTATTTTGCACACAGGGAGGGTGATTTACTCTGATGTGGACAACCTGCTCTTTTTGGACTACAGCTCCCATAGTTCTCAGCTAGAGAGCTGGTTTTCTTAACAGCTGGAGAGCCACATGTTTTAACACTTACATCCACTTACTTTACACATAGGACTTTATGCACAAAGGAAAAGTGGAAAAACACATCCATTCAATTGGAGAGAAATTTAAAAAAAATCTAAATTCACTTTGAGTTACATGGGGCAAATCAATCCTGTCTCACATTCAAGGAGTTAAAAGCACAATTTAATTCAATGAGAAGTTGGGGAATATTTATTTATATCCTATGGTGCAGTTGTTTGCTCCAAAATTGTGTATAAGGCCCAAAAGTAGAGCAATTTGGGGGCAAAACAGCTGCAAAATATGGAACAAATAAAAATTGTCCGTGATTCAAATGAGGACTCATTATTTTGGTGCTAGAGAAATCTTCACTTCATAGGTTGGATTTGATGGATTTGTGTCTTTTTAAAACAAATTAGCCATATAATGCTTTGGAGGCCTTTCTAGCATCCAAGGGGGTTACAGTTATAAATATATGTCCCAGAATTACTCAACTATTAACTTTATACATGCACCCCCATAGACTTGCATTACAATCCAACATGGATTCCAACTGTCAGAATGTGACAGTTGGCTGCAGTGAAAAACAGTAGGAAGTTGTGATTGTATTGGAGGCAAAAACCTATAAAATGACAGTTAAATAAGGGGCTATTTTGCACACAGGCAGGGTGATTACTCTCTATGCACTTACCTGTTGAACATTTTATCTGGATCCTATCTGATCCTGCCTGGTCTGGTGTCCTGGTCCTTATCCTAAACTTACTCTAAAAAGGGAATAAAAACAGATAATAATAGCAATAATAACAATAAACTATGTAATATAATTAAAGAGATTAGATAAAAGATTACCAAATCGATCTCAATAAGTGATGAGGTGTGAAAATCCTCCGGTGATACTGCAGCTCAGCTCGGTGCTCAAGGTTCACGGAATGTAAACAAGTTGCCCCCTTATCAACGGCAGTTACATGGGAAGTGATGATGTCAGCATATATATTAAAGGGACAGTAACACGTAATATATAAAAATACATATATTGTTGAATTTATCCTCTTGAGTAATACAGGGGTACTTCCATTGCTGAAAGATGTTTTTATTCAAAAGATATTGTAGTTCAAATATGATTTTTTTTTAGGTGCAGTATATTAATGACCTGATATTGTATACGGATGCTATTGCTACATCATCTTATGGACAGCTCTGGTCAGTTGACCATAAACCTCCATAGGGAGGTGTAGGAACAGCGCTACTGTAACATTTCAGGCCATTGAGATACTGCACCTAATAACAATTTAAGTTTGAGCTGCAACAACATTTGAATAAAGGACCTCTCAGCAGTGGGAGTACCCTTGTTTACGCAGGAGAATAAGATCTACTATTATATATATATATATATATATTATTATTATTATTAAGTGTTACTATTCCTTTAGGGAATGGATTTTTATTATATAAGTTTTGGGGGGTTTTGGGAGATAGAGCCTAAGCACTAGTCTAAGGGCCATATTCAGATATAAATAGGAGCAGTTGGGGGGCAAACCACCTTCATCATCATAGGGAACAAATTAACCTTTACATTGATTTAAAGGAGCAGTCACATGTTACTAAGGGAATATATAAAATATTTGCATATTAGCATATCAATGGTACTCCATTCCAGCTAAAAATGTGTTTTGTTGTTTTTTTTTTTTTTTTTTTACATTAATCCTTTAAGTGCCAGAGTGGAGAACAATACATGCTTTGCAATGTGTTGCACACCCCTCTGGTTATTAAAGGGCTAAAATGCTATTTCTTAATGTGGTCTCCAGGTGGTGCTGTTTTATTCCTCACTATGGAAATTTGTAGTCTAAGACTCAAGCTTTTTCTTAGACAGCAATATAAACCAAAAATCCTTTTGGACAACAGATGGTTATGGTGCTGTAACATTTTAGTGCAGGAAAGGAATGCACTAGATACCTTTCAAAGGGTTAAAACAAAACCAAAATGTCATGCTCCAAGATGTCTTGAAGGTTAAATCTCTCCAAGTATATTATGGAATTACTTTTTGCATTTGTTTTTTTGGGAGCTGAAGTCTAAGCTCTCAAGGCAAATCAACTTCATTATAGGGGAAAAATAAGCAACGCCTTTGATTTAAGAGAATAGTGTATATATATATATATATATATATATATATATATATAGACACCCTATATAATAATTTGACTGCACATGCTGCAGTCATGTGTAGTAGACACTGTCTGCTCTGCAGTCATGCGCAGTACTGCAGAGCTGCCAGTTAGAAGGTAGGATCCAGCCACCAGCCGTGGTTGCTGGGTGGCACTGTAGTCCGTGTACACAGGCTTTTCAACTAGTATATATATATATTTATATATATATGTATGATATTAACTAATCTTTGTTTCAACCATTTAACCCTTTGAGTGCCAGAGGGGTACGGAATGCATTGGGAAAGCATTGCTTTGCAATGCATTTCGTACCCCTCTGCCACTCAAAAAGGGTTAAGGACCAAAAGGGTGTGCAGCACTATACAAAAAGCTTTACCTCCTGGATAGCAGTTGGCGCTGTTGCTAACAGTTTGATTAAAAAATCATTATAATGAAAAGTCACAATCACCTTGAGGATTTCTTTGAATTGGTTATGGTAAACATGTACAATTTGTTATTTCATGAAGTACTTAGTTATTGCTTTTCAATGAGTTGTAGATCTCTGTGGCATTCATGGGGTTAAAAGTAACATTTAATTTAATGGGAACGTTGATAGTTTTTGTTTCTCCTCCTATGGTGCAGCTGGAGAGCTCTCTGGCATACATTTGGTTACAGGTCCTGTTACATCAGTAGAAATTCAGAGAATGTTTTATTATACGTGAAAAGAAAGGAAGACAGAGCACCATCAGGATCCAAATGTAGAATTTAAACATAAAAACATAAGACAACATAACATTTCATTTATTGATAAGAAACAATATAGAGGAAAAATACAACCATAATATGACCAACCACAGGATAAAAATAAGACTACTAAACTGTACTTGGTATATAGACAGTTTGTGGAGAGAGCCATGCAAATGGGACAATATAAGCCCATACATAGGGAAAAGGGAATATGGGCCCAAATTTATGAAATGAAACTGGAGTTATTCTGGAGTGAACCATCTGTACCATAGGGGACAAATAAAAATTCCCGTTACATTAGAATTGGCTTTTAGCCCTTGAATGCAAGAGAGCTTCCAATGTATTGTGTAGCAATGCGGGTTAAAAATCTCTATTCAAGTGTTAGGGAATTTAGGAATTTTATTTGTTCCATATGGTGCAGTTTGTTCACTCTAGAACAGTGGTTCTCCACCGTTTTTTGGTCAAGGCACCCCTAAATTTCAGTCTGGAAGATTTGGGGCACATCTAACATTTTTAAGGTCATTTGTCAAACACGTAATGGAGGATACAAATGCATAAATATATAATTCTTTTTAGGTCTCACAATCAGAATCACAGAAATAAATACATTGTGCAGAAAAAAATCAGAAATATAATTTTGAAAGTCGGTATTCACATTTTATCAAATCTTTCTAGAAAGGATGGGGCACCCTAAGTATTTTCCTCTGGCACACCACGTGCCATGGCACCCTGGTTGAGAATCACTGCTCTAGAATAAGTCCAGATTGCCTTTATGAATCTGAGCCATGTAGAATAGGCAATATCCACAGTCAGGCCAGATGAGGGGTAATGATGAATGTAGCCAGGAAAGGTCTCTTATATTCCATGCTATGCTTGGTGGCCAGGGAACTACCACAGAAAGGGAAGCTGCATCCCCACTGTGAATGTGCCTATTGGGTAACAACTTGCTAAAATATCATCAGCACAAACTCATTGCCACTATAGCATGCTCAGCAGACAGTCTCTTTGACACTTAGTCTCACCATTGGAGTAATGATTGCACTGGCCTCCTGCTTTTCTCCTCCTTTCGTTGCTCCTGTTCCAAGCAGTCCATTTCGTCTCCTCGCTCAAATAAGCTGCTCCTTTTAAAAAATAAGTAAATAAACAGAAAAATCAATGCGTTTCAGAGCTAAATCCCAAAACTTTGTTAGGATCAATAATGTAGAAGGCAGAGAACCTTTTATTTATTGTTCCCTATGGTGCAGTTTACTTCTTAATTACGCCTCCTTTCTATTGTGCATAAGGCCGTATGTATAAACTAAAGTGGAACACTTCTGGGGCAAACCCCACTTTATCATATGTAATACAGAAAAACTACAATTCATAAAAAGGACTAGGTTAATTTTGGTGCAAATCAACCAAACAATAGGACAAATAAAAATTCCCATTCATTTAAATAAGGCTTTTAGCCCACAGACTGCTAGATAGATATCCTACACATTTATTTTCATTACTTTGGATACATATCTAGCATACAATGGGTTAAAATCTCCATTTACAGGGAAAGTATAGCAAAATGTCAAGTCATCTGTGGGTAGATGTAAAAGTTACTTGCAGGACAATAAAGAAGTTCATGGAGTACACTGAATTAAGCAGGCACGTGCACACATAGACACCAAGGAAGGGAGGCTTGAGCACCTGCCCTTTTTGTCCAAAGTGCCCTCGTGCCCTTTTAACAAACAAAAAAAAAAAAAGTTGCCTCGCCGCCCGCACTAACCCCCCACCACCACCCAGTCATGTATGTGCCTCCATCAGGACAGACCTGTAGATGCTGCTCTCCCTCATCGGCTCTTTAGTATTACAGAGCGCTGGGAGATGACATCATCTCCCATCGCTCTGCATGAATAGAAGACTGTGCGGGAGCTCCAGCAGCTACAGGTCTGTGCCATAGGAGGCACATACAGACCTCTACTGCCACTGGACCACCAGAGAAGAGATAGGAAACGGACACTGGGAGGCAATGTGGAAATGATGGGGCAATATAGATCTGATGGGGGGCAAGATGGAGATGATGGCAATGTAGAGATGATGGGGCAATGTATGTGAGGGTAAGTTGGAGCTGATGGAAATATGGAGCTGATGGGAGGCAATATGGATATGAAGGGGGCAATGTGAGGGTAAGTTGGAGCTGATTGGGCAATATGGAGCTGACGGGGGCAATATGGAGCTGATGTGGGCAATGTGAGGGTAAGCTGGAGCTGATGTGGGCAATATGGAGAACACACATTGAACAGAATGCCTCATTACATAATTTATGTCTCATTAGGAGACACAACTCCTATTGGGTGATTCAGTGGGGACTTTACTGCTCCCATTGGGTGATTCAATGGGGCATGTTTATCATACAGGGAGTTGCCCCGCCCCCTACAGCCCACCCACCACTATCCAACTGACAAAAAAAAAATATAGCTGCCACTTGCTCCTGAAGTAGGGGATATCAGTAACTTCTCCTGGTCTACACACACTCTCACTCAGGATCATGACCTCAAAAAAACACTGTTTCACCTCCCACAGATAACTGTAACCCTCCATACACTCTGTTTCAGTACGAGGGTGTAATGTTCCCATAAAATACAAACTCAGGGATAAACTTAATAGCAACTTTTGTATTTAACTCTTCATCTCAGTCACCTCACTAACCTTTTCAACTGTCACTCCTCCACTTCCTGCTTCCCGATTCCCGCCCTTTCTCCTTAAAGGGAGAGAGATGCTTTGCTGTATGTTACAGAGGGCAAGCCTCAAACACTATTTTCTATTTGTTTCCTCAGCATATTGCTATGCTGCCTCAACTGAAGAACCACCGTGTGTTATATTGCTATGTTACCATGTTACCTCAACTTAACCCTTTGAGTGCCAGAGGGGTACACCAGGGGCATTTCTAGGTTCCAAAATGATCTGGGGCTAGAGCCCACAGCAAAATTCAACAAAGTGCCTGCCACCAGTGGTAGTGATGATAACGCTATAGTGTGGAGTGAGTTATCCTTACACAACATATATGTTTATTTTACTAATCTATATATATAATGCAATGCAAAGAGTTAAGAAGTAAGCCATTTTATGTTCAGCTCTTGCCATTGTTTTTTGTTCTAACTAACTGAAGTTATTGTGGTGTAAACCAACTGTACCACAGGGAACAAATCAAAATTCCTGTCAAATTAAATAGGGGTTTTAACTCCTTGAATGCTAGAGCAGTCTTCAATACATTGCAAAGCAATGCACTGGAGACCTCTCTAGCATTCAAGAGGTTAAAAAACTCTGTTCAAGTGCAGTGGATTTTAAGAACTTTTATTTGTCCCCTATTGTGCAGTTGGTTTACTCCTGAATAAAATCAGGTTGATTTAATACATATGAGCCACTGATGTAACTGAATAAATTGTCAAGAGCAACACCAATGTATTTTATTTACACAGATAATGTATAAACAAATATAATGATGTTTAAACAAACATTAATGTGAGTTTTATTGCTGTGGAGCAATGTGATACACTTATATATCCACCACACAGTCTGATGTCTTAAAAAGAGAGACACCAGGGTGTGAAAGAGGGACAGGGGGATTTGTGGCTCAAAGAGGGACACTTGGGAGGTATGCTTATACCCAGCATTGTTCCATTGCCCAGTGGTAGCCATAGAACCCCTCATACACTGCCTGATAACCTTGCGCTTCTAGCCCCTATTAACCACACATCCACTGTCTGATACTCCAGTGGTTTGCCACCGGTAACACCAGGCCCACACATGAACTGATATCTCAGTCTTCTTCTACTGGCAACTGGCAGACATAGAACCACACATATATTTTCTGATACTCCAGCATTGTTTCTCTGGTTACTGGTATCCATAGAACCATACATACACTGTGTGATACCCCATCATTGTTCCACTGGTTACCTGTAGCCAATCATACACTGTCTGATTTCCGGCATTTTTCCATTGGCCGCTGGTAGCCACAGAACAACACACATAAACTTTGATACCACAGCCTTGTTCCACTGGCCACTGGTAGCCACAGATTCCCCATATACACTATGTGACCCCTACCAGCTTTGTTCCTCTGCCCAATGGTAGCTACTGATTCCCCACATACACTGTGTGACCCCCACCAGCCATGATTCTCTGCCCGGATTCCCCACATACACTGTGTGACTCCCACCAGCCATGTTTCTCTGCCCAGATTCCCCAAATACACTGTGTTACCCCACCAGCCTTCTGCAACTGCCTACTGGTCGCCACAGATTCCCCTCATACATTGTGCATCCCCACCAGCCTTGTTCTCCTGCCCACTGGAAGCCACAGATTCCCCACATACACTGCGTGCCCCCCCCCGCCCACTGGTATCCATGTGATTCCCAACTGCATTTTACCCCTGCCCACTGATAGCACAGATTCCATACATACATTATGTGACCCCCCCCCCCCCCCACCAACCCTATTCCTATAACCACTGGTAGCCACAGATTCTCTACATACACTATATAACCCTCCTAGCCTTGCTCCCCTGCCCACTGGTAGCCACAGATTCTTTACATACACTATATGACCTCCTCCAGCCTTATTACCCTGTCCACTGGTAGCCACTGATTCCCCACATACACTGTGGACCCCACCAGCCTTATTATCTTGCCCTCTGAAAGCCACAGATTCTACACATACACTATATGACCACCACCATCCTTATTCCAATACCCACTGATTCCCTACATAAATGGTTTGACCCCACCAGCCTTGTTCCCCTGCCCACTGGTAGCCAGCCCACAAATTCTCCACATATACAATGTGACACCCACCAGCCTTGTTTACCTGCAATTGGTAGCCATATATTTCCACCTATACTGTCCGTCATACCTTCTCTTCTGCTCTGCCCCATTCTGCTTTCTGTTTCAGTGTAGAGCCATGGGCTCCACACTGCCTCCACTGGTACTTCAGGTGCATGTTGATGACCTCATCGCAAAGCACCAGGAAGTGCTAGAAGAGCCAGGGTGGAGCGGATGGCTGTGTGCTGAAGCTGAGAACAGAGTAAGGCAGCAGCCTGCCGTTCCAAGCTATATATGCCCACAAGTTGCTGGGCAGCAGCCAGCCAGCCAGCCTCAAGATAAACAGCAGGAGGAGTGAGTCTGCTGATTGTCTGACATTCGGGGCTGCCCACTGACACGCTCCGGGCTGCAGCCCCCTTAGCCCACCCCTAGCGACACCCCTGGGGTACACAACGCATTGCAAAACAATGCGTTGTGTACCCCTCTGGCACTCAAAAGGTTACGTAAGGAGGTGTTACTGCTCCCATTGGGTGATTCAATGGGGGAGTGATTTAAATCATGCAGGGAGTTGGCCTGCCCCCACTATCCAACCTGTCCACCACTATCCAAGTAACTGAAAAAACAAAATGGCTGCCACTCGCTCCTACACCACAGACACACACTCAGTCATACACGCTCAGTCATACACGCTCTCACACTCCATCACACTCACACTCAATCACACTCAATCTCTCTCACTCACACTCAGTCTCTCTCACTCACACTCAGTCTCTCACACTCTCTCTCACTCAATCACACTCATGCAATCACTCAGTCTTGCACTCACACCCCGGGAGCCAGCACGATCCACCTTCCACCATAGTCTCACTCACACTCATTCACACCCCGGGAGCCAGCATGATCCACCTTCTACCATAGTATTTGCAATTCCCACATGCATTTCAACTACATGAATGAATGCCACTCATTCACACCCCGGGAGCCAGCACGATCCACCTTCCACCATAGCATGTCCAATTACCACATGCATTTCAACTATATGAATGAATGCCACCGTGGAGGCATAAGTACAAACACAAACTTATTACAATGACACATAAGTCACCCCCTTATGACTCACTTCTGTGTGTGCCTGTGTGTTCCTCACTGTGTGTGTTGCATGTCTTTATCACACTCTGTGTCTACATGTTGTGCATTGACTGTGTCGATCTTTATGCATCTCAGTGAATGCGTGTGCATTTGCGTGTGTGTCTCTGTGTGTGTTTGTCTTGCATCCGTGTGTGTACGCATTAATTCCCTATATATCCTGACAGGCAACGCCATCCCACATTGCTAGTTTTGAATAAATAATTATGAGAACTGCCCTTTTTTCCATTTGAGCCCCTGTCCCCCAAAATGTCTGTGCATGTCCCTGGAATTAGGAGAGATCTACTTCACTTGAAGCAGCAGAACACAGAGGCCAGAAGCTACTAAAGATTCAAGAAAATGCATTAGAGGGTTACACTGGATGGACATTAGTGTGAAGGTACAACTCTACCAGCACATCAGCGCTGGAATTAGTTTACAGCATCAGTTATTGTGTTTCCAGGTATACATTACAGTACATAATTGCAGTAGTATATAACGGTGGATACACTCTGCTGTCATTAAGACTTTTATGACAGCAAGCCCCTTATACCTGGTCCTTAGCATGCACAGATTCCCACTGAGCCGTGCATAGTAACAGAACATAGAGGACATAAGGATTTCCCAATAGGTAGAGCGGGGTAGTTATGTTAATAAGAATGAACCTCCCTTTGTATGGACAGAACTCTTTAGGTCTCTCTCTCTCTCTTGCTGTCTCTCACACAAAGGTATTTCTGGGTAGTGTATAAGAGTCTATAATTTATATATTATATAGTCAGCCCTACAGTCTGATTCCCCCTGCTGTAGAACATCATGTGTTGAATAAAGGAGCCTTATTTTATGGACCACATTCACATTTCAATTTGTGGGAGTGGCAAGAGAGATGTCATTGCTCCTGGTTTTTGGTGCTCAGTTCACACATTTCTTTATTCAACTTTAACCCTTTGGATGCTACAAGGTCTCCAAACCTCTCTAGGAACAATAGGCTAAGATATTTATTTTTCTTTGTGCTTTATGTTATATGATAATGGCAGTATATTAAAAAGAAAACAGGAGGAATTCTGGAGGAAATTAAATGCATCAAAGGTGATAAATATATCTTGGAGGAGAGAAGAGAGAGAGGGGATAAAATAGAAACATTCAAAACATGAAGGGATTCCACAAAGTACAGGAGGGAAGTACATTTCAAAGGAGTAAAAATATTAGGATAAGAGGCCATAACCTAAAACTAGAGGGACACAGGTTTAGACATAACATAAGAAAGTTTAACTTCACTGAGAGGGTAGTAGATATGTGGAACAGCCTACCAGCAGAAGTGGTAGAAGTTAATACAGTGACAGAATTTAAGCATGCATGGGATAGGCATAAGGCTGTCCTTAACATAAGAGAAGACTAAGGACCAAATAAAGATTGAGGTTTTTACAGAAGGAAAATGGGCATACTAGATGGGCCGAATGGTTCTTTTCTGTCATCAAGTTCTATGTTTCTATGAAATAAACATTCTCCAAATTCCCATTGATTTAAATAGGGCTTTTAAGTCCTTGAATTCTAATGAGGTCTAGCATTCAATGTGGGAGATGCACTAAAGCGTGATAACGAAGTGATAAAGTGGAGATGACTTCGTCAGTGATATCAGTTCTCCGATTTATATTTTATATGGCCAATGCACTAAGATTAAGTGGGAGAGATGTTAGTGCATTAGTTCCCAAGAATAACATAGATAAAGGAGAAGTGATATCACTGGAGAAGTCATCTCCACTTTATCACCTCTTTATCACACCTTAGTGCATAACCCCCAAAGGACAGACAATACAAGAGGATTTTAGTCTTACCTGTTAAATCCTTTTCTCTTAGTCCATATAGCTTGCAGGTAACTTTGGGAAGACGAGACAAAGAATTGTAAGGAACACCCATCAAGAACAAACAAAATAAAGTGTCTTGTTCTAGGCATGTTACCCACTCAATGGTGCTGCAACTCACATTTTTCACTCCCATGTACTATTGCAGAGAGAAAATCTGCATATACAACTGGTCCCGCCAACACAGTCCACCTCAGAAAATGTCGGGCAAATCCTCTCTATACAAGAGAAATATCATAACCACATATGCACATTTTGGCCTATGTGCACTTTTTCAGGATGGTGCAGCTGAATCTTGCTAGGCACATGTAAGCAAGGGCACATGCCTGGGATGCCCTTATACTTAGGGAGACAAAGAATTGTGAGGAGCACCCATCAAGCACTAACAAGATAAAGTGTCTTGTTATAAGCATAGTTCCCACTCAGTGGTGCTACAACTCACGTTTTTCACTCCCATGTGCCATGTGAGGGCGGGACCAGTCTGATATGAATATGGAGATTTCCTTTCTGCAATGGCACATGGGAGTGAAAAACGTGACTTGTAGCACCATTGAGAGGTTACTATGCCCAAGAACAAGACACTTTATCTTGTTTATTCTTGATAGGTGCTCGCCACAACATTTGTTTCTTTGCCTCCCTAAGTGGAAGGGGTTCCCAGACATGGGCCCTTGCTCTCCATGTGCCTAGAAGGAATCAGCTGCATGACACAGACAAGACCTACATAGGCTTAAATGTATGTCGGTGGTTTTGCTGATTCTCTTGTGCAAGGAGGATTTGCCTGACATTTCAGAGCTGGATTGTCTGAGGGTGGAACCAGCCTGATATGAATATGGAGATTTCCTTTCTGCAATGGCACATGGGAGTAAAAAATGTGACTTGTAGCACTATTTAGGGGTTATTATGCCCAAGAACAAGACACTTCATCTTGTCCGTTATTGATGGATGCTCATCACAACATTTATTTCTTTGTCTCCCTAAGTAGAAGGGGATCCCAGGCATGGGCCCTTGCTCTCCATGTGCCTAAACAGAATCAGCTGCACGACACTGATGAGGCCCATGTGGGCCAAAATGTACATCTGTGGTTTTGCTGATTTTCTCGTGCAGAGAGGATTTGCCTGACATTTCGGAGCTGGATTGTCTGAGGGTGGGACCAGTCTGATATAAATATTGATATTTCCTTTCTGCAATGGCACATGGGAGTGAAAAATGTGACTTGTAGCACCACTGAGGGGTTACTATGCCCAAGAACAAGACACTTTATCTTGTTCGTTCTCGATGGGTGCTTGTCACAACACTTGTTTCTTTAAGTTTGGGAAGGCGACCACCCCTTTACGTAGGCAGAAACAATTCTTGTAAAGAAGTGCAGGGTGGGGCCTTCCTTCTCTCCTTAGCGGGTCACCAGCCAATCGCCATGATACAAAATGGATCAGACTTCTTCCTGAGTTCGTAGTCCTTATGAATGGTAGACTTGATCCAGGAGGCTCTAGTAACCTTGGATGCTGATTTACCTGCCCTGGGACCCTCAGGAATGACAAAGAGTGCGTCAGACTGATGAATAGACTCAGTGCGGTGCATATAGAACTTAAGGCAGCACACCACATCCAACAAGTGGAGATCCCTCTCCTTGTCAGAAGTAGGGTTAGGACAGAAAGAAGGCACTACGATTTCCTGATTGATGTGGAACTCGGAGACCACCCTCTGAAGAAACTCTTAGGAAGTGCAAAGAACCACCTTGTCCTTGTGAAACTTCAAAAAGGGTGGCTTACAGGACAAAGCATGCAGTTTCCAACTCTGCGAACAGAGACAATCGGCAATAGGATAGCCATTTTCCAAGTCAGAAGACGAAGAGGAATAGTCGCCAAAGACTCAAAAGGAGGGCTCTGCAAGATGCCCAGCACCAAGTTAAGATACCACTGAGGAGCGGGGCTCTTAAAAGCAGAGCGAGTATGAGAAATGCTTTGGAAGACAACTTTGACATCCGGAAGGATGACGATGCGCTTCTGGAAAAAGACAGAGAGCGCAGGAGTTTGAACCTTCAGGGAACTCAGGCTGTGACCTTTGTCCACACCATCCTGTAAAAAGGAAAGGACAGTAGGAAGGTCGAAGTCTTGTGAGGACAGATCCTTGTCCATACACCAAGAGTGGAATATAGACCAGATTCTGCGGTACACCTTAGAGGACACAGGCTTCTGAGCATAAAGCATAGTAGCTACGACAGCTGAAGAAAAACCTTTCTTCCTCAAAATTGATGATTCAACTGCCATGCCCTCAAACCCAGGTGCTTCACATCCTCCTTCCACAGATAACCCTTGTAGATGGAGATCCGGTCTGTGGGGAAGCCGAAAGGTCTTGGCTACTGATAGGTCCAGAAGCTCCAGAAACCATGGTTGCAGAGGCCAGTATGGAGCAATCAGAATGACTGGAGTTCCCCCCAGTCATAGTTTCCTCACGCCCTGGGAAGTAGGGGAATAGGAGGAAAGAGGTAAGCCAGAGGAAATTGCCACGGAATCGAAATGGCATCCGCAGCAAGATCCAGAGGATCCCTCCATTGGGAGCAGAACAATGGCACCTTCCTGTTGTGTCTGGTCGCCATCAGGTCGACACAGGGAAGTCTCCATTTCTGAACAATGAGGTTGAACACCTCCTGGTGTAGTTACCACTCTCCGATGTCTACCGTGTGCCGACTTAAGAAATCGGCTACAACGTTGTCCACTCTGGCAATATGAACTGCGGATAAGGCAGGAACATGTTCTTCTGCCCAAGTTAGGATGGCCTTGACTTCCAACCAAGCTGCGAGACTTTTGGTTCCGCCTTGCTTGTTGATGTAAGCCACAGCCATGGAATTGTCGGACTGGACGCAAACTGGGCAGCCATCTAGATGAGAGGACCAGTATCTAAGGGCATGAAATATCACCCGAATTTCCAGGACATTGATGGGTAGGACAGATTCCTCCGCTGACCATTGACCTTGGGCGTTCAGGTGACCCAGGATCGCTCCCCAGCCAGACAGGCTGGTATCCGTTGTCACGGTTGTCCAGAAGGGTATTAGGAAGGTCCTGCCCTTTGTCAAATTGGAGAGGTCTAGCCACCAAGAGAGACTCAGCTCGATATGAAGAAGCAGAGAAAACAACATCCTCAGAAGATCCGTGTTGCCCTTGCAGACCTGGATCACGAACCTCTGAAGTTCTCTCCTGTGAACCATCGTAAACGGAACAGTCTCTATTGTGACCACTAGAGATGTGAACTTCTTGACAGGAATTGGAATACAAGCCAGAATCGCTGACACCTTGTGGGTGATCTGGTGAGCTACATCGTCTGTGAGAAATACCATGCACTTCAAAGTGTCGAATAGGAAACCCAGAAAGAACAATCTCTGAGATGGAGTAAGGTCTGACTTGTCCATATTCAGGATCCAGCTATGATGGGTTAGAGTGCAGATACAGTCATGGGCCTGTTGATAAAGGAATTCTGGAGACTGAGCCTTCAAGAGCAAGTCATCCATGTATGGAGTAACTCTGATGCCGTCTCTCTGCATGCCAGAAACCAGTGCACCCAGGATATGAGTGAAGATCTGGGGGGCTGTAGTCAGACTAAAGGGAAGAGCAGAAAACTGGAAGTGTCCTCTGTCGCAAGCAAACCTGAGGTACTGATGGCTGTCCGGATGGATGGCTATGTGCAGATAGGCATCCTGAAGGTCCAGAGAACCCAGAAATTCCCCAGGGCACATGGCGGCAATGATCGTTCATAAGAACTCCTGATGATAATTGACTGAGAAGGAATTAAGATCCTTGAGGTCCAGGATGGAATGACAGCAGCCATCCTTCCTTGCACAAAGAGGTTGGAATAGAAGCCAGAAACTATGTCCAGATCTGGAACTGGTTCCAAGACTTCCTTGTCGAGAAGAGTCTAGATGGCACCATTGAAAGACAACACTTTTCCAGTCCCTGAGGAGTGTGAGAATGGAAGTACCTAAAAGGAGGAAGAGAGGTGAAAGGAATTCTGTACCCCTCTGAAATTACCTGCAAAACCCACGGATCTGCCACGGTGTCTGACTAGACACACAGAAAAAGGCGCAGTTGACCACCTACTGGAGCTTGGGGTCCGGGGTTCGGCGCGTCATGCTGAAGAAGGTTTGGTGCACTTGGGTTTGGTGGCGGACTGTTTGGGTCTGTTTGCCATCTGATCTGAGGTTTCTTCTTTGGGACCAAGGGCAACAGTGTACTCTTGCCCCCAGTAGCCTCACTGATGAGGTTCTTCAGCTCCAGACCAAATAAGGAAGTGCCCAAAAATAGTAAGGAAATTGAGGATTTCTTAGATATGGTATCTTCAGACCAGATCTTAAGCCATAGAGCATGCCTAGATGCTACAGACATAGATGAAACCTTAGCTTCCAGTCTAATAACATCAAAGATAGCTTCAGATACATAATGCTGAGCTTCTGAAAAATTGGCCAAGAGGCGCAGCAAGTTAGCTGTTGGGGCACCCTGACGTACAGCATTGGTAAGCTGTTCTGTCCATACAGCAATGGCCCCTTCACCCAAGCAGTAGCAAAGGTGGGTCTCAAAGACGCACCTAAAGTAGTGAAGATAGCTTTTAGAAAAGCCTCAAGTTTTCTGTCAGTTAAATCTTTGAGAGCAGAAGCATCCACTACTGGTAAGGCCGTGGATTTGGAAAGTCTACATACTGGGGCATCCACCTTAGGGGGATAAGTCCACTGAGCTAGTGCCACTACTGAAAAGGGGTACAGCTTAGCAAACTTTTTAGGTAAGGTTAGTCATTTGTCAGGAGTTTTCCACTCATCTAAGACAATCTGGTCATGAGTGGGTTTAGGTGGAAAAAAGTTATACTGCTTCTTAGGCCTGTGAAAGACATCAAAAGTATCCTTAGATTCCTCAGAAGCGGGGGAAAAGTTCAGGGAATCGATGACTGCCCTGATGAGTCCCTCAGAAGAGGGTTCAGGGTCAGCTTTAAAGGGGTCCCCGAAGAATTGGGAACACATATCCTCAGAACATTCACCCTCATCTGAATCCACCAATAATTCTTCCTCAGATGAATCTGACACGTCAGGTACACGCTGTGTTTTAGGCACTGAAGACCTGAATAACGCGGGGGGTGGCTCTACAACATGGCTGGAGGGTCCTGGCGGTGAGGCACAGGCCACAGCGCATGAAGGGCATAAAAGACCTAAGTACTTTCCAGGAAACCCTGATTGACATGAGGAGCAAAGCGCAATGGGGGTCACAGACACCCCAGTATCCTTAGTCTTAGGTCTAGCTCCAAGTCCCAACAGGTCTGACAGCCTAACAGGGTATTAAACGTCTAATAGCATTGGGAAAAAAAACAATACTGTGTGTAAGATTAAATATTCACCCCAGAAATAGCAAAATAAACACTTAACTGGCAGGTGAAGAGGTACTTGGAGCGGTTGCAGAGATATGTCCGAAGAAGTGAAAGTCCCATAGAGGTGAATGGAGCATGGCGTCTACGCGTTAAAGCTTAAAGTGTGTTCCAAAAGTTAGAAAACACATAGTAATCACAGTAAGGATTAAAAAAACACTGAGTCCAAGAGGGAAAGTGTCACAAACCCCATAATAGTGCTAAACATGGCAAACGGAGGGTTACTTTACCACAGAAACACAAATACTCCAGAAACCCAACGGACAAACAGATAAACCCAATGAGTGCAGGAGTATGTAGTAGGAACTCCAAAGGAGACCCCTGTGCAGAGGGGAAGCTTAGGTCAAGTGGACCTCAGCTCTCAAAGGGTTGCTCACCTCTTTAGCAGGTCGTCTGTCTTCAGATTACCATTGTTAAAGAAGAAGCCTCAGTGGGCTTCTCCTAGGGAAAAAACATAGCACGGAAGATTTTCCCCTCAGGGCTGAAAGGCCCACAACAGCACCTGGTAACTGAGCAATTCACCATTGGGAAGCCAGTAATGGTAATTTACCTAATGGGGGACTTCTACACCCCATATCTAACAGAAAACAATAAATATAACTAAAAACTAAGCAGAACTGTTCTCTTGCCTTTCCTGTTCAAGGAACAAATCTAAATGGTTGGGGATTGGCTGGGGACCCTGCACTTCTTTTCAAGAACTGTTCCTGCCTACTTAAAGGGGCGGTCGCCTTCCCAAAGTTACCTGTAAGCTATATTGAACGACAGAGAAATACCTTGTCCAATACCTTATACAATATCCTCAGGCAGGTGTCCTGGCTCTGCAACTCTTGGATGAGGTTATTCCTTACAACAAGCTGAACATGTATATGGTAAACAAAAGCTCGGCTCATGATGAAAGAGATAGAAGGTCATGTAACAAAGTTATACCAAACCTTGGCAAGACACTGTAGATACTCCTTAGCCCCTCCCATGGTCACACCCAAAATGAAATGATATCCAGCCCTATTACCAATAATTATTCCTGATAACAAAAATAATAGCTCTTATACCTTTGGTCGACAAAGAGCTCTCCAGTGTATTGCTTTGCAATGTGTGGAGACCTCTCTACCATCGAAGGGTTAAATAATATCCATTAAAAAGGTATATACTGGTGCAGGACATTGAGATTGCACCGGCTGCATCCACAATTCAGAATGTGGGTATGGCCAACACAGATGAGGCATCAACCAAATCCAGCCCTGAATGTGTGGAATAGCAAACATAAGGTGAAATACATCCTGCTCTGTGATGTTATATAAATAAACATATTAATTTATTAATTTATCCTAGATTTAATTGCAGGAGATAAGTGTTACCTCCCATTTTATCAAAAATGTTGAAGTCTATGGGGAAACCTGGAGATAAAAGGATAAAATTAGCACCTGCATTTGAATCCAGCCCATCGTCCCTTGGGATGGGGGGGGAATTTGTGTCATTGTCAGCAAAGGCACATGAAGAAGTGGGTAGCAGTGTGAGCAGGACAGATCAGCTACCTGTGTCTGCTGCTACTACCACCAGTGTGCCTATGAGTATCCTGTGAGTATCAAACTGCAGTCCTAGAGCTGGATTCAAATGCAGATGCTAATTTTTATCTCTGCTTTTATCTCCAGGTATCCCCAATAGACTTCAATAGGTACATTTTTGATAAAAACTGGAGGTAACATTTATCTCCTGCATTTGAATTCAGTCCCTAGAGGACCAAGACAGCGCATGTTTCTGCTGGTTTTGAGCAGTTAGTTCATTTGAATCCTCAGAAATTGAGTGACACTTGTGCCATATCAGGAAAACCCAAAAAACTACACTGTCTCGCCCACTGGGAAATCCGTTTAGGACCACTGCTTTAACCTCTCGGATGTCTCCAAGGTGTTGCTGTGCCATGCATTCAATGGGTTAGATAAGTTGACCTTATTTATTTATTTTTCAGGCAGTTGGAACATGTTTTGACTGATTTTATTTTCCCCCAGATTATACATTAATTGTATTTGTGATTCCCTCATAAAAATAAAGTGTAAAAATAGAAAAAACAATAATAATAAAACAAATCTATGGTCTGATATAGAAAATAGAATGTATACCATACACTCTTAACCCATTAACGACCGGCCGATCGGCGTGGCGTGGTCAGTTAAGGACCACGGAGCATTTTTTTTGTTCCTTGCGGTTCCGGACTCCCCGAAGAGCATGCAGCAGCGGGGGGAGCCCAGAATTCCATGACGGTCATAGTACGTCATGGGTCGTTAACTCAGATCGACCCATGATGTACTATGACCGTCAAGGGTTGTTAAGGGGTTAAGGACCGGCCGTGCAAACACACGGCCATCACTTAAGGACCACGGAGTATTTTTTGTTTCTTTTCAGCTGATCTGATTCCGGACTGCCCGAACTGCGTGAAGCCAGGCTGGGAGCCCGGAATTCCATGACGTACATGTATGTCTTTGGTCCTTTAGGGACATCCACATCGTGACGTACATTTACGTTATGGGTCGTTAAGGGGTTAACACTTTTTTCCCTTAACTGTTTTCATAAATGGTAGAACTAGTGTAATTTATTTAAGGGTGTTTTACAACAGCTGTAACTAATTATGAGCAAACAGCAAGGGGCAGAATCAAGAAAATAATAAGAAAATAAATAAAAAAATTATATATATATATATATATATATATATATATATATATATATATATATGCCAACAAATGACAGTGGGGCACACTAAAGCCTAATACTGAATAATACACAGATAGGTGCTTGTAATCTAATAGAAATAATAATAAGGTTTAGTTAGCCAAAGCTCTGTGACAGGACTTGTAGGAATCAATTGATTGAGGCAAACAGACATTTATTAAGATGTAACTCCAACATGCCAAATGTTTTCCATCCAGATCTGGCACTGATGAAGGTCCAAGTCTGGACCGAAAACGTTTGGCATGTTGGAGTTACATCTTAAAAAACGTCTGTGTGCTTCAATCAATTGATTCATGTGTGTACTGTCCAAAAGCTTTGCCTTCAAAACAGCATAAATTCTACTAGGTACACTTGTACAAAGTCAGGGGTTCTGTAGGAATATAATTAGGTGCTTGATTAAACAATTATACCAAACAGGTGCTAATGATCATCAATTTAATATGTGGGTTGAAACACAATCATTAACTTAAACAGAAACAGCTGTATAGGAGGAATAAAAGTGGGTGAGGAACAGCCAAACTCAGCTAACAAGGTGAGGTTGCTGAAGACAGTTTTATGTCAAGTCATACACCATGGCAAGACTGAGCACAGCAACAAAACACAAGGTAGTTATACTGCATCAGCAAGGTCTCTCCCATTCAGAAATTTCAAGGCAGACAGGGTTTGCAGATGTGCTGTCCAAGCTCTTTTGAAAAAAGCACAAAGAAACAGGCAAAGTTGCGGTGAGTAGGTGCAGTGGTCGGCCAAGTATTCATCATGCTTCTCTTTGCAATCAGAAGGTGTCCAGCAGTGCCATCAGCTCAGAATTGGCAGAAAGCAGTGTAATCATGGAACACTCAAACACTCATCTCTCTCTCTCTCTCTCTCTCTCTCTCTCTATATATATATATATATATATATATATGTATCACCAAAACAACACAGCTTATTCTGTCCTGAAAAAACAATAACATATTGTTTGCATGGGTACACTGAACAAGAAAATGTAGAAACCTCATCTGATAAACAAATAGCAATAAATATGAACTTTTACTCAGTCATTAAGGTTCAAAATATCCCTCATTCTTAAGGGGTTAACCATTAAAAGTGTATGCATACTTCTCAAGGAATTCTAAGCAGACCAGTATTAAGCATCATAAAATTCCATCTCGCTGTTCTCTGTCCAGCACTCTTCACACTGAGCCTTAACTGTTTGACTGACCAATCATCTGTCTGCAAACACTAAACTATCCAATCACAAACCACTTACTTTATTTCCCTCCCCATAAATGACCAATTGAAATAAACCCCAATGACATCCAAAACACACATCACTTAATACTAATCAAGAAATACAAAAAAAAATGAACAAGGAGTCCATAGTTCTACAGTGTATTTGCTCTACATCCTCAGGGATTTCATCAAACCTGTCCTTGTGTAAATGTCTGCAGCTTCTAGTATGAATCATATTTCAGTCAAGAATGTTTGGCTACATCCAATGTATGTCAATCTCATAAAGGCAAACCAACTGAACCACAGGGGCAAAACAAAATTCCTGCTGATTTAAATTGCGTTTTTTAAGCCTTTGAGGGCTAGAGGGGTGCACAACACATTGCCCGTCTGGCATTCAAATGCCTTCAGGGCTAATGAGGTCTCCAAGGTATTGTGCCTCTCTAGAATTCTATGGGTTACAGCCCTCATTTAAATCAGTGGAAGTTTGGAGGTGATAATTTCATCTTTGTACATCAGTCAGATGAACTGTAGTGCCATATCCTATATAATAATTCGCTAAATGTGTGTTTGTCAGAAGCCATCATACGCAGTAGAGACTACTGAGCACACTTCAGTCATGCGCAGTACTGACTGCCCGAACACGCCACTGCTGAAAACTGAGTGGGTGCTCTGAATTCAGACCGTAGTCCTCTCTGCGCACCTTCAGGCGTTGCTGGCCTGTGTACACTGGCTTTAAAACTAGTATACAATACAAAACACTTCTAAGGCAAACCAAAGCATACAAACACAAATTACGGTTAATGTCAATTGGGGTTTTAACCCTTTGAATGCTGGAAAGGGTCCCAAAACACTGAGAAGCGATGTGTTGGAGGCCACTCAAGCATTTAAAAGGTTAACCATTTTAGAGAGAGGTATGACACTCAAAGGGTTAAAAGCATAAGTTAAACCACTGGCAATATTGAGAATCTCTCCCCCCGCATGGCGCAGTTGGTTTATTCCGGTTCTCCTTAGTCCATTAGTCTTAGTGTGGGTAAGAAGACCTCTAGGACTATATGTACATATCTCAGAACCTTTTTGTACAATGTCCCTGGAGAAACACTGTAGCGATGAGGATGGGAGTGTCCGGGTGATGTGTTTAGCATGCAGTTGTGGGTGGGGCTTAATCAGGTGGGCATATGAAGGCGTTTGAAAGGAGGAGCTTGTCATGAAATAGGTGGGAGGTAGACGGAATGGAGCATGAGTGGGCGGAACAGACTGTTAAGTGGGTGGGTTTATAACTAAACTCACCAAACTGGAGAATCAGCCTATGTCCCCAGAGACCTGGTAATTCAATCTATAAACCAGAGTCACCAGGCCAGATCTGGAGATTTCCCACATATGGATATGTATAAAGACATTATTGAATTCTGAAGACACATTGAATTCTGGGGCAAACTAACTGTACCATAGAGGGCTAACAAACATTTCAATGGAAATCTTAAATCCTTAAATGTTAGAAAGTTCTGCATCTGCAACCCATTACAAATAAGCATTTCTATTGACTTAAATGTGTTTTAACCCCTTCAATGCTAGAGAGGACAGCACACACTGTTTCACAAGACTTTGGGGACCTGTATTGCATTCATGAGATAAAAAGATTCATTAAACCAATGGGAATGTGGAGGATTTTATTTTTCTCCTGTGGAGCAGTTGGATTGCTCCATATTCATTTTTCCTTAGTAGACCAGACTTAGTGTGGGTGAAAGGAATTACAGGGACATAGTACATACCTGGGAACTTTTAAGCCTCAGTTCCCCGGAGTGTCAAGGAGTGAAGGGGATCGGCATACCTGTGAACGTCCTCCCCTTGGGCCCCGGAGAGGGCTCATGTGCTGCTGACCAGAGGATGTAAAGGATGCGACTTGTGTCATGAAGAGGGTGGGGTTTATTGCCCTTGTGTCATAAACATACTTGAGAACGCTCCCGTTCTGCCTCGGAGACTCTGATTTTCAGTCTGAATTGCTGGGTCTCTGGGGACTGAGGTTGATTCACTGACAGGGGTGAGTCCAGTTCCCTCCCAATTATCCTCCATCCCACCTGGTTCTGCCCACTCCCCCCCCCACTCCCCGCCCACTTTATGACATATAGCGGGGTAAGCCCCACCCATCCATTTAAACCTGCCCCACCCCTTTTGATGTGAATCATGCCATTGACATCCCCTGTCCTGCAGCAGATGAGCCCTCTACTGTGGATGGGAAGTGGGCAGGGTGGAAAGGAGGAGAAGTGGGCAGAGTTTCAGAAGAAACCCACTCCCACGAGAGAATTGTACTCTGTCCCCGGAAACCCAGTAATTATCTCCAAAAAGCAGAGTATTGAGGACAGATACAGAGAGTTCCCAAATGATGTGATTTCTGTCATAATGTGGTTGAGACTTAATCAGACTGGGTGGGATTAGGAGGTAGAAAGGCAGGGTTTGTCAGGAAACGGGCAGTGAAATGGGGAGAACAGCCACGGGAGTGGGCAGACAATCTGTTATTAAGTCTCGGGGCAGAAAACGAGAGTTCCAAGGATGTGCACAGACATTTTGGGGGACAGAGGCTCAAATGAAAAAAAAGGGCACTTCTCATAATTATTTGTTCAAAATATATATTAAAAAAAGAAAAGAATTTACATCTCAAGAGCCTGTAGGCACAGAAATCTGAAGTGCCTCCCTTCCCATCTCCACTGGACACCTTCACAATGCTTCTAATCTCCACATTGCCCCCCATCATCTCCATATTGCCCTTACATTGTCCCCTGTCAGCTCCATATTGCCCCCATCATCTCCATATTACCCCATCAGCTCCAACTTACCCTCACATTGCCCCCATCAGCTCTATATTGCCCCATCAGCTCCAACTTACCCTCACATTGCCCCATCATTTCCACATTGCCCCCCAGTGTCCATTTCCTTCCTCTTCCCTGGTGGTCCAGTGGCAGTAGAGGTCTGTATGTGCCTCCCATGGCACAGACCTGTAGCTGCTGGAGCTCCCAAGCGGTCTTCTATTCATGCAGAACGCTGGCAGATGATGTCATCTCCCAGTGATATGTAATACTAAAGAGCCGACGAGGGAGCACAGCATCTACAGGTCTGTCCTGAAGGAGGCACAGACCTGACTGGGGGGGGGGTTAGTGTGGGTGGCGAGGCAACTTTTTTTTTAATTTTGTTAAAAGGGGCACTTGGACAAAAAGGGCAGGTGCTCAAGCCCCCTTGGTGTTTATGTGTGCACGTGCCTGGAGAGTTCCTAGGTATGCTTATGTATAAAGACAAAAATGGAGCTTTCATGGGGAAATTTATGAATCGTTACAAATGAAAATTTCTATTGATTTAACCCTTTAGAGAAGTATCCAACACATTGCATTGTATACCTCTTTGGCACTCTTAGGTGAGTATTCACCAAACTGCAGGAGAAGCAGCGTATCAAATACACTGCTCTTCGCCAGCACTTTGCAGCGATCATTGATGGATACCTTTGGGTATTCTTCAATAATTTATTGTGTTTCCCTGCTTTGCATATGCGAAGCAGGGAAAATTGCCTAAATAAGCCAGTCAGACGATAAACCCATAAGCGAAAATGTGTGTGCGTGTGTTCGCCCCATACATTGCAATGGGATCCTCCAGCTTAAAGCTAGCGGATCACATATGCGGATCTCTCTGGCCATCACCTATTGATGAATAAGCGATGGCCAGATACAATCCGGCTGTTGCTGAATGGGCAAATGGTTAATACACAGAGAAATCCTCAGTTTTTCTGCCGCATTAAGCTGTTCACACCTTTATGAACCCTGGCCAAAGGGTTTAAAAGTGGATTTTAACCCCTTGAGTGCTAGAGAGGTCTCCAACTCTCTGCAAATCAATCTGTTCTAGACCTCTCTAGCATCCAAAGAGTTAAAAGCCACATTCAAACCAGTGGGGCATTTGGGAAACTGTATTTGTCCCCTATGGTGTATCTGGTTTGCCCCAGGATTGTGCCAGTTTTTAACACTTCAGCCTCTGTGTTGGTCAGATAAAAAATTGGGTAATATGTATCTTTTCCAAAATGCCTAAATTCTGGAGCAAATAAAAATTCTCATTGATTTAAATGTAATTTAACCCCTCAATTTATAAAAAGACCTCCAGTACATTGCAATAAGACTTCTTTAGCATTCAAAAGATTAAGTCGCAAGTGAACCTGAGGTACTGATGGCTCTCCGGATGGATGCTATGTGCAGATAGTATCACAGTTCCCCTAAGTAGGCCTTTGTGTACTGTGGTTCCTTCCCCTGTGCTGTGTCGGCTGGCATGATTGCAGTTAGTTCCGTATGGATGACGTCATGTAGCAGGCACTGGCACGGACACCTGTTTATGGGCCTATTCTGTTTTACCTAATTGGGTCCTGCCCTCTTCTGCTCCTCTATATACCTCCTTGGGGCTTGAATTCATTGCCCTTAAGTGGTGTTTCTGATAGCTTGTCTTTTGCTCTTTTGTGACCTGTGCCTATCTTAGAATCCACTCCGTGTATGACCCCAGCTTGTCTGACTACCCATATTGGATTTGACCTGAGGCTCTGGCTGACTAACTCGCTCTTTGTATAACCCCGGCTTGTCTGACTACCCACATTGGTTCTGACCTGTGGCTCTGGCTGACTAACTCACTCTGTACATGACCACAGCTTGTCTAACTACCCAGATCGGTTCTGATCTCTGGCTCTGGCCACTACTTGCTCTGTGTACTCCCCGGTTTACCTAACCTCTGGTTCTGGCTGCTATATCGGTCTGTGTAGTCTCTGGATGTCTTACCTGTGGCTTTGGCTGCCTACTTGACCTGTGCACTCCTAGCTTGCCTGACCTGCATCTCCGTGTTCCTTGGCTGTGGCCTTTTCTCTCTCCCTGTCGCCTCCGGTCGCTTGACCGAAGCGGGACTTATGCATATTAGCCTCTTCATACTGGCTTTCCACTCGAGCCTCTTTCCTAGTCTCAGTAGCCTCAGTAGTGCAGTGCACAGCACAGTGTGCAGGTCCAGAGAGGAGTCTGGTATCACGGTGCCCGTGATATACGGGCGACATTTTGACATGTTTACTTCCTGATATCTTTTATTGACTACGCTGTCCTTGCTCCTCCCAATGACAACCTTTAAATACCTTGTGCTGTCACTTATGCACTGCCCTTTCATGGTGTTTCCGTTGCCAATCGCTTGTTCCGTTACTCTTGTATGATACCAGTGTATGACCCACACTGCCTGACTATTCTGCCTGTTTACCTTTCCTGCTCTGTGTACCAACCCAGATTGGCTGACGTTCCTGCTCTGTGTATTGACCCGGCTTGGCTGACGTTCCTGCTCCGTGTACCGACTCTGATTGGCTGATGTCCCTGCTCTGTGTACAGACCCAGCTTGGCTGAAGTTCCTGTTCAAGTACTGTTCCTGCTTGCAAGATGTGTGCAGATAGTCCTGTCTGTGACCCACTCTCTCATAGTGCCTGTTGCTCCATTCCGGTAGTATCACCGATTGCAACACGATCGCTTGTTCTGTTACTGCTGTCCCTGAGGTTGGGTTACTGTTGGGTGCCTCAGGCTATTTCTCAACTGCAGACCGGAGCGTTCATTAACCCCTTGCTGGGCGGTGCTGAGCACTTGTATATATATCTGGTAGTCTCAGTTTGGCGGACGTTGCTCCTTACAGTGCCGTGTACTTGGTCACGAAATCTTGCAGTCTCCGGTGGACATTCTCTATATCGCTGGTAGCCACCTTCCTATGGTGCCTTGTAGCCAGTTCTATTCTGGCTTCACCTGTTCCTTGTGATTCCAGTCGCGATTGTTACTCTCTGCATAGAGCACTACTTTGGGGCCTTTCACTATTAGGGCCAATGGCTGTTCCTGGCCTAATAAGTATCATTCTGTCATATTCACACTGTATCATATGAATTTACCTGACCTGTGTCAGTATTGTATATTGATCTTGGACCCGTGTGGATTAATCATATCATTGTAACCTGTCCTGTGTCAGCTTTCCATTTATCTGTATGCTGTACCTGCGAGGGTTACTGTTATTCCTTGTGTGCTAATAAAACTGTGTTTTACCAAAACCTTCCATTTATGAGTATACTAAACCGTAACAGTACGAAAGGGCCATGACCTCAGACGGTACAGGTGACAGTAATGCACAAAGTATCCATTGGAAGATGGATTTACATGAGCAGCGTTTAAACCAGTTGGTGTTGGCCGTTCAAACAATTCTTAAGCCACAGCACACTTGGATAAACCTGTGCCAGCCCCAGTGGTCTCCCCCATTTCGACACCGGGAGCTCAGTCCTTGTTGCAAACTAACTCAAACAGAGATTTGACTGCTACAGCTCCACTACCTTTAAGGTACAATGGCGAACAATAAATCAATTGGAGATCTTCCTAGAATTAACCCCTCAAGCCTTTCCTAGCCACCGTAGTAAGGTGGGCTTCATGATTTCATTGCTGACGGGCAGAGCTCTGGCTTGGGCAAATCCCTTATGGGAGGCAGCAAAACCATGAACAAGGAACTTCAGCGAGTTCCTAAGGGCGTTTCGTAGATTATTTGATGTCCCTGGGAGAGCCGCCTCTGCTGCAAAAAAACGAATGGATATCCAACAGGGGTCTCACACAGTTGCTGACTATGCCATTGAATTTCGTATATTAGCAGCAGAGGTGGGCTGGAACAATGAGGCGCTGGTGGCAGCATTTGCACAGGGACTATGCGAGCGCATTAAGGATGAAACGGCAGCCCGAGAACTGCTGACTGATCTTGATGAGTTTATTGATTTCTCGATTTTGATCGATTCTCGTATTAGGGAACGAATGGCGGCTAAGGACTTTAAGCAGAGGGCCAGAGATTTGGGACTAGCAAGACCAAGCTTCCCACCCATGCCTCCCTCGCCTCCCAAACCTCCTGAACGCACCTGTGATAATAGTGAACGTATGCAATTAGGGTTTACTAGATTGTCAAAGGAGGAACAGGCTCATCACCGTAGACAGGGCCTCTGTTTATATTGTGGCCTAGCTGGTCATTTGCTTCGTTCATGCCCTACACGGCCGGGAAAGGAACACACCTAGGGTACCTTGGGGGACAGGCCGTAGGTGGCGTTTAGCAGTCCCAAGATCCGACTAGTCAGAAGCCTACTATCCACGCTGTACTTTCCTGGGCAGAACTCATGGTGGAAGTTCTGGCTCTAGTCGATTCCGTTGCTGCAGAATATTTTATGGACGAGTTATTTGCTGCCTCACACAAAATTCCACTGGTGGAGAAAGAGTCACCCTTGACTATAGTGGCCTTTGATGGAAGGCCATTGGTACCGGCCCAAATTTCTATGGAAACGATACCTCTATCTTTGTGTATTGGGGCACTTCATTCCGAGAAACAACGGTTCCAGATTATCCGTTCCCCTCACCATGCCATGATCCTGGGGTTTCCATGGTTACATCTGCACAACCCCAGGTTTAACTGGCAGACTTGTGAAATTACGACATGGTCTGAATTTTGTGACAAACATTGTATTTCCCACCCCACCAAGATTATGTGTACCTCTCTCTCAGTGCCATCTGAATACTGCCAATTCAGCTACATTTTCAGTAAGGGAGAGGCTAGTGCGTTTCCGCCACATAGGGCGCGTGACTGCATTATTGATCTGCCTCCTGGTGCCGTTCCTCCTCGGGGTTGTGCTTATCCATTGTCTTGCGAGGAGAATCGGGCTATGGAGGAGTGCATTTCAGATGCCCTAGAAAGGGGTATTATCAGGAAGTCATCCTCGCCCGCGGGGTCTGGTTTCTTCTTTGTGAAAAAGAAAAGTGGCGAATTACGACCATGTATAGATTATCGTGGACTGAACAAAGTGACGCCCAAAAACACCTATCCTATACCACTCATTATGAAGCTGTTTGACAAATTGAAAGGCTCCTCCATCTTTACCAAGGTAGATTTGCGGGCTGCTTATAACTTGATAAGAATAAGGGTCGGTGATGAGTGGAAAACGGCATTCAATACCAGATCAGGTCATTATGAATATCTGGTGATGCCTTTTGGGCTATGTAACGCACCCGCAGTATTCCAGGAATTTATTAATGATATCCTATGTGACATGCTACAGTCCTATGTAGTTGTTTATCTTGATGATATTCTCATACATTCGTCCACTTTGTTGCAACACATCAAGGATGTGACCGCAGTTCTGCTCAAACTCTGTGAGAATAAACTTTATTGCAAAATCGAGAAATGCGAATTCCACAAGCCGATGGTGCAGTTTCTGGGCTTCGTAATCTCTAAGGATGGCATTGCAATGGACAATGATAAGCTGGCAGCAGTCCTGCAGTGGCCACGTCCTAAGGGGCTCAAGGCAATCCAATGCTTTCTTGGTTTTGCCAACTATTATAGAAAGTTCATTTGAGACTTTTCCACGATTGTGAAGCCGCTGTCCAACCTGACACACAAGGGTGCAAATCCCTCCCAATGATCTCAGGAAGCTGAACAAGCTTTTGTGACACTGAAATCTGCATTTGCCTCTGCTCCTGTACTGTCCCACCCCAATCCCTCCCTTCCATTCACTTTGGAGGTTGATGCCTCTGAAACCGGGGTAGGGGCAGTGTTGTCTCAGCGCCTGGACCCTGGGAGTATGTTAAGGCCCTGTGGATTTTTCTCCAAAAAATTGTCTAGTGCTCAGAGCCACTACGAGATTGGGGACAGAGAGCTTTTGCCAATTATCCTTGCCCTCAAAGAATGGCGACACCTGCTTGAGGGCACCCCGGTACTGATCTTGATGGATCATAGAAACTTAATGTGCCTTTCTGAGGCAAAAAGATTGTCCTCTCGACAGGCTAGATGGGCTTTGTTTCTGGCCCGTTTTAACTTCATTGTAGCCTACCTGCCAGGTTCCAAGAATGTTAGGGCAGATGCCCTGTCCAGGCAATTCGGTCTGGAAACAGAGAGAGATGAGACTCCAGTACCCATTATTCAGCCAGATCGCATTTTAGCTACCCTTTGCACCAGTATTACTTCACCTCTGGTGGAGGAGATTCTCGCTAACTAGGCTACCGCACCACTTGATACCCCAGTAGGCAAGTGTTTCGTAGTTGAGCCCTTCCGTACCTGCCTACTTGAAACCTATCACGCATCGCGGGCTGCTGGGCACGTTGGCAGAAATCAGTTGATCTGGTCTCTCTCACAGTTATTCTGGTGGCCTTCCTTGCGTGCTGACTGCATTGCATATACGGCAGCATGTTCAATTTGTTCCAGTGCCAAATCCCCTAGGCACCTCCCGGTGGGCTTGCTCCAACCAGTACGTAATGGTGAGCATCCTTGGTCTCATGTCTCGATCGACTTCATGGGAGAATTACAGGTGTCTAGGGGATATTCATTAATTCTGATGGTAACTGATAGATTCTCTAAGATGGCACACTTTGTGCCTCCCCCTGGCCTTCCCTCTACCCAGGAGCTGGCAGTGGTATTTGCCAGAGAAGTGTTTCGGTTACATGGCATACCCAGGGTGCTGGTGTCTGACCGTGGGAGCCAATTTGTGTCTAGGTTTTGGAGGGTATTCTGTGAGCAGATGGGCATACAGTTATCCTTTTCTTCTGCATACCATCCCCAGACCAACAGAGTCGCCGAGTGTGCCAATCAAGGTTTGGAACAATTTCTACGCTGTTTTGTGTCTGATCATCATGATAATTGGGCTGACCTGTTGCCATGGGCGGAGTTCACCAGGAACTGTGCGGTTAATTCATCGTCCAGGAGCTCCCCGTTTCTCTTCAACTACGGGTTTCAACCATGCTTGCTCCCGGACTCATTTCAGACGCAGCAAATTCCAGCTCTGGATGAGCATATCGAGCATCTCTGCTGCACTTGGGCACAGGTACAAAGGACCCTCAGTGCTTCATTCCAGCGTTACCAGTGTCAGGCTAATCGCAGACGGTTGCCGGCGGTCTCCTTCCAGGTTGGGGACAGGGTATCGCTATCCTCCAAAAATCTTAATTTGCAGACTCCATGTAATAAGTTGGCTCCCCGGTTTACTGGTCCCTTCAAAGTTTTCCGCAAGATTAACCCTGTGTCGTATGCTCTGGATCTCCCAGCATCTATGCGGATTCATAATATGTTCAACGTATCCTTGCTGAAGCCTCTGGTATGCAATCATTACACTACCACTCCTGTGTTTCCTGGTCCTATTCAGGTGCAAGGTCAGGAGGAGTACGAAGTCCAAAATTACAATATTTGGTTCATTGGAAGGGTTGTGGCACTGAGGAGCATTCCTGGGTTGATCAAAAGGACCTTCATGCTCCCAGATTGCAGCGCAGTTTTCATGCCAAGTATCCTCAGAAGCTGGGCCCCTCTTCTCGGAGCAGAGTCTTTGAGAAGAGGGTACTATCACGGTGCCCGTGATATATGGGTGACATTTTGACATGTTTACTTCCTGATATCTTTTATTGGCTATGCTGTCCTTGCTCCTCCCAGTGACAGCCTTTAAATACTTGGGCTGTCACTTATGCGCTGCCCTTTCGTGGTGTTTCTGTTGCCTAGCGCTTGTTCCGTTACTCTCGTATGATACCAGTGTATGACCCGGACTGCCTGATTATTCTGCCTGTTTACTTTCCTGCTCGGTGTACTGACCGAAATTGGCTGACGTTCCTGCTCTGTGTATTGACCCGGCTTGGCTGACGTTCCTCCTCCGTGTACCGACCCGGCCTAACTGACGATCTTGCTCTGTGTACCGACCCGGCTTGGCTGACGTTCCTGCTCCGTGTACCGACTCGGAATGGCTGACATTCCTGCTCTGTGTACCGACCCTGGCTTGGCTGAAGTTCCTGTTCCAGTACTGTTCCTGCTTGCAAGACGTCCTGCTCCTGCTGTGTGGCCCGAATTGCTAACGCTCTCTGTGGTCTGTACCAGACCTCCGGTTGTCTCAGTTCTGTGCAGATAGTCCTGTCCGTGACCCGCTCTCTCATAGTGCTTGTTGCTTCATTCCGGAAGTATCACCAATTGCACCACGATCGCTTGGTCTGTTACAGCTGTCCCTGAGGTTGGGTTACTGTTGTGTGCCTCAGGATATTTCTCATCTGCAGACCGGAGCGTTCGTTAACCCCCTGCAGGGCGGTGCTGGGCACTTGTATATATATATCTGATAGTCTCAGTTTGGCGTATGTTGCTCCTTACGGTGCCATGCACTTGGTCACGAAATCCTTGCAGTCTCCTGTGGGCATTCTCTATATCGTTGGTAGCCACCTTCCTATGGTGCCTTGTAGCCAGTTCTATTCTGGATTCACCTGTTCCTTGTGATTCCAGTCGCGATTGTTACTCTCTGCATAGAGCGCTACTTTGGGGCCTTCCACTATTAGGTCCAATGACTGTTCCTGGCCTAATAAGTATCATTCTGTCATATTCACACTGAATCATATGAAATTTACCTGACCTGTGTCAGTATTGTATATTGATCTAACATACTGGACCCGTGTGGGTTAATCATATCATTGTAACCTGCCCACTGTCAGCTTTCCATTTATCTGTATGCTGGACCCTTGAGAGTTACTGTTATTCCTTGTGTGCTAATAAAACTGTGTTTTACCAAAACCTTCCATTTCTGAGTGTACTAAACCGTAACGTCTGGGTCCTATCATCCTGTGTCTGGGGTTGTGTGGGTCAATACATTATCGCTGTATATTTCTAATAAAGGTGGTTACATTTTATCTTCATGTCTGTCCTTCTTTGTCTGAAAACTGTGACAGATAGGCATCTTGGAAATCCAAATAAGCCAGAAATTCCCCAGGGCACATTCCCGCAATCGCTGATTTTAAAGACTTTTGGTGATAATGGGTCTTGACTATGAAGTGATTGAGATCCTTGAGGTCCAGGGTGGGATGGCAACCGCCGTCCTTCTTGGACTCTACAAACAGGTTGGAATAGAAACCGAAACCGATTTCCAGGTCGGGAACCGGTTCCAGAACTTCCTTGTCCAGTAGAGTCTGGATAGTGCCATTGAAAAGATGATGCTTGTCCACTCCTTGAGGAGTGTGAGAAGGGAAGAACCTGAAAGAAGGAAGAGAGGTGAAGGGAATCCCGTGCCCTTCTGAAATTATCTGTAAAACCCACAGATCCACCACAGTGTCTGTCCAGACACTTAGAAAATAGTGCAGTTGGCCACACACAGATGCGTGGGATCCGGGGTTCAGCGAGTCATGCCGAAGAATGTTTGGTGACCTTCGGTTTGATGGAGGACTGCTTGGCCCTCCACTGCTGTTTGGATTTGGATGAGGAACGCGGAGCGTGCAGAACCGTGGGGCTGTTGCAAGTGCCTTAGTATGGAAGGAATGAAAAAGACAGTGTCTTCTGACTTGTGGTTTCTTCTAAGGAAGTAATATCCACAGACCAGCCAGGGGGCATGCCTGGCTGCTACAGATATCGCTGAAACCCTAGCTTCCAGCATAATAGCATCAAAGATAGCTTCAGAAAAATAATACTGAGCTTCTGAAAGGTTTGCCAAGAGCTGCAGCAAATCATATGGGGGAGCACCCTGGCAAACAGCATCAGTAAGTTGTTCAAGTGGCAGCAAAGGTGGTTCGCAACGAAGCACCTAAAGTTCTAAATATGGCTTTTAGAAAAACTTCAGGTTTTCAGTCAAATCCTTGAGAGCAGAAGTGTCCGCCACTTGTAGGGCCGTGGTTTTGGAAAGTCTAGATATTGGGATGTCCACCTTAGGGGGGTGAGCCCACTGAGCTAGTGCCACCTCAGAAAAGGGGTACAGCTTAAAAAACCTGTAAGGTAAGGACAGGCGTTTGTCAAGGGTCTTCCACTCATCTAAGACAACCTGGTCAAGAGTGGGATTAGGTGGAAAGAAGGTACACTGCTTCTTGGGTCTCTGAAAGATGTCAGAAGAATCCTTAGAATCCTCAGAAACATGGGGAATGTTCAGGGTATTGAGGACTGCCCAGATAAGGCCCTCAGCAGAGGGTTCAGGGTCAGCCTCCTAGCATTCGCCCTCATCTGAGTCCACAAACAATTCCTCCTCAGAGGAGTCTGACACATCAGGTATGCCCTGTGGTTTGGGCACAGAAGACCTGAATAATGCAGGGGGTTTCCAAGCCTGGAGGACCCCATGTAAATGCGTTGGAAGCAGTTGTAAATTATTCTTTAACTCTTGCATCCAAGGTGGATCTACAACATGGCTGGAGGGTCTTGGAGGAGAGGCAGGGACCACAGCGCATGAAGGGCATAAATAACCTGAGTATTCTCTAGGAAGCCCTGATTGACATGAGAAGCAATGCACAATGGGGGTCACAGACACCCCAGTATCCCTAGTCTTAGGTCTAGCCCCAGGTCCCAACTGGTCTGGCATCCAAACAGGATATAAAGCTTCTGAAAGTATGAGGAATAACACAAATACTGTGTCCAAGATTATATTTTTACCCCAGAAATAGCGAAAATGCACTTAACTGGCAGGTGAAGGGCTAATCTACTGAGAAGAGAAGAAGAGTCCAAGCTCTGGGTAGGATACACATGAAGGGAAAGCCAGAAAATGGCATCCATGCAATAGCCAATCACAAAATAGCGAAGCGGGCCCTCATGGGAACTGTAGTTTCCCTTCAAGTACACTAAAAACAGTACCGAAGCCCCCTAAGCCCCCAAGACATTCAGAACGTAAACCAGATAGTATGACAAGGGTAGGCAAGTAGAATGAGCCTTCTCTGAACTTGCTAAGTGGAGCGGTTGCAGAGATGTGTCCCAATACATAAAAGTCCCATAGAGGTGAATGGAGCATGGCGTCTATGCGGTAAAGCACGCCTTAAAGGCGCAAAACTTAAAATACCTGAATTTGAATAAAGTGAGTCCAAAGATTGGAAACACATAAAAATCACCCTTTAAAGGCTAAATAACATGAAACCCAAAGGGAAAAGTGTGACAAAAAGCTGAAAGTGCTCAATTAGGCAAACGAAGGGTTAAATTACCACAGAAACCCATGTGCTCCAAAAATCCAAAGGACAACATGTAAACCCAATGAGTGCAGGAGTATGCAATAGGAACTCCAAAGGAGAGCCCTGTGCAGGGGGAGCATGAGACAAGTGGATATCAGCACTCAAAGGGTTGCTCACCTTTTTTGCAGGTCTTCTGTCTTCAGACTACCATTGTTAAAGGAAAAGCCTCAGTGGACTTCTCCTGTTGAAAGAAACATGGCAAGGAAAATTTTGCCCTCAGGGCTTGAAGATCCACTAAACAGCACCTGGTAACTGAGCAATCCGCCATTGGGAAGTCAGTAATGGTAATCTGCCTAATGGGAGATTTCTACATCCCATATCTAACAGAAAACAATAAATATAAACTAAAAACTAAGCAGAACTTTTATCTTGCCTTTCCTGTTCAAGGAACAAATCTAACTGGTTGGGAGAGAAGGAAGGCTCCACCCTGCACTTCTTTTCAAGAATTGTTCCTGCCTACTTAAAGTGGCGGTCGCCTTCCCAGAGTTACCTGTAAGCTATATTGGATGACAGAGAAAATACATTTCTATAGCTTTTCCTTAGATAAAATTGGTTCAATTGGTTAATTTTAACAGGGATTGCTTAAAGGAAGAGTAATACTTAAAATGTAAAAAAATATATGTTGTATTTTTGATGTCCCCGAATAAAACAAGGGTACTCCCACTGCTGAAAGATATTTTATTAAAAAATGATAACAGCTCAAACTTTAATTTTTTAGGTGCAATATCACAGTGTCCTGAAAATTTACAGTGGCACTGTTGCTACACCATCCTATGGACAGCTCTGGTCTGTAGACCATAAATCTCCATAGGATGGTGTAGCAACAGCACCACTGTAAATTTTCAGTCCACTGCGATATGCAAGTTTGAGTTGTTATAATTTTTTAATCAAAACATCTCTCAGCTGTGGGAGTACCCTTGTTTTATTCGGGGACATAAAAACTACAACATATATTTTTTTACATCTTAAGTATTACTATCCCTTTAAAAATTTTGAATGTTTATTCATACCTCCCAAGTATTCCTCTTTAGGAGGGACAGTCCCTTTTTGACATCCAACTCCCTCTGTCCCCCATTTCTACCATGGTGTCCCTCTTTTTTTTGAGATCAGACTGTGTTTTGTGTATATAACTGTATCACATTGATCAACAGGCAAAATTCACTGTATGCATTTATAAATTAGTCTCTTGCAAATCAAATATTTTGGTCTTCTAAATCATGTATTCTAAATCATGTATTCTGGTAATAGGCCATCAAGTGACCCACCCTAGTCCTGCCCCCAGCACCACCATATTAAATGAAAATGCCCCCATCTTTGGCAATTTTGCCTTGTTGGGACCTCTGTTCTCTGCCTCTTTCTTCCTCGTAATCACAGAGAGGAAGAGAGAGGCATATAACAGTGATAAAGGCAATGTATGTTTACATTGTCTTTTTTATATGGCTCCATTTGCATGTGTGATCACTGTAGCAGAGACAACATGTATGGAGCCACCAGGGAAAGGCAGAAACTGACTGCTCCTGTCCTGGTGCAGACAGTTACAGCCTTCCCAATATGCTCACAGCACGCCCTAAGGCAAGTTGCGATCATAAACCCATGACGTGCCAGGACCGTCATCCGTCCTTAAAGGACAGATTACCATGACAGTCTTGGCACGTAAAAAGGCATTAACAGGTTAAGGCTTTTCTGGCCATAGTAACATAAGTGGAAGGTTATAATTAGGAGGTGTTACTTATGCTTTAAGGCTTTTCTGGCATATAAGAAGGTAAGTGGGGGGTTGTTATTAGATGGTTCTCCTGTAATGCAAAGGATGCAGATTATAGACTCTCCATCGTAAGTGAGATACCATGGATGGAAGTGCTAATAAGTTCAGCATTTGGCAGGTCAAGGTCAGAGGTTCCAGATAGTGATGTCAGTGATGCCTTTCTCTGTGATTGGTGAATAGGCCGGTACTAGCAGTGCAGTGGTTCTGCTCTTTTCATACCACCTGACTGTGATTATCTGCTCCTGGATCTAATGCTTTTATCATCATAGTGTTATTGTGTGGAAGCATACATCACATGATAATAAGGCTCATGTACTAAGGAGAAAAGTAATAATTCTAGGACAAACTAGGGGAGAAACAAAATTTCCCCATATTCTCATTGTGAGAAATGGGGCTTTTAACCCCTTGATTAATAGCAAAGTCTCTAACTCATTGTTTGCCTCTCCAGCATTCCAGGGAATAAACACTCCAGTTTGTTTGTCCCAGAACTATTCCAGTTCATCTAAGTACATCAGCCTCAGTGTGTTTGTGTGTATACTTGTGTATCTATATATATGTGTGTGTGTGTTTGTCTATATATGTGTATAAGTATGAGTGTGTGTATAAGTGCATGTGTGTCTGTGTGTGTGTAAGTGCGTGTGTGTGTATGTTTGTGTGTATAAGTGCATGTGTGTCTGTGTATGAGTGTGTCTGTGTATAAATAAGTGTGTGTGTGTGTGTATGTTTGAGTATATGTGTGTGCGGGAATTAGTGTGTATATAAGTGTGTGAGTGTGTGTGTGTATAAGTGTGTGTGTGTGTGTGTGTATAAGTGCGTGTGTGTGTGTATATGTGTGTGTGTATAAGCGTGGGAGTGTGTGTGCGTGCATATGTGTGTGTGTATATAAATCCGTGTGTGCCAGTGTATAAGTTCGTGTGTGTATGTGTATAAGTGTGTGTTTCTATATATGTGTGTGTATGAATGTGTGTGTATTTATGTATTTGTGTATGTGTGTGTATAAAGGTATGTGTGTGCATGTATGTGTGTGTGTGTGTGTGTATATGTGTGTGTGTGTGTGTGTGACGGTGTGTTTTATGAGTGCATGTGTGTCTGTTTATAAGTGTGTGTGTGTATAAGTGCGTGTGTGTGTAAGTGTGTGTGTGTGTGTGTAAGTATGTGTGAGTATATGTGTGTGTGCGTGTATAAGTGTGTGTGTGTGTGTGTAAGTATATATGTGTGTGTGTATAAGTGTGTGAGTGTGTGTATGTGTGTGTGTATATAAGTGTGTGTGTGTCTGTGAATAAGTGCGTGTGTGTGTGTATAAGCGTGTGTGTCTATATATGTGTGTGTATTTATGCATTTGTGTATGTGTGTGTATAAGCGTATGTGTGTGCATGTATGTGTGTGTGCATAAGTGTGTGTGTGTCTCTATATGTATGTGTGTGTATGTGTGTATAAGTGTGTGTGTGTATAAGTATGTGTGTTTATGTGAGTGTGTGTGTGAGTATGTGTGTATGTATGTGTGTCTATGTGCATATAAGGGTATTTGTGTGTATATATTGTGTATAAGTGTGTGTGTCTCTATATTTATGTGTGTGTGTGTGTGTGTGTGTGTGTGTGTGTGTGTACATGTATGTATTTGTGTATATGTATGTGTGTGTGTATGTGTGTATAAGTGTGTGTGTCTCTATATGTATGTGTGTGTGTCCTTATATATGTGTGTGTGTGTGTGTGTATATATATGTGTGTGTATGCATGTATGTATTTGTGTGTTTGTGTGTGTGTGTGTGAATGCCAGAATTAATAATAAAGGTGTAAGCGTTCTCTGTGTATCAGCTTCTGTTTATGTTTGATGGTGACTATATACAGGCACTATCAGGACATACCTTCCTTCTTAAGGACCGGAGGGCTGCATCACACATTGCACAGAAATGCATTGCACACCCCCTATAAACATTTGAATGCCAGAAAAATACCTAATGCAATGCTTTTCAATGCACTGGATTCCCTCCTGGTATTTCTCACATACAAAATCTGTGTTAAGCAGACAAGCCAATAGAGATGAAATAAAAGACTCAAACACCATAATAAATGCAATAATCTAAATGTGTATTAAATATACCTATACTATTACTATCTACTTATATTATAGCAAGAAATATAACTTGTACTATCAGTATAAACTATGTACAGATTATAAACTATATACAAATTATAGGTTGCAGTTCCCTTTGTAAATGCCCCACGTGTGAGGGGGGGAACTGTAAAAGATCTTGTTCCTGGGGGCATAGCTGCCAGTACGACGATTGTGTGATTGATGTTTCCACCTAAAAGGAGAAAGACATAAAAGAATCATTATAATATGTTTATTTTCTTGGTCTTAAATATTGGGCAACAAGTAAAACTGCAATAAGCCCACCCTTTCCACAGAGATGGACTAAACCAGGAGTGGGCAGCCTAAGGCCCTCCAGCTGTTCAGGATCACAATTCCCATTGTGCACTGTAGTCCAGAACAGCTGGAGGGTCTCAGGTTGTCCATCTCTGGGCTGACCTTGGGGCAGAGCTACTGTCAGTGCAAAGCACCAGGACCGGGAGCTGAAAGGGGCACATTGAGTGAAGTACTAGTCTTTTAAGCAGGGAGTGGGCAACCTGAGACCCTCCAGCTGCTGTGGACTACAACTCCCAACATTCCTTACCTGCCAATGCCAGAGGAAGATAATGGAAGTTGTAGTCTATAACACAAACATACAGACATAAGCACACACAGTTTCCTCTGTGCCCACTTGTCCCCTGTATGAAAATATCCTGAAGTATTAGCAGTGTCCTACCTTCCAGTCCAGTGTCCACTATTAAATTTAAAACACCTTCCATCCTGGTCCATATTTTTTTCCCAGGAACCCCTGTCCTTAAAAAAGCAGACCAAGCCTCCCCACTTTTTCCTTTCCATCCACCTTTTCAAATACCTACTCTCTGTCACTAACCTAAGATATACCAAGGACCTCTCCAACCTAACAGCTGTGGCAACCTAACAGCACAATAGCCTGTTCTATGGATAGTCACTACTCAGATGCATCACGTTTTAGCTTTCTAGTGCCATTACAGAGGAGAGATTTCCACATACATATTAGACTAATCCCGCCCAAAAGGGCGGTTCAGTTCCAAAATGAAGGGCAAGTTCCCCAATGCACGGGAATACCAGTTAACTCCAGACATACGTTTCGGCCTTGTTGGGCCTAAACAGGAGGATGCAGCTGGATTCCCTAGGTACTGAGAGCAAGGGGTGCACATCTGCAACATAGGGAACATACATGACAAGCACTAACCTCTGTCTACTGGAAATGTTGTTTCAGTTAACCACGTCGGTGTCACTGTCAACATCCTCAGCAGATTCAGCACTGGACGGGGTGTTATTGTTGGCTCCTCTCCACTGGGCAGGATGATGTTCAGAAGAGATTGCCCTGCACACGAAACAGGAGGGAGGAGAAGGAAGACGTGGATCCCTGGGGAGGAGTTCCTCATTGTATCGTTTGGGATGTCTTCTGCCCAGCCATGTTGCTCCTTTCTTTCTCGCTGCCAGGCCCAGTGGTAGGGGTTCTCTGATATGATCTAGAGTGCGAAAGAGAGAGACAGAAAGAGTGAGAGGGACAAAAGACCGTTGTATTAAAGTGATCCTTCAGGCTGGTATTTCCCACCTCTTCCAAAATGACCCAACCCCTCTTAACTCTATGAGGGCCAAACAGGTGTCGAGTGCATTGTTCCACAATATGCTGGACACTTCTGTGGCACTCAGTGTGTCTCCTTTGATTCAATAAATATACACACAAATATATATATGTGTGTGTGTGTGTGTGTGGTCTAACAAACCTTCTCACACTCCAATCTGGTCACTCTGGCTCGGAAGCCCATCCTGGCCCACAGGAGTCCTCTTGCACGGTGAAAATGGGTCTTCTCGTAAGGCCACCTTATGTCCACTGCCCAGGGGTAGATGTCCTCCCGGAAGCACATATCTTCCTCCATGTTATTCGCCAGAAACCTAAGGTGGCAAAGTAACATTGTATAAGAGATACATATTAAAGTTATAATACTTAAAATTATATATATGTGTGTGTGTGTGTGTGTTATTTGAATCTTTGGTATAGTCATGGAATCCCACAACCAGAGCCATTTCAATTCTCTATAAAATGGAAAGTCTACTATCCTATGTTTTAAAAAAATAAATTAAGTTGGGTATTTGGGAGGCCTTGCTGGGTAAAAGATTAACCTCATTAAATAAATTTGAAGATAAATTTGTTAATAATTGCTGCTCAGCAGCAAGAATTTGTATTGCGGCTCAATGGAAAAAAACAAATATCCCTTGGTACATGATTTTGGATAAAATTAACTTCATTATATTTGTCCTCTTTCGAACTGGATAAATATCACTTATTTCAGAAGATTTGGTCCCCATGGATCTATAGTAAATATGGGAGAAATTACAACTCTTTATTGAATATTTAATACGTCTTATTTTATTGTTAAGATCTTGTTGTTAAAATCTTTTGTTATTATGATCAATTTCATGCTTATTTATTTATCTCTATTACAAAAAAATTAATAAAAACTTTAAGTTTTAAAAAAAAGTGTGTGTGTGTTAAGATTTATCCTGCTGAGTAAAGCTCTCCAGCTGGTTAGAAATGTTTAAGTCAAAAGTTATTGCAACTGAAACATGCATTTCTGGGTGCAGTACCTCCATTGCCTGAGCTGTTGCAATGGTGATGCTGCTACAGCAGCCTATGGAGAGTTATTGTCCGTAAGATAATCTTCTGTAGCAACAGCACCACTGTAATATTTCAGGCCTTGGAAATAATACATACAAAAATACATGTTTGAGCTGCAATAACATTTGTATAAAACATCTCTTGTTTTATTCAACAGGATAAATAATGTATATTTTTCCATATTGCAGGATATTATACCATTAAACTGGCTCCAAATGATAAACTTAGTCATTTGTTTTGCAATATCAATAGTTTTTGAGAAATTAGCCTTTATTTGTTGATAGCATAGTATGGCACTTTATGATAATCAGTTTATGTGCTGGACCAACATTACCACATACTGTCCTATGAATGAATCTAGGCAGAGCCCATACACTGAGGTCATTTCTAATAACAGAGCAAGTGGTAAGACTGGCCTTCTACACAACTTCTTAGTACATGGTGCAGGGAATTAGTATAAAATGCCCCCATCACTTAAGGTTAATGTCTAAAAAATGAATCATTTTATAGAAAAATGTCTAGTACAAAATTTTGGCAGTTCTATTATTCTGTTAAACAAAATAAACTTGTCTTTAGGTGACAGCTCCAATTTAAGTCGACACATGTTGTAATGAAAGGTTTTGTACTTTTAAATAATAAGAGGAGACACAAACATATATAAATAATGTAGCATTATTGTATGAAGTGAAACAAAGCTTATAAATACAATCGCCACCAGGGACCTCCATGTAAGTCACAACATACCAAATCCTTCTGTATTAGGGCTTGCAGAGCAGTCAGCTGCCTAGAGTGCCTCATTGTGTGGGAAGAAGCCTTAGCTGTGCTAGCCACACCCATATTCTGAGCTGTGGGTGTGGCCAGAGAAATCCCAATGCCCTTCTTCCAGACACTCACTCTTGGTTTATGGTGGCCAATTAATTTCCCAATGTATACACTAATTCAACCAGTATATTTAACAGATTATATACCCCTTTAATGGTCATTGTTTAAATCCTTGGTTGCTAGCGAGGTCTCAGACACATTGCATAGCGTCCAAGGGGTTAAAAGATTTTGTGCTTGTGTTTTACATAGGGTTGCCACCTTTTCTTCAAAAAAATACTGGCCATGGCATTCCCTCCATAGACTTAACATTGGACAGAAGCCAATTTTTTACCATCCTGCCGGTATAATACCTGCTGGGTGCCAACCCTAGTTTTATAGGCTGTTGTATTTTTTCTGCCAAACAAAAATGGATGGAGATAGGAGCGAAGTCAAATGAGGGTGGGCTCATGGGAGGGTCAAAGGACACCTAGGATGTCTTGCCTAGGGTCAACTGAGATATCAGTCTGGCCTTGTCATTGTAATATAATGGTGTGTTGGGGGAAAAAACAGCATTTCTGATCTATGTGCACTGTTCTATACAGTACAGTACAAGTAGATGTTACAGAAATGGACGCTCAGTGATGCTGATAAACAAAGAAGATCTGGAAAAATTCTGGATCAGTCCAACTGCACCACAGGGGACAAAAAATCCCACTGTTTAATTGCTAGAGAGGTCTCTCTGAATCAAGGCTCTGTAGACTTGCCTAGCGCTAAAGGGATTAAACACCCCATTTATATTTATGGGAAGCTTTGCAATTTGAAGTTTTCCCCCTATGGTACAGTCTGTTTGCTCCAGAATTGATCCTCCTTTCTTTAGTTCATAAGGCCATATGTCTAAAAATACGCAGAACAATTTTGGGCATAAACATATTTCCCAAGTCCCTTTTTGATACCCAAATCCCACTGTCCCTTATTTCCACCCTGGTCTCTCTCTCTCTCTTTGTAGGAGATCAGACTATGTGGTGCCCCACAGTAATAAAACTTACATTAATGTATGTTTAGACTTAGGTATATGTGTGTATAAATTAATCTATGTAAATAAAATACTCGGGTCTTGCTCAAAATCATTTTATTCAGTTACACAAAGAGGTGTCAGTAGGTCTTGAAATAACCTAAATAACCCAGAAACACCACCTAAAACAAAAGTTTCCCTCTTTGGCCTTTTGAAATGTTGGGAGATATAAAAAAAGAAAAAAAAACACTTTGCGAAATGTAATAAATACAAACTACCATTTTTAACGCCTTAGACAAAGAACTGGAGCCATTTTGGAGCAAACCAAATGAACCATAGGGGAAATCAAAATTACTATTGATCTAAATGGACCATAGGGGAACTCAAAATCCCTATTGATTTAAATGGGGGGGGGGACCCCTAGAATCTAAGAGGTCTTCAACACATTCAAAGGGTTAAAACATCACTTTTAACTGGAAACTATAGCGTTTTATATGTATATAAGGCGCTGTATACACACACACACACACATATATATATATATTATAAGGCACTGTACACACACACACAAATTTTATATATATATATATATATATATATATATATATATATATATATATATATATATATATATATAGTAAGGAGTTGTGTACACAGAAATACATATATATATATTGATGAGTTTATCCTACTGAGTAAAACAAGAGCACACCAGCTGCTAGAAGATGTTTCAGTCAATAGTTATTCCAGCTCAAACTTGCATTCTTTGGGGGCAGTACTAAGTGAGGGAGTGAAATGTCAGGGTGAAGCTGTTGCTACATCACTCTGTGGATGGTTATTGTCACTGTCAGTAGTTATCCATAGACTGCTGCTACAACAGCACCACCACAAAAGTTCAGGGCGCTGGGGAATTGTACCCAAAATGCAAGTTTCATGAGTAGTAACATTTCGATAAAAAAACAACGGCAAGAGTCCGCTTGTTGTACTCAGCAGCAGAAATTATGCAGTAAATCTCATTTACACAATGGGGATGGCAAATAATTTTGCTCCAATGTATCTTAGTACATCCGCGTCACTGGGGGCTAGTTATAAACGGAAACTGGATCAATTCTGGGAATAAACAACTGCACAAAGGGGGCAAATAAGCACTCATCAAATTGTATAAGTGGTGTTTTAACCCCCTTGAATGCTGCAGAAGTCTCCAGGTCATAGCGTTCAACATGCTGGAGACCTCTACAGCATTCAGGGGGTTAAAACATCATTTAAAGTGGATGCGTCACCTATTTATAACATAGCCTAAATAGTTATGCTGCATATTGAATACTTCCGTATAAACTGCTGTTACCTGCTTTGTAACCACAGTCCGTCGCTCTGTCTCTGCTCTCCTCCCTCCTCAGATGAAGGAGGCTTCTGTCTGTAAGCTGGAGCGGTCTCATTGGCAGAGATCATTATCTAGCCAATGAGACTGCTCCAGCTTACAGACAGAAGCCTCCGTCATTGGATGAGGCAGGAGAGCAGAGGCAGAGCAGTCTATGCTGAAGTGGCTGCAGCCCATGCTTTCTAAGTGAAATTTAAACAAAATAAAACTTAAAAAAAAAATTAATATATTTTAGAAGTATTCGATATGTAGCCTAATTATTTAGGCAATGTTATAAATAGGTGACACATCCACTTTAAAGGGTAGTGTATTTGTTCACTATGTGGCAGAAGGTTTTCCCCATAATTGTTCCAGTTTGCTGTTATAAATAAGGCCCGGTGTCTTTGATCAGATAATTCATGGGTAGATGTAAAAGTTACTTACAGTGCAATAAAGAAGTTTGATGCCGTATACTCAGACAGGAGAAGTCCAGCTCGCCGAAAATAGCAGAACACCATGGCCAGAAGATACTAGAGAGACAAGAGAAGGAGTTAGAGGGTTACAGTGTAGGTCTAGATGGACATTGGTGTGAATGTACAAATCTGCCACCACAGCCCCACTGGTGGTAACCTATAGTATCTGTGGTTGTGCTTCAGGGTATACACCAGAGCAGTGATGTACTCATTGCTCAACCAAGTGCATACCCCCAGTACACATACACATAAATACTTTGCCATACTCACACTTAAAGAGATAGTAATACTTCGTTTTAACTTTATTTTATTTTGTAGGCATTAAAAAAACATGAAGAATGATATAAGTCTTATCTCTCAAACCTTTATGGTTTATGAGATATTCACAAGCAAAGTTCCCCTCCCCGCCCCTTTTACCTAGTGTAAGCCATCTCTTCTCAGATGTGAGTCTGGTTGTATGACAGTACAGATAACAGAAGGGGACAATTTTCTTTGTATGAAAACAATGAAAGCCCTTCCCCCCTTGACAAGTTTTTCAGCTTTTTCCATTATCTTAATTGAAGATTGTCCCTCTCTGCAGTCTACCTGGGCATCTCCCTTCTTATCTGGCTGAACAGGGGGGGATACTTTGTTTGTGAATATCTCTTAAACCATAAAGGTTTCAGAGATAAGACTTATATCATTCTTCATGTTTTTTTAATACCTACAAAATAAAATAAAGTTAAAATGAAGTATTACTATCCCTTTAATTGAGCCACTTTTGCAGCCTACACCACTCCACACAGACACAGAATAATGAAATATTTATTTTATGAAGCTATAATGGTTACGAATATATGTCCCACAGCATCATGGCAGGAAACCTCATGGAAGACAAGACACAGGGTAGGACTCCACATTACGCCAGTGATTCTCAACCAGGGAGCTGTGGCACGTTGGTGGGCTGTACATCAACTTCTTCTATGAAGACTTTTGCAAAACTATAAGTATTCAGTTTCAGATGAAAATTTATGGAGATTGTTATGCATAATATGTTTATTTTTGTTATGATTGTGAAACCTAATAATGATATATTTATGTAGTGTACCTTTCATTATGCTCTTCATAAGTTACATAAAATATGTTATATGTGCCCTGAAAATTTGAGATTGAGTGTTAACCCTTTGAGTGCCAGTGGGATATGCAACGCATTGCATTGAGTAGCCCTCTGGCACTCAAAGCATTAAGGGTGCCTAGAGCAAATATAATTGAGAACCACTGCATTAGGCAGAGCAGGCAACAGTACAGAGCCGGACAACATGAGGTTTTTCAGTTGTTCAGGACTACAATTCCCATCATTCCTGTTGGCTGGCTTGGGATGGGAAATGTAGGGGATTAATGTCAAAATCCTTTGGCTTTCCTCTCTACATGTCATACACATGCGTGCATAATATACTGTTCTTTTGGTCAGTGTATAGGTGTCTATAGAGTCTTCTATAGACTATATGTGATACAGTTCCCCATCCAGTCTTATGGGGGGCAAGCCCCATTTTTCTCACCCTGTTCTAGACCATTATGTAATGAAAGGAGAAGCTTCAGGTATACTGACCACACCCACATTTTGAGTTGTGGGTGTGGCCAGAGCAAATCCCTTTCCTCCTGCTTCATGGTTGCCAGTTTACATATCCCTTTACATGCCATTATTTAACCCCCATGGAGACTTCTCAAGCACCCAAGGGGTTAAGGGCTTTCTTTGGGCTTTTATGTTATACATAAAGAACCTTATGTTCCAAAGAAAAATTGATGCATTCTGGACAAACTGCACCATGGGGGAGAAATACAAGATTACCTAAATTCCCATTGATTTAAATGGGGCTTTTAACCCATCAAATGCTAAATAGTTCATTCAAGGTGTTAGGTGTCACTTTTAAAATCAATGGAAATTAGCATTCCCCCTCCACTTTGTCTTAGTATGACTTACTATGAATAATAAATAGTGGAGTTTTAGTGACATGTTTTTGGCTGTAGGCATGGAAAGCCTGCCTGCTCCATCAAGGCACCACAATCTGAACATGTATTTAGTATAATGCCATTAAAAAGCAGTGATACCACTGCCTGCCTAGTCAAGTTATCCCAGATTTAGGCAAGTCCCTATGTGCCTACAATCTGTGAACATGTATTTAGTATAATGTAATTAAAAAGCAGTGATGCCACCCTACTTCCACTGCGAGCAAAACCCTTGTGAGGGAAATGAGGGATGTATTTAAAGTGGAACTGTCACTCCAAAGAAAGTGCCCCCCAAATAATGATTCCTATAGCGGTAAGCATAGAAATACTAGTGTTATCAGCCTGTCAGTCTCACGTCAAGTAGGACAGCGGTTCTCAACCTTTCTAGTGCCGCGACCCTTTGATAAAATTTCCCATGTTGTGGAGACCCCTAACAATAAAATTATTTTTGTTGCTCCTTCATCACTGTAATTTTTCTACTGTTATGAATCAAAATATAAATATCTGATGGTTTTAAGCGACCCCTGGCAAATCGTCATTCGACCCCCAAAGGGGTCCTGACCCACAGGTTGAGAACCACTGAAGTAGGATAATAACGCTGGACTTATTCTGGATAATACTAGTATTTCTATTCTTATCACTATATGAATAATTATTTGGGGGGCACTTTATTTGGAGTGATAGTTGCGCTTTAAACCTTCCCAAATTCATCTATCACCCTATTGGGTAGTTACCAAACAAGAGAAAAGGAGCCAAAATCTCCCAAAATACATACAAAAAATTTAAAATATACAGGTTCCTGGCGATCTCAAAATAGCTTTGAATAATAGTGTTCAATTAGTTCCTTAGGTCTATAGTCAAAAGAACAGCAAGAACTCTATCCTGACTACATATACAAAGTAAACAAAAGGAAAGTCTGCCCTGTTTATTATTTATAGAAAGTCATAGGTTATTTATTTGTACAAGTCAGGATTGGTTCACAGACTTGGTTCTTTGGTTCTTGCAACTCTCTTGACTATACACATGTAACTAATCAAACGCTTTTAATAAAAGCTATTTTGATCTGCCAGGAACCTTTATATTTAATATTTTTTGAATGTAAAAATGTGCCATTGTAACCACTCTGGCATTAGCGTCTAACATCAGTGGCTGCACTGAAGGGAAAGTGCAAGTATGATCACTGCAGTGCGCTGGCACGCACATTCTACCAGCCTTGGACTATGATGTCAGTAAGATCAGCATGGCAGCACCATAGCCTTGAAGGGAAATGGCATACACTAGCATCATCTCCTTTATGCCTTACTTAGTACATTGGTCTAAGTAAGGTATAGCGCAAAGAACGGCCACAAAGCAACCACATACTGCTCCCTTCCTCTCACTGTGGCATAAGAGCAATTTAAAGGAAGATTTTTGATGTTTGTGGCTAAGTAAATTGACATAATTATGGGACAGAACATCAATTCCATTGTCTGCTATTGCATGGAGAAAGCATAATAAAACTGCCACACTGTTTTTATATACTTTAGTTTCTGAGAATTTGTCTCGGACAGAAATAACAGAAATCCCTTCTCACCCAGGTTCTGCCCTGCAATCTGCCCCTCTGAGCCCTGGGAACATACAATAAATACCTTATCAGATATCCTCTGGCAGGTGTCCTGGCACAGGAACCGTTGGATGACGTCATTCTCTACAAGAAACAGAAAAAATTCATTGAAAGAAAGCTCAAGTTATATCGGAGATGAAAGAGACAAATCATAACCAGGTCATATAATGGGTTTACATTACAGGGCCACTTGGCAAGGCACTCTAGTCACCCTTTGCTCCACCCATGGGCTCATGAACCTGCCCCTTGTGTTTCCTTAACCCAGAAGTTTTCCACTTTTCTTAATACATAGGGTTTTATGAACAAAAGCAAAGAAGGGCAAGAGCATACCATTTGTACCACAGTGGAGAAATAAACATTACAAAATTCTCATTGATGTTATGTTAGAGACGTCTCCAACACATTGCTTTGCAATGCAGTGCATGAGAGGTCTCTCTGCATTCAAGGAGTTAAAAGCCACATTTAAATCAATGAAAATGTGTATTTCTGTCCTAAGGTTAGTTTGACTCAGAAATGCTAACTAAGCACATTAATCACAATGACTGAGCCACTGATCACCCACCTATGATTAAGCGGGGATGTGTTGAGAACACATTGTTGGTGTGCCTTGAAGACTAACATTGATGACTGGCTTGAAGAGACTACAGAGACGATTGACTTACCCAGCAGCAAATAAAATGCGTCATTTTTAAGCTCCTCCTCCTCTGCGGTTCTCCTCCTTTTGGAACCAACACAATCAGCACTGTGGTGAGAAAAAATAAATTACATTCCTATCAAAATCTCAGGTCTGCTATGTGTATAAACCTCCTTATCCAAATAAAGGAAAATTAACACCACCTAATAACTTCCCACTTAACTTATAATGGTTGGAAAATCCTAATGACCCCTATGAATGTTATTCTTGTGCCTCAGTTCCACAAATAAAATCTTCAGTCAGCCCTGGATGTCATGTCTATGGAGCCTAACATGCCAGTTACTGGCAGGACTACAGGAACTCCCTTTTCCTGCCAGCAATTCCATGTCCACTTCCATGGAAATTACTTCCAGGACTGACTGAACATATTATGACTAAACAGGCTATTTTTTATTCATTAACTTTATCAAATACCAGTTAGCTTCCACATGCTATCACTTTTATTATCAATTTTGAAGATAGTTAACTGATGTGGAGAGTTAAAAGAATACTACCAACTCATAAAATGATAATCAGGCCAGGAAATCCTAATGGCCTCTATGATTCAATTAAGTATGGATTGTTTCCCCAAAATTAATCATTAATTAGTATTGGATATCATCTCAGTAAAGACAGACGTGACTCCAAACTCCTCCCACTGAATCCCTTCTTCCTAAGAAGACTTCAGTGGGTGGAGTTTGGGGTGCTGGAGTCCTGAGACAAAGAAACCCTCCACCAGTATGAACATTATATCCAGTACTAATTGAAGGATAGTTTGGGGGAAGCAAACAATTGATTCATAGTGGACTTTAGGATTTTCAATCCACATTAAGGTAAGTGAGGGGATATAATTATGAGGAGTTAATGTACCTTTAATTGTCTACATCAGGCAACTAAACTGATAATAAAAGAGATATCTGGAGGAAACTATCGTATGTAATAATTCGCTAATGTGTGTTTGTCAGAAGCCGTCATGGGCAGTAGAGATGGCTGCACGCGCTGCAGTAATGCGCAGTACTGACTGCCCGAAAGCGGGCTGATAACCGCGCTGGTGCGCAGAGAGGACTACGGTCTGAATTCGAAGCGCCCCTCTTCGTTATCAGCCACGTCATGGGCAGTCAGTACTGCGCGTTACTGCAGCGCCGCCAGTGTAGGCCCGTGTACACGGGCTTTAAATCTACTCTTACATAATAAAGGCAATAAACACGAAGTCTATGCTAATATACAATATGTTTTGCCAGCATAAAATTAAATTTCTTACTAGTTTTTTGCAACTGAAAATTCTTGATTTCATTTAAAGGGACAGCAAAAGATTTTATGAAAATAGAACATAATGTAGGAATTTTACTGATGAGGAAGATAGGAGCTACTCTGATGGAGATGCTGCATTTAACATTATTACAGAAAAAAGTAACTTGGCATGTGACAGGATGCCTACAGTGGGTTTATAGTCTTCATATTTTGATAATGGCTGTGTTCACTATAAGTTTATCAAGTGAATTATGTCCCTGCCAATTGGGATGCGAATACTTACTTCTGGTCACTGCAGGACCCATTGTCCTCTATATTACGTTTCCTGCTCCTTGGAACGCACTGGTCAGATGTCGCTCTTCTTTGAAATGAGGTTCCAAGATGTCTGAAACACAAGGGTTAATAATTTGTTTGCAACTGAAAAATCCTGATTTTATTTAAAGGGATAGCAATAGTTATTTTGAAAATAAACACATAATGTAGGAATTTTCCTGATGAGAAAAAAAGGGGATTACTCACATTGTTTGGAGAAGCTACATTCAACATTAAAGTGGATGTATCATCTTATAAAAAGGTGTTACCATCCGCTTTGCTGATAAAAGTTATTATATGAAAGCTGTTTTTTTTTTTTTTTAAATCGAAATACTTTTAAAGATAAGCCAAATTCTGTGCTGTGCACTTCCGCATTATGTGTATAACACAGTTGTACAGCACGTCGTATTTCTCCTCCCACCTCCCTCCCAGCTGTCCCAGGTAGCGCGTTGATGCTTCCCTTCTATGTGCTGTGAACGGCTCCTAGTATTACAGTAAGCTACGATTAGCATTATACTGAGGTCCTCATTATAATGCTAATCAGCACACCGAAGGGAAGTGTGAAAGTGCTCCCAGGGGCCGCTGGGAGGGAGGTGGGAGGAGATATAAGATGTGCAGAAGAGCTTTGCCAGTCAGCATAATAGGACACGCTATGCTGATTGGCAAAGCTCTTTTGCGCTTCCAATGGAATATCTTTAAAAGTATTTTGATTTCTTTTTTAAAAACTCAGCTTTCATGTAATAACTTGAATTAACAAAGTGGATGGTAACACCTTTTTATAAGGTGATACATCCCCTTTAATACAGAACAAACTAACAAGGTATATGAGAGGATGGGTACAGTGGGTTTATGACCTTCCTATTTTAGATGGGGTGATTCGGCATTTGGAGAGCTGATATTTTTTTATGACAAGTGTATTATCAAGCTAATTCCATCCCTGCCAATTGTAATTTTAATAAAACTTACTTCTGGTCACTGCAGGCCCCACTCTCCTCTCTGGTCCTCGGAACGCACTGGTCGGGGGACTTTGGTCCTGTAGATCTGGATCTTAGTCGTCTGGAATAAAAGAATTGATCCTTATTATATGGCTTATACTTTAAGACAGTTTTATTTTGTGAATTATTTCCAGGTGGTCGACAGAAAGCTTAACCGTTAAGGATTTTCTGCCCATATCAAATGAGGGGATATAATTATGAGGTGTTGGTGTCCCTTTAATTCTCTACATCAGGTAACGTTACGGATAATAAAAGTGATAACTGGAGGAAACTATCTTCCATAATGATAATATTTAATACACAGTCTGTCCTAAAATAAATTGTTTGCCCGGCATAAAGTTTAATTTCTAAATAATTTGTTTGCAAGTGAAAAATCCTGATTCATTTTAAAGGGACAGCAAACGTTATTTTGAAAATAAAATGTAATGGAGGAATTTTCCTGATGAGAAAAAGGGGCTACTCACAATGTGTGGAGATGCTGCCGTCAACATTATTACAGATCAACGTAACACGGTATGTGAGAAGATGGGTACAGTGGGTTTATGACCTTCCTATTTTATAAGTGGTGATTCTGCTTTTAGAGCTGATATAATATGTTTCATAATAAGTGTTTTATCAAGTGAATTGCATCCCTGCCAGTTGTGATTCTAATAAAACTTACTGCTGAATTCGGAAGGCCATATTCACCAATCTTGTCCTTGGAACGCGCTGGTCAGGGGACTCTCCTCTTGGAGATCTGGTTCCAAGATGTCTGGAATAAATGTATTGGTCGTTATTACATGGCTTACACTTTAACCCAGTTTTATTTACATATCCAGGTGGGTGGCAGGAAGCTTAACCCTTTAAGAAGCAGAGGAGTGTGCAATGCTTATACAATCAACTTCCGTTTTGACATTACACATTATGCAAAGACATATATAAAGTCCAATTACCTATTGCTTTTATGGAGAAATTTTCATATTCCTTTTATGGAGTAATTTTGGAGCAAATCAACTGTCCCATAAGGGGAAATAAATATTCCCACTTGTTCACAAAGTGCTGGAAATCTCCCTAGCATTTAAGGAGTTAAAGGGACAGTAACACTTAACCCTTTGAGTGCCAGAGAGGTACATAACGTATTGGTCTGCAATGCACTGCGTACCTCTCTGGCAATCAAAGGGTTAATATGTAAAATAATATATATTGTAGTGGTTATCCATGGGAACTCCCACTGTTGAGGGATGTTTTATTGAAGATTTAAGGCAGCCCAAACTTTAAGTTTTTATGTGCAGTATCTCAATGGCCTGAAATGTTACAGTAGCGCTGTTACTACATCATCCAATGGACAGCTTAGTCAGGTGACCATATCGCACCATAGGATGGTGTAGCAACAGTGCCACTGTAACATTTCAGGCCATTGAGATACTGCACCTAAAAACTTAAAGTTTGAGCTGTAATACATTTTGAATAAAACATCTCTCATCAGTGGGAGTACCCATGTTTTACTCAGGAAACTAAACCCTACAATATATATTTTTGACATATTAGATGATACTATCACTTTAAGTGTCCCATTAAAGCAAATGGGAATGTTTATTTGACCCCTGTAATGTAATTGGCTTGCTCCAGAATTGCTCCTCTCAAGCTTCCTGGATTAAGGATCATGAACTTGATGTGGAAAAGTACTCCCCAGGGATCCTAGCATAGGTAAGACATGTAAAAGGGAGGGTTAGGGAGTGAGGTAGTGGGGTGGGCTGTTAGTGGGATTCCAGGTAGGTAGGCAGGAGGTGAGCTGCATTCACAGTTGAAGTGGGAGAGGAAGAGTCCCTCGCTTCTGCCTGTCATTTTTAATGGATGGTTTGGGGAAGGTGTATGGGTGGTACTTGCCTTGGTGGTGGGTTATGTTTTAAGTGGTAACAAAATAACTGAGGATGGTTTCTTAGGGAGAAGAACTCTATGGAAGGATTCCACCGCACTTAGGTTGTGGGTGGTGATGTTACCCATTGGAGCTGGCTTGGTCTGGCCCAGCTGGGGTAATTGGTTAATCCACTATAGGAACTGATAGGAATTGTAACAGTTTTTAAGCAGGGCTGGTGCAAGGATTTTTGCCACCCTAGGCAAAACCTATTTTTGCCGCCTCTTGTGTCCCACCCCTTTATACCCCGCCTACTTATACCACACCTCTTTTCTTTCCCCACCAGCTCCAACTTGCCCCCCACCAGCTCCATTTTTCCCCCTATCAGCTCCACTTTGCCCCCACCAGCTCCAACATGCCCCCACCAGCTCCACTTTGCCCCTATCAGCTTCACTTTGCCCCTAACAGCTCCAACTTGCCCCTAACAGCTCCACTTTGCCCCCTATCAGCTGCAACTTGCCACCACCAGCTCCACTTTGCCTCCCATCAGCTCCAACTTGCCACCCATCAGATCCACTTTGCCCCCATCAGCTCCACTTTGCCCCCCACCAGCTCCACTTTGCCCCCCACCAGCTCCAACTTGCCCCCCATCAGCCCAAACTTGCCCCCCATCACAGACCTGTAGCTGGAGCTCCCGCACTGTCTTCTCTTCAGTAATGCAGAGCGTGCTGGGAGATGCTGACTCCCTGAGCGCTCTGCATTACTAGAGAGCCAACATCGACGAGAGAGCGCAGCAGCTAGGGCAGAGCATGACGCGGCTGTACACACCTAGCAGGCACACTTCAACTGGATACCAAAGCCGACGGGATGCGACACAGGCCCTGGGTGCAGCTCTTCTCTGCTGAATGCCTGCTCCCCCAGTACATGTGCGCCCTAGGCCGGCGCCTACTTCGCCTATAGGTGGCGCCGGCCCTGTTTTTAAGCATGAACCCAGTGTGAGTTGGCCATGCTGGGATATCCATAATATGGATACGTTTTATTGTTCGGCAAGTTTGTTGAAGTTCTTGTAGCATGTTTAGCCCTGGTGGTTATGTTTTGGATTGCAGTGGCTAGTAACTTTTCAGGTCTGGCTAGTAGCAAAGGACTTAAAATTATTAGCCCTGGTGTATGTTATTTATATATCAATAAAGTGAGGCCTTTTCTTACCCAATTTGGTATACGTTCATTCCTTATACCCTATGTCTATAGGCAGACCTGATTCATTGTTGCCAGAGTTGAACTCCTCCCACTGAAACCATCTTTTCTAAAAAGTCTTCAGTGGGAGGAGTTTGGGGTGCTCGAGTCCTGAGACAAAGAAGCCTATCCACCTATATGATCAAAATATCCAATCCAAACTGTAGGCTAGTTTGGGGAAAACTATCAGCAATTGATTGATATATAGTGAACATTAGGATTTTCTGCCCAGATTAAGGTAAGTGAGGAGATATAATTATGAGGTGTTAGTGTCCCTTTAATTCTCTACATCAGGTTTCTGCACTGATAGTAGTGATAGCTGGAGGAAACTATCTTACATAATAAAGGCAATGAATACAAAGTCTGTGCTAAAATACAATTTGTTTGCCCAGCAGAAAATTACATTTCTTACTAATTTGTTTGCAACTGAAAATTCCTGATTTCTTTTAAAGGGGCAGCAAAAGTTATTATGAAAACATAATATAATGTAGAAATTTTCCTGATGAGAAAAAAAGCGTTACTCATATTATCTAGAGATGTTGCATTCAACATTATTACAGAACAGGCAAGAAACATGCGAATGCTCTGAAGGCATTTATCATGAGCAGATAGATACTGGGCATGATCTAATGCAGGAAACCTTATACCAAACTTTTCTTGAATTAAGCATCAAAAATGAGCTTTTGCAAGAAAACTACACAAACATATCAAATTGTTCACAATAGCACGTCCTGCATTAGGCGCATTCGCTATTCCACTAAGACAGTTTTGTCCATTCTAACCACTCCTCTTTTTAAAAGGGGTGATTCTGCTTTTGGGGAACTGATATAATATTTTTAACCCCTTAAGGACCGGGAAAATCTGAGGACGTTTTCCCTTAAGGACCGGAGCAATTCTGACCTTTTTGACTATGTCTTTGTTCATCAGTGTTTTCCCTCCTAGGCTTTTATTCCACCCCCATACATTATATACTGTTTTTTTAAGAACAAATAGAGCTTTCTTTTGATACCCCACATATATGGATAACCTACCATTTACTTTATGAAAACTGAAAAAAAATGTAAAAAAAAAAAAAGTGAAAAAAACACCATTTTTTATTTTTCTCTTGGGATCAATTGGTCACAAAGAGGTAAGACACTCAGAGTAAGCATGCTTTGCATGCTGACTCTGACAGAATGCCGGTACATGTGATCGCTGATACAGCGATTGCATGAACCAGCAGAGGCAAGAAGGGCTGAGAATGAACGCCCCAGTCTCGGAGCGCTCAGTCTCAGCCTGGAAATAATGATAGCAGCGTGCATGGAGGCACGCTGCCATCATTTAAGCCATGACGGTCCTGGACCGTCATGGGTCCTTAAAGGGATAGCAAGCCATGACGGTGCAGGACCATCATGGGTCCTTAACGGGTTAATAATAAGTGTATTATCAAGTGAATTGCATCCCTGCCAATTGTGATTTTAATAAAACTTACTGCTGATCTCTGAAGGCCCCATTCTCCTCTCTGGTCCCCGGAACACACTGGTCGGGGGACTCTCCTCCTGGAGATCCAGTTCCTAGATGTCTGTAATAAAAGTATTGGTCCTTATTATATGGTTTACACTTTAACCCAGTTTTATTTACATATCCAGGTGGGTGACAGGCAGTTTAACCCTTTAAGGGCCAGAGGAGTGTGCAACGCTTGTAGGGTTAAATGACAACCGACTTCCATTTTGTCATTACATAGTCTGTAAAGGCATATGTAAATTCAAATTGCCTATTCCTTTTATGGAGCAATTCTGGAGCAAATCAACTGTCCCACAGGGGGAAATAAAAATTCCCTTTCGTTTATGGGTGACCTCCCAAGCATTTAAGGGGTTAAATGTCCCAGTAAAGTCAACAGACATGTTTATTTGACCCCTATGATTGAATTAATTTGCTCCAGAATTGCTCCTTTCTAGGTTCTTGGAGTCATGAACATCTGGGGGTAGAATTGTACAGAACAGTAGAGGTCTCCATATACTATATTACTAGTATTCAACAGAAGAAAGCAATAATACTTATTTTAATTGCATCTAAGGGGTTAATCTCGGCATGTCAAAATGCACATTGATTTAAAATGAACATTTAACCCTTTAAATACTAAAACAGTCTCCAACGTATTTCTCCAATAAACTTCAAAGCAATGCGTTGGAGACATTGCACCGGGGCCCAGCATCCAAGAGTCCCATCTGCTGCAGGGACCAATAGGCTCCACTTACACCTCTGACAATATTTGGGGACCCACAAAAAGTTTTCACTCCTGTGACTAGTGTCCCCAGTGGCTTCAGGGCTGAGCGTTTGCCCCAGAATTGCTCCACTTTGACTTTATACATAAGGCCCAAAATGTTTATTTTTTAAGGCAAAATGTTAAATCCTCTTTTCTCTATTGGCCCCAGGGCTTTTCCATCCTTGTATCACTGAGTTGCAGATGCCAAATAAATAGTTATTTATGTTCTTATTCATTTATAAATGTCACAGAGTTAGTCTACTACTGACTTTGTACATGCACCCATAGATTTACATTACAATCCAGCATGGCTTCCAACTGTCATAATGTGACAGATGGCTGCAGTGAAAAACAGCAGATAATTGGGATTACATTGGATGAAAAAACCCATTAAATGACAGTTAGGTAATCAGCTATTTTGCACACAGGGAGGGTGATTTACTCTGATGTGGACAACCTGCTCTTTTTGGACTACAGCTCTCATAGTTCTCAGCCAGAGAACTGGTTTTCTTAACAGCTGGAGAGCCACATGTTTGAGCACTTACATGCACTTACTTTACACATAGGGCTTTATGCACAAAGGAAAAGTGGAAAAACACATCCATTCAATTGGAGAGAAATTTAAAAAAATCTAAATTCACTTTGAGTTACATGGGGCAAATCAATCCTGTCTCACATTCAAGGAGTTAAAAGCACAATTTAATTCAATGAGAAGTTGGGGAATATTTATTTCTACCCTATGGTGCAGTTATTTGCTCCAAAATTGTGTATAAGGCCCAAAAGTAGAGCAATTTGGGGGCAAAACAGCTGCAAAATATGGAACAAATAAAAATTGTCCGTGATTCAAATGAGGACTCATTATTTTGGTGCTAGAGAAATCTTCACTTCATAGGTTGGATTTGATGGATTTGTGTCTTTTTAAAACAAATTAGCCATATGATGCTTTGGAGACCTTTCTAGCATCCAAGGGGGTTACAGTTATAAATATATGTCCCAGAATTACTCAACTATTAACTTTATACATGCACCCCCATAGACTTGCATTACAATCCAACATGGATTCCAACTGTCAGAATGTGACAGTTGGCTGCAGTGAAAAACAGTAGGAAGTTGTGATTGTATTGGAGGCAAAAACCTATAAAATGACAGTTAAATAAGGGGCTATTTTGCACACAGGCAGGGTGATTACTCTCTATGCACTTACCTGTTGAACATTTTATCTGGATCCTATCTGATCCTGCCTGGTCTGGTGTCCTGGTCCTTATCCTAAACTTACTCTAAAAAGGGAATAAAAACAGATAATAATAGCAATAATAACAATAAACTATATAATATAATTAAAGAGATTAGATAAAAGATTACCAAATCGATATCAATTAGTGATGAGTTGTGAAAATCCTCTGGTGATACTGCAGCTCAGCTCGTTGCTCAAGGTTGACGGAATGTAAACAAGTTGCCCCCTTATCAATGGCAGTTTCATGGGAAGTGATGATGTCAGCATATATATTAAAGGGACAGTAACACGTAATATATAAAAATACATATATTGTTGAATTTATCCTCTTGAGTAATACAGGGGTACTTCCATTGCTGAAAGATGTTTTTATTCAAAAGATATTGTACTTCAAATATGATTTTTTTTTAGGTGCAGTATATTAATGGCCTGATATTGTATACTGATGCTATTGCTACATCATCTTATGGACAGCTCTGGTCAGTTGACCATAAACCTCCATAGAGAGGTGTAGGAACAGCGCTACTGTAACATTTCAGGCCATTGAGATACTGCACCTAATAACAATTTAAGTTTGAGCTGCAACAACATTTGAATAAAGGACCTCTCAGCAGTTATATATATATATATATATATATATTACTATTAAGTGTTACTATTCTTTTAGGGAATGGATTTTTATTATATAACTTTTGGGGGGTTTTGGGAGATAGAGCCTAAGCACTAGTCTAAGGGCCATATTCAGATATAAATAGGAGCAGTTGGGGGGCAAACCACCTTCATCATCATAGGGAACAAATTAACCTTTACATTGATTTAAAGGAGCAGTCACATGTTACTAAGGGAATATATAAAATATTTGCATATTAGCATATCAATGGTACTCCATTCCAGCTAAAAATGTGTTTTGTTGGTTTTTTTTTTGTTGTTGTGTTTTTTTTTTGCATTAATCCTTTAAGGGCCAGAGTGGAGAACAATACATGCTTTGCAATGTGTTGCACACCCCTCTGGTTATTAAAGGGTTAAAATGCTATTTCTTAATGTGGTCTCCAGGTGGTGCTGTTTTATTCCTTACTATGGAAATTTGTAGTCTAAGACTCAAGCTTTTTCTTAGACAGCAATATAAACCAAAAATCCTTTTGGACAACAGATGGTTATGATGCTGTAACATTTTAGTGCAGGAAAGGAATGCACTAGATACCTCTCAAAGGGTTAAAACAAAACCAAAATGTCATGCTCCAAGATGTCTTGAAGGTTAAATCTCTCCAAGTATATTATGGAATTACTTTTTGCATTTGTTTTTTTGGGAGCTGAAGTCTAAGCTCTCAAGGCAAATCAACTTCATTATAGGGGAAAAATAAGCAATGCCTTTGATTTAAAATAATAGTATATCTATATATATATATATATATATATATATATATATATATATATATATATATATATATACACCCTATATAATAATTTAACTTCACGTGCTGCAGTCATGTGTAGTAGACATTGCCCTCTCTGCAGTCATGCGCAGTACTGCAGAGCAGCCAGTTAGAAGGCAGGATCCAGCCACCAGCCGTGGTTGCTGGGTGGCGCTGTAGTCCGTGTACACAGGCTTTTCAACTAGTATATATCTATATATGTATGATATTAACTAATCTTTGTTTCAACCATTTAACCCTTTGAGTGCCAGAGGGGTACGGAATACATTGGGAATGCATTGCTTTGCAATGCATTTCGTACCCCTCTGCCACTCAAAAAGGGTTAAGGACCAAAAGGGTGTGCAGCACTATACAAAAAGCTTTGCCTCCTGGATAGCAGTTGGCGCTGTTGCTAACAGTTTGATTAAAAAATCATTATAATGAAAAGTCACAATCACCTTGAGGATTTCTTTGAATTGGTTATGGTAAACATGTACAATTTGTTATTTCATGAAGTACTTAGTTATTGCTTTCCAATGAGTTGTAGATCTCTCTGGCATTCATGGGGTTAAAAGTAACATTTAATTTAATGGGAACGTTGATAGTTTTTGTTTCTCCTCCTATGGTGCAGCTGGAGAGCTCTCTGGCATACATTTGGTTACAGGTAGTGTTACATCAGTAGAAATTCAGTGAATGTTTTATTATACGTGAAAAGAAAGGAACAAAGAAAGGTCAGAGATGCTCAACTAGGCTCATGAGCTAGCAAATACATGCAAGAAGCTCACTGGGACTATGTCCTCGCTCCCAGGGTGCAATCTCTTTTAGCTCATCAGTGCCATACAGGGAGAGGAAATCTTCTGAAGCATATCATACTGGTCCTGCCAAATGACAGTCCAGCCACGAAATGCCAGACAATTCCTCTCCGAACAAGGGAAACAGCTAACCCCAGACGAACGTTTCGGCCTTCTTGGGCCTCATCGGTGAGGTGCAGCTGATCCCTCTAGGCACTGTGAGCAAGGGGTCCACGTCTGGATTACCCTCATTACTCTTAGGGTGACCAACCCCAAGAGCAATTTGCATATGTACAAAGAAAGGTCAGAGATGCTCAACTAGGCTCATGAGCTAGCAAATACATGCAAGAAGCTCACTGGGACTATGTCCTCGCTCCCAGGGTGCAATCTCTTTTAGCTCATCAGTGCCATACACAGAGAGGAAATCTTCTGAAGCATATCATACTGGTCCTGCCAAATGACAGTCCAGCCACGAAATGCCAGACAATTCCTCTCCGAACAAGGGAAACAGCTAACCCCAGACGAACGTTTCGGCCTTCTTGGGCCTCATCGGTGAGGTGCAGCTGATCCCTCTAGGCACTGTGAGCAAGGGGTCCACGTCTGGATTACCCTCATTACTCTTAGGGTGACCAACCCCAAGAGCAATTTGCATATGTACAAAGAAAGGTCAGAGATGCTCAACTAGGCTCATGAGCTAGCAAATACATGCAAGAAGCTCACTGGGACTATGTCCACGCTCCCAGGGTGCAATCTCTTTTAGCTCATCAGTGCCATACACAGAGAGGAAATCTTCTGAAGCATATCATACTGGTCCTGCCAAATGACAGTCCAGCCACGAAATGCCAGACAATTCCTCTCCGAACAAGGGAAACAGCTAACCCCAGACGAACGTTTCGGCCTTCTTGGGCCTCATCGGTGAGGTGCAGCTGATCCCTCTAGGCACTGTGAGCAAGGGGTCCACGTCTGGATTACCCTCATTACTCTTAGGGTGACCAACCCCAAGAGCAATTTGCATATGTACAAAGAAAGGTCAGAGATGCTCAACTAGGCTCATGAGCTAGCAAATACATGCAAGAAGCTCACTGGGACTATGTCCTCGCTCCCAGGGTGCAATCTCTTTTAGCTCATCAGTGCCATACACAGAGAGGAAATCTTCTGAAGCATATCATACTGGTCCTGCCAAATGACAGTCCAGCCACGAAATGCCAGACAATTCCTCTCCGAACAAGGGAAACAGCTAACCCCAGATGAACGTTTCGGCCTTCTTGGGCCTCATCGGTGAGGTGCAGCTGATCCCTCTAGGCACTGTGAGCAAGGGGTCCACGTCTGGATTACCCTCATTACTCTTAGGGTGACCAACCCCAAGACCAATTTGCATATGTACAAAGAAAGGTCAGAGATGCTCAACTAGGCTCAAGAGCTAGCAAATACATGCAAGAAGCTCACTGGGACTATGTCCTCGCTCCCAGGGTGCAATCTCTTTTAGCTCATCAGTGCTTCTACTTCTGTGAAAAGAAAGGAAGACAGAGCACCATCAGGATCCAAATGTAGAATTTAAACATAAAAACATAAGACAACATAACATTTCATTTATTGATAAGAAACAATATAGAGGAAAAATACAACCATAATATGTCCAACCACAGGATAAAAATAAGACTACTAAACTGTACTTGGTATATAGACAGTTTGTGGAGAGAGCCACGCAAATGGGACAATATAAGCCCATACATAGGGAAAAGGGAATATGGGCCCAAATTTATGAAATGAAACTGGAGTTATTCTGGAGTGAACCATCTGTACCATAGGGGACAAATAAAAATTCCCGTTACATTAGAATTGGCTTTTAGCCCTTGACTGCAAAAGAGCTTCCAATGTATTGTGTAGCAATGCGGGTTAAAAATCTCTATTCAAGTGTTAGGGAATTTAGGAATTTTATTTGTTCCATATGGTGCAGTATGTTCACTCTAGAACAGTGGTTCTCCACTGTTTTTTGGTCAAGGCACCCCTAAAATTCAGTCTGGAAGATTTGGGGCACATCTAACATTTTATAGGTCATTTGTTAAACACGTAATGGAGGATACAAATGCATAAATATATAATTCTTTTTAGGTCTCACAATCAGAATCACAGAAATAAACACATTGTGCAGACAAAAATCAGAAATATAATTTTGAAAGTCGGTATTCACATTTTATCAAATCTTTCTAGAAAGGATGGGGCACCCTAAGTAGTTTCCTCTGGCACACCACGTGCCATGGCACCCTGATTGAGAATCACTGCTCTAGAATAAGTCCACATTGCCTTTATGAATCTGAGCCATATAGAATAGGCAATATCCACAGTCAGGCCAGATGAGGGGTAATGATGAATGTAGCCAGGAAAGGTCTCTTATATTCCATGCTAGGCTTGGTGGCCAGGGAACTACCACAGAAAGGGAAGCTGCATCCCCACTGTGAATGTGCCTATTGGGTAACAACTTGCTAAAATATCATCAGCACAAACTCATTGCCACTATAGCATGCTCAGCAGACAGTCTCTTTGACACTTAGTCTCACCATTGGAGTAATGATTGCACTGGCCTCCTGCTTTTCTCCTCCTTTCGTTGCTCCTGTTCCAAGCAGTCCATTTCGTCTCCTCGCTCAAATAAGCTGCTCCTTTTAAAAAATAAGTAAATAAACAGAAAAATCAATGCGTTTCAGAGCTAAATCCCAAAACTTTGTTAGGATCAATAATGTAGAAGGCAGAGAACCTTTTATTTATTGTTCCCTATGGTGCAGTTTACTTCTTAATTACGCCTCCTTTCTATTGTGCATAAGGCCGTATGTATAAACTAAAGTGGAACACTTCTGGGGCAAACCCCACTTTATCATATGTAATACATAAAAACTACAATTCATATAAATTACGTTGGAAAAAGGACTGGGTTAATTTTGGTGCAAATCAACCAAACAATAGGACAAATAAAAATTCCCATTCATTTAAATAAGGCTTTTAGCCCACAGACTGCTAGATAGATATCCTACACATTTATTTTCATTACTTTGGATACATATCTAGCATTCAATGGGTTAAAATCTCCATTTACAGGGAAAGTATAGCAAAATGTGAAGTCATTTGTGGGTAGATGTAAAAGTTACTTGCAGGACAATAAAGAAGTTCATGGAGTACACTGAATTAAACAGGCATGTGCACACATAGACACCAAGGAAGGGAGGCTTGAGCACCTGCCCTTTTTGTCCAAAGTGCCCTCGTGCCCTTTTAACAAAAAAAAAAAAAAAAAGTTGCCTCGCCGCCCGAACTAACCCCCCACCACCACCCAGTCATGTATGTGCCTCCATCAGGACAGACCTGTAGATGCTGCTCTCCCTCATCGGCTCTTTAGTATTACAGAGCACTGGGAGATGACATCATCTCCCATCGCTCTGCATGAATAGAAGACCGTGCGGGAGCTCCAGCAGCTACAGGTCTGTGCCATAGGAGGCACATACAGACCTCTACTGCCACTGGACCACCAGAGAAGAGATAGGAAACGGACACTGTGAGGCAATGTGGAAATGATGGGGCAATATAGATCTGATGGGGGGCAAGATGGAGATGATGGCAATGTAGAGATGATGGGGCAATGTATGTGAGGGTAAGTTGGAGCTGATGGAAATATGGAGCTGATGGGGGGCAATGTGGATATGAAGGGGGCAATGTGAGGGTAAGTTGGAGCTGATGGGGCAATATGGAGCTGACGGGGGCAATATGGAACTGATGTGGGCAATGTGAGGGTAAGCTGGAGCTGATGTGGGCAATATGGAGAAAACACATTGAACAGAATGCCTCATTACATAATTTATGTCTCATTAGGAGACACAACTCCTATTGGGTGATTCAGTGGGGACTTTACTGCTCCCATTGGGTGATTCAATGGGGCATGTTTATCATACAGGGAGTTGCCCCGCCCCCTCCAGCCCACCCACCACTATCCAACTGACAAAAAAAAAATATAGCTGCCACTTGCTCCTGAAGTAGGGGATATCAGTAACTTCTCCTGATCTACACACACTCTCACTCAGGATCATGACCTCAAAAAAACACTGTTTCACCTCCCACAGATAACTGTAACCCTCCATACACTCTGTTTCAGTACGAGGGTGTAATGTTCCCATAAAATACAAACTCAGGGATAAACTTAATAGCAACTTTTTTATTTAACTCTTCATCTCTTCAGTCACCTCACTAACCTTTTCAACTGTCACTCCTCCACTTCCTGCTTCCTGATTCCCGCCCTTTCTTCTTAAAGGGAGAGAGATGCTTTGCTGTATGTTACAGAGGGCAAGCCTCAAACACTATTTTCTATTTGTTTCCTCAGCATATTGCTATGCTGCCTCAACTGAAGAACCACCGTGTGTTATATTGATATGTTACCTCAACTTAACCCTTTGAGTGCCAGAGGGGTACACTAGGGGCATTTCTAGGTTCCAAAATGATCTGGGGCTAGAGCCCACAGCAAAATTCAACAAAGTGCCTGCCACCAGTGGTAGTGATGATAACACTATAGTGTGGAGTGAGTTATCCTTACACAACATATATGTTTATTTTACTAATCTATATATATAATGCAATGCAAAGAGTTAAGAAGTAAGCCATTTTATGTTCAGCTCTTGACATTGTTTTTTGTTCTAACAGAAGTTATTGTGGTGTAAACCAACTGTACCACAGGGAACAAATCAAAATTCCTGTCAAATTAAATAGGGGTTTTAACTCCTTGAATGCTAGAGCAGTCTTCAATACATTGCAAAGCAATGCATTGGAGACCTCTCTAGCATTCAAGAGGTTAAAAAACTCTATTCAAGTGCAGTGGATTTTAAGAACTTTTATTTGTCCCCTATTGTGCAGTTGGTTTACTCCAGAATAAAATCAGGTTGATTTAAAACATATGAGCCACTGATGTAACTGAATAAATTGTCAAGAGCAACACCAATGTATTTTATTTACACAGATAATGTATAAACAAATATAATGATGTTTAAACAAACATTAATGTGAGTTTTATTGCTGTGGAGCAATGTGATACACTTATATACCCACCACACAGTCTGATGTCTTAAAAAGAGAGACACCAGGGTGTGAAAGAGGGACAGAGGGATTTGTGGCTCAAAGAGGGACACTTGGGAGGTATGCTTATACCCAGCATTGTTCCATTGCCCAGTGGTAGCCATAGAACCCCTCATACACTGCCTGATAACCTTGCGCTTCTAGCCACAATTAACCACACATCCACTGTCTGATACTCCAGTGGTTTGCCACCGGTAACACCAGGCCCACACATGAACTGATATCTCAGTCTTCTTCTACTGGCAACTGGCAGACATAGAACCACACATATATTTTCTGATACTCCAGCATTGTTTCTCTGGTTACTGGTATCCATAGAACCATACATACACTGTGTGTTACCCCATCATTGTTCCACTGGTTACCTGTAGCCAATCATACACTGTCTGATTTCCGGCATTTTTCCATTGGCCGCTGGTAGCCACAGAACAACACACATAAACTTTGATACCACAGCCTTGTTCCACTGGCCACTGGTAGCCACTGATTCCCCACATACACTGTGTGACCCCCACCAGCCATGTTTCTCTGCCCGCATTCCCCACATACACTGTGTGACGCCCACCAGCCATGTTTCTCTGCCCAGATTCCCCAAATACACTGTGTTACCCCACCAGCCTTCTGCAACTGCCTACTGGTCGCCACAGATTCCCCTCATACATTGTGCATCCCCACCAGCCTTGTTCTCCTGCCCACTGGAAGCCACAGATTCCCCACATACACTGCGTGAGCCCCCCCCCACCCACTGGTATCCATGTGATTCCCAACTGCATTTTACCCCTGCCCACTGATAGCCACAGATTCCATACATACATTATGTGACCCCCCCCCACCAACCCTATTCCTATAACCACTGGTAGCCACAGATTCTCTACATACACTATATAACCCCCCTAGCCTTGCTCCCCTGCCCACTGGTAGTCACAGATTCTTTACATACACTATGTGACCTCCTCCAGCCTTATTACCCTGTCCACTGGTAGCCACTGATTCCCCACGTACACTATATGACCACCACCATCCTTATTCCAATACCCACTGGTAGCCACTGATTCCCTACATAAACGGTTTGACCCCACCAGCCTTGTTCCCCTGCCCACTGGTAGCAAGCCCACAAATTCTCCACATATACAATGTGACACCCACCAGCCTTGTTTACCTGCAATTGGTAGCCATATATTTCCACCATCTATACTGTCCGTCATACCTTCTCTTCTGCTCTGCCCCATTCTGCTTTCTGTTTCAGTGTAGAGCCATGGGCTCCACACTGCCTCCACTGGTACTTCAGGTGCACGTTGATGACCTCATCGCAAAACACCAGGAAGTGGTAGAAGAGCCAGGGTGGAGCGGATGACTGTGTGCTGAAGCTGAGAACAGAGTAAGGCAGCAGCCTGCCGTTCCAAGCTATATATGCCCACAAGTTGCTGGGCAGCAGCCAGCCAGCCAGCCTCAAGATAAACAGCAGGAGGAGTGAGTCTGCTGATTGTCTGACATTCGGGGCTGCCCACTGACACGTTCCGGGCTGCAGCCCCCTTAGCCCACCCCTAGCGACACCCCTGGGGTACACAACGCATTGCAAAAAAATGCGTTGTGTACCCCTCTGGCACTCAAAGGATTACGTAAGGAGGTGTTACTGCTCCCATTGGGTGATTCAATGGGGGAGTGATTTAAATCATGCAGGGAGTTGGCCTGCCCCCACTATCCAGCCAGTCCACCACTATCCAAGTAACTGAAAAAACAAAATGGCTGCCACTCGCCCCGGGAGCCAGCACGATCCACCTTCCACCATAGCATGTGCAATTACCACATGCATTTCAACTATATGAATGAATGCCACAGTGGAGGCATAAGTACAAACACAAACTTATTACAATGACACATAAGTCACCCCCTTATGACTCACTTCTGTGTGTGCATGTGTGTCTCTGTGTGTGCCTGTGTGTTCCTCACTGTGTGTGTTGCATGTCTTTATCACACTCTGTGTCTACATGTTGTGCATTGACTGTGTCGATCTTTATGCATCTCAGTGAATGCGTGTGCATTTGCGTGTGTGTCTCTGTGTGTGTTTGTCTTGCATCCGTGTGTGTGCGCATTAATTCCCTATATATCCTGACGGGCAACACCGTCCCACATTGCTAGTTTTGAATAAATAATTATGAGAAGTGCCCTTTTTTTCATTTCAGCCCCTGTCCCCCAAAATGTCTGTGCATGTCCCTGGAATTAGGAGAGATCTACTTCACTTGAAGCAGCAGAACACCGAGGCCAAAAGCTACTAAAGAATCAAGAAAATGCATTAGAGGGTTACACTGGATGGACATTAGTGTGAAGGTACAACTCTACCAGCACATCAGCGCTGGCATTAGTTTACAGCATCAGTTATTGTGTTTCCAGGTATATATTACAGTACATAATTGCAGTAGTACATAACGGTGGATATACTCTGCTGTCATTAAGACTTTTATGACAGCAAGCCCCTTATGCCTGGTCCTTAGCATGCACAGATTCCCACTGAGCCATGCATAGTAACAGAACATAGAGGACATAAGGATTTCCCAATAGGTAGAGTGGGGTAGTCAGGTTAATAAGAATGAGCCTCCCTTTGTATGGACAGAACTGTTTAGGTCTCTCTCTCTCTCTCTTGCTGTCTCTCACACAAAGGTATTTTTGGGCAGTGTATAAGAGTCTATAATTTATATATTATATAGTCAGCCCTACAGTCTGATTCCCCCTGCTGTAGAACATCATGTGTTGAATAAAGGAGCCTTATTTTATGGACCACATTCACATTTCAATTTGTGGGAGTGGCAAGAGAGATGTCATTGCTCCTGGTTTTTGGTGCTCAGTTCACACATTTCTTTATTCAACTTTAACCCTTTGGATGCTACAAGGTCACCAAACCTCTCTAGGAACAATAGGCTAAGATATTTATTTTTCTTTGTGCTTTATGTTATATGATAATGGCAGCATATTAAAAAGAAAACAGGAGGAATTCTGGAGGAAATTAAATGCATCAAAGGTGATAAATGTATCTTGGAGGAGAGAAGAGAGAGAGGGGATACAATAGAAACATTCAAAAACATGAAGGGATTCCACAAAGTACAGGAGGGAAGTACATTTCAAAGGAGTGAAAATATTAGGATAAGAGGCCATAGTCTAAAACTAGAGGGACACAGGTTAAGATGTAACCTAAGAAAGTTTTACTTCACTGAGAGGGTAGTAGATATGTGGAACAGCCTACCAGCAGAAGTGGTAGAAGTTAATACAGTGACAGAATTTAAGCATGCATGGGCTAGGCATAAGGCTGTCCTTAACATAAGAGAAGACTAAGGACCAAATAAAGTTTGAGGTTTTTACAAAAGGAAAATGGGCATACTAGATGGGTCGAATAGTTCTTATCTGTCATCAAGTTCTATGTTTCTATGAAATAAACATTCTCCAAATTCCCATTGATTTAAATAGGGCTTTTAAGTCCTTGAATTCTAATGAGGTCTAGCATTCAATGTGGGAGATGCACTAAAGCGTGATAACGAAGTGATAAAGTGGAGATGACTTCGTCAGTGATATCAGTTCTCCGATTTATATTTTATATGGCCAATGCACTAAGATTATTAAGTGGGAGAGATGGTAGTGCATTAGTTCCCAAGAATAACATAGATGAAGGAGAAGTGATATCACTGGAGAAGTCATCTCCACTTTATCACCTCTTTATCACACCTTAGTGCATAACCCCCAAAGGACAGACAATACAAGAGTATTTTAGTCTTACCTGTTAAATCCTTTTCTCTTAGTCCATATAGCTTTCAGGTAACTTTCGGAAGACGAGACAAAGAATTGCAAGGAACACCCATCAAGCACAAACAAGATAAAGTGTCTTGTTCTAGGCATGTTACCCACTCAATGGTGCTGCAACTCACATTTTTCACTCCCATGTACTATTGCAGAGAGAAAATCTGCATATCCAACTGGTCCCTCCCACCCAGAGACCAGCTCAGAAAATGTCAGGCAAATCCTCTCTATGCAAGAGAAACAGCATAATCACAAATGTACATTTTGGCCTATGTGCACTTTTTCAGGGTGGTGCAGCTAAACCCTGCTATGCACATGTAAGCAAGGGCCCATGCCTGGGATGCCCTTATACTTAGGGAGACAAAGAATTGTGAGGAGCACCCATCAAGGACAAACAAGATAAAGTGTCTTGTTATAGGCATAGTACCCACTCAGTGGTGCTACAACTCACGTTTTTCACTCCCATGTGCTATGTGAGGGCGGGACCAGTCTGATATTAATATGGAGATTTCCTTTCTGCAATGGCACATGGGAGTGAAAAACGTGACTTGTAGCACCATTGAGAGGTTACTATGCCCAAAAATAAGACACTTTATCTTGTTTGATCTCGATGGGTGCTCGTCACAACATTTGTTTCTTTGCCTGACATTTCCGAGTTGGACTGTCTGAGGGCGGGACCAGTCTGATATGAATATGGAGATTTCCTTTCTGCAATGGCACATGGGAGTGAAAAACATGACTTGTAGCACCATTGAGTGGGTACCATGCCTAGAACATCTTGTGTGTGCTTGATGGGTGCTCCTCACAATGCTTTGTCTCCCTAAGTATAAGGGCCTCCCACGCATGGGCCCTTGCTTCCATGTGCCAACAGGAATTCAGCTGCATTGCACTGACGAGACTCACAAAGCCTGAAATGTACATCTGTGGTTATGCTGTTTCTTTTGTGCTGAGTGGATTTGCCTGATGTCTCTAAGCTGAGCTGTCTGTGGGCAGGATCAGTCTGATATGAATATGCAGATTTCCTTTTTACAGTGAGTTACTATGCCAAGAACAAGACAATTTATATTGTTTATTCTCAATAAGTGTTCATCACCTTTGTTTCTTTGTCTCTCTAAGAGAATCTAGGCATGGGCTCTTGCTCTCCATGTGCCTAGAGGGTATCAGCTGCACCACAGCGATGAGGGCCACATAGGCCGAAATGTATGTGGAAACAAAATGGTGTCCGCACAGGAGCCAATCAGAAAATAGCACGTGAAACGGGTGCTCATGGGAAATGTAGTTTCCCTTCAAGTACCCTAAAACAGTGCCCCCCAAAACACTCACAATGTAAACCAGATGACAGGACAAGGATAGACAAACAGAATGAGCCATCTCTGATCTCTGTACTTGGAGCGGTTGCAGAGATATGTCCCGAGAAGTGAAAGTTCCATAGAGGTGAATAGAGCATGGAGTCTCTGCGGTAAAGCTTAAAGTGTGTTCCAAAAGTCAGAAAACACATAGTAATCATCACAGTAAGGATTAAAAAAACACTGAGCCCAAGAGGGAAAGTGTCACAAACCCCATAATAGTGCTAAACATGGCAAACGAAGGGTTACTTTACCACAGAAACCCAAGTGCTCCAGAAACCCAAGGGACAAACAGATAAACCCAATGAGTGCAGGAGTATGTAGTAGGAACTCCAAAGGAGACCCCTGTGCGGAGGGGAAGCTTAGGACAAGTGGACCTCAGCTCTCAAAGGGTTGCTCACCTTTTTAGCAGGTCTTCTGTCTTCAGATTACCATTGTTAAAGAAGAAGCCTCAGTGGGCTTCTCCTAGGGAAAAAACATAGCACGGAAGATTTTCCCCTCAGGGCTGAAAGGCCCACAACAGCACCTGGTAACTGAGCAATTCACCATTGGGAAGTCAGTAATGGTAATCTACCTAATGGGGGACTTCTACACCCCATATCTAACAGAAAACAATAAATATAACTAAAAACTAAGCAGAACTGTTCTCTTGCCTTTCCTGTTCAAGGAACAAATCTAAATGGTTGGGGATTGGCTGGGGACCCTGCACTTCTTTTCAAGAACTTTTCCTGCCTACTTAAAGGGGAGGTCGCCTTCCCAAAGTTACCTGTAAGCTATATTGAACGACAGAGAAATACCTTGTCCAACACCTTATCCAATATCCTCAGGCAGGTGTCCTGGCTCTGCAACTCTTTGAGGTTATTCCTTACAACAAGCTGAACATGTATATGGTAAACAAAAGCTCTGCTCATGATGAAAGAGACAGAAGGTCATGTAACAAAGTTATACCAAACCTTGGCAAGACACTGTAGATACTCCTTAGCCCCTCCCATGGTCACACCCAAAATGAAATGATATCCAGCCCTATTCCCAATAATTATTCCTGATCACAAAAATAATAGCTCTTATACCTTTGGTCGACAAAGAGCTCTCTGGTGTATTGCTTTGCAATGTGTGGAGACCTCTCTACCATCGAAGGGTTAAATAATATCCATTAAAAAGGTATATACTGGTGCAGGACATTGAGATTGCACCAGCTGCATCCACAATTCAGAATGTGGGTATGGCCAACACAGATGAGGCATCAACCAAATCCAGCCCTGAATGTGTGGAATAGCAAACATAAGGTGAAATACATCCTGCTCTGTGATGTTATATAAGTAAACATATTAATTTATTAATTTATCCTAGATTTAATTGCAGGAGATAAGTGTTACCTCCCATTTTATCAAAAACGTTGAAGTCTATGGGGAAACCTGGAGATAAAAGGAGAGATAAAATTAGCACCTGCATTTACCATGACGTACATGTATGTCTTTGGTCCGTTAGGGACATCCACATCGTGACGTACATTTACGTCATGGGTCGTTAAGGGGTTAACACTTTTTTTCCATAACTGTTTTCATAAATGGTAGAACTAGTGTAATTTATTTAAGGGTGTTTTACAACAGCTGCAACTAATTATGAGCAAACAGCAAGGGGCAGAATCAAGAAAATAATAAGAAAATAAATAAATAAATAAATTATATATATATATATATATATATATATATATATATATCAACAAATGACAGTGGGGCACACTAAAGCATAATACTGATTAATACACAGATAGGTGCTTGTAATCTAATAGAAATAATAATAAGGTGTAGTTAGCCAAAGCTCTGTGACAGGACTTGTAGGAATCAATTGATTGAGGCAAACAGACATTTATTAAGATGTAACTCCAACATGCCAAATGTTTTCAATCCAGATCTGGCACTGATGAAGGTCCAAGTCTGGACTGAAAACGTTTGGCATGTTGGAGTTACAGCTTAAAAAACGTCTGTGTGCTTCAATCAATTGATTCATGTGTGTACTGTCCAAAAGCTTTGCCTTCAAAACAGCATAAATTCTACTAGGTACACTTGTTCAAAGTCAGGGGTTCTGTAGGAATATAATTAGGTGCTTGATTAAACTATTATACCAAACAGGTGCTAATGATCATCAATTTAATATGTGGGTTGAAACACAATCATTAACTGAAACAGAAACAGCTGTATAGGACGAATAAAAGTGGGTGAGGAACAGCCAAACTCAGCTAACAAGGTGAGGTTGCTGAAGACAGTTTTATGTCAAGTCATACACCATGGCAAGACTGAGCACAGCAACAAAACACAAGGTAGTTATACTGCATCAGCAAGGTCTCTCCCATTCAGAAATTTCAAGGCAGACAGGGTTTGCAGATGTGCTGTCCAAGCTCTTTTGAAGAAGCACAAAGAAACAGGCAAAGTTGCGGTGAGTAGGTGCAGTGTTCGGCCAAGTATACATCATGCTTCTCTTTGCAATCAGAAGGTGTCCAGCAGTGCCATCAGCTCAGAATTGGCAGAAAAAAGTGTAATCATGGAACACTCAAACACTCATCTCTCTCTCTCTATATATATATATGTATCACCAAAACAACACAGCTTATTCTGTCCTGAAAAAACAATAACATATTGTTTGCATGGGTACACTGAACAAGAAAATGTAGAAACCTCATCTGATAAACAAATAGCAATAAATATGAACTTTTACTCAGTCATTAAGGTTCAAAATATCCCTCATTCTTAAGGGGTTAACCATTAAAAGTGTATGCATACTTCTCAAGGAATTCTAAGCAGACCAGTATTAAGCATCATAAAATTCCATCTCGCTGTTCTCTGTCCAGCACTCTTCACACTGAGCCTTAACTGTTTGACTGACCAATCATCTGTCTGCAAACACTAAACTATCCAATCACAAACCACTTACTTTATTTCCCTCCCCATAAATGACCAATTGAAATGAACCCCAATGACATCCAAAACACACATCACTAAATACTGATCAAGAAATACAAAAAAAAATGAACAAGGAGTCCATAGTTCTACAGTGTGTTTGCTCTACATCCTCAGGGATTTCATCAAACCTGTCCTTGTGTAAATGTCTGCAGCTTCTAATGTGAATCATATTTCAGTCAAGAATGTTTGGCTACATCCAATGTATGTCAATCTCATTAAGGCAAACCAACTGAACCACAGGGGCAAAACAAAATTCCTGCTGATTTAAATTGCGGTTTTTAAGCCTTTGAGGGCTAGAGGGGTGCACAACACATTGCCTGTCTGGCATTCAAATGCCTTCAGGGCTAATGAGGTCTCCAAGGTATTGTGCCTCTCTAGAATTCTATGGGTTACAGCCCTCATTTAAATCAGTGGAAGTTTGGAGGTGATAATTTCTTCTTTGTACATCAGTCAGATGAACTGTAGTGTGTGTTTGTCAGAAGCCATCATACGCAGTAGAGACGGCTGAGCACACTTCAGTCATGAGCAGTACTGACTGCCCGAACACGCCACTGCTGAAAACGGAGTGGGTGCTCTGAATTCAGACCGTAGTCCTCTCTGCGCACCTTCAGGCGTTGCTGGCCTGTGTACACTGGCTTTAAAACTAGTATACAATACAAAACACTTCTGAGGCAAACCAAAGCATACAAACACAAATTTCGGTTAATGTCAATTGGGGTTTTAACCCTTTGAATGCTGGAAAGGGTCCCAAAACACTGAGAAGCGATGTGTTGGAGGCCACTCAAGCATTTAAAAGGTTAACCATTTTAGAGAGAGGTATGGCACTCAAAGGGTTAAAAGCATAAGTTAAACCACTGGCAATATTGAGAATCTCTCCCCCCGCATGGCGCAGTTGGTTTATTCCGGTTCTCCTTAGTCCATTAGTCTTAGTGTGGGTAAGAAGACCTCTAGGACTATATGTACATATCTCAGAACCTTTTTGTACAATGTCCCTGGAGAAACACTGTAGCGATGAGGATGGGAGTGTCCGGGTGATGTGTTTAGCATGCAGTTGTGGGTGGGGCTTAATCAGGTGGGCATATGAAGGCGTTTGAAAGGAGGAGCTTGTCATGAAATAGGTGGGAGCTAGACGGAATGGAGCATGAGTGGGCGGAACAGACTGTTAAGTGGGTGGGTTTATAACTAAACTCACCAAACTGGAGAATCAGCCTATGTCCCCAGAGACCTGGTAATTCAATCTATAAACCAGAGTCACCAGGCCAGATCTGGAGATTTCCCACATATGGATATGTATAAAGACATTATTGAATTCTGAAGACACATTGAATTCTGGGGCAAACTAACTGTACCATAGAGGGCTAACAAACATTTCAATGGAAATCTTAAATCTTTAAATGTTAGAAAGTTCTGCATCTGCAACCCATTACAAATAAGCATTTCTATTGACTTAAATGTGTTTTAACCCCTTCAATGCTAGAGAGGACAGCACACACTGTTTCACAAGACTTTGGGGACCTGTATTGCATTCATGAGATAAAAAGATTCATTAAACCAATGGGAATGTGGAGGATTTTATTTTTCTCCTGTGGAGCAGTTGGATTGCTCCATATTCATTTTTCCTTAGTAGACCAGACTTAGTGTGGGTGAAAGGAATTACAGGGACATAGTACATACCTGGGAACTTTTAAGCCTCAGTTCCCCGGAGTGTCAAGGAGTGAAGGGGATCGGCATACCTGTGAACTTCCTCCCCTTGGGCCCTGGAGAGGGCTCATGTGCTGCTGACCAGACGATGTAAAGGATGCGACTTGTGTCATAAAGAGGGTGGGGTTTATTGCCCTTGTGTCATAAACATACTTGAGAACGCTCCCGTTCTGCCTCGGAGACTCTGATTTTCAGTCTGAATTGGTGGGTCTCTGGGGACAGAGGTTGATTCACTGACAGGGGTGAGTCCACTTCCCTCCCAATTATCCTCCATCCCACCTGGTTCTGCCCACTCCCCGCCCATTTTATGACATATAGCTGGGTAAGCCCCACCCATCCATTTAAACCTGCCCCACCCCTTTTGATGTGAATCATGCCATTGACATCCCCTGTCCTGCAGCAGATGAGCCCTCTACTGTGGATGGGAAGTGGGCAGGGTGGAAAGGAGAAGAAGTGGGCAGAGTTTCAGAAGAAATCCACTCCCACGAGAGAATTGTACTCTGTCCCCGGAGACCCAGTAATTAACTCCAAAAAGCAGAGTATTGAGGACAGATACAGAGAATTCCCAGGTATGGGGATAGGTGTGTCCAAATGATGTGATTTATGTCATAATGTGGTTGAGACTTAATCAGCGTGGGTGGGATTAGGAGGTAGAAAGGCTGGGTTTGTCAGGAAATGGGCAGTGAAGTGGGGAGAACAGCCACGGGAGTGGGCAGACAATCTGTTATTAAGTCTCTGGGGCAGAAAACGAGAGTTCCAGGGATGTGCACAGACATTTTGGGGGGCAGAGGCTCAAATGAAAAAAAAGGGCACTTCTCATAATTATTTGTTCAAAATATATATTAAAAAAAGAAAAGAATTTACATCTCAAGAGCCTGTAGGCACAGAAATCTGAAGTGCCTCCCTTCCCATCTCCACTGGACACCTTCACAATGCTCCTAATCTCCACATTGCCCCCCATCATCTCCATATTGCCCTTACATTGTCCTCTGTCAGCTCCATATTGCCCCCATCATCTCCATATTACCCCATCAGCTCCAACTTACCCTCACATTGCCCCCATCAGCTCCATATTGCCCTATCAGCTCCAACTTACCCTCACATTGCCCCCTTCATCTCCATATTGCCACCCATCAGCTCCAACTTACTCTCACATACATTGCCCCATCATCTCTACATTGCCATCATCTACACCTTGCCCTCCATCCGTTCCATATTGCCCCATCATTTCCACATTGCCCCCAAGTGTCCATTTCCTTCCTCTTCCCTGGTGGCCCAATGGCAGTAGAGGTCTGTATGTGCCTCCCATGGCACAGACCTGTAGCTGCTGGAGGTCCCGAGCGGTCTTCTATTCATGCAGAACGCTGGCAGATGATGTCATCTCCCAATGATATGTAATACTAAAGAGCCGACGAGGGAGCGCAGCATCTACAGGTCTGTCCTGAAGGAGGCACAGACATGACTGGGTGGGGTTAGTGTGGGTGGAGAGGCAACTTTTTTTTTTTTTTTTTTTTTGTTAAAAGGGGCACTTGGACAAAAAGGGCAGGTGCTCAAGCCCCCTTGGTGTTTATGTGTGCACGTGCCTGGAGAGTTCCCAGGTATGCTTATGTATAAAGACAAAAATGGAGCTTTCATGGGGCAATTTACGAATGGTTACAAATGAAAATTTCTATTGATTTAACCCTTTAGAGAAGTATCCAACACATTGCATTGCATACCTCTTTGGCACTCTTAGGTGAGTATTCACCAAACTGCAGGAGAAGCAGCGTATCAAATACACCGCTCTTCGCCAGCACTTTGCAGCGATCATTGATGGATACCTTTGGGTATTCTTCAATAATTTATTGTGTTTCCCTGCTTTGCATATGTGAAGTAGGGAAAATTTCCTAAATAGGCCAGTCAGACGATAAACCCACACATAGCATAAGCGAAAATGTGTGTGCGTGTGTTCGCCCCATTCATTGTAATGGGATCCTCCAGCTTGAAGCTAGCGGATCACATATGCGGATCTCTCTGGCCATCACCTATTGATGAATAAGCGATGGCCAGATACAATCCGGCAGTTGCTGAATGGGCAAATGGTTAATACACAGAGAAATCCTCAGTTTTTCTGCCGCATTAAGCTGTTCACACCTTTATGAACCCTGGCCAAAGGGTTTAAAAGTGGATTTTAACCCCTTGAGTGCTAGAGAGGTCTCCAACTCTCTGCAAATCAATCTGTTCTAGACCTCTCTAGCATCCAAAGAGTTAAAAGCCACATTCAAACCAGTGGGGCATTTGGGAAACTGTATTTGTCCCCTATGGTGTATCTGGTTTGCCCCAGGATTGTGCCAGTTTTTAACACTTCAGCCTCTGTGTTGGTCAGATAAAAAATTGGGTAATATGTATCTTTTCCAAAATGCCTAAATTCTGGAGCAAATAAAAATTCTCATTGATTTAAATTAATTTAACCCCTCAATTTATAAAAAGACCTCCAGTACATTGCAATAAGACTTCTTTAGCATTCAAAAGATTAAGTCGCAAGTGAACCTGAGGTACTGATTGCTCTCCGGATGGATGCTATGTGCAGATAGTATCACAGTTCCCCTAAGTAGGCCTTTGTGTACTGTGGTTCCTTCCCCTGTGCTGTGTCGGCTGGCATGATTGCGGTTAGTTCCGTATGGATGACGTCATGTAGCAGGCACTGGCACGGACACCTGTTTATGTGCCTATTCTGTTTTACCTAATTGGGTCCTGACCTCTTCTGCTCCTCTATATACCTCCTTGGGGCTTGAATTCATTGCCCTTAAGTGGTGTTTCTGATAGCTTGTCTTTTGCTCTTTTGTGACCTGTGCCTATCTTAGAATCCACTCCGTGTATGACTTGTCTGACTACCCATATTGGTTTTGACCTGTGGCTCTGGCTGACTAACTCGCTCTTTGTATAACCCCGGCTTGTCTGACTACCCACATCGGTTCTGACCTGTGGCTCTGGCTGACTAACTCACTCTGTACATGACCACAGCTTGTCTAACTACCCAGATCGGTTCTGATCTCTGGCTCTGGCCACTACATGCTCTGTGTACACCCCGGTTTACCTAACCTCTGGTTCTGGCTGCTATATCGGTCTGTGTAGTCTCCGGATGTCTTACCTGTGGCTTTGGCTGCCTACTTGACCTGTGCACTCCTAGCTTGCCTGACCTGCATCTCCGTGTTCCTTGGCTGTGGCCTTTTCTCTCTCCCTGTCGCCTCCGGTCGCATGACCGAAGCGGGACTTATGCATATTAGCCTCTTCATACTGGCTTTCCACTCGTGCCTCTTTCCTAGTCTCAGTAGCCTCAGTAGTGCAGTGCACAGCACAGTGTGCAGCTCCAGAGAGGAGTCTGGTATCACGGTGCCCGTGATATACGGGCGACATTTTGACATGTTTACTTCCTGATATCTTTTATTGGCTACGCTGTCCTTGCTCCTCCCAATGACAACCTTTAAATACCTTGTGCTGTCACTTATGCACTGCCCTTTCATGGTGTTTCCGTTGCCTATCGCTTGTTCCGTTACTCTTGTATGATACCAGTGTATGACCCACACTGCCTGACTATTCTGCCTGTTTACCTTTCCTGCTCTGTGTACCAACCCAGATTGGCTGACGTTCCTGCTCTTTGTATTGACCCGGCTTGGCTGACGTTCCTGCTCCGTGTACCGACTCGGAGTGGCTGACGTCCCTGCTCTGTGTACCGACCCAGCTTGGCTGAAGTTCCTGTTCAAGTACTGTTCCGGCTTGCAAGACGTCCTGCTCCTGCTGTGTGGCCCGAGTTGCTCACGCTCTCTGTGGTCTGTACCAGACCTCCGGCTGCCTCGATTGTGTGCAGATAGTCCTGTCTGTGACCAACTCTCTCATAGTGCCTGTTGCTCCATTCCGGTAGTATCACCGATTGCACCACGATCGCTTGTTCTGTTACTGCTGTCCCTGAGGTTGGGTTACTGTTGGGCGCCTCAGGCTATTTCTCAACTGCAGACCGGAGCGTTCATTAACCCCTTGCTGGGCGGTGCTGGGCACTTGTATATATCTGGTAGTCTCAGTTTGGCGGACGTTGCTCCTTACGGTGCCGTGCACTTGGTCACGAAATCTTGCAGTCTCCGGTGGACATTCTCTATATCGCTGGTAGCCAACTTCCTATGGTGCCTTGTAGCCAGTTCTATTCTGGCTTCACCTGTTCCTTGTGATTCCAGTCGCGATTGTTACTCTCTGCATAGAGCACTACTTTGGGGCCTTTCACTATTAGGTCCAATGACTGTTCCTGGCCTAATAATTATCATTCTGTCATATTCACACTGTATCATATGAATTTACCTGACCTGTGTCAGTATTGTATATTGATCTTACATACTGGACCCGTGTGGATTAATCATATCATTGTAACCTGTCCTGTGTCAGCTTTCCATTTATCTGTATGCTGTACCCGCGAGGGTTACTGTTATTCCTTGTGTGCTAATAAAACTGTGTTTTACCAAAACCTTCCATTTATGAGTGTACTAAACCGTAACAGTACGAAAGGGCCATGACCTCAGACGGTACATGTGACAGTAATGCACAAAGTATCCATTGGAAGATGGATTTACATGAGCAGCGTTTAAACCAGTTGGTGTTGGCTGTTCAAACAATTCTTAAGCCACAGCACACTTGGATAAACCTGTGCCAGCCCCGGTGGTCTCCCCCATTTCGACACCGGGAGCTCAGTCCTTGTTGCAAACTAACTCAAACAGAGATTTGACTGCTACAGCTCCACTACCTTTAAGGTACGATGGCGAACAATAAATCAATTGGAGATCTTCCTAGAATTAACCCCTCAAGCCTTTCCTAGCGACCGTAGTAAGGTGGGCTTCATGATTTCATTGCTGATGGGCAGAGCTCTGGCTTGGGCAAATCCCTTATGGGAGGCAGCAAAACCATGAACAAGGAACTTCAGCGAGTTCCTAAGGGCGTTTCATAGAGTATTTGATGTCCCTGGGAGAGCCGCCTCTGCTGCAAAAAAATGAATGGTTATCCAACAGGGGTCTCACACAGTTGCTGACTATGCCATTGAATTTCGTATATTAGCAGCAGAGGTGGGCTGGAACAATGAGGCGCTGGTGGCAGCATTTGCACAGGGACTATGCGAGCGCATTAAGGATGAAACGGCAGCCCGAGAACTGCTGACTGATCTTGATGAGTTTATTGATTTCTCGATTTTGATCGATTCTCGTATTAGGGAACGAATGGCGGCTAAGGACTTTAAGCAGAGGGCCAGAGATTTGGGACTAGCAAGACCAAGCTTCCCACCCATGCCTCCCTCGCCTCCCAAACCTCCTGAACATACCTGTGATAATAGTGAACGTATGCAATTAGGGTTTACTAGATTGTCAAAGGAGGAACAGGCTCATCACCGTAGTCAGGGCCTCTATTTATATTGTGGCCTAGCTGGTCATTTGCTTCGTTCATGCCCTACACGGCCGGGAAAGGAACACACCTAGGGTACCTTGGCGGACAGGCCGTAGGTGGCATTTAGAAGTCCCAAGATCCGACTAGTCAGAAGCCTACTATCCACGCTGTACTTTCCTGGGCAGAACTCATGGTGGAAGTTCTGGATCTAGCGATTCCATTGCTGCAGGATATTTTATGGACGAGTTATTTGCTGCCTCACACAAAATTCCACTGGTGGAGAAAGAGTCTCCCTTGACTATAGAGGCCTTTGATGGAAGGCCATTGGTACCAGCCCAAATTACTATGGAAACGATACCTCTATCTTTGTGTATTGGGGCACTTCATTCCGAGAAACAACGGTTCCAGATTAACCGTTCCCCTCACCATGCCATGATCCTGGGGTTTCCATGGTTACATCTGCACAACCCCAGGTTTAACTGGCAGACTTGTGAAATTACGTCATGGTCTGAATTTTGTGACAAACATTGTATTTCCCACCCCACCAAGATTATGTGTACCTCTCTCTCAGTGCCATCTGAATACTGCCAATTCAGCTACATTTTCAGTAAGGGAGAGGCTAGTGCGTTTCCGCCACATAGTGCGCGTGACTGCATTATTGATCTGCCTCCTGGTGCTGTTCCTCCTCGGGGTTGTCCTTATCCATTGTCTTGCGAGGAGAATCGGGCTATGGAGGAGTACATTTCAGATGCCCTAGAAAGGGGTATTATCAGGAAGTCATCCTCGCCCGCGGGGTCTGGTTTCTTCTTTGTGAAAAAGAAAAGTGGCGAATTACGACCATGTATAGATTATCATGGACTGAACAAACTGATGCCCAAAAACGCCTATCCTATACCACTCATTATGGAGCTGTTTGACAAATTGAAAGGCTCCTCCATCTTTACCAAGGTAGATTTGCGGGCTGCTTATAACTTGATAAGAATAAGGGTCGGTGATGAGTGGAAAACGGCATTCAATACCAGATCAGGTCATTATAAATATCTGGTGATGCCTTTTGGGCTATGTAACGCACCCGCAGTATTCCAGGAATTTATTAATGATATCCTACGTGACATGCTACAGTCCTGTGTAGTTGTTTATCTTGATGATATTCTCATACATTCGTCCAGTTTGTCGCAACACATCAAGGATGTGACCGCAGTTCTGCTCAAACTCTGTGAGAATAAACTCTATTGCAAAATCGAGAAATGCGAATTACACAAGCCGATGGTGCAGTTTCTGGGCTTCGTAATCTCTAAGGATGGCATTGCAATGGACAATGATAAGCTGGCAGCAGTCCTGCAGTGGCCACGTCCTAAGGGGCTCAAGGCAATCCAACGCTTTCTTGGTTTTGCCAACTATTATAGAAAATTCATTTGAGACTTTTCCACGATTGTGAAGCCGCTGTCCGACCTGACACACAAGGGTGCAAATCCCTCCCAATGGTCTCAGGAAGCTGAACAAGCTTTTGTGACACTGAAATCCGCATTTGCTTCTGCTCCTGTACTGTCCCACCCCAATCCCTCCCTTCCATTCACCTTGGAGGTTGATGCCTCTGAAACCGGGGTAGGGGCAGTGTTGTCTCAGCGCCTGGACCCTGGGAGTATGTTAAGGCCGTGTGGATTTTTCTCCAAAAAATTGTCTAGTGCTCAGAGCCACTACGAGATTGGGGACAGAGAGCTTTTGGCAATTATCCTTGCCCTCAAACAATGGCGACACCTGCTTGAGGGCACCAGAACCCCGGTACTGATCTTGATGGATCATAGAAACCTAATGTGCCTTTCTGAGGCAAAAAGATTGTCCTCTCGACAGGCTAGATGGGCTTTGTTTCTGGCCCGTTTTAACTTCATTGTATCCTACCTGCCAGGTTCCAAGAATGTTAGGGCAGATGCCCTGTCCAGGCAATTCGGTCTGGAAACAGAGAGAGATGAGACTCCAGTACCCATTATCCAGCCAGATCGCATTTTAGCTACCCTTTGCACCAGTATTACTTCACCTCTGGTGGAGGAGATTCTCGCTAACTAGGCTACCGCACCACTTGATTCCCCAGTAGGCAAGTGTTTCGTAGTTGAGCCCTTCCGTACCCGCCTACTTGAAACCTATCACGCATCGCGGGCTGCTGGGCACGTTGGCAGAAATCAGTTGATCTGGTCTCTCTCACAGTTATTCTGGTGGCCTTCCTTGCGTGCTGACTGCACTGCATATACGGCAGCATGTTCAACTTGTTCCAGTGCCAAATCCCCTAGGCACCTCCCGGTGGGCTTGCTCCAACCAGTACCTAATGGTGAGCATCCTTGGTCTCATGTCTCGATCGACTTCATGGGAGAATTACCGGTGTCTAGGGGATATTCATTAATTCTGATGGTAATTGATAGATTCTCTAAGATGGCACACTTTGTGCCTCCCCCTGGCCTTCCCTCTACCCAGGAGTTGGCAGTGGTATTTGCCAGAGAAGTGTTTCGGTTACATGGCATACCCAGGGTGCTGGTGTCTGACCGTGGGAGCCAATTTGTGTCTAGGTTTTGGAGGGCATTCTGTGAGCAGATGGGCATACAGTTATCCTTTTCTTCTGCATACCATCCCCAGACCAACGGAGCCAAGGATCAAGGATTGGAACAATTTCTACGCTGTTTTGTGTCTGATCATCATGATAATTGGGCTGACCTGTTGCCATGGGCGGAGTTCACCAGGAATTGTGCGGTTAATTCATTGTGCAGGAGCTCCCCGTTTCTCATCAACCATGGTTGCTCCCGGACTCATTTCAGACGCAGCAAATTCCAGCTCTGGATGAGCATATCGAGCATCTCTGCTCCACTTGGGCACAGGTACAAAGGACCCTCAGTGCTTCATTCCAGCGTTACCAGTGTCAGGCTAATCGCAGACGGTTGCCGGCGGTCTCCTTCCAGGTTGGGGACAGGGTATGGCTATCCTCCAAAAATCTTAATTTGCAGACTCCATGTAATAAGTTGGCTCCCCGGTTTACTGGTCCCTTCAAAGTTTTCCGCAAGATTAACCCTGTGTCATATGCTCTGGATCTCCCAGCATCTATGCGGATTCATAATGTGTTCCACGTATCCTTGCTGAAGCCTCTGGTATGCAATCATTACACTACCACTCCTGTGCTTCCTGGTCCTATTCAGGTGCAAGGTCAGGAGGAGTACGAAGTCCAAAATTACAATATTTGGTTCATTGGAAGGGTTGTGGCACTGAGGAGCGTTCCTGGGTTGATCAAAAGGACCTTCATGCTCCCAGATTGCAGCGCAGTTTTCATGCCAAGTATCCTCAGAAGCCGGGCCCCTCTTCTCGGAGCGGGGTCTTTGAGAAGAGGGTACTATCACGGTGCCCGTGATATATGGGTGACATTTTGACATGTTTACTTCCTGATAGCTTTTATTGGCTATGCTGCCCTTGATCCTCCCAGTGACAGCCTTTAAATACTTGGGCTGTCACTTACGCGCTGCCCTTTCATGGTGTTTCCGTTGCCTAGCGCTTGTTCCGTTACTCTCGTACGATACCAGTGTATGACCCGGACTGCCTGATAATTCTGCGTATTTACTTTCCTGCTGTGTGTACTGACCGAAATTGGCTGACGTTCCTGCTCTGTGTATTGACCCGGCTTGGCTGACGTTCCTCCTCTGTGTACCGACCTGGCCTGACTGACGATCTTGCTCTGTGTACCGACCCGGCTTGGCTGACGTTCCTGCTCCGTGTACCGACTCGGAATGGCTGACAATCCTGCTCTTTGTACCGACCCGGCTTGGCTGAAGTTCCTGTTCCAGTACTGTTCCTGCTTGCAAGACGTCCTGCTCCTGCTGTGTGGCCCGAATTGCTCACGCTCTCTGTGGTCTGTACCAGACCTCCAGTTGTCTCAGTTCTGTGCAGATAGTCCTGTCCGTGACCCACTCTCTCATAGTGCTTGTTGCTTCATTCCGGAAGTATCACCAATTGCACCACGATCGCTTGGTCTGTTACAGCTGTCCCTGAGGTTGGGTTACTGTTGGGTGCCTCAGGCTATTTCTCATCTGCAGACCGGAGCGTTCGTTAACCCCTTGCAGGGCGGTGCTGGGTACTAGTATATATATATATGATAGTCTCAGTTTGGCGTATGTTGCTCCTTACGGTGCCATGCACTTGGTCACGAAATCCTTGCAGTCTCCTGTGGGCGTTCTCTATATCACTGGTAGCCACCTTCCTATGGTGACTTGCAGCCAGTTCTATTCTGGATTCACCTGTTCCTTGTGATTCCAGTCGCGATTGTTACTCTGCATAGAGCGCTACTTTGGGGCCTTCCACTATTAGGTCCAATGACTGTTCCTGGCCTAATAAGTATCATTCTGTCATATTCACACTGAATCATATGAAATTTACCTGACTTGTGTCAGTATTGTATATTGATCTTACATACTGGACCCGTGTGGGTTAATCATATCATTGTAACCTGCCCAGTGTCAGCTTTCCATTTATCTGTATGCTGGACCCTCGAGAGTTACTGTTATTCCTTGTGTGCTAATAAAACTGTGTTTTACCAAAACCTTCCATTTCTGAGTGTACTAAACCGTAACGTCTGGGTCCTATCATCCTGTGTCTGGGGTTGTGTGGGTCAATACATTATCGCTGTATATTTCTAATAAAGGTGGTTACATTTTATCTTCATGTCTGTCCTTCTTTGTCTGAAAACTGTGACAGATAGGCATCTTGGAAATCCAAATAAGCCAGAAATTCCCCAGGGCACATTCCCGCAATCGCTGATTTTAAAGACTTTTGGTGATAATGGGTCTTGACTATGAAGTGATTGAGATCCTTGAGGTCCAGGGTGGGATGGCAACCGCCGTCCTTCTTGGACTCTACAAACAGGTTGGAATAGAAACCGAAACCGATTTCCAGGTCGGGAACCGGTTCCAGAACTTCCTTGTCCAGTAGAGTCTGGATAGTGCCATTGAAAAGATGATGCTTGTCCACTCCTTGAGGAGTGTGAGAAGGGAAGAACATGAAAGAAGGAAGAGAGGTGAAGGGAATCCTGTGCCCTTCTGAAATCATCTGTAAAACCCACAGATCCACCACAGTGTCTGTCCAGACACTTAGAAAATAGTGCAGTTGGCCACACACAGATGTGTGGGGTCCGGGGTTCAGCGAGTCATGCCGAAGAATGTTAGGTGACCTTGGGTTTGATGGAGGACTGCTTGGCCCTCCACTGCTGTTTGGATTTGGATGAGGAACGCGGAGCGTGCAGAACCGTGGGGCTGTTGCAAGTGCCTCAGTATGGAAGGAATGAAAAAGACAGTGTCTTCTGACTTGTGGTTTCTTCTAAGGAAGTAATATCCACAGACCAGCCAGGGGGCATGCCTGGCTGCTACAGATATCGCTGAAACCCTAGCTTCCAGCATAATAGCATCAAAGATAGCTTCAGAAAAATAATACTGAGCTTCTGAAATGTTTGCCAAGAGCTGCAGCAAATCAGATAGGGGAGCACCCTGGCAAACAGCATCAGTAAGTTGTTCAAGTGGCAGCAAAGGTGGTTCGCAAAGAAGCACCTAAAGTTCTAAATATTGCTTTTAGAAAAACTTCAGGTTTTCAGTCAAATCCTTGAGAGCAGAAGTGTCCTCCACTTGTAGGGCCGTGGTTTTGTAAAGTCTAGATATTGGGATGTCCACCTTAGGGGGGTGAGCCCACTGAGCTAGTGCCGCCTCAGAAAAGGGGTACAGCTTAAAAAACCTGTAAGGTAAGGACAGGTGTTAGTCAAGGGTCTTCCACTCATCTAAGACAACCTGGTCAAGAGTGGGATTAGGTGGAAAGAAAGTACACTGCTTCTTGGGTCTCTGAAAGATGTCAGAAGAATCCTTAGAATCCTCAGAAACAGGGGGAATGTTCAGGGTATTGAGGACTGCCCAGATAAGGCCCTCAGCAGAGGGTTCAGGGTCAGCCTCATAGCATTCGCCCTCATCTGAGTCCACAAACAATTCCTCCTCAGAGGAGTCTGACACATCAGGTACGCCCTGTGGTTTGGGCACAGAAGACCTGAATAATGCAGGGGGTTTCCAAGCCTGGATGACCCCATGTAAATGCATTGGAAGCAGTTGTAAATTATTCTTTAACTCTTGCATCCAAGGTGGCTCTACAACATGGCTGGAGGGTCTTGGAGGAGAGGCAGGGGCCACAGCGCATGAAGGGCATAAATAACCTGAGTATTCTCTAGGAAGCCCTGATTGACATGAGGAGCAATGCACAATGGGGGTCACAGACACCCCAGTATCCCTAGTCTTAGGTCTAGCCCCAGGTCCCAACTGGTCTGGCATCCTAACAGGATATAAAGCTTCTGAAAGTATGAGGAATAACACAAATACTGTGTCCAAGATTATATTTTTACCCCAGAAATAGCGAAAATGCACTTAACTGGCAGGTGAAGGGCTAATCTACTGAGAAGAGAAGAAGAGTCCAAGCTCTGGGTAGGATACACATGAAGGGAAAGCCAGAAAATGGCATCCATGCAATAGCCAATCACAAAATAGCGAAGCGGGCCCTCATGGGAACTGTAGTTTCCCTTCAAGTACACTAAAAACAGTACTGAAGCCCCCTAAGCCCCCAAGACATTCAGAAAGTAAACCAGATAGTAGGACAAGGGTAGGCAAGTAGAATGAGCCTTCTCTGAACTTGCTAAGTGGAGCGGTTGCAGAGATATGTCCCAATAAATAAAAGTCCCATAGAGGTGAATGGAGCATGGCGTCTATGCGGTAAAGCACGCCTTAAAGGCACAAAACTTAAAATACCTGAATTTGAATAAAGTGAGTCCAAAGATTGGAAACACATAAAAATCACCCTTTAAAGGCTAAATAACATGAAACCCAAAGGGAAAAGTGTGACAAAAAGCTGAAAGTGCTCAATTAGGCAAACGAAGGGTTAAATTACCACAGAAACCCAAGTGCTCCAAAACTCCAAAGGACAACATGTAAACCCAATGAGTGCAGGAGTATGCAATAGGAACTCCAAAGGAGAGCCCTGTGCGGGGGGAGCATGAGACAAGTGGATATCAGCACTCAAAGGGTTGCTCACCTTTTTTGTAGGTCTTCTGTCTTCAGACTACCATTGTTAAAGGAAAAGCCTCAGTGGACTTCTCCTGGGGAAAGAAACATGGCAAGGAAAATTTTCCCCTCAGGGCTGGAAGATCCACTAAACAGCACCTGATAACTGAGCAATCCGCCATTGGGATGTCAGTAATGGTAATCTGCCTAATGGGAGATTTCTACATCCCATATCTAACAGAAAACAATAAATATAAACTAAAAACTAAGCAGAACTTTTATCTTACCTTTCCTGTTCAAGGAACAAATCTAACTGGTTGGGAGAGAAGGAAGGCTCCACCCTGCACTTCTTTTCAAGAATTGTTCCTGCCTACTTAAAGTGGCGGTCGCCTTCCCAGAGTTAC